>CAMAPE010000058.1:1212315-1818473 GCA_945859875.1 Cuscuta europaea
TGGATAGTGTACCCGGGGGGTAGCTTATCCGAGGGGTTACTGCGGGGAGTAATCTAGAGAGAAGTCGGAGCAAATAAGTAAGAGAGAGAGTGAGTTTGAATATGTGAGTTATGTATTCAAGTTGTGTGTTACAAAGGGGAAAGGGGCAGCTATTTATAGTAGCAATAAATGCTAGATAGGGACACGTGTCAGCATTCTGGTGGTCGAGGGGTCACCTCAACCGGGGTGGCACTGGCACTCGCATGTGACCGCATTAAATGCGGTGGTTGGATGCGACGTTTGTACTTGGTACGGTGATCCAGCGCATGTGGATGGGAGATTCTGTCGAGGAGGATGCCTTCGGCTGTAGATGACAGTCCGAAGGCTCTACGTACCGGGGGTCTCATAGTGCCGAGGGCTCCAATTGCCGAAGTTTTGGTTTTCAAGCCTTATTTTCCCGTGATGTCATTGAACCCAATTCTGTCACTGGTAGCCTTCGGCCATGGGGCCGAAGACACCCCTTCATGTATCGTGGGCTGCTCAGAGCTTCATTCTGCTGGGCTTGGCCCGCTTGGGCCTGTTGGGCTTGATTGTGATCGTGGAAGTATGTGGGCCGGGGGTCCCTGGGCCATATACTCCATCAAACAGAATCAGACAATTCAGACACTTCAGCCAACACTTCATAAATTTCCGCAAAAAAAGCTGATTCAGCCAATTTCAATGCTACCAAACGGCCTCGTAGACTTAGGTTAGGATTTGAGAAAATTTTGGTCCTCTCAGTTTTATTTAGTCTCTTTTTTGTCCATACAATCACTCTACCGATGAACACAAAAGCGTCACCATTGTCATCGTGTTCATCATCGATGACGACTAGCGATTAGAGTTTGAAGAAATGTGGTGACAACTAGGGGGATGAGGTGCATGGGTTGGGGCAACATTTCTACATGTTGGGGAGGGGACGAGCAAGGGTGAGAGAAAGGGACAACATCAGCGACAAGAAAGTATTGGGGTCGGGGTTGGGGCGTGAGCAAGGGAAGGAGAAGGTGGTAACTATACAGGGCGCCAATTGATCTTTGGCAGGCGGTGGGTGACGGATGGTGATTGGTCACTAGTAGCGGTTACTAGTCGACGATGGTCACTGAGTGATGGTTGATCACTTGTGCGTTTAGTCATGATCACCGAATATTATTCATTTTGATATTTTTTATAGTAAATAGCTTATATTAAAATCCAAAATTGAGGAAAGTTATATCAAGATAAAAATTCACACCCCGATCACTAGTCATAAAATCAGACTTAAAGTTCATCAATCACCTTCTAAAAGCAATATAACTCTTTGATCTTACAACGGGCACAATGGAGCAAAATGATAAAACACAGGTAATATAAAATCTGACTTGAAAAAAATAGAACAAAAAATACCAACTAAAATTAAAGAATCATCCCATAACAATTAGGAGCCTCAAGCAACATCTTGAAAGAGAAAAACTTGTTAGGGATCAAAGCGGGTCTGGAGTCGATAACTCGCATCCCGGTTTTTTGTCTTGTTCAATTTCATGAACAAATCATATGCTATCTTTTTATGTGCTTCTTCCACTCCCGAAGATGCTTTTGAAAACCTGTCAATTGATCTCCTTCCATTCCTGCCTCACCCACCTCTTCAACTGCGGCTTGATGGCAACCTATCTTTCCCAATCAAGTCATATCCAGCCCTAGGGCATACACCTTTTAGATGCATTCACTTTGATTTAAAAGTATAGTGTTCCAAATTTTAAAAACATAAAAGTCACCTTAATCTCTTTTTGGAATTTTTTTAAAAATTATCTACTAATTTTTCTTTTGGTATAATTTTTGGCAATACCAAAATAACTACTAGTACGAATTGGATTAGGAAAATAATTTTAAATAATATCAACTATCTTCCATGATCTACGAATAATACGAACTTTAGAAATAATTATTAATAATATCAACTATTTGAATATATATCAAAACTGATATATAGCAAACTTTCACTGTAAAATCAGTTAATTATCAAATATTTGAATATATATTAAAAACTAATATCAAAATATCAAATAACTGACCGTATTTCCAAATATCAATTATTTGAAGATTTAATATTAATTCTTGATGTCTTAAATGACTAGATATTTTGTAGAAAAATGATTTTATTTTATTTTTGGTTTACTAGATTTAGTAGTTCATATTATTAAAAGTTATTTGTAAAATATATACTATTTTTGGTTCAATGTTGGAATTATTTAAAGTTATTTATTTCAATTAGATTTGATGAGAGGGTCGTTTGTAGAGTAAGAAGTGTTGGTGATTTTAGTGTCACCGACCATTTTGTGTAATTGGAAATGACATGAGTGCCAATGGGAATTAGAACTATGATCTAATACAAGTTAGTAGGTGTGGAGTGCACATTTGTATATAAGAACTAGTTTAATTCCAAATTGTCTACGTTAGTGAAACTCGAGGTAGAAGTCGAGGTATAACTTTCAGTAGACCAGCTCTGTGGTTCTAGACCGAGTTCTAGAACGGTTGGGCAGTTTCCAACAGTTTCCTAAAACTGCCACGGTTACTCTCAAACGTGTTGTAACTGCCCAGGACGTGTAATATGGTTATATATCACCATATTTCGTACAGAGAAAAGAGAGTAGAGATATACAACATATCTTGATCAATTTTGGCATTCAAATTAAAGAGAACAATCCATATACTCGACAAGTTTGGCTCTAGTTCTTGTGTCTAAGTTCTAGAGTGTGCTTAAGGATTATCCTAGATTGAATTTCTTGTAACCCAGGCATAGGGGAGAAATATCAATTCGGAAAGTGAACTTACACGATCCTTAAGCAATCCAAGTACTCGATTATCACCCCCTACGTGATATACCCCAACAATCGAATTGATATTTTCTTTGTGATCATCATGAGTACCGTGGAAGAGATGACATCCAAGTTCAAGAAATTGGACAAGTTTCAAGGGAACGATTTCCGTAAATGGCAAAAGAAGATGCACTTCCTCCTCACCACTAGGAGGTGTAACAAGTGGGAGAACGATGACTACATATGTAGAGGCCATATTCTTAACGGTATGTCCGATGCGTTATTTGATATTTACCAAAATGTTGAGAGTGCGAAGGAATTGTGGAATTCTCTTGAGTCAAAATACATCGCCGAGGATGCTTCTAGTAAGAAGTTCTTGGTGAGTGATTTTAATAATTATAAAATGGTTGAAACAAGGCCGGTTATGGAACAATACAATTTCTAGTAAGAAGTTCTTGGTGAGTGATTTTAATAATTCTTTGTCACGCCCCGGACCTACCCGGACACGTCAACAACCCGTCGTACAGTACGAGTAGTCATCCGCAGTTCAACACATCCATACTACACAAGGCGTCTGGAATATCATTCACACATAGTACATCCATAAACAAACATAATGTAAAAACATTCATTAAAGCATCGGAAACATTAATACAAGTATTCAAGCCACACTTGGCATCATTAGGCATGCAAACCCCCAAGTAATTATCCAAAAAATAATATCCATGAGCATTAATGTAATTGTTTTTAAAACAGAACGGAAGAAGCAAGAACCACGTCTTCTTCCTCGATCTCCCCGAAGCAACGGGCACTGGTAGCAACCTTCAAGTCCTACCTGAAACTGTGAGGTGGCCTCCCCCGTGAAGGGGAAGTCAATACTTGGAAGCATTTGACAAGTACAATGACAACTATACTAAGTATAATCAATTTTCAATTTCCAAGACCCTCAATCCAGGGTGATATATATATATATATATATATATATATATATATATATATATATATATATATATGCCATAACCCTCGGTTACCCCTTTGAAATAATATACTTACTTTATATAAAGTAAAGTAGTCGGCCCGTGGGCCCATATTCATTTAGAATTCACCATTTTAATTCCCCGTGACTACCAGTCACGACAACCCCATAGGGTTCCCTCGAGTCCCGATTGTATAGCAAAGGCTCATCCCAACTACATTTCTATACAACCCTTCAACTCAATTTAACACATTAAAATTGTATGGCAAGGGCTCGGCCCAACTAGGTTTCCATACTAACCATAACTTCGTGGCAAGGGCTCGGCCCAACTACGTTTCCACGAAGATCACAAATACATGGCAAGGGCTCAGCCCAACTACATTTCCATGCTAATCACATTACATGGTAAGGGCTCGGCCCAACTACATTTCCATACAATCCTAGAGTCCGACTCTAATTTATTTTCATAGTCCAATTCTCAATACTAATCTCCCGACTAGTATTTCAATACTAGTCGGATAATCTTAGAACAACCAAGTTCTTAATTCATAGCCAAATAATTCACCTCAATTGATTTTCCGATCCAATATGATTTAATCTCAATATCAAAAATATCACTTTTATCCATTCATGAATTCCTTACATGAAGTAAAAGTGTATTTTATCACAATATTTTCATAGTTAATTCCGTTTTCATGCCATTCCTTTCATATCACATTATCATACACAATTTCTTCCAAATTTGTATATCATGCTTCATTTACTCATATGCAATAATATTTTCATTTAGGCATTATTATTCATTAATAATCCATGAAAATCACATGTAACACCTTAGGTAATCTTATGAAATTAACCCAACAATTATAAGCAATATAGTCAGTCATCCTCACCTCGTGATGTGCTACAATAGTTGCCTTTGTTAAGCCCCTCGATCAATCCCCGTTCTAGGACGATTGAAAGTGGAAAACTGGACTGCTGGGCAAAAGGGCGGCTTTCACGAAAGACGGGCAGCTTTCGTAGTCTGCAACTGCGAACAGCTCCTTTGGAGTGGCGGTTTCCGGCGATTTCGACTCCTATCGATTTGCCAACCCTTCTAAGTTAATTACCACCACTTTATATCAATATTCTATACTTTTAAACGTGTAGAACCTTATGTTTTAATCCACCATATGATTTCTTAAAAATCATACAACATAAACTAGTTAAAGATTGTTTGTTGAGTTCTTACCTCAAGAACAATCCCTTTTTCCTTGGATTTCCTTTGTTGTTGCTTCCTCCAAGCTTGGGCCATGTGAAAGCTTTCTCTAGAGCTTCTCTCCCCTATCTTTGGTCGAATGGATTGCAATGATAGGAGAGCACTCCCACTTCTCCTAGTCAACTAATGCAACAAAGGGTAGGAAAATGGGGGTGTGGATATGTCTCTACGAGACTTCCCCTCTCAAATCATCCACCCCTCCCCTTTCATTTTTGTCCCACTCCCAATTATTTGTGGCCATTTGATGTGTAGGATACCCCAAGTGGGTGTAGGAAGTCCCTCTCAATTATTCTTGTTATTTTTGGCATGTTGGGTCAAAATAGCACTTGGGTTGTCCAAATATTTTCCCCAACCTTGGTTGGCATTTTATTTGGGCTTATGTAATTATTGCGATGACCCAACTAAATATTTGGTAGTCCATTCTCAACATAATGGAACCGATAAATAATTTAATTAATCACACATTAATTAAATACGCCATTCTTTTACATGAAATTATTCGCTTGAAAATTTAATTACATACTGAATATTAAATTCAAGTACACCCGAGTGCGGTGTCACAAGTTCACCCCCCCCCCCCCCCCCTTAACGGGAATTTTGTCCCCAAAATTCACAATTGCTTATTCAAACAGAAATGCATATTGTTCCTTCATCAAGGCTTCAGTTTCCCAAGTTTCTTCTTCAACCCGGTCACTCTTCCAAAGGATTTTAACCATTGGAACTTTCTTGCTCCTTAGCTTCTTTACTTGCCTATCAAGTATCCTTACTGGTTGCACGGCATAGTTCAAGTCCTCCCGTACTTCCACGGGTGGTTGCTCTAATACATGAGATGGATCCGGAATATACTTCTTAAGCATAGACACATGGAATACATTATGTATTTTCTCCAATTCCGGAGTCAACTGTAATCGGTACGCTAGGGCCCCAATTCTTTCGAGAATTACAAATGGCCCTATGTAGCGTGGGTTAAGTTTCCCTCGGCTCTGAAATCGGATGATTCCCTTCCAAGGTGAAACCTTCAAGAAAACCTCATCTCCAACCTTAAACTCTAAGGCTCTTCGGCGTTTATCAGCATAGCTCTTCTGTCTATCCTGTGCCGCCTTAAGCCTTTCCCAAATCATTTTTACCTTTGACTTGGTGATTTCCACCAACTCCATGCTCTCAAGTTTGGCCATGCCAGCCTCATCCCAACACAACGGTGTACGACATCTCCTCCCATACAATGCCTCGTATCGAGGCATGCCAATACTTGCCTGATAACTGTTGTTATAGGCAAACTCCACAAGTGCTAAATGGTTGTCCCAACTTCCTTGGAACTCCAATGCACACGCTCTCAACATATCTTCCAATATCTGTATAACCCGCTCGGATTGTCCATCCGTTTGCGGATGAAAAGCTGTACTGAATTTCAACTTTGTCCCCATATATTCTTGGAACTTCGGCCAGAATCGTGATGTGAATCACAGATCTCTATCGGATACAATGATTATTGGAACCCCGTGTAGCCTCACGATCTCATCCACATACAATTTGGCTAATCTCTCAAGTGCATAGGTGGTGTTGATAGGTAGAAAATGTGCACTCTTCGTGAGCCTATCAACCACAACCCATACGGCATCATAGTTCTTAACCGTCCGTGGTAGTCCCACCACAAAATCCATAGTCACGTGCTCCCATTTCCATTCAGGAATCGAGAGTGGCTGCAATAACCTAGCTGGATGCTGATGTTCTGCCTTAACATGCTGACAAGTAACACATCAGTTTCTTGACCCTTCTTGATCTCATCAAGTAATGTAGGTCTCACCTCGAATCTAGCTAACAAGGCACCATCGCTAGATACCTCCAATTGGGCCCTCAATGCACTCAAACTAGTCAGCAATGCCCCAGACGAGCTCTTTCGGCTCAAGGCATCTGCTACCACGTTGGCTTTACCGGGGTGGTATTCAATAACTAGATGGTAGTCTTTTATCAACTCCATCCACCGTATCTGTCTCATGTTTAACTCTTTCTGAGTAAACACATATTTCAAGCTCTTGTGGTCAGTGTATATGTGACATGTCTCCCCGTAGAGATAATGTCTCCATATCTTCAGTTCAAACACCACAACTCCCAACTCTAGATCATGAGTAGGATAGTTTACCTCACGCTTCTTCAACTGTCGTGAAGCATAGGCAATCACCCCCCCCCCCCCCATTTTGCATCAACACACATCCCAGCCCTTGGATGCTCGCATCGCTATAGACATCATACCCCATACCCTGTTTGGGTAATGCAAGTACCGGTGCCTCGGTCAATCTCCTCTTTAGCTCTAGGAATCTCTTCTCACATCGGTCATCCCATACAAACTTAGCCCCTTTCGAGTGAGCTTTGTCAATGGTGATGCCAAAACTGAGAATTTCTCCACGAACTTTCTATAATAGCCCGCCAATCCGAGGAAACTACGCATTTCCTTGACATTCTTTGGCCTCTCCTATTCGGTAATGGCCTCAATCTTCTTGTTATCTACAGCAATCCCTGATCCCGAAACCACATGCATGTCCGAGAAAGCTGATCTCCCTCAGCCAAAATTCACACTTCGGAAATTTAGCATAGAGTTGCTTCTCCCGTAGTGTCTAAAGAAAAAGTACCAAGTGCTCCTCATGCTCTTCTTCACTCTTTGAGTAAATCAATATGTCATCTATGAACACAATCACGAACCGGTAGAAGTATTGATGAAATAATCGGTTCATCAAGTCCATAAACGTCGTTGGGGCGTTTGTTAGCCCAAACGACATAACTAGGAACTCGAAATGACCATACCTTGTGCGAAAAGCACTCTTCGGTATGTCATCCTCCTTTATCTTTAGTTGATGGTACCCCGACCTCATGTCGATCTTCGAGAACACCGTTGCTACTCGGAGCTGATCAAACAAGTCATCAATCCTAGGTAAAGGATACATATTCTTGATTGTGACCTTGTTCAGTTGACGATAGTCAATGCACATTCGGAGTGTCCCATCCTTCTTTTTCACGAAAAGGACCGGTGCTCCCCACGGAGAGTAACTCGGCCTTATGAAACCGTTATCCAATAGCTCTTGCAGTTGAGTTTTCAACTCGTTAAGTTCAGCGGGTGCCATTCTGTATGGTGGTATAGAGATTGGTTTGGTGCTGGGTTTAACCTCGATCACGAACTCAATCTCCCTATCGGGTGGAAGTCCCAGAAAGTCTTTTGGGAAGACATCCGGATACTTGCACACTATTCGCACATCATTGATGTCCGGCTCTCCTTTGGTCTTATACTCTTATCTACCACGTATGCTAGATATGTGTGGCATCCCTTTCTCATCATATTCCTTGCCCTCACGGCGGATATGATACAACTGTTTGATTTGCCTCTATCCCCCTCAAAGCGTAAGGTCAACCCTTCACCGCTTTCAAGTTCAAGAACCTTCGTGTAGCAATCGACCCTAGCATGATGTTTCTCAAGCCAATCCATTCCGAGGATTGCATCAAACTCGATCATACTCAGCGGTACAAAATCACACGCCAAGGTTTGGCCCTCCACTTCCACCTCACATGATGGATAGTGGCTATCTCTCTCGATATCGTCCCCCAAAGGCGTGGATACCAATAGGGTGTGAGTCATCGGTACGAGCGGTTTCTCGAATCCCTCGGCGAACGCCTCACTCACAAATGATCGTTGCGCCCCGGTATCAATAAGAATTCTTGCGTCTATCCCGTTAATCTTTAGTGTTCCTACATTCATAAGTAATGTAAGACCCACTATCTAGTTAATAACCATGTTTCTTAAGTTGTAAGGTACGTTGGTCGTGGTTCAGATGGAGACCGTCCGTCACCCTACCAAAATTTCCCGGTTTCTAGCATTTAGAATCGTTCTAAGACCCAACCGGGTGAAAGCCGGCCGGGCTTTACGAAAGGCGGCCAGGCTTTACGAAAGCCGGTCGGTGTTCGTGCTAGCTCAGAAGTCGGACACCCGTAAGCTGGCCGGTTTCTACGAAAGCCGGTCGGGTTTCGTTACCGTAGTTTAATTCCACGTTAATTCCCAAAACTCGGACGGTTTCTATGAAACCCGGTCGGGTTTCATCAGCGCAAGATTTCCCAGGCGTCGTAGTTTATTCCGGATCATTATCACAAATGCCGGCCGGTTTCTACGAAAGTCGGCCGGTTTTTCAGCTGCGAGAAATTTTCCAGATTAATCATTCACGAAAGCCGGCTGGTTTCTACGAAAGCCGGCCGGCGTCGAGCGCCGTAGTATTTTCAAATTAAATCCAGACGAAAGCCGGGCGGCTTTCGTCCATGCTGGGCGGCATTCGCCCAAGGCGAGGATTCCTTGCTCTTTTTGCCTTCCAAACCTGCGTAATTCACCAGGGTCAGAAATTTACAAGTTTAAACACTCCTATAGCTCACAATAGTGTTAATAACATGAGTTTAAGGATTTACCCGCAACGGAGTCTGGGTTAGGACGTGTGTCCGCCTCCGTCATTGCATAGACCCTAGCTTGGGTCTTGCCTTGGTTCACGGATGGCACGTTGCTTGTACTTGGCCCGCCGTGCCCCGTGCCCCGTGCTCGCGTGAGGTGCTCCTGTCCGGTTCCAACTTGCTGTAGTCCCGCTACTAGGTCCTCCACCCATGACTCGCCCAAGTTGTGGGCAATTTCTCCTCAAATGTCCCGCCTCCCCGCATTGATAGCATCTCGGGGGATCACGACACTTCCCTGCGTGGTTCCTTTTGCAGTTATTGCACCTTATAATGCCCGAGCCTTGCGACCTCGAGCCTTGCCCTCCTGGGCCTTGGTTTCCCCTGGATGGTGGTGCGGGTGTTCTAAAAGACCCACCTCCCTCGTGGTTCCCCTTTTTGCTAGAGCCTTGAGGGGCGGTGTTCTCCCATTTTCTCTTCTTCGCCTCCTCGGCGTTTTTCAGCTTTCTTTCCTCCCATTCTATCTCTCCTTTCAGGCCTTGCTCCACCACTTGACTAAACGTCATGTTAGGCAATTGTGTTGCCCGCTCACGCACGTCTAAGTCCAAGGCATCCCAAAAGTGATTCACCATCCGGTTCTCATCACAAGCATACTCCGGTATGAATTCCGCAAGCTCCCTGAACTTATGCTCAAGTTGCCTCACCGTATACTTGCCTCCTTGGGTCAAGTTAGTGTACTCTCGCCTCTTCAGGTTAACATCGTAATCGGAGTAGTATTGGTTGAAGAATTCCTGCCGGAAATTCTCCCAAGTGACATTTTCACCATACTTCCCCTTGACTCCGTCCCACCACGTGGATGCCATTCCTTCTAGCAACCTCGTTGCTACCCTCATTTTCATGTTCGGAGGTAGCTGCATGTCAAGAGCCACCTCATTGAATCTTTTGATCCACTCGGCCGCAATAGAGATGTCCCCCGTCCCATCGAACGGTTTGCACCCCAAATCCCTCGCCTCCTTGAGGTGTTTCGAGATCCTTATTATTGGCACCTCGGCACCTCGGTCCTCTCGGGACTCTACATGTCCCCTAGAACCCACATGGCTTCCTCTTCTTGAAGCCCCTCCCAAAGCAAGCCTTGCCCGGCGCCTTTGGCGATCCTGTTGGTACTGACGGAGTAGTTCCTCCATCCTTTCTAGAGCGCAATCATCGTTGCTCTCCTCATCATCGTCATCGTCATATTCCCCATCATATGGGGTCTCAACCGGCTCGGTTCCCAGTTGATACGTCGAGTCTTCCTCAGATACATAGAACTCGTCTGTGGTTTCCACGTGACCGTCACCCACGGTCTGAGCTTGGCCCCCACGGCATTGTCCTCTGGACACTTTAGAAGCCCCTCTACTGCCTTGCACGGACCCTCCCGGTGCTCGGCCAGTTGGGTTCCCTCTAGTCACTTTTCCGGTACGTTCCATTTCTGAAAGAATTCGAGAATGAGTCATTAGACCCGTAACCAATGTCAAATGACGGATAGGCACTTAAAGACATCCTTTGGTTCAAATCAATGTCATACCAATTGTTAAGGGTACCACCTTAACAATTAGAGACATTGCAACTCAAGTACCAAAAGTTCTATAAGTACAAAACTTCTTATGCTCATGGTTTTCAAATTCATTTTCAAAAAAGAATTTTGAAGCTTCATTATGAAGTTTACGGACTAAGGCTCTGATACCAATTAAATTGTCACGCCCCAGACCTACCCGGACACGTCAACAACCCGTCGTACAGTACGAATAGTCAACTGCAGTTCAACACATCCATACTATACAAGGCGTCTGGAATATCATTCACACATAGTACATCCATAAACAAACATAATGTAAAAACATTCATTAAAGCAGCGGAAACATTAATACAAGTATTCAAGCCACACTTGGCATTATTAGGCATGCAAGTCCCCAAGTAATTATCCAAAAAATAATATCCATGAGCATTAATGTGATTGTTTTTAAAACAGAACGGAAGAAGCACGAACCACGTCTTCTTCCTCGATCTTCCCGAAGCAACGGGCACTGGTAGCAACCTTCAAGTCCTACCTGAAACTGTGAGGTGGCCTCCCCCGTGAAGGGGGGGGGGGTCAGTACTTGGAAGCATTTGACAAGTACGATGACAACTATACTAAGTATAATCAATGTTTCAATTTCTAAGACCCTCAATCTAGGGTGATTTCTTAAAAAATTATAAACACCGATGATGGTAAGGGAATATAAGGAATGGAAAAAATGTTGGTGTATTAAGAAGCAATAAAAGGTTGTTTAGAATGCATGATAACTTGTACATTTTCAGTTGATAGGCTTTTCTAACCCTCTTCTCCCGTTGGTATTAATTGCTCTCCGTTAAGTTAAACAGAACTCCCTCAAGCATTTACGTTCCCTTGGTAACTCTTTAGTGAGTTTAATTCAAATTTAACAATAATTTCGGTTATTAATAAACAATCTTTTACCTCTTTCCAATAAATAGAAAATCCATTGGAATTAGGCCGCAGGTTTTATACTCTCATCTCCAAACATATACAGTGCTTATAAATTTTTAAGATATGTAAAATATACGTAGTATTTGACATGAAAAGATACATTTTAAACTTTTAATAATCGTTAGTTTTTACGTGTTTGGTTAAAAAGATGGCTAATAAGCCTGATAAGCCGAAAAATAGTGTTGCCAAACGGCCTCTGAAATCGGCTGAATCAGTTGATTCTGCTGAAATTTATGAAGTTCTGGCTGAAGTGGCAGTAATGGCTGATTCTGTTGATTTATGAAAATTTTAATTTCAAATATTTTTAATTAACAAAATAAAGAAAAACTTATATATGTAAAAATAGCTAAAATGGTCCTCTACGGTAACTTCAGCCGATACAGCCAAAAAAGTAACTTCAACCTTACTTTTTCTTATTATTACACATTTCAGCGCACGAATCAAAAGTTACGTGTTTGTTGAAAAAGTTGGCTGATAAGCCGAAAACAGTGTTACCAAACGGACACTCAATGATTGAATAGATTCTACAAGAAAAGGTTGTTAGTTATCGGATAAAAAGTTGACTGTTTGATTTAGTTATGATTGATATACAAGTTATTCTGACTAATTAATGGTAAAGGCTACAGACTTTTCCCAAATGTTACTCAATGTAGCTTTTCAAAAAAGTTTTTTTATTTAGATAGAAACTCTTAAAAATTATCCTTCCAAATATACAACTACAAACTTTTCAGAACTTTTTAAATAGTAGAAAAGCTATAGGGTATAACTTATGCCTGCTAAAAAAATCTTTTATTTAGATAAAAACTCTTACAAATCCTGCCAAATATACAACTACAAAATTTCTAGAACTTTTTAAATAGTAGAAAAACTAGAAGGTATAACTTATGTCTGCTAAACATGCTCGTAATATATATTAATATTTTTGACCGATAATGGCTTTTGCACTATTCCCATAAAAATGAGATTATTGTTTAGGCTATTAGGACGTTTTTAACTGGATTGTAATTTTCTGACTTGATTTGGTTTGATCTGGTATGATCGTGTCTGTTTAAGTCTGGTCTGGTCTAGTGATGTCTGATCTGTGTGTATTTTATAACTATCGAAGCCCGGTCTGATTTGATCTGTTTAAGTCTGGACTACTCTGTTTAAATATGATTTAGTCTATTTTAGTCTGGTCTGGGACTGCAGTCAGTCCCAATAAAAACATTGTTATATTTATCAAAATTTTCATCATACATCTTTACGATGTTTGGTAGATCTTTTTTACTTTTCTTGGGCCACAATGGTTCCTATGTTTTCTCCCGAGCTAATTAGCAAATCAAATATTAGAAAAGTGGACCGGATCAATTTTTATATATGATGTATGACTCCTACTCCAATATATAGGTTGGTTGTATAGTAGTCACAAGAACACCAATATAGAATTGACACATAGGATGACAATTACATTTGTGGCCATCAACACTTAAATGAACTTCTAACAACTACACGAAATGTCTAACCTAATAGTATGTTGGGTGAAGGTAGATTCAGTTTTGTACTTCTTACTTCAAGCCAACCAGACCTAAATCTGTTTTGGTAGTTATTGTAAAGAAGAATATCAATTTCACGGCATCGCTCATCACAAGGGATTAATGTATATGTAAATATCCTTACATCACCCTAAAAAGAGCGCCCAATTCTGCTTGTACCATGTGCTTAATATAAATGTTGAGTCATTAAGTCACATGATCGAATAAATAGGGTTTAACAAATTATACTTAATGTATATGTGTTTAATCTATAACAAATTACACTCTTAAGGTTTATTTTGTAAGTTATAAATAACAAATTACACTCCTAAGGTTTATTTTGTAAGTTATAAATAACAAATTGCACTCCTAAGGTGTTTTTCGATGATTGTTTGAAGGAGTTGATTAATAAATTTGATATGAGCAAATAGCTATGCACTAATTTGTAGTATATTTACTAATAATTATGCACTAATTTGTAAAAATTCAGTTTAAAATGTAAATTCTTTTTTTTTATTAAGTAGACTACTACAAAATTAGTTACTAAGTTGTTCCATTTGAGTTAATGATAACACACATTGTTAAGGCTTAAAAAGTATGCTAAAATGTTGATCACACAATGTTGATCACATTTACAAATTCAGTTCATGACTATGGGAACATGTTGAACCAAGTCATGCATACCATGAAAAGGATGCTAAAATGTTCTTTAGGTTTTAATTATGTTAGCATTTTCTGTATTAGTTCCTCAAAAAGAGGATTTATAACACCCTCTTTAATACAATCTCCTAAAACAACTGATTGTGATAAACCATTATATTATCTACCATTTTACATATATGATTAGTTTAACAATTTTGAAACTGGAATTAATTAGTGATCTTGAATTATCCTATGCTTCAATAACCAAAGGTTCACCAATAATAAATGTATATCGAACTATTACCCACAGTATACCACAAATTGCAAGTCTGCAAGTTTAGTTATCATGTGTATAATTCAATGCTTGGATATCACGTATATGACTTTTTTAAACCATGCGATTATTAGGATGCATGATTCATTTCTAATTTTCACACAAGTTATAATCAAACTTCTTAATACATGAACTTCTTAGAAACATAATCATTGTCGTTCTAAGATGCATATCATATCATTTGGAAGAGTGGATGATCTCGTCATATTCAAAATTATATTGTAAAAGGTATTGGGCACTATTGCACACGCGCAACGCGCGTTGAAAAACTAGTATATATATATATAGGCCATAACCCTCGGTTACCCCTTTAAAATAATATACTTACTTTATATAAAGTCAAGTAGTCGGCCCGTGGGCCCATGTTCATTTAGAATTCACGATTTTAATTCCCCGTGACTACCAGTCACGACAACCCCATAGGGTTCCCTCGAGTCCCGATTGTATAGCAAGGGCTCGGCCCAACTACATTTCTATACAACCCTTCAACTCAATTCAACACATTAAAATTGTATGGCAAGGGCTCGGCCCAACTACGTTTCCATACTAACCATAACTTCGTGGCAAGGGCTCGGCCCAACTACGTTTCCACGAAGATCACAAATACATGGCAAGGGCTCGGCCCAACTACGTTTCTATGCTAAT
This sequence comes from Cuscuta europaea, assembly GCA_945859875.1. Lineage (NCBI taxonomy): Eukaryota > Viridiplantae > Streptophyta > Magnoliopsida > Solanales > Convolvulaceae > Cuscuta > Cuscuta europaea. The sequence goes on from CAMAPE010000058.1 coordinate 1,227,432, forward strand.
CACATTACATGGCAAGGGCTCAGCCCAACTACATTTCCATGCAATCCTAGAGTCCGACTAATTTATTTTCATAGTCCAATTCTCAAGCAAATCCTATGCCTAGAATCAATTCACTTGGGTAGCCTTTAGGCCTACCCCTAACACACCTTAGTGTTCATACAATTTGACCCTAAAGTATCTCTTAAGACTACTTAAGGTATCTCCATTCACAATCCCATCTCTTAGGATTAATTCCATCATTTATTTATATTAATCTCCCAACTAGTATTTAGATACTAGTCGGATAATCTTAGAACAACCAAGTTCTTAATTCATAGCCAAATAATTCATCTCAATTGATTTTTCCAATCCAAATATGATTTAATCTCAATATCAAAAATATCACTTTTATCCATTCATGAATTCCTTACATGAAGTAAAAGTGTATTTTATCACAATATTTTCATAGTTAATTCCGTTTTCATGCCATTCCTTTCATATCACATAATCATACACAATTTCTTCCAAATTTTTATATCATGCTTCATTTACTCATATGCAATAGTATTTTCATTTAGACATTATTATTCATTAATAATCCATGAAAATCACATTTAACACCTTAGGTAATCTTATGAAATTAACCCAACAATTATAAGCAATATAGTAAGCAATCCTCACCTCGTGATGTGCTACAATAGTTGCCATTGTTAAGCCCCTCGATCAATCCCCGTTCTAGGCCGATTGAAAGTGGAAAACTGGACTGCTGGGCAAAAGCCGGGCGGCTTTCGTAGTCTGCAACTGCAAACAGCTCCTTTGGAGTGGCGGTTTCCGGCGATTTTGACTCCTATCGATTTGCCAACCCTTCTAAGTTAATTACCACCACTTTATATCAATATTCTATACTTTTAAACGTGTAGAACCTTATGTTTTAATCCACCATATGACTTCTTAAAATCATACAACATAAACTAGTTAAAGATTGTTTGTTGAGTTCTTACCTCAAGAACAATCCCTTTTTCCTTGGATTTCCCTTGTTGTTGCTTCCTCCAAGCTTGGGCCATGTGAAAGCTTTCTCTAGAGCTTCTCTCCCCTTGCTTTGGTCGAATGGATTGCAATGATAGGAGAGCACTCTCACTTCTCCTAGTCAACTAATGCAACAAAGGGTAGGGTCATAGGGGTGTGGATATGTCTCTAGGAGACTTCCCCTCTCAAATCATCCGCCCCTCCCCTTTCGTTTTTGTCCCACTCCCAATTATTTGTGGCCATTTGATGTGTAGGCTACGCCAAGTGGGTGTAGGAAATCCCTCCCAATTATTCCTGCTATTTCTGGCAGGTTGGGTCAAAATAGCACTTGGGTTGTCCAAATATTTTCCCCAACCTCGGTTGGCATTTTATTTGGGCTTATGTAACTATTGCGATGACCCAACTAAATATTTGGTAGTCCAATCTCAACATAATGGACCCGATAAATAATTTAATTAATCACACATTAATTAAATACGCCATTCTTTTACACGAAATTATTCGCTTGAAAATTCAATTAAATACTGAATATTAAATTCAAGTACACCCGGGTGCGGTGTCACATTCTTGGTCAATTTAAACTCCACAAGATAGGTATTGATGAATCCTATGCCGTGTCGAGTATAAATGACAAACTTCCACCCTCTTGGAAGGATTTTAAACGTAATTTAAAACATCAAGATGAGGAATTGTCATTGGTTCAACTTGGGAGTCACTTGCACATTGAGGAGTCTCTTCGTGCGCAAGAGAATGACCAAATTATGGGTGAAGTTGAATCTAGATTGGCTCATGTTCACTTGGTTGAGGATAATAAATCTAACCCGAAAGATAAGGGGAAAGGCAAGAAACTGAAAGGTTTGGTTTGTTGGAGGTGTCAAAAGGTTGGACACGTCAAGCGTGATTGTCGTGTGAAACTGAACAAGAATGGCACTGGAATGAGTGGCAGTGGACAGGAACGGTCTAAGGACCTGGTTCCACGGAAAGGAGGTCAGTTCCTGACTAACTTTGATAATTCTGTCCAGAATTATGTATCACTCATTACAGAATCTTTTTATGTACAGGATGATGACTGTGCATGGTGGATTGATTCGGGGACTACGAGCCATGTGTGTAAGGATAAAGGATGGTTTGAAGACCTAGAACCAGTGGAGGTTGGTTCCTTCTTACGCATGGGAGACGAGTCAATGGTGCCTATCTTGGGAAAGGGTGTAGTTGTTTTAGAATTTACTTCTGGAAAAACAATTACGTTGTTTGATGTTTTGTATGTACCGAAGGTTCGAAAGAATCTTGTATCGGGAAGTATGTTGAATAATTTAGGGTTCAAACAAGTGATTGAATCCGATAAATATATTATGTCCAAGGGTGGTGTGTTTGTTGGTTTTGGATATTTATCAAATCGCATGTTTCGTTTGAATGTTGTGAATAAATTAATTTCTAGTGATTATTCAGTTTTTGTGGCATCTTCCATGAATGATTGTATGATTTGGCATCCTAGATTAGGTCACATTAATTTTAGAAAAATGCATGAAATGTCTAAAGATGGTTTAATTCCAGCTTTTGATATTAATGATGATAAGTGTAGGACTTGCATGCTCACTAAGATCACAAAACAACCGTTTCCTAATGTTGAAAGGAATTCGGCTATTTTGGATTTTGTACATAGTGATCTATGTGATTTTCACTCAACTCCTTCCCTTGGCAGTAAAAAGTATGTTACTTTTATTGAGGGTTCAACTCGGTTTTGTTATGTGTATTTATTACACACTAAGGATGAAGATTTAGAGAAATTTAAAGTATATAAAACCGAGGTTGAATTGCAATTGGGTAATCCGATTAAATGTCTTAGGAATGATCGGGGAGGAGAATATATGGATCCCCATTATTTTCAATCTGTTGGAATCATTCATGAGACCACGACTTCGTATACACCACAACAAAATGGTGTGACTGAACGGAAAAATCAAGTGTTAAAGGAAATGGGTAATTCCATGCTTTCCTACTCGGGTTTGAGTGAAGTGTTTTGGGGAGAGGCCATGCTCAGGGCCTGCTATGTTCTAAATAGGGTTCCAAATAAAAGGAACAAGACAACTCCATATGAGCTTTGGTACAAGAAAGCGCCGAATTTGAAATATTTTCGGGTTTGGGGTTGTAGGGCGGTTGTAAAATTGCCCGAGCCCAAAAGGAAAACTTTGGGGGAAAGGGGAATTGATTGCATATTCATAGAGTATGCTGAACATTCCAAGGCTTATAGGTTTTATGTAATAGAACCTAATGATGCGGTAGCGGTTAACACCGCGATTGAGTCTCGGGATGTGATCTTTGATGAGATGAGATTTTCATCAATTCAAAAACCAAAGGAACTAGTTCCAAGAACTAGTGAGGTGCAAGTTACAGAATATTTGGATGGTGCTTTGAATCCCGAAGCACCACAAATAAGGAAAAGCAAATGAGACCGCATCGTGAAAGACTTTGGTCCCGATTTTCACTTGTATTTAGTGGAAGGTTCAAGGGATGAAACGGGGGTACAATATTCATATTGTTACCAAGTTGATGATGATCCAAAGACCTTTAAAGAGGCAATGGAATCCCGAGATGTTTCCTTTTGGAAGGAGGCAATTGATGATGAAATGTCATCAATTATGGAGAACAACACCTGGGTGTTGTCGGATTTGCCACCGGGTTCTAAACCCTTAGGTTGCAAATGGATCTTCAAAAAGAAGATGAAGGTGGGTGGAACTATTGACAAGTTCAAGGCCCGGTTAGTCATTCAAGGTTTTAGACAAAAACCCGGAATTGACTATTTTGATATGTATGCGCCGGTTGCTCGAATTACAACCATTAGGTTGTTAATTGCTTTGGCGGCTATACACAATCTGATTATACATCAGATGGATGTCAAGACGGAATTTTTAAATGGTGATCTTGATGAGGAAGTTTACATGAAACAACCGGACGGTTTTGTTATGCCGGGAAATGAGCATAAGGTTTGTAAACTTGTCAAATCATTGTATGGGCTGAACAAGCACCCAAACAATGGCATCAAAAATTTGATGAAGTTATTTTGTCCAATGGTTTTAGTTTAAACCAATCGGACAAATGTATCTATAGCCGGTTTGATGCTTTAGGGGCGGGCGTGTTTATATGTCTCTATGTAGATGACATGCTGATTTTTGGAATGGACCAAAATCAGGTTGATGAAACCAAACAGTTGTTATCATCAAGGTTTTCCATGAAGGACATGGGGGAGGCGGATGTAATCCTTTGAATAAGGATTAAACGGGTAAACAAAGGGATTGCTTTGACACAAGCTCACTATGTTGAGAATATTCTCAAAAGGTTTAATTATAGTGATTGTTCACCCGTTGGTACTCCCATGGATCCTAGTGTGAAGTTGATGCCTAATAAAGGAAAGGCGGTTTCACAACTTGAGTACTCTCAAGCTATTGGTAGTTTGATGTATGCCATGACAAGCACTAGACCGGATATTGCTTATGCCGTGGATAGGTTGAGCCGTTATACTAGTGATCCTAGTACTCAACATTGGCAAGCAATGAAGAGAGTGTTCAAGTATTTAAAGGGAACCATGGATTATGGTTTGTGTTACTTGAGTATCCTTCGGTTTTAGAAGGATATTCGGATGCAAGTTGGATATCCAATGTAGAGGATCATTCTTCTACAAGTGGTTGGGTATTTTTGCTTGGGGGAGGTGTCATTTCTTGGACATCCAAGAAGCAAACTTGTATCACAAGTTCAACAATGGAATCTGAGTTTGTTGTGTTGGCTACCGCCGGTAAAGAGGCGGAGTGGTTAAGAAATTTAATTTTTGAGATTCCATTGTGGGGGAAACCGATTGCACCTATTTCTATCCATTGTGATAGTGCTGTCACTTTGGCTAAGGCGTATAGTCATGTTTATAATGACAATTCTAGACACTTAGGTGTTAGACATAGTATGATTAGAGAACTAATCATGAATGGTGTAATTTCGGTGGAATTTGTAAGATCGCAACATAACTTGCTGATATGCACTAGTTTATAGTGCATAAATGTATGTTTTTGTATTAACTTTGTGTGGATTTTCTTTCCTCTTTAGTTAGTTTGTAAACATTTGTTTTATGTTGTTTGTAATTGTCTTTTGCTTTAATTTATAGTTGTAGAATAGTAGTAGCGTTTTTAGCAAGGAAAAAGAGAAAAGCTGAAGATAAAATGGCCAAGAGCGCTAACCCGGTCGGGTCATGCACTACACCCGGTCGGGTCTGAGTTGAGAACCAGAGCCTTGAGAAAATAGCTAGACCCGGTCGGGTCCCCTACTTGACCCGGTCGGGTCGGATGTGACCCGGAACACCAGAACGTGCCAAGGATCGCCCGAATAAAGAATATCAGATTTTTGAGTCAAACCCGGTCAGGTCCCCTACTTGACCCGGTCGGGTCTGACTTGACCCGAGACATTTTAACGTGCTGAAACACAAAAACGTGGGAGATAATCTGATTTTGACCGGTACCCGGTCGGGTAAGCACTAAACCCGGTCGGGTACCCGGCCAAAGGTGTTGAAAAACACCTATAAATAGCACACTTTTTCTTCACAAAAAATCATCCCTTCTTCCATACTCTTTAGCTCAGTTTAGAATAGCATTTATTTATATTTTCTAGCTATGTTTAGTCTCCAAATGAGGAGCTAAACTTCCTTTCCTGGTTTTGCTCTTGAAGCTTGTTGATTATTAAAGTTGTGAGTTATTTTCTTAACTTCTTCTCTTGATTATTAATTCTTCCCTTAATCTCATTCTATATTAATGTTGGAGGGTTGCTAAGTGACGATTGGTTAATGTTCCGACATTAATTACTACTAGAAACGATCAACGAACCGATGATTAATCGTTGGTGGTTTCATAAGTAAGTAACTTCGGTTTATTAATGCACGGTCGTGGTTAATAGACTTAAGAGGGATCAATTTTGTTGGTTAAACCGAAACCGTTGTGTTAAGGTTATCAATCTCAATTGATTTCATCAAGGAGTTAAAAAGATTGAATGCTACTATTATATCGGTATACGGCGTTGTTCTATATTTGATTAATAGTAAGGGTTATTAATGAACGATCGTTGTTAATAACTACCCTCGATGAATTGGAGATACTCCTTGATTGAGTATTCGAGAGGGGATAAGTTATAGATATAACAAGGATCAACTAAAATATATCAACAAGTGGAAAGTAGGAAAGCCAAGTCCCTTTTATTCTTGAATTAAACACATATAGGTTGTTCATCTTAGTTTCTTAATTGAATTAAATCACTCAAAACCAAAACCCCCCTTTTAATTACTAGTTTCATAAAAAGAAAATCATTCCTTTCCCTGTGGATACGAACTCTACTACGCTATACTACGTATAAGTGTTTAGTATTGAATTTATTTTGACGCACCGTGACAAAGTGCTCGTCAAATTTGGCGCCGTTGCCGGGGAAAGGCAATTAATTTTTCTTTTTATTTTATTTCAAGAAAAATCAAAAAAAATCTATATATAAAGTTTTTTATTTTTGCTGAGCTTTGTTTGTGTATATGGTAAAAACCCGATCCATAAACCAACTCACCTACCAAACAAACCCCGAAATAGAAAAAGCTCTCGAACGGTTAAAAAGTAAATTCTCAAGTACCGACTCGGGGGAATCCTCAAGTGCTAGTTCTCAATCTAGCGAGTCCGAGGAGCCAATATCAATGGCTCTTGAAACAAGAACGCTGAGGGAGCTCACAGCTCCCAATCTAAACCAACAACCCTTATGTATCACCTTCCCAACTCTTGATGCGGGTGCTACATTTGAGTTAAAATCCGGACTCATACATCTACTTCCATCCTTCCACGGGCTAAGAGGAGAGGATCCGAATAAACACCTTTCGGAGTTCCACATCGTTTGCACAAACATGTGCCCGAACGGTATTATCGAGGAGCAAATCAAGTTGAGGGCTTTCCCATTCTCCCTCAAAGACACCGCCAAAGATTGGCTATTCTATCTTCCCCCGGGAAGCATAGACACTTGGGCGGCCATGAAGAAGAGCTTCCTCGAAAGGTATTATCCTGCCTCAATCTCCTCATCTCTAAAGAAACAAATCAGCAATTTGGAGAAAAAAGATGATCAATCGTTCTACGAATTCTGGGAACGATTCAAGAAACTCTGTGCGAGCTGTCCGTATCACGGCTACTCGGAGCAAGACCTCATCCTTTACTTTTATGATGGTCTTTGCGATGATGATAGACGGATGATCAATGCTGCATGTGGAGGAGGAATGGTCAACAAAACTCCTTCTCAAGCTAGGAATCTTATCTCGGAGTTGGCCGAAAATTGTAGACACTATGATCGGCGGTCAACAAAGAGAGTCATGGCAGCGGAATCCAACAACTCGTTGGAGAGTCAAGTAGCCGGCTTGACTTCTTTGGTTAAAGATTTCCTTTTAAATCCAAAAACCCAAGAAGTCAAGGTCTGCGGCATCTGTTCAACACAAGGGCATCCCACAAATTCTTGCCCAACTTTACAAGAGGAGAACTCTCAGCAAGTCAATGCTTTGGGGTTCCAAGGCCAAAGGAGGTACGATCCTCACGGCAACACCTACAATCCAGGATGGAGGGATCATCCAAATCTAAGGTACGGAAACTCTCAACCCCCTCAACAATCAAACCCTCCTCCTCAACAATATAAACAACAAGGCCAAACATCGAACTCAAACATGTCCACCGAAGACATGATTCGAGCATTAGCCATGAATATGACTACGATGCAACAAAGTGTGGCCCAATTTCAAGAAACAACAAAGTCTAGCATCCACAACTTGGAAAGCCAAATGAGCCAAATCTCAAAAGCCGTGAGTAGGCTAGAAGCTAGGGATTCGGCAAAACTCCCATCTCAAACGGAGCCGAATCCAAGGCAACAAGCTCATGCGGTCACTTTGAGAAGTGGCAAAGAATTGGTTATGGCTAAGGCAAAAGCAAAGAGCCATGTGGGAGAAGAGGAGGAGGAGATCTTGATGCTAAGCACAAACCCTCAAAATGAAGAGGAAAAAGAGGAGGAGATCACACCTCAAAGAAAGTTCCCACCGCTCGACTCATATGAGCCGGTGCCACCTTTTCCGAAGGCTCTCAAGGATAACCGAAAATACAACAATGACAAAGACATCTATGAGACCTTCAGCAAATGTGAGGTAAATATCCCTCTTCTCAATTTAATAAAAGGTGTTCCTAGGTTTGCAAAGTTTTTAAAAGAACTTTGCACAATTAAAAGGAAACACAAGTTGAATGGCAAGCATAAAATCCAAGTAAGTGAAAGAGTGTCGGCCGTTTTTCAAAAGAAACTGCCTAAAAAGTATAGTGATCCGGGAATGTTCACTATACCATGTAAACTTGGAAATTCTAGTTCTTCTAGGGCTATGTTAGATTTGGGTGCATCAATCAATGTCATCCCATATTCTCTATATAAGTCCCTAGAACTAGGACCCTTACATGAGACGGGGGTCGTTATCCAACTTGCCGATAGATCCAATGCCTACCCAAAAGGTGTGGTAGAGGATGTTCTCGTCATGGTGGATAATTTAATCTTTCCCGCTGATTTTTACGTTCTTGAAATGGAGAACGATAAAAATGCAGTCCCAATTTTACTAGGCAGACCTTTTTTGAAAACGACCAAGGCAAAAATTGACGTTTTTAGTGGAGTGTTAACCATGGAGTTCGATGGAGAAATAGTCGAATTTAATATCTACGACTCCATGAAATACCCCATTGATAATCACTCTCTATTTGCGATTGACACTTGCGACACTTGGGTCCAAGATGTATTTGAAATTGAGGGAAAGGATGAGGTACTAAGCTCAATTGAAAACGACATAGAGGATTTTACATTGGAATACTCTATGTTGAATAACATGAAGGTTATGGTGGCGGAGTTAAATCAACTCCCACTTTTGCCACCGGGCTCTAAAGCCCTCCCACTAACCATTCCAAGCGAGAAGCTGCTACCATCTGTTTTGCAGGCACCGGAGGTGGAATTAAAACCACTCCCTGAAAATATGAAGCATGTGTTCTTGGGTGAAAATCACACCCTACCGGTGATTATTTCAAATGCCCTGTCCCAAGAACAAGAAGAAAGATTGATCGCGGTCCTCAAGGAATATAAATTGGCCATTGGATGGTCTATTGCCGACATCAAAGGCATTAGTCCATCCACATTCATGCACATGATCTTGCTCGAAGACGAGGCCAAAGCGGTGAGACAACCGCAACGAAGATTGAACCCACCCATGATGGAGGTGGTGAAAAAGGAGGTGATCAAATTGCTTCAAATGGGAATCATATTTCCCATTTCCGATAGCAAGTGGGTGAGCCCTACTCAAGTGGTGCCAAAGAAGATCGGAGTAACGGTCATTGAAAACAAGGATGGCGAGATGGTGCCCACCCGAGTTCAAAACGGGTGGCGAGTTTGCATTGACTACCGAAGACTCAATTCGGTGACTAGAAAAGACTTCTTTCCACTGCCTTTCATTGATCAAATGCTAGAGAGGTTAGCGGGGCACAAGTTCTATTGTTTTCTCGATGGTTACTCCGGGTATTTCCAAATACCAATAGCCCCGGAGGACCAAGAGAAAACAACCTTCACATGTCCATTTGGCACTTTTGCCTACCGACGAATGCCCTTTGGATTATGCAACGCACCGGGCACCTTTCAAAGGTGCATGATGAGCATATTTTCAGAATTTGTGGAGGTATTCATGGAGGTCTTTATGGATGATTTCACAATCCATGGGGACTCTTTTGACTCTTGCCTCTATCACCTCACTCTTGTGCTAAAAAGTTGCATTGAATCCAACCTTGTGCTAAACTCTGAAAAATGCCACTTCATGGTAGAACAAGGGATTGTTCTTGGACATGTGATCTCATCAAAGGGGATCGAGGTGGACAAAGCAAAGATTGATGTGATTCAAACGCTCCCGTACCCCACAAATGTACGGGACATCCGCTCTTTCCTCGGTCACGCTGGTTTCTATAGGAGATTCATCAAGGATTTCTCAAAAATCTCATCTCCTCTATGCAAACTTTTACAAAAGGAGGTGGAATTTGATCTAAATGATGAGGGCAAAGAAGCTTTTGACACTTTGAAAGCAAGATTGGTGACTGCCCCAATCATACAGGCCCCCGACTGGTCTCTTTCTTTTGAGATCATGTGCGACGCAAGTGACTATGCGGTGGGGGCTGTTTTAGGCCAAAAAGTCGGAAGAGCCTCTCATGTCATCTACTACGCCTCATCAACCCTCAACGAAGCCCAAAAGAACTATTCCACCACCGAGAAGGAAATGGTAGCAGTAGTCTTTGCTTTGGAAAAGTTTCGTTCCTACCTTCTTGGAACGAAAGTTATTGTCTACACCGACCATGCCGCTCTCCGATTCCTTATGACAAAGAAAGAAGCCAAACCAAGACTCATTCGATGGGTCCTTCTATTGAGTGAGTTTGATGTGGAAATTAAAGACAAGAAAGGAGCGGAGAACTTGGTGGCTGATCATTTAAGCCGCCTCATTCCTCACAAAGACATCGAAGACCTCCACACAAATCTCATCAAAGGAGAATTCCCGGACGAAACTCTCTTCTCCATCAAAATCACACAACCATGGTACGCAAATATCGTGAACTTCCTCGTTTCCGGAAAATTTCCTCCACAACTCTCAAAATCTCAAAAAGAAAAATTAAGAATGGATTCAAGACTCTATGTGTGGGATGACCCATATTTGTGGAAGCATTGTAAGGATCAAATAATCTGAAGATGCATCCCTGAATATGAGATAGCCCACATCATAGAGTTTTGTCACTCGTATGCTTGTGGAGGACATTTCGGTCCGAAACGAATAGCAATGAAGATACTTGAAAGCGGTTTTTGGTGGCCGAGTCTATTTCGGGATGCACACGGCTTTTGTCAATCTTGTGACAATTTCCAAAGAGCGGGCAACATTTCCAGGAGGAACGAGATGCCACAAAACCCCATGCTTTTCTGTGAGATTTTCGATGCATGGGGTATCGACTTCATGGGACCCTTCCCAAATTCCCAAGGTAACATATACATCCTTCTTGCAGTAGATTACGTCTCCAAATGGATGGAGGCCAAAGCAACAAAAACTGATGATGCCAAGGTGTTGGCTAGTTTTCTAAAATCACACATATTTTCAAGGTTCGGGGTCCCTCGAATTTTAATAAGCGATCGAGGCACACATTTTTGTAATAAAATTGTGGGATCCCTACTGAAAAAATATGGTGTGACTCACAAAATTTCTACAGCCTACCACCCTCAAACCAATGGCCAAGCGGAAACCTCAAACAGGGAGTTGAAATCTATACTCCAGAAAACAGTGAACCCGAACCGAAAGGATTGGAGTATACGCATTGATGATGCGCTATGGGCATACCGAACTGCCTACAAAACCCCAGTCGGTATGTCTCCTTATAGACTTGTGTTTGGGAAAGCATGTCATCTCCCTGTAGAGCTCGAACACAAGTCCTATTGGGCGGTTAAAGAATTCAACCTCAATCTTGACGAGGTCGGTGTACATAGGAAGCTCCAATTACAAGAATTGGAAGAACTTCGCCTGGATTCTTATGACAATGCAGAAATATACAAGAGAAAGACGAAGGAGTGGCATGATAAAATGATCATACGAAAAGACTTTAAACTTGATGAAAAAGTCCTCCTATTCCAATCACGCCTTCGTCTATTTCCGGGAAAGCTGAGATCCCGTTGGACCGGACCATACAAAGTGGTCAAAACATATCCACACGGGGCGGTGGAGATTCAGGACCTGGAGACGGAAGAGGTGCTGAAAGTGAACGGACAGAGATTAAAACCCTTCTTTGAGAGTTTTCAACCCAAAAACGTGGAAGTCGTAGACCTTTCTGAACCGGTCTCGTCGAGCCACGACGTTAAATAAAGCGCTTCTTGAGAGGCAACCCATGCACGGTATATTTTTCTTTCCTTTTTTTATTTTAGTAGAGTGTGTGTGTAAAAAAAAGAGTGTAAAAAAAATAAAAAAAATAAAAAAATATAAATGAAAAAAAAATGTTCCGGAGTATACCCGGCCGGGTATCATAGTTCACCCGGTCGGATATTACATAAAAACAGGGATACCCGCATGGCTACTCGGGTGAAGGAGCGTAAAATTGAAAAAAAGAGGCCAACCCGACCGGGTATGTTATTTCACCCGATCGGGTATCAACTACCAGACTTCTCTGGTTAAGCAACAAAGCTTACCCGACCGGGTCAAGGAAGGAGACCCGACCGGGTATCTAGCAAACAAGCTCTCTGCCAGCCTCTGGAACGCTCACCCGGCCGGGTAAATAAGGAGACCCGACCGGGTCAACGGACTTTCAGCCTATACCAGGTCGGGCCTCTCACCTTCTTCCTCATTTTCTCTTCCCATTTTCGAACAACCCACCCCAAAACCTCCATTTTCATCCACCAAAACCTCCAAATCTCCCCCATTCCCCCACCAAATTCATCAAAAAACATCATATTCTTCATCTCCTCACCTCCCTCTTCCACCCTACACCAATTAATCCTTCCAAAATCCCCCAAATCAACCAAACCCATAAACCCTACCCCAAATTTCGAACCTCTCCATTTTTGGACATTCAAGGTCCAAATTCAAGCCAAAATCCCCAACAAACACCAAATACCTCTTCTCCTCATCATCCTCTACAAAACCATACCACTCACCCTCACCAAATCCCACCTCCCCAAAGAAATCAAAAATCCTTCAAAAAAAGGGGGAAAACAATTCCATGGCACCAAAAAAGGGAAGAACTACTTCTTCAAGAGCTCCAAGAGCTATTCCACCCGTCGAGGGCTTCGAATCGGTGGAATTTGAGACCGAAGCACAACGCACTTGCTTCCTTGAGCAATCCGAACGAGAGGTAAAACCCTCCCACTTTCTATGCCAATTGACATTAACGATGTTCTGGATTCATGATATTATGAGAGATATATTCCAAAGGTGTGGCATGCTTAAAATGTTTGATATGCATTATTGGCCATATTCTCGTTTGGTGTATGAGTTTTACAGTTCCGTTGAGCATGTGAAAGATGAAAATGATCACACAAATAACACGATCAACTTTCGTCTGCTCAACGAGAACCGCTCACTCACCAAACGAGAATTCGCTGAACACTTCGGCCTACCCTTGCTTGATGACACGGTAGCGTATAGTTCACCGGTGGCCTATGAACTATGGAGAAGAATGACCGGAATTGTCAATGTTCGTACTTTCCACCTCAATGTCAACCACGTCCAACATCCGGTCTTCCGAATTTTCTTAAAATTCTTGGCTAATTGCTTTTTCAGAAGACCAAACAACCATCAAACTAGAGTGTGGGACGTATGCCTCTTAGCACAAGTTGTTCTTCCAGGTGCCGGCCATACGATGTGACCACAGTTCTTTGGGATCACATCATCAATGTTAAAAATGGTGGAGGAAAAATTCTGATAGGGGGTCTAATTACCCACATTGCCACACTATATGGTTTTGTATGCAATGGTGCACAAAACCACAGGACCCTTCTTGGCCTTCAGTTTTTAAAGAATGCTGGCGATGTGACTCTTTCAAACATAGAACATGATGGCCTAGAAATCTATAATTGGCACATCAAACCCGGCCAAGAACTATACTACCCCTTCCCTTCCGAAAACCTCCCGCTTAACATCATCGATCACCAAATCGGTGATGGACACCACTATTGTATGCTCGGGGGAATTCCACCACATTTTGCACCCCCAGAAAATGAGGCGGGGGAGAATGAAGCCGCCAATGAACAGCGTGCACTTGAAGCACCACCCATCATTCCTGAACAACCTCGCGCACAACCCCATGCTCATCAATACTCTCCATTTGAGCAAGAAATGCTAAACAGCATGAATGCTCTTAACCTCAATTACACCCAACTTCGGGAGGAAGTCGGTCTGTACAGAAATGAGCAAAGGCATAGCTTCGAGAGGATTGAAGAACAAAGGCGAGAAGATTGGCGCCGATATGAAGAGGACCAAAGGAGGACTTTTGGGCCTATCTACTCCTATATCGCACATCAGGGAAACTTCACCTCTATGACCACTCCTCCTCCGGCACCCTCATGGTACAACCCCACTGAATGGGGTTATTTTGGTGGCTCGACCTCTAGTGATGGAGGCGGGGAAGACGGATACAGCGGTGATCATATGGACGAGGATACACAATATAGGGGCTATGGAGGATTTATCGATGGCGGAGATGCGGGCGGGCACTAGGGACTGTGCCACAGACTAATGGTGGGGGAGATCTTCCCGGTATGTTCACATTCACACTTTTTATTCTTGTTATCTTTGTAAAAAAAAATAAAAATAAAAATAAAAGAAAGCTTGTTAAGTTGAAAACCCACAAAGGGCATCTTAAGCAAAAATAAAGCAAAAATAAGAGTGAGTTTGTGAGATTTATATAAAAAAAATGTGGGAAGCTGGGTTGAAAACCCGAAAGGGCACCAAGGCAAAATGAGAGAATGAGAGAAGTATTTCTTTTTATTCTGCAGGATCCTAAGGGTGATGACTGAAGAATGCTCATTGCATAAGAAATTGGAATGGAAGACCCCTTGATGTGGCCTTTTTTATGTTACAGGGGATACTGTGTAATTATTTTTTGTTCAACAAACTTTGTGATGGTTGGGGTGATGAACTTATCATTTATGGATTTCTTGGATTACATTTACTCGAGACGAGTAAAGATTCAAGTGTGGGGATATTTGATATGCACTAGTTTATAGTGCATAAATGTATGTTTTTGTATTAACTTTGTGTGGATTTTCTTTCCTCTTTAGTTAGTTTGTAAACATTTGTTTTATGTTGTTTGTAATTGTCTTTTGCTTTCATTTATAGTTGTAGAATAGTAGTAGTGTTTTTAGCAAGGAAAAGGAGAAAAGTTGAAGATAAAAATGGCCAGGAGCGCTAACCCGGTCGGGTCATGCACTACACCCAGTCGGGTCTGAGTTGAGAACCAGATCCTTGAGAAAATAGCTAGACCCGGTCGGGTCTCCTACTTGACCCGGTCGGGTCGGATGTGACCCGGAATACCAGAACGTGCCAAGGATCGCCCGAATAAGGAATATCTGATTTTTGAGTCAAACCCGGTCGGGTCCCCTACTTGACCCGGTCGGGTCTGACTTGACCCGGGACATTTTAACGTGCTGAAACACAAAAACGTGGGAGATAATCTGATTTTGACCGGTACCCGGTCGGGTAAGCACTAAACCCGGTCGGGTACCCGGCCAAAAGTGTTGAAAAACACCTATAAATAGCACACTTTTTCTTCACAAAAAATCATCCCTTCTTCCATACTCTTTAGCTCAGTTTAGAATAGCATTTCTTTATATTTTCTAGCTATGTTTAGTCTCCAAATGAGGAGCTTAACTTCCTTTCTTGGTTTTGTTCTTGAAGCTTGTTGATTATTAAAGTTGTGAGTTATTTTCTTAATTTCTTCTCTTGATTATTAATTCTTCCCTTAATCTCATTCTATATTAATGTTGGAGGGTTGCTAAGTGACGATTGGTTAACGTTCCGACATTAATTACTACTAGAAACGATCAACGAACCGATGGTTAATCGTTGGTGGTTTCATAAGTAAGTAACTTCAGTTTATTAATGCACGGTCGTGGTTAATAGACTTAAGAGGGATCAATTTTGTTGGTTAAACCGAAACCGTTGTGTTAAGGTTATCAATCTCAATTGATTTCATCAAGGAGTTAAAAAGATTGAATGCTACTATTATATCGGTATACGGCGTTGTTCTATATTTGATTAATAGTAAGGGTTATTAATGAACGGTCGTTGTTAATAACTACCCTCGATGAATTGGAGATACTCCTCGATTGAGTATTCGAGAGGGGATAAGTTATAGATATAACAAGGATCAACTAAAATATATCAACAAGTGGAAAGTAGCAAAGCCAAGTCCCTTTTATTATGGAATTAAACACATATAGGTTGTTCATTTTAGTTTCTTAATTGAATTAAATCACTCAAAACCAAAACCCCCCTTTTAATTACTAGTTTCATAAAAAGAAAATCATTCATTTCCCTGTGGATACGAACTCTGAAAGACACGAAAGGCACCTAAGAGGGGGGGTGAATTAGGTGTTTAAAAAATTGTGCTTGAGATATGAAGGCAGCGGAATCAATCAAGAATAGAACAATCAATTTACGTGAGTGTTAGTGCACAAACGAAAGTAAATTAGTGTGTGTGTGTGTGTGTGTTCAAACAAGAAAGCAATTAACAAGTAAGAACACAATGATTTATAGAGGTTCGGCTAATCCTACTCCTCTACCTAAGGGCACCTCCCTCAGGATTTCCAAATCCACGAAAAATGGTCTCCCTTGAACACAAGAAGAGCACCACCTAAAGTTTTGGCAAACAAACCCTTGCCAATGAGTATGTGTTTTACACGGGCTAACTCACAACCTAATGGTTTTCAAGAGGATCAACCAAAAACCTCAACTAATGGTTTTCTAGAGGCACACCAAAAACCTCACAGTGGTTTTCAAGAGGCACAACCACACAACCTCAACTAAGTTGGTTTTACAACGGGCTAACCAACAACCTAAGATTGGTTTTAGGGAAACCAAACAAAACCTTACAAGATGGAGAACAAATACAAGTAGAGAATATGATCTCAAACTCTCAAGCAGAATATAAAGATTGATGCTCTTGACGTAGAGTTGAGAATTACAAGGCAATACACACAAAGATATAAAGTTTTATCAAGAACAAGTGCGATTGCAAATATCAAGTAGCTATCTCAAAAATTGGTTTTATCAAGATTAAAAATATGAATTTCAAGAGCTTAAAACCAATGTGAATTTCTGCAAATAAATTTTAAAGTGATAGCACAAGCAGAATTCAAGACAGAGAAATTAAGAAAAGCTTCAGGAGACGAAATGGACTTTTTCACAGAATATTCAAGGTGTAAAGTATTTCGTCAGAAATTTTTTGTGTGTAATTCATTGTTTGATCAGTGTAGAAGACGAAGTATATATAGGAAAAGATTTGGCCGTTGAAGATTTGAAATCAAAGATTTGGAAGGAAAGAATCGCTGAATTATTGGCTTTAACGGCTATAATATCAATTATTTATATTTGATTGATTTCCATATTTGGAAGATAGTGCCAACGGCTAGAAAGATTAATAAAGAATCTCCAACGTTCAGAAAAGGATCTGGGTCCCCAAATAAATTAATTGTCTTTACCAGACGACAAAATAAGATATTTGTCTTTACTGGAAAAGTCAATCGAAAGAATAGCGCTGAACTTAGGAATTAATTTGAATTGAAGTCTGGATTGATTTCTAAGGAAAGAATACTTAGAATAAAGATTAGTGTAGCAGACTTCTTAGGAAACAACAACCTCTCAGAAGGAGCGGGCTGCTAAGGGCGGAGGGCTAGGAGCAGTGGCCTCAGCAGTTGGCTCGAAGAAATTTGACTTGAGCAGTTGGCTGAAAAAATTTGGCTTGAGCAGTTGGCTCGGCAGGTGGCTCGGAAGGGGGCTTGGCAGTTGGCTCAGCAGAGGGCTCGGCAGTTGGCTCAACAGCAGTGGCCTCAGCAGTTGCCTCGAGCAGTTGGCTCAACAGCAGCGACCTCAGCAGTTGCCTCGAGCAGTTGGCTGCCGAAAAGGTCAACTTAAAAACCAAACTCTAGAGAACTTTAACCACGATTGAAACACATAATAAAGAGGGATATAGAGCTCTTAAAACAGCTCACTCAAAACAAGAGAAACTCAAAGAAGGAAAACTAGTTAACTGTTTTGAAAAAGTACTCAACTGCTGGGGAAAACTTAGGAATTTGATTCTGCTGTGCAAAAGTAAAATGTTTGATTAGTTATAAAGAATATATTTGAAGTGATAAAAATGAATTTGAGAGCTTTTAATATGCAATCCACACATTCTTGATAAAACGGCTTTTCTAGCTATCAAGAAAGACTATTTTTAGTGGATTGACTTGAATGAGTAAAGCTGCAGCATCTCAACACACATATTAGCTTCATTATTTGTAAACATAAAAAACTAAAGGTAGCACAAGTCGGCTAACAATCTCCCCCTTTTTGATGTTGACAAATAATGACTTCAAGAGAGCATAAAAACAGTTAGGTGCATATGCGAAAAAATATAACAGCAAGCTCCCCCTCACTTCATGCAACTCTCTTGATACCAAAATATATAAACACTCTCCCCCATACAAAGAGAATCTCTTTCCTCTTTTTGATTGACTTAGGTCAGGGACTTTTTCCCTTTATCAGTATGAGACTTACTTGAAGTCAACATATTTCTCCCCCTTTGTCAATATCAAAAATGGAGGGTCATTGAGAAAATAAACAAGGAAATGCACATAGAGGATATAAGATATCAATTAAAATAATAATGATACCAAATAAAGAGGAGCAGGTAGGAGAATTTTAAGGAATGTAGGGGTTGTGTTATGATCGTGTTAATAAATGATTAAGTATAGAGAACACTGTTGTTCGACCATATCTTGATCTTTACAACCTCATTTCTGTCTTTATGCTTCTGTCATCTTTCTGATACCAATTTGAATCAACTTTGAACCAATTTCAGTCATCTGCTAGGTAGCAACAGTCCGCTAGTTGTAGCAGTTGTCCGCTTTTTCTTTTTCAATACGTCTTGATCACTTTCCTCTATAGACCTTTTCATCAGTGGGTTTGCCATTTTCGTCTTTGTCAATCTTGGCAGTTGAGCTCATCGGAGTATCAAAATGTCTACCTTCTTGTAGATTAAACTTTTTAATCAACTCCTTAGCATATTTGGATTGACTTATAAAAGTTCCTTCCTTCATTTGTTTGATTTGCAGTCCAAGGAAGAATGTGAGTTCACCCATCATGCTCATCTCGAACTCACTGGTCATGACTTTAGAAAATTCTTCACACATAGAGTGATTAGTAGAACCAAATATAATGTCATCAACATAAATTTGAACTAACATAATATCATTAGCCAAAGTGCGTACAAACAATGTTGAGTCAATAGCCCCTTTTGAAAAACCATTTTCAAGAAGATATTTTGAAAGCCTTTCATACCAAGCACGTGGGGCCTGTTTTAAACCATAGAGAGCCTTCTTAAGCTTGTATACATGGTTTGGAAAGGTGACATTTTCAAAACCAGGAGGCTGCTCCACGTAAGCTTCCTCCTTAAGGATTCCATTTAAAAATGCACTTTTAACGTCCATTTGAAAAAGTTTAAAATCCATGTAACTAGCATAAGCAAGAAGCATCCTAATGGATTCTAACCTAGCAACAGGAGCAAAGGTTTCCTCATAATCAAGTCCCTCTACTTGATTATACCCTTTCGCAACAAGTCAGCTTTTGTTGGTGATAATCTCACCTCCTTCATCCAACTTATTTCTAAAGGTCCACTTTGTACCAATAACGGGATGGTTATTTGGTCTTTCAACCAATTCCCAAACGTCATTACGTTCAAACTGGTCTAACTCATTTTGCATGGAAATTATCCACTCATCATCGCTTAAGGCTTCCTCTATATTTTTGGGCTCAAATTGACTAACAAATGCATAGTATGCACAAAGGTTAATGTTACCTCTAGTCCTTACGCCTTTAGAGATGTCTCCAATTATGTTCTTAGCCGGATGGTCCTTCAAGCCTTTGTAGGCAGCCGGCAGTTGGCTGGTTTGTTCAGCAGGTGGCTGATCTTGAGCGGCAGTCGGCTGGTCTTGAGAGGCAGGCGGCTGGTCTTCAGCTTCATCATTTGAAAAGATAAGTTCCTTTCTCGGCCCAAATGGACCAATCTCATCAAATTCAACATGTATAGACTCTTCTACACATCTAGTTGATTTATTAAAGACTCTATAAGCTTTACTAACTGAAGAATAACCAAGAAAAATACCTTCAGTGGATTTTGCATCAAACTTACCCAACTGGTCCTTAGTGTTCAGAATATAGCATTTGCATCCAAATACTTTGAAGTATGAAATGTTTGGTGCTCTTACATGCCACATCTCATAGGGGGTCTTCTTTAGAATGGGGCGTAGTAGTACTCTATTAAGCATATAGCAGGCTGTATGGACGGCTTCTCCCCAAAAGTATTTAGGCAGATTGTGTTCATTCAACATGGTGCGTGTCATCTCTTGAAGGGTTCTATTCTTTCTTTCTGCCACACCATTTTGTTGAGGAGTCCGAGGGGCTGAAAAGTTGTGATCTATACCATGATCATCACAGTAGGCTTCAAATTCAGCATTTCTAAATTCCCCTCCCCTATCACTCCTTATGCTTGTGATTGTATACCCTTTTTCATTCTGTATTCTCTTGCATAACTTAGCAAAAGCATTAAATGCATCATATTTATGTGCAAGCAATACAGTCCAAGTAAACCTAGAGTAATCATCTACAATCACATAGACATACTGGGCACCACCTAGGCTAGCTACACCAATTGGTCCAAAAAGATCCAGGTGTAGTAGTTGTAAGGGGTGTGAAGTTGAAACAACCTTCTTAGATTTAAAAGAAGTCTTGTGTTGTTTCCCCAGTTTACATGCATCACAGAATTGCAACTTGGCAGATTTCATGTTAGGCAGTCCAACAACAAGATTCTTAGAAGACAATCTAGAGAGCAAATCAAAGCTAGCATGTCCTAGTCTTCTATGCCACAGAAAAGAATCATCATGAGAAGAATGAAGACACGTAATAGTAGAGTGATGGAAATCAGAACTAGAAAATCTATATAAATTACCATCACGTTGAGCAGAAAAGAGCACATTATTATTATCTCTATCATAAAAGGTGCAAGCATTGGCAGTAAACACAACCTTATGGCCATCGTCACACAACTGACCGATGCTCAAAAGATTATATTTAAGACCATCAACAAGTAGCACATCTTTAATGGAAGTAGAGTTAGAAATACTTACCTTCCCTTTGCCTATTACCTTCTTCTTTGATTTGTCACCGAGTGTGACATTACCACCAGCTTTGGAGGTTAACGTTTTGAACCATGCTTTGTCCCCGGTCATGTGTCTTGAGCAGCCACTGTCAACTATCCAAGTGGTGTTTTGGGTGCTCAAGAATGCCTACAAAAACATTCAATATTTTGAATATGGTACCCTTTTAAAGTTGGGTCCTCTAGGGTTAGTTTTGGAATCCTTGACTACCCATCTTGGTCTCTTCCAAGGTGGAATCAAGTTACCCATCTCAACCAGTTGCTTCACTTTGCAATCAGTCACTAAATGACCAGACATCATGCAATAGTGGCATGATTTTAGAGGTGTCTTTGACTGGTGTATGCTGGAAGAGGGTTTAACAAAACTTTTTACTTTATTAGAAAAATATTTTGTTGTTATTTCAACAACCTTAGGGTCCTCTTCAAAACCAAGTCCCCTCTTATTAGTGTTTGGGTATTGAGAATCCCAAACTGCCTCTTGAGTAGGCCTAATATGATACAACTTGTTTAAAGAGTAACTCTGCTGGTCACTGATCTTTTTAAGAGTATCATATTCTTTTGATAAAAATTCATTTTTGCGTGAAAGCTCAAGTTTTTCTTTTTCAAGAATATCAAGTTTAGATTGTAAATCTTTGAGCTTCTTTTTCAAAATTTTCTTCTCTTCCAGAGTGAAACAAATCAGACTGACACTGCTCAAAAGCTTCTCTAATCTCATCAAATGAAAAACTATGAGATGAAGAGTAAGAAGAACAAGAGCTTACCTCATCATCTTTGTGAGCCATGTAGCAGACATGTGCGTGCTCATCATCTGATTGCTCACTGGAGGAGGAGGATTCATCGGAATTGAGATCATCCCAGTTCTCTTGCAATGCTTTGCCTTCTTCTTCCAGCCACCTTGATGTTTCTTATCAGCAGTTGGCTGCTGTTTTAGCTTTGGGCAGTAGGCCTTTGTATGCCCTGGTTCACCACACTCATAACATTTTAGAGTATTAGAGTTATATTTCTTACCTTTGGCAGCAGACTTGTCAGGTCTCTTGTCCTTGTTCCATTTGACAAACTTTTTGTAGCGCTTGAACAAGGCTTCCTCATCTTCTTCACTTTCAGTTTCACTCTCCTGGGAACTTTCAGCAGTAGGCTGAACTTTGTTCTTCAATTTCATCTTGGAGGAGTGACAGTATTGCTTTTTACTTTGACTTTGCTGCTCATACTTCTCTTTATTGAGATTTAGAGCCATAGTCTTGTGAGCCAGCTTATCTTGGGCATCCTCACTGCGTTGTCTTGCTAAGTATAATTCGTGAGACATCAACGTACTCCATATACTAGCAGTAGACATGTTAGTACATTGAGGTGTAAGATTAACAATAACATTCTCCCACAGTTTAGGTAAAGAATATAGAATTTTAAGGTTTACCTCCTGGGTAGAATATTTCTTACCCAACTTACTCAACGAGGAGAGGATATCATTAAACCTCTTGCTCATATCCTGGATGGATTCATTTGGCTTCATCTTGAAGCTTTCATACTCGGATGTACCAAGAGCAATCTTGGTTTGTTTGATTTGAGTATCTCCTTCATGAGTTGTTTCAAGCATGTCCCATACTTCTTTTGCAGATTTGCATTGGCTAACTCTTGAGAACTCATTTGGACCAAGAGCACAGTGAAGAGCATTTATGGGTTTTGCATTCAAACTTAGCTGCTTCTTGTCTATATCATTTAGCTCGTCCATCTCCTTTGGTAAAGTCACTGCATTCACAGTCTTAGAAGGAACATAAGGACCTTTAACAATTAAAATCCAAATGTCATAATCAACAGACTGAATATAATGTTCCATTCTCATCTTCCAATATGCATAATTATCACCATTGAAGAAAGGAGGTTTGGAGATGCTGTAAGAAGACATCTTAGAAATTAAGCGCAAACAAAAGACTAGCAAAGCACTCAAATACTACAGCAGTGGACTCAAATACACTAGCAGAGGGATCAACACACAGTTCACTTAAGCACACAAGAGAGGATCACTAGGTACAATTAAGTACTATTCTAGTAACATGCTCTGATACCAATTGAAAGACACGAAAAGCACCTAAGAAGGGGGGTGAATTAGGTGTTTAAAAAATTGTGCTTGAGATATGAAAGCAGCGTAAATAATCAAAAATAGAACAAACAATTTACGTGAGTGTTAGTGCACAAACGAAAGTAAATTAGTGTGTGTGTGTTCAAACAAGAAAGCAATTAACAAGTAAGAACACAATGATTTATAGAGGTTCGGCTAATCCTACTCCTCTACCTAAGGGCACCTCCCTCAGAATTTCCAAATCCACTAAAAATGGTCTCCCTTGAACACAAGAAGAGCACCACCTAAAGTTTTGGCAAACAAACCCTTGTCAATGAGTATGAGTTTTACACGGGCTAACTCACAACCTAATGGTTTTCAAGAGGATCAACAAAAAATCTCAACTAATGGTTTTCTAGAGGCACACCAAAAACCTCACAGTGGTTTTCAAGAGGCACAACCACACAACCTCAACTAAGTTGGTTTTACAACGGGCTAACCAACAACTTAAGATTGGTTTTAGGGAAACCAAACAAAACCTTACAAGATGGAGAACAAATACAAGTAGAGAATATGATCTCAAACTCTCAAGCAGAATATAAAGATTGATGCTTGACGTAGAGTTGAGAATTACAAGGCAATACACACAAAGATATAAAGTTTTATCAAGAACAAGTGCGATTGCAAATATCAAGTAGCTCTCTCAAAAATTGGTTTTATCAAGATTAAAAATATGAATTTCAAGAGCTTAAAACCAATGTGAATTTCTGCAAATTAATTTTAAAGTGATAGCACAAGCAGAATTCAAGACAGAGAGATTAAGAAAAGCTTCAGGAGACGAAGTGGACTTTTTCGCAGAATATTCAAGGTGTAAAGTATTTCGTCAGGAATTTTTCGTGTGTAATTCGTTGTTTGATCAGTGTAGAAGACGAAGTATATATAGGAAAAGATTTGGCTGTTGAAGATTTGAAATCAAAGATTTGAAAGGAAAGAATCGCTGAATTATTGGCTTTAACGGCTATAATATCAATTATTGATATTTGATTGATTTTCATATTTGGAAGATAGTGCCAACGGCTAGAAAGATTAATAAAGAAGCTCCAACGTTCAGAAAAGGATCTGGGTCCCCAAATAAATTAATTGTCTTTACCAGACGACAAAATAAGATATTTGTCTTTACTGGAAAAGTCAATCGAAAGAATAGCGCTGAACTTAGGAATTAATTTGAATTGAAGTCTGGATTGATTTATAAGGAAAGAATACTTAGAATAAAGATTAGTGTAGCAGACTTCTAGGAGAACAACCTCTCAGAAGGAGCGGGCTGCTAAGGGCGGAGGGCTAGGAGCAGTGGCCTCAGCAGTTGGCTCGAAGAAATTTGACTTGAGCAGTTGGCTGAAAAAATTTGGCTTGAGCAGTTGGCTCGGCAGGTGGCTCGGAAGGGGGCTTGGCAGTTGGCTCAGCAGAGGGCTCGGCAGTTGGCTCAACAGCAGTGGCCTCAGCAGTTTCCTCGAGCAGTTGGCTCAACAGCAGCGGCCTCAGCAGTTGCCTCGAGCAGTTGGCTGCCGAAAAGGTCAACTTAAAAACCAAAATCTAGAGAACTTTAACCACGATTGAAACACATAATAAAGAGGGATATAGAGCTCTTAAAATTTAGGTTAAGCTGCAGCAAAAGGAAGGAGAAAAAGCTTGAAGACAGCTCACTCAAAACAAGAGAAACTCAAAGAAGGAAAACTAGTTAACTGTTTTGAAAAAGTACTCAACTGCTGGGGAAAACTTAGGAATTTGATTCTGCTGTGCAAAAGTAAAATGTTTGATTAGTTATAAAGAATATATTTGAAGTGATAAAAATGAATTTGAGAGCTTTTAATATGCAATCCACACATTCTTGATAAAACGGCTTTTCTAGCTATCAAGAAAGACTATTTTTAGTGGATTGACTTGAATGAGTAAACATGCAGCATCTCAACACACATATTAGCTTCATTATTTGTAAACATCAAAAACTAAAGGTAGCACAAGTCGGCTAACAAACTCTACTACGCTATACTATGTATAAGTGTTTAGTATTGAATTTATTTTGACGCACCGTGACAAAGTGCTCGTCACTTGCCGGACCACTTGACCAAAAGTTTGGCCCGGGACTTAGTGCACAAGTTTGTTATAGGGATGGATGGGTTTAAAGTCCATTTAATCCTTGATGGTGAGACACCCAATTCCCCTCTAATACAACGTTAGAGGCTGAATTCAATGCGGAAATTAAAGCTCACACTTAATGGATTGGAACACACAATGAAAATCATCCCAAGGTGTGTGTTCGGACCTGTAGTAAGGAGGCTGAATTTATTTCTTAATAATTCCTTTGATAAAGTGTAAGCAGGTACACGAGTAAAGGAATTACCTATATGATCGTGAAGTGTAGCCGCACTTCAAAAAGTTTGGAACTTGGCTTTTATACGATCATGAATGGGATTAGGACACACAGCTTTATAATTGTGTTAAGTTTGTATTCTAGTTGAGTATAGAAACTTGTATGTATTTTATCTTGAGGTATTCAAATGGGTTGAAGGGTTCAATCCATAGGACACTCCGATTTTCGAATATTTTGAATGTGTAAAATACTAAGATGGAAATTCAATTGTATCGACATTTCCATTTATATGCAAGTTTTGGTTTGTGGACTTTGTTATGTCATTTCATGGGTTACACTAAAATGAGGGAGGATTGTTGGTAATTTTAGTGTCACCGACCGTTTTGTGTAATTGGAAATGACATGAGTGACAATGAGAATTAGAACTATGATCTAATACAAGTTAGTAGGTGTGGAGTGCACATTTGTATATAAGAACTAGTTTAATTCCAAATTGTCTACGTTAGTGAAACTCGAGGTAGAACTCGATGTATAACTTTCAGTAGACCAGCTCTGTGGTTCTAGATCGAATTTTAGAACGGTTGGGCAGTTTCCAGCAGTTTCCTAAAACTGCCACGGTTATTCTCAAACGTGTTGTAACTGTCCAGGATGTATAATATGGTTATATATCACCATATTTCGTACAGAGAAAAGAGAGTAGAGATATACAACATATCTTGATCAATTTTGGCATTCAAATTAAAGAGAACAATCCATATACTCGACTAATTTGGCTCTAATTCTTGTGCCTAAGTTTTAGAGTGCCTAAATTGTAGAGTGTCCTAAGGTAGAAATATACCCCAATAAGAAGTGTGGAATTACTCCCACCAGATCAGATCCTCGCTAAATAAAGTCATACTCCTTATTCAGGGGGGAGAGCGAAGAGCGCTTGAGATCTGGGAATTCGCAGAGAAAGAATGGCTTCGTTTGACGCGTTTAGTATGGATACAGAGCAGCCGACTACAGCTGCTTTTGTTGACGGTGGCTATGGCGGCTACTCTGAATTCTCTGCCGACACGCCGCCATACCAACCTGCCGGCGGTTTGTCTGAGGACTACGTTGAAGTGACTGCGGAACATACCCTTGAATCTGTGGACAGCCCCGTTCCTTACAGATTCGGGTCGGATTCGTACCAGGGACATGCCACTCCATTCGGGTCCTCTCCTATACCAGTCTCAAACGGCAACGGCAAGCCCTATGACCTTGGGGAAGATTCCGAGGGTATATTCAGCTCCGACAGCACCGTGCTTCCTCCTCCCAACGAAATGCGAGAGGAGGGCTTTGCTTTGCGCGAATGGAGAAGGTCAGATCACACTTGTATCTGTTTCTTCTTAACTATGGATTGTGATTCAGTATTATTTAAAGTTTAATTTTCTTTAGATTTGTCTGTTTCTCTTCAAAATGGTTTTCCATAATCATCATCGATTATCTTGAGCTGTGTAACTTCAATTTGAACCGATCAACTCCCTAGTGCGCCCAATTGTGATTATTTTACAGGAATACTCAGATCTGGGTTTCAATGACGGAGAAGGTTATTGTTTTCTATAAATTACGGAGTATTATCTTTCAGAGTTTAATTATGTTTCAGTTGACATCAACCTTATATTATATAAAAAGGGAAACATGATGAATACTTGCTCCTTACAATATTTTTCATTTATAAGAATTTTATCAATCCAAAATTTCAAGATAGGTTCACTAAAAGATGAAGTGTCTCGGATCCGAATAAAAGACTATTGATCTAAGACCTAAAATTCCATGAATTTTAATATTTTTTATTTCAAAAAAATTAAATACTATTTTATCTTATTAAACCAATAAAATTTTGTTAGCCGATATCATTGATCGATTCATGTTAGCCGACCCCAAATTCTTTTGGGATTAAAGTTTGGATGTTGTTGTTGTTGTAAACCAATAAAATTTTGTGAAGACAAAATCTTAAAAAATTAGCAAAGGGATTAATAGAAATGAAATAAATCAAAATGTATGATATTTTAGGTCTTTGATCAATAGTTTTCAATCATTTGGGTCTTATATCGACACACTTTATCAATGAACCTATTTTTCACTAATAGGATCATCGTGATGTCCCTCCTCCACCGCCAGGCTGACTAGTCGTCGCCTAAGCCACGACGTAACAACTATGGGCGGAACTAGAAGAATTTCTGAAGGGGTGTTCATATATACATACATATATATATATATATATATATATATATATATATATATATATATATATATATATAGAGAGAGAGAGAGAGAGAGAGAGAGAGAGAGAGAAGTTGTTCCAATGAGAACGTGCGAACAGACCACTTTTGGGCCAGTTTGATGCACTATGTTTGTTGCACATTTTTAACCTTGGGTAAAACATGCCAACATCAAATAAACACCGTGAAAATTTTATAAGAAATTATTCCAAATGGGACTAAAACATGGTTAAAACTCCAAAATAGGACTTGAAGTTTTAAATTGCTTAAATGGGACTCCAGATTACAATTTTGCCCTTCTACAATTAAAATCCACATCCCCCTTCAATTCATCGAAACCCTTTCCTGCAGTGCATCGATCCCCTCTTCTGCAATTCATCGATCCTTCTACCCCTTCTGCAATTCATCGATCGCTCTCCCCTTCCGCACATCCCTTCCTCTCATGGAAAGCAACTTCGCCATCGCTATTGCCACGCACCGCAGCTCCGTCATCGACCATAGGTATCCTCCCCCCTTTCTCCTCCTCCTCCTCCTCCTCTATTCCATCTCAAATTTTTGGTCCTATGTTCTCTTCTTCTTTAGATTTTTTGGATTTGAATTTTATTTATTAATTTAGATTTTTTGGATTTAAGTTGTATTTATTAAGTACATAAAATGCCACTTGTATAATTTGAGAATGTCAAAATTGTTGGTTATTTGAAGAAAAAAATGTCATGTTTGTGGCATTACATTTACTTCTTTGAAACTATCATGAAAGTGATTGTACAAACTCCATGAGGAATGCCACTTCATATGCGAGAATGTCACTTAATATGCATAATGACACAATAATGACAATTTTGTATAGAAATATCAGTCAAGGCATTTTGAGAATCAGAGTAATCAAAATTGATAACAAGAAATTCAAGTGTAGATATAACTTCATTTGAAACTTTCAAAAATCAAAAAATTAGAAAAAATCTGATTGATAAAATAAAAAAAGCAGAGAACTAGGAAGAAGAAGAAGAAAAAGAAGAAGAAGAAGAAGAAGAAGAGATTACCTACCTGGTCGCCGATGAGTGCAGGGTTGGTAGCCGATGATGCAGGCTACAACACATGGCGCTGCGGTGCTCTGAAGGTATCGATGGAGGTTGATGTGCATCGCTGGTGTGCATCGCTTTTTAACTAAGGGTAGTTTTGTCAGATTACCTCTTTTTAGTCCTATTTTTTGTTAAATAAAACATAGTAGTCCTATTTTTGCAATTCTACCTTGATTTAGTCCTATTTAGGTGAATCTCTCAAATTTTATATATATTCTGCTAGCCTGAAAAATTGCAATCTACTCCCTCTGTCCCTTAAAACTTTGCCAACTTTTCTTTTTTGGATGTCCTACTAACTTTGTCACTTTCCCTTTTAGGTAAAAATTTGTGGTTCCAGTTAATCTCTCTTCTTGCACAAACCTCAATCACACATTTTTTACTTTATTAATCCTCATGCCAATCAAGCTTGGCAAAGTTTTAAGGGACGGAGGAAGTATAAACTTTATAGTCCATCACGTTAACCATTGTTCTCATTTGATTTTGAATCTCTCTCTATATATACAATTATACACACACATGCACACATTCTCAATTCTCTACTTATACATCTTGGTAGTTACATCGCTACTCGGTAGCAACTTGATCAAGGGGCGAGTAGCGAGTTGGACCTAGTACTCGGGATTACTCGGTGACTACTCAGTCCTATATTAATTAATTTTAAAATATAAATATCTATTATTATAGTAATATATTATTCTTATAATTCTGAGATATGAAAAAACATAATGAAGAAGAAATGATAAATAAGATAGAGCCATGGAGGAGAATAATCTACCTAGAGATGAGGAGCAATCACTACTGGAATGAGCAGATGTATGAAATACTTTTAAACCTAGACTTTTTAAGGTTTATTTCCAATTTTTAAAATACACACTCATTATTTATAAATTCCATTATATCCCTCTCTAATTAAAACCATTAGATTTAACGAAAAACAATATTTTTATGCCTGGTCGAGTAACTTCCCGAGTTTATAATTTCCCCGAGTTGAGAAACTCATTGAGTAATCGGCGAGTAACTCGGAAATAATATACGGACCGAGTCAAGTAACTAATCGGCAAGGTCACCACTTGTGTTGCAAGTACTCGCCGAGTACTAACCGAGTAGTACGGTTGAACAAAAAAAGGAAAAACCGAAACCGACCGAGAAATCGTCTGAAACCAAACCGACCAAAATCGAAATCGGCTCAAACCGAAACCGACTAAAATCGATTAACCATTGGTGGTTCAGTTTACGGTTTCACCTTTTCGGTTAAAAAACTGACCGAACCAAAACCGACCGACAAAAACTGTCCGAAAATAACCTATCTAAAACCACACCGAAACTGACTCAAGTAGTGCGGTTCGATTTACGTATTCACCTTTTCCAAAATCGAAATCGATAAAACCAAACCGATAAAACTGAAACGATGAAACCGAACTGACAAACACCTCTACTGAGTAGATAATCTAGATATACACATGGTTCACTTTTAATGAGAACCATGCTTATCATGAGAACATGCACTTTTAACTCAACTTGATGCACTATTTGATGCACTATGCGGCTCATCTGATGCACTTTTTAGATTTTTTTCAAAACATGACAACATTAAATAAATACGATGGCAGTTTCATAAATATTTCGTCAACATGAAAAAGTGTAAGATACAAACATTATAGTGTATCACATTGAGTTAAAAGTGGCGTTCTCTCGGTTATCACGTTAAGCATGACTCTCATGTAATCCTAAATCTATAGAGCCTCATTGTGCATCGCATTGGGTAAATGTAAGTGTTCTCACGTTAAACAATGTTCTCATTAATCCTAAATCTCTCTCTCTCTCTCTCTCTCTCTCTCTCTATATATATATATATATATATATATATATATATATATATATATATATATATATATATATAAGAAATGAGTATGAAATTGCTGAAAAATATGAAACATGAGGTGATATTTTCATATTTAAGTGAACTTTTATGCGACCGCAAAAAGTGCAATGCACAAAAGCTAAGGTTAACGTAGAGAATCAGATATGAAATTGTTCTCTTTTTCGATGTTAAACTCTCTTTTACTTGAAGTACATATAAAGTACACAGATATGATATTTTTTTAGATGAACGTCAGTTTTATTATTAACGACCAAAATAAAAGCAGGGCAAAAAAACTTTTGTGTCATAAACAGTACTCTTAGGCATTCCAAAGTATCTGAGACAAGTTCAACAACATTTTCTGTTCAGGACCTCAGGCCACTGTCTTCTTCTTCTTGTTGCTGTTTGCTGTTGTTGTCGTGTGAGTAATATATCTTAGGAAGAGTTTTTCTGCACCCATTCAACCAGAGTAGGAATCGCAAACCTCGTTGCACACTTCTTATCATTCCAAACCGGCCCCGCGATGTTAATATGCATCCACTCTACCTTCTCATCAACAAACTGTTTCAAGAAAAGATCGGCAGTGATAAAATATGCATACCTTTTTGACTCTAGATACAATATATGTTGTATAACCTATAACTGAAATGCTCTTCTATTAATGTAATTATCATGTTATTTTAGGAGTTTTAGTCCAAAACATAGTAAGCTTGAAATTTTTCTCAAGAATTCTTGCATCATTAACATTTCCTAAGTGTTGAAATAAAAAAATGCTTTAAATGTAGGCAAGTGTAATTGTTTTTCTTTAAATAAAAGATCCAAGCCAAAAGGGAACTGCTTTAGCGGTCATAAGCCACTCGTTCCGAAGTCATATTATTATTATTGAAAATTAAAAAACTAAAAACCACTGACTATGTGTTTAAGTCGGAGTTCCCTTTTGAAGGGGTGTGGGTGTGCAGCTTGACAACCGCTGAACTCCATGCGTGTTTGTGTAAAAGGCGTGCATTTAGTTATATATGTAGTATATTTTTCTTCAATGTCCAGGGGCTGCACATATATAATCACACATCTTGATCGCCAGACCCCCCCAGTTCTGCCAGTGGTGGGCGGTGCTCTTGCGGACTAGTTTAGAACTTGTTGTATCATAATTACAAGTCTTTGCATAAGGAGTATAAGATTTTCGCCCCAACTTTTGGGCCCATTACTTCTATCATCTTGTTATGAATCTCCGTGGCTATTGCGATGTTGGTATTTGACTGTTTCAATAAAACAACAACAACAAAACAACAATAACATCCAAGCCTTATTCCCAAAAGATTCTAGGGTCGGCTAATATGAATTGGTCCATGATATCAAAGGATTCAGAGCCAAAATGAGAAGAAAGATAAGAAGAATAAAAAGATAAAGTAAGATAAAATGGATAAGATAAAGATAAATACCACCTCCGTCCCAAAGTACTTAGTCAAACCTTAAAATTTGGATCATGATTTTGATTAGTACTATCTATAATATTATGGAAATTTTAAATTTTATACTTTTATAAAAGTACTTTTTAACAAAGAACATTTTCATATCATTTTCATATTATTAATAAATTCCAATAAATATATATAGTTGGTCAAAGTTTTAAAGATGCCTTTTGCGACGAAGGTAGTATAAGATAAAAATAAAATAAGAACATAAGAAAGATAAAACATAAAAGAGCATAAGAAAGATAAAAGATAAAAATAACTTAAGAATATAGAAAGATAAAGAAGATAACAGATAAAAGAAAAGGAGAGAGAACAGAGAGAAAAGAAATCAACCGTCCACACGAATATGCGCTCTCCACTTTGCTCTCTTCAAAGTCATACTCTCATCCAACCCAAAAAGAAGCTTATCAGTTCTGATTCCTCTAATATAAGTCTGTTGGTGTCATCCTCTCCCTCTCTTCTCCACCTCTTCTCCCCACTTCTCAAGTCGTCTAAGTGTTTTCATCATCTCAATTTGTTAATAAAAAAATCTTAAGAAACAGCATGTATCCTTGTATGTTTTGCCGCTTGATTGCTTCAGAATCATAACCTTTTAAAGGGTAGCGTGTAAGTCATATCCTTCAGGTGGAAGGGGTGTTGGTTATTTTATGTGTGCATAGGGGAATTGAGTGATGGGGTTCAATAAGCTAATTTTGCCAGTATATCACTCAACAGTCAAGAAGTGCAATGCTGTATTTCTCATTTGTTCAGAAGAGATTATTAAAGTGACTGAGGTGCACCTTTTTTGTGGAGGGAAGGGAAGCATTTGTCTTTGGTTACTAGGCGTCTTCAAAAAATCAGTCTCCCTACATCCCAAAAGGTCTTATTTTTTGTCTAAAAAAAGAGTCTGAATTGACATAAATGGCTAATTTTGATTATGTTTGATGTATATTAAGAAAAACTTAAAGAATGTATATTAAGAAAAACTTAAAGAAGCGAAGAATGTTAACTTCAGTTAAATTACAAAAAAGTCTAAAATTTTACCTCAAATTAATGATTTCCAATAGCCTTGCCTTACCAAATTTAAGTACTTAAAGGCATTCTGATGTATTTTTTTCCCCTTATTTTGATGGTTTGTAATCAATTTCATCTAATGAATACAAGATCACATTTGATCATTACGTGTGATAGGTAGATTTGTCACTAAGATAAAGAGCCAATTGGCCATTTTGTTGGTCATCTTACATTTTGTAGGCCATCTTACAACTGTTGTCATTTTCTGTTTTTTCTTTTTCATTTTTCCTTTTGTGCCAGGGAAAATGCCATTCGGCTTGAGGAGAAGGAAATGAAGGAAAAGGAATCAAGAAACAAAATTATTGAAGAAGGGGAAGAGTATAAGAGAGCTTTTTACGAAAAAAGAAAGCTCAATATTGAAACTAATGTGACCATTAACAGGGAAAAGGAGAAGGTATATGAGTCTATATAAAACAGTTGTGCTTTTAACCAAAAGTTATTATTTTTTAAAAATAAAAAACACTTTTGGTCTTCGAATTTCACTCTTGCCATTTATCTCATTGCATGGTCCTATTCGTTTTGAATTATTGCCACTGTTGGTCCTTCACATTACTTATCCAACAAAGTTTCTTTCAAATTCCTTCTATTTTTTGCTTGAAAATGACCAATAGCAGCAAGAAATCAACAGTTGTGGATCGAAAGGAAAGAAATGAATGTTAGAAACTTAGAACTGAAGATGTGAATGGCCTAATTATTTTGGGACCAGAAGGTTTTTCTTCTGTTTGCTTTCCAAAACATTGACACACTCCACAACTTTATCTTTTGATCAATAATAGTTATACTTGGCTAACCAAGAGAAGTTCCATAAAGAAGCTGATAAACAATACTGGAAAGCCATAGCTGAACTAATTCCAAACGAGGTACCCAGCATTGAGAAGAAAGGCAGGAAGAAGGATCAGGAGAAAAAGCCATCAATCATTGTGGTTCAAGGTCCCAAACCGGGAAAACCTACTGAACTTTCAAGGATGCGCCAAATTCTTGTGAAGCTTAAGCATAGTCCACCACCTCACATGATGCCACCCCCTCCTGCTCCTGCTAAGGATGTCAAAGATGGGAAGAAGGAAACGAAAGACGCCAAGGATGGGAAAAATGTCAAGGACGGGAAAGAAGCAGGTGGGCCCACCAATGATGCTAAAAGTGTTGCTTCCACATCAGAAGAACATGCTACAACCCCTACTCAGGGTCAGCAACTCTCTGCTTGAACCTTTCTGATCTATTTGTGGGACAACCCGGACTCAGAGGCAGCAGCCCTCTGATTGAATCTTTCTGATCTATTTGTGGGCCCTGGGTTTTTTCTCATGTTGCTTACAAATTTTGTATTATTTGTATTGCTCGTTGGTCTTGCAGAGCTACACTCACAGTGTTTGTAGAATGTGTCGCTTGCTTCGTTATACTGTTGAGATTGTGGAGTACTGTTTCACTTAGTGTTCAGTATACGTTTGTGTATCCTTGACCCGCTTTACCAGTATGGAGTGTTTCTACTTTTTATCATTTAAATCAGAGTTTCTCTACATCGGAAAATCCCCTTGCACCAAGTTTGACCTCATATCAACGTATTGGTCATAATATGAAATTGTGAACCTATCATACTGGTATAGTCGTATATTGGTTGGATACTTGGATCAGAATCATCAGATCATCAGATGGGAGAAGATTTGTCCTTGGGTTACACATACTTCATTTTATCGTTTACAAAGAGTTGAACAAGAGTCTCTAAAACATAACATTATTTATTGTACCATCTCACATTCTCACCTAGGGGTGGACCTGGTTCGCTAGTCCCAATTGAGCTGGACCTAGACCGGGCATTGTTTCAGACTGGCTCAAGATAGGTTTTCCAGTCTTGGTCTAGGATCCCCGCCTCGGTCTTTGTTACTCGGTCCCAGGTGTTTTTGTTTGGGATTGAGATCCGCCAGCTGTCTTGTCCTCAACGTTCAATTCTTTTTCACTTTTATATGTCGGAGCCTATATCTTTATCTTTATATAATATGAAGAAGCAGAGTGCGACAGTTTTTGGCTCCAAAATTCCCGCCTAAAATGAATATAAGATAATAATTAATTATGATGATATCTCTTATTTGGTATAAATTTTCTCTACCATATATATACTCCGTATACTAATAACACTTGGCAACAAATCTGAATTACACGTATGTTACTTATATAATAATACTCGGCAACAAATCTGTCATCATAATTAATTACCGTACAAAGTTTGAGCTATAATTTTTCCAAGTTAAATCTTATAACGTAAATCATATTTCCCGTGTAATATGTTATATGTCACAAATTATAATCTACACAAAGATAGATTAAAATGAAGTAACGAAAGTTCAAGTTAACTATTAATTTGTAACAAATTAAATTTATTAAAATAAAATTTATTATCATAATTTATAAATGAAAATGTTAGCTGAAATTTTAGTAACTTTTATATCACTTTTATAACTTACTAAAGAAAACGAGAGCTTAAATAAATATAAATAATGTATAGAGATGACCTAAACTTTATGTTTTCCCTAAAAGGTTGTATTGTCCGTTAAATTTAATTTGGTACATATGAATATATGATACGCATTTATTAATGATTGATAGAGCTGATATATGTTTCAACTTGGATTAGATATTAAGAATATTAATAATCAATAATAGAATTATAATACTTTTTCCGTAACAACATACACATAATTCAATGAGGAATGTTGATCATATCAATAGCAATCCATATGACTCACAAAACTTTTTCAACTGTGCTTTGGTCATTATTACACTTTGAATGACCAATGGGGAAAAGAGTAAAGTGTAAGGATTTTGATTTATGTTTTGTTATAAGAATAATAACTTGGTTTTACACTCTGAATGCAACAATATGACTTTAGATAGATTGAGTTTAACACAATTGATAATAACAATTAAGACTTCAGGAATCACCAAACCACACTCCACTAGTTTTGATTCAAGTTCTTTACCAACAATTATGAATACAATGTTGCTAATATATTCCCAACCGAGGTTAATGTAACAAGAGCGTGGTTTTCGTTACGTGTGAGTCCCGTTACGGCTCACATTCATCTAGAGAAAACCCCATTGAATATTAACTTACCCCACACGCACCATACAAGATCGGGTATATTTCTATCCTTAATACTTTGTATGTGTACTAGACGAAGTACTCGTGCGATGCACGGGTATATGCCTATATCTAGAGTAGAATAATAAATTGTTTAAAGTTTATATTTTATGTTACATTAGACTTTGGCACATTATTTAAAGTGAAAATAGTATGCGTAATGAATGGTGTAGAAAATATAAGATAGATGATGGGAAAATATGAAACAGAAGTTATAAGTAGAAAAAGTAAAGTGGTTGTGTATTTTTAAATGGAAAACTTACCAAAAGGGAAAGTGTAGTAGATTTTAAATACATTCTAAAAAGAAAATGTAGCAAACTTTAAAATACGGAGTTAGTATATATATACGGAGTATATGATAGTGTGTAATGTGTAACTTTTTAATGTACAAAAATTAGTACTACATATATGTTGTAACTTTAATAACATAATTCTGGTTTGTAGACAAAAGAAAAACATGGATGATATGAATAATTTCATGTACATAAAAAATATACACAATACGATGTAATAATAAATTGTATGTGGCAATGAAAAATACATGATATTACAATTTGAAGTGTTTCCTTTGTTAGTCCTCACGAAATTAAGCAAAACAACACAATCATTTTTAATTAGCAGCTTATAAAAATTATCATAAGTTTTGAAAACTTCATTGTAGACCACATTACTAGAGGTGATCATAACACGTCTCTCCTCATCACATATATGGATTTCCAAATATGTCTTGGGATAATTCTAACATGCTTGGAAACATAAAACTAACCATGGGTAAAAATAGACTTTGGTGCATTAGTTTATGAGATTCCGTATGTGCCAACTTGACCCAAAAAATTGTCCTTAACTTTTGTTTAGTTCATGCCAGATGAAATGATGATTGAGTATTGCCTTCGTTGAAATTTGAAATTAAATGTTCACTTTGGTGGAGAACAATTAGGCAATGTTATATGCTTCTTCTGTCCCAACAATTGTCTTTCAACTTTTCTTTTAATTTTTGTTTAATCCAAAATAATTTTCTCTTTCCTTTTTTTGCATAGAATTTCTGGTTGATAGCATGTCTTACACTTTTGTTTTTGTTATTTACAATTTTCCACCACACAATTCTCATTTTCTTAATTTACGCGAAAAAGAAAATTGGAAGATTAAAGTGAGACGGGGGGAGTATTTTTAGTAGGAATTACTTTTGATGTCAAAACATGTAACAACTTTGCTGCATTATACTTTATTCGTTTCTTCAAATTTTGTCAAATTTGACCGGCATATTTTATAATAAAGTAAAAATTGTGCGGCTAAAGTTTATGCAAAAAAAGAAAGAAAAATGTAAACCACAAATTTATTAATTAAAACTTAAATAGAAAAGTGACAGTTTTTCAGAAAATTAGAAAGGTAAGGATATAAACATTAAAGGATGGATGGAGTATTATATTTATAATGTATTATTTTAAAAGGAAATGACAATATTTTTTTGACAAATAAGGATGTTTTTACTTGGATTGCAATTTGTTGGTCTGGTATGCTCTGGTCTGGTCTGTTTTAGTCTGGCCTTGTCTGATCTGGTCTGTTTTGGTCTGGTCTGGTCTGATCTGGTCTGGTCTGAAATTTTATTTTTTATATTTTTTGCATAAAGATTTTATTTTTATATATATTATATAATAATAATAATATTAATAATAATAATACTAATAATAATAATAATAATAGTAATAATAATAGTAATAATAATAGTAATAATAATAGTAATAATAATAGTAATAATAATAGTAATAATAATAATAATAATAATCATAATAATAATAGTAATAATAGTAATAATAGTAATTATAATAATAATAATAATAATAATAATAGCAATAATAGTAGCAATAATAATAGTAATAATAATAGTAATAATAATAGTAATAATAGTAATAATAATAGTAATAATAGTAATAACACTACTAATAATAATAACAATAATAGTAATAATAATAATAATATTAATATTAATATTAATATTAATAATAATAATAGTAATAATAATAGTACTAATAGTAATAGTAATAGTAACAGTAACAGTAACAGCAACAGCAACAGCAACAGCAACAGCAACAGCAACAGCAACAGCAACAACCAGAACCACAACCGCAACCGCAACCGCAACCGCAACCGCAACCGCAACCGCAACCGCAACCGCAACCGCAACCGCAACCGCAACCGCAATGACAATGACAATGACAATGACAATGACAATGACAATGACAATGACAATGACAATGACAATGACAATGACAATGACAATGACAATGACAATGACAATGATAATGATAATGATAATAATAATAATAATAATAATAATAATAATAAAATATGATCCGGTCTGATCTGGTCTGTTCTATTGTTGTCTGGTCTGATCTGGTCTGATCTGGGACAAATTACAGTCCAAATAAAAACAACCTAAGCACAATTGACAAAGTTTTGTGAGTC
Source organism: Cuscuta europaea (assembly GCA_945859875.1). Classification (NCBI taxonomy): domain Eukaryota; kingdom Viridiplantae; phylum Streptophyta; class Magnoliopsida; order Solanales; family Convolvulaceae; genus Cuscuta; species Cuscuta europaea. Next base: position 1,266,150 of record CAMAPE010000058.1, read on the forward strand.
ATATGGATTGCTATTGATATGATCAACATTCCTCGTTGAATTGTGTATGTTGTTACGGAAAAAGTATTATAATTCTTATTTGATTATTAATATTCTTAATATCTGATCCAAGTTAAAACATATATCAGCTCTATCAATCATTAATAAATGCGTATCATATGTACCAAATTAAATTTAACGTACAATACAACCATTTAGGGAAAATATAAAGTTTAGGTCATCTGAATACATTATTTATATTTAATTAAGCTCTCGTTTTCTTTAGTAAGTTATAAAAGTGATATAACAGTTACTAAAATTTCAGGTAACATTTTCATTTATAAATTATGATGATAAATTTTATTTTAATAAATTTAATGTGTTACAAATTAATAGTTAACTTGAACTTTCGTTACTTCATTTTAATCTATCTTTGTGTAGATTATAATTTGTAACATATTACGCGAGAAATATGATTTACGTTATAAGATTTAACTTGGAAATTACGGTAATTAATTATGATGACAGATTTGTTGCCGAGTATTATTATAGGCTAAAGGGTCAAATAGGTACATGAACTAACTTAAAGTATTCAATTAGTCCCTTATATAGGAGGTTCTGCTCGGCCATCGCCAATTGGGGTGGTCCCTCGTGGAATTTTTTAATGAAATTTTTTGAGCATCTTTTTCATTAAGTCTAGTTTATCCATACCAAATTTCAGCTCAAAATTCAATTGGGAAGATAGTCAAATGATTTTTTGAAGATAACTGCGCAGTTAAACAGCGCAGTACATTTCGGAAAATCATTTGACTTCCTTCCCTATTTAATTTTTAGCTGAAATTTGATATGGGTAAACTAGACTTAATGAAGAAGATACTCAAAAAAATTCATCAAAAAAATCTATCGGTAACTTCCCCAATTGGTTACGGCCGGACAGAACCTCCTAAATAAGGGGCTAATTGAACACTTTAAGTTAGTTCATGTACCTATTTGACCCTTCAGCCATTATTATATAAGTAACACACGTGTGATTCAGATTTGTTGACAAGTGTTATTAGTATACAGAGTATATATATGGTAGAGAAATTTTTTACCAAATTAGAGATATCATCATAATTAATTATAATCTTATTTTCATTTTAGGCGGGAATTTTGGAGCCAAAAACTGTCGCACTCTGCTACTTTATACTCCATATTATATAAAGATTCTTCTAGAGAACGATTTATATTGCAACATTTTGACCATAGAAACATTTAGATGTTATGCAACGTAATATATAGATTTCGTTTAAAGAGAGTAAAACGTGAATTACTTCTTCTCGTGTCCAACTGAAATTTCAACGTTAGTTACTTCATAGCAATACATATATTATACTATTATGTTGCATAACATATAAGGAAATTTAAACATAAGAATAAAGCATAAAACTTGACTTAAAGACTTAGCCTCTAACGTTCATATTAGTCAAAATTACAATACTTTGAATGCAGAAACACCTATAAATACTAAAGAAATACGAAGTATTACCTAAACATCAATGATTGGAAGAAATGAGCTTCCACATCTCAAAAACACCATGAAGAAGAAAGCAAAAAACTATAAAAAACTACTTATGAACTAATCGATTAAAATGAGATTGGATGATGAATTTGGGATGGATCGGAGGATTTGTATATGCTTGAAAATGATCTTCTATGATCTATTCATGATGCTCAATTAGGGATGGACTAAACCAGGTCGGCCCGGCCCGGAACCGGCCCAGCCCGCTACTGTGCGAGCCCGGATCGGACCGGGACCGGTTGGCCGGTTCCGGGCTTTTAGCCCATTTGGGCGGGTCGGGCTCGAGCCTAGTTTTGGGCGAACCGGGCCGGGCGGTTCGGGCCGGGCCTGGGTCAATTTTTTTTTTCAATTTTTTTCTATTCCTAGGGTAGGGCTGGGTGTTTTGGGGAGGTTTGGGGGTGGGGGTGAGGGGGGGGGGGGTCGGGGGATAACAAGAAAGCAAAAAAAAATAGACATTGAACCGGGCCCGGTTAGGCCCGGACCCGGTATCAACCCAGGCCGGTTCCGGGCCCAAGGATTTGCAAAAAAAGCCTGCCCGGGTCCAGTCCGGAACCGGACCAGCCCGGGTCCATCCCTATGCTCAATCAACTTGGGGCGAAATTTTCGAGCCGTACCTTCCAAATATCTTCATTTCAACTCAAGATATTCATGCACGTCGTCTGGTTTTTCTACAGATTTGGGGTAACCAGCGCCAGTTGGGAAGTAACCGGTGCCGGTTAGGTGCAATTCTGACGACGGTTTTTCCATGGATTTCAGGGAGGTTCCGTTATGAATTTGGACATGACTCCTTCACGGGGATTTATATAAGTGACCCCTTCACGGGGATTTATATAAGTGACCGGCGCTGGTTAGGTGCAATTCCACCACATGTTCTACTTTTTCTACATTATTCATTACTCCTACTATTTACTTCTTTAATATTGAGTCAAACCTTTCTGTTGCAAACAATAAAATACCTAGAGAGTAACTGACAACACCTACTTCAATCTTGTACTTGTTCTTTTGATGAAAATACCCCAACCTTTCTATAGCAAACAATAAAATACCTAGAGAGTAACTGACAACGCCTACTCCAATCGCCTACTCCAATCTTGTACTTGTTCTTTTGATGAAAATACCCCAAGCTTCTCATCTCCTCATGGCGGTAGTTCTCGAGGAGGGCGGACTACTTGTGACTCCGTAGATGAAATGTGCACCCTATCATGTTGGTTACTCCTACCAACGAGATCCCTATTGCTGTACTTGTTGTTTCCCTTCGATTGGAGCTGCTGAGCCAGAAAAACTGTTCTTAGCTTCTATCGACCAAAGGCGCCAAAAAACTATGCTCCAAACCCTAGGACTTGCGTCTAGCTCTATCACAACTTTCCCTCTTTCTAACTACAATATTAGTTGTGATACCGCTTTGTTGAATGAAATTATTAACCAACTTTAGACTTGAGAATTTAAGATAATGATGATGATGTGGATAAAGCAAAGTGAAGAAATGAAGTAAATATAATGTATATTCACTCAATGTCATATACAGAAAGCCATAATTAAAAGAAAGACAAAAGGAGATAAAGAATAGAACATCACCCAATAATAATAACAATGATAATAATAACATGATCAGCCTAACATGGCACTCTCTGTATAACAACACCCTACTGCAGACTCCTTTTCTTTGTGCAAATTGAAGCCCGCTGTCTATACATGTTCCAGATGGTTTTTTCACTTTATGATTCCTGTGTGCAGTAATTATTTTTATCTAGCACTCACCTGAGTGATAGTGAAGGGGGCAGAGCTCATAGGCTGACTAGTAGAGATGTCAGATACATTCTGTTTTTGGGGAACATTCAGCCTAACAGGATCCTGAAATAAACCGGGTGGAGTCAGTTCTTCCTCATTTAGTTTGATGTTTCGGGATAGCATGTCGATGACCTGACTCATCATTGGTCTACGTCTTGCATTTGCTTGGGTACAGAAAAGCGCAACCTTCATATACTTCATGACTTCCTCCTCTGGGAACCGATCCAGCTCGGGATCCACAAGCTCTAACAGATTGCCCCCTTCGTGCAGCTGCCATGCCTATTATGAGACACATTTATTTTTACATTGTTTTATTCCTATTATACGGGGTAAAGTTGAAGAGAAATTCTTGTTTACTCTTGGAGTAAACGTATTCCTTGTTCCAGGAGCTTATAAGCCACACAATATGTGTTCTGTAGAAAAATGTAGCATATTAATGTTATTTTATTATGTGTACATCCGAAACTGTATAGATAGGAAGTAGGGTTGATTTTGAACTCTAACTCTTAGATTAACACGCAGTGTAGATAAGAATAGATAGATCCTAAATATTAGGATCTGTAACAACCTTAGCTTATCTGTAATTTTGTATTTATATCATTGCCGGATGGCTCAATAATACAAGTAAGATTAATTCTTCAAACCTACATGGTATCAGAGCCTCGGTTTAAACAATGGTAGAAACCAGTGAAGCTGATTCCTCACACACTACTAACCCTAACTCCCAAATTAGCTCTATGACAAATTACCAGTCTCCTATTCATTCATCTATGATAATCACTAGTCATAGATTGAATGGAACAAACTATCTGGAGTGGTCTCAATCTGTCAGACTTGCAATTGATGGGAGGGGAAAGCTGGGTTACATCACAGGAGAAATCCAACCAAAAATACCTGCAGAAGAAGGGTACAGAACATGGAGGTCAGAGAATTCACTCATAACAGCTTGGCTTCTCAACTCCATGGAGCCCCTAATTGCCAAACCTCATATGTTTATGAAAACTGCAAAGGAGGTATGGGATTCTATTAAGGAAACTTATTCAGACCTTGAGAACTCTTATCAAATTTTTGAACTCAAAACCAAATTGTGGCAATCTAAACAAGGAAATAGGGATATTATTTCATACTACAATGAAATGGTATCTCTGTGGCAAGAATTAGATCAATGCTATGATGATGAAGAGTGGGAGAGTGCTAAGGATCTGGCCAGACATAAGAAAAAAGAAGAGAATGATAGGGTCTATATGTTTCTAGCAGGGATCAATAGGGATCTAGATGAAGTTAAGGGGAGGATACTTGGAAAAAAACCTCTACCTTCTATCAGGGAGGTATTTTCTGAAATCAGGATGGAGGACAGCAGGAAGAAGGTCATGTACAAAACCCCAGCACCTAATGAAGAACCTGGGGAATCTTCAGCTTTGGTGGCCAGAAGTGATGACAACAAGAAAAAACCTTGGTGTGATCACTGCAATAAACTGTGGCACACAAGGGATACATGCTGGAAACTCCATGGAAAACCACCAGGAGCTGGGAAGAAGAAAGTAGAAAGGGCCCTACAAACTACTGTGACTGAAACTCAACAAGAGGCAGGAGTTGAACCTAAACAGCTACCATTCACTCAGGAACAGATAGAGTACCTACTCAGATTCATACCTACCCAGAAAATCTCCAATCCTGAAAACCCTACCTGTTCTTTTGCCCAGAATGGTAAAATAACATCATATTTTTGTTCTGAAAAAACTAAAAACACCTGGGTCATTGACTCAGGTGCAACAGATCACATGACCTATATTCCAAAGTTTTTTTCTTCTTATCAACCTTGTGCAGGAGATAAAAAAGTTAGAGTTGCAGATGGCTCTTTCTCAGCCATAGCAGGGATGGGAAATATTAAAATTTCCTCATCCATTAACCTTTCCAAAGTCTTACATGTTCCTAAACTTTCCTGCAATCTTATCTCTATTAGTAAAATTACTAAAGACCTTCAGTGTTGTGTAAAATTTTTTCCCTCTTATTGCATTTTTCAGGATCTGGCATCAGGGAAGATGATTGGCAGTGCTAGAGAGGAAGATGGCCTCTATACTTTTGATGAAGGAACACAATTGAATAAACAAGGTCAAGAAACAACTTGTTTGCAAACTGTTTTTCCTTGTAATAATGAAGTGTACCTAATGCACTATAGATTAGGTCACCCAAGTTTTTCCTATTTGAAAATGTTGTTTCCTAAGTTATTTCTTAATAAAAATCCTTCATCATTTCATTGTGATATGTGTGCACTTGCCAAACATCATAGGAGTTCTTACATCCCTCATAGTTACAAACCAACTAGTCCTTTCACTATTGTACACAGTGATATCTGGGGTGCATCTAGAGTTTCAACTCTGAAAGGAAAAAGGTGGTTTGTAACTATCATAGATGATCATACAAGGGTCACATGGGTGTTTTTACTTAAAGAAAAATCTGAGATTGAAAGGGTGTTCAAACAATTTTACTCAATGATCCAAACTCAATTCAACACTAATATCAAAATTGTGAGAAGTGATAATGGACTTGAGTATTTTTCTAAGAAGTTAAATACTTTTTTTGCTGAAAAAGGGATTGTTCATCAAAGTTCATGTGTAAATACTCCTGCTCAGAATGGAATAGCTGAGAGGAAAAATAGACATTTACTTGAAGTTACTCGTGCAATAATGTTTTCTGCCAAAATTCCAAAATATTTATGGGGAGAAGCTATTTTACATGCTACCTATCTAATTAATAGGATGCCATCAAAAACTCTAGGATTCAAAACTCCTATTGATACTCTTCAAGCTTGTTTTCCTGAAACTAGACTAATTAATTCTCTTCCCATAAAAATTTTTGGGTGCACAGTTTTTATTACCAATCCTGACAGAACTGCAAGTAAATTTGACCCTAAAGGAAAAAAATGTGTTTTCTTAGGACTCTCTTCAACTCAGAAAGGCTATAAATGTTTTGACCCTATAACAAAAAAGATGTTTATAACTATGAACACTGTTTTTGTAGAAGATCAATCTTTTTTTGGTACTCATCTTCAGGGGGAGATTCCTAATGAAGATGGTAATAATGTATCACATATCCTTGAAAAACTAGAACCTCTTGACATTAATCTAGATGCACAGTATAATAGACAGTTAGATGCACTAGAAAATAGTCAAGAGTCAAAAGAAAATGAAAATTTTTTGACTGAAACAAGGAAAGATGATGAACAGCAGACAAGTAAGTTTTTTGGCAAGGTTTATGAAAGGAGAGTTCCAAATCACAGAATAGAGGACATCCCTGATCCTGCCACTGTCAATACATCTGACTCAATGCCAGAAAATGACAAAGGTAATAATTTCAGTGATCTAAATCTACCCATTGCTCTCAGAAAAGAAAAAAGGTCATGTGTTAAATACCCTATCTCAAACTATCTGTCCTATTCTCAGTTATCTACATCATTTGCAGCTTTTACCTCTAGCCTTTCCAGTGTCTCTATTCCCTTAACCATACAGGAAGCCCTATCTATACCTGAGTGGAAGAAGGCTGTTTTAGAAGAAATGAATGCCCTTGAAAAGAATCAGACATGGCAGACTGTAGAGGTACCCAAAAATAAACCAAGGGTTGGATGCAAATGGGTGTTTACTCCTAAATTCAAGGCAGATGGTACACTTGAAAGATATAAGGCCAGACTGGTTGCCAAAGGATACACACAAACCTATGGCATAGATTATACAGAAACTTTTGCACCAGTTGCAAAATTAAATACTATAAGGATTCTACTATCTCTAGCTTCTAACCTAGATTGGCATCTTCAACAGTTAGATGTGAAGAATGCTTTCCTAAATGGGAAGCTTGAAGAGGAAGTATACATGAGCCCTCCTCCTGGGTTTGAGGAACAATATGGCTCAAAGGTGTGCAAGCTAGAGAAAGCCTTATATGGGCTTAAACAGTCCCCAAGGGCTTGGTTTGAAAGGTTTACTCAGTTCATAAAGAAGCAGGGATTCAAACAAGCCCAAGCAGATCATACACTATTCATGAAATTCTCCATTAAGGGAGAAATTGCAGTACTAATTGTTTATGTGGATGATATAATTCTTACAGGAAACTATTGTGAAGAGATTGAAGACCTGAAGAAGAAGCTTACTCAGGAATTTGAAATCAAAGACCTGGGAGAATTGAAGTATTTTCTTGGCATGGAGATAGCAAGATCAAAGAAGGGAATTGTGGTATCCCAAAGGAAGTATGTACTAGACCTACTTCATGAAACAGGTATGAGTGCATGCAGACCAATAGATACTCCAATTGACCCTAATCAGAAGTTAGGAAATGTCAAGGAAGGAGTACCAGTTAATATTCACCAATATCAAAGATTGGTGGGAAGGTTGATTTATCTGGCACATACAAGGCCAGATATTGCCTTTGCAGTCAGTATGGTTAGTCAGTTCATGCATAATCCATTCCAAGAACATCTAGATGCTACCTACAGGATCCTAAGATATTTGAAAAGTTGTCCAGGGAAAGGATTATTTTTTAAAAGAAGTGACAATAGAAGTGTAGAAGCCTTTACAGATGCATATTATGCTGGGTCAATAACTGATAGAAGGTCTACATCTGGATATTGTACTTATGTATGGGGGAATCTAGTGACTTGGAGGAGTAAGAAGCAGAATGTTGTTGCCAGAAGTAGTGCAGAATCTGAATTTAGATCTATGGCTAATGGAATCTGTGAGCTACTTTGGATCAAAAGAATGATGACAGAGTTGAATATGGAAATGGATCTACCTATGAAATTATATTGTGACAATAAAGCAGCCATTAATATTGCTCACAATCCTGTGCTACATGATCGTACTAAACACATTGAGGTGGACAGGCATTTTATCAAAGAGAAGATTGAAGCTGGAATTGTATGCACACCATTCATATCTACTAAAGAGCAGACAGCTGATATCTTTACAAAGGGGCTGTTTAAACCAGTGTTTGAGTTTCTTATAAGCAAGTTGGGAATGTATGATATATACTTACCAACTTGAGGGGGAGTGTAGAAAAATGTAGCATATTAATGTTATTTTATTATGTGTACATCCGAAACTGTATAGATAGGAAGTAGGGTTGATTTTGAACTCTAACTCTTAGATTAACACGCAGTGTAGATAAGAATAGATAGATCCTAAATATTAGGATCTGTAACAACCTTAGCTTATCTGTAATTTTGTATTTATATCATTGTCGGATGGCTCAATAATACAAGTAAGATTAATTCTTCAAACCTACATGTTCGCTCAACTCTTGTGGACCCCCCTCTGAAAGTGGACTGTGTGTAGATTGTGTGTTATGTGCTTTATGTATATTGCTCTCGTATACTCCAAAGCCACAAGAGAACTTCTAGTGAATGATGTGCACAAAAATCTCATTTTGAAGCATTAAGAACCTATTTCCAAAGGTAAAACTTGGTGGGGTAAGGGGTGGGGGTAGGGTACGCGTATGGCTAGGGGAAGGGGTATGGGCTAGGGTGGGGGGGTAGGTCTAGGGTGGGGGTTAGGGGTACAGGTAGGGGGTGGGGTAAATGGCTATAAATTTGTTGAAGTGACTGAAATAATCCGCTTTAAATGAATGAATTGGCTGAATTATCAACAGAATAAATAATAAATTTCCATTTTAAATTAGGGAAAAGGGGCAAATAAGCCCTCGAACTAACCTAAAAAATGCAAATCACCCCTTTTATATGAGGCTTTGTCCAGCCGTCGCCATTTGGGGCGGTTCCCGGTGGAATTTTTTGAGCATGTTTTTGAGCATCTTCTTCGTTAAGTCTAGTTTACCCATACCAAATTTCAGCTAAATATGCAATCGGGAAGGCAGTCAAATAAATGTTTGAAGATAACTGCGCAGTTAAACAGCGCAGTATATTTCCGAAAATCATTTGACTACCTTCCCAATTGAAGTTTTAGCTGAAATTTGGTATGGATAAACTAGACTTAATGAAGAAGATGCTCAAAAAAAATCATCAAAATCTTCCACCGGGAACCGCCTCAAATGGCCACGGCCGGACAGGGCCTTCTATAAAAGGGGTGATTTGCACTTTTTCGGTTAGTTCGAGGGCTTATATGCACCTTTTCCCTTTAAATTAAAGCTGATAACATTTGAAAAGGGCATAAGCATCAATTCCATGCATTATGGCCAAAAACTAAAAGTTATCTTTCACGCTCCAGCACTACTCCTAACAATCAAAAGTGAACAACGAAGGCTTTTAGACTCATGCATAGTGATACAGTATAGCATTGGATTGCTAATTGAAAGGATCTTACTTACCCACCTGTTCAAGAAGTATTTTCTGTTGTCCTCCCCAATTAGTACTTGAATTGCTCTTCCCACTAACAACTTCCAGAATTAGGACACCAAAGCTGTAGACATCAGCCTTTAATGTTAACTGACCCCCTAACACATATTCAGGTGCCAGGTAACCACTGTTAGGAATTAACACAAGGGGTTCATGTAAGAATAACATGTTTCAGGAAATGCTACTATATGCAACTCAAATCTTAGAACTCATTCATCTGGAAATTTATTGACATTAGGGCTTGTTCGGTCATGAGATTTTGGAGGGGAAGGAATATTGTTTTTTGTTTTACAAAAAAACTACTAGTATTAATTAGTCTTAGACTAGAAAATAAATACTCCATATATGTTCAGATAAGTCATGTTTTTCTGTATAATTTATCATCATTACTTTCTCTCTAAGGATTAAATCTAAGAATATTAATACTACGCAAATAAATAGGGAAATTTCCCGAAATAGGAGTAAAAACGTTTTGGAATTCTAAAATAAGAGTGTCTTGTTTTTATTCCCTAAATAGCAGTCATTACTGCCAAGCTTGAAAAATATTGTCATTTTTAAAGTCTGGTAATATCAAAACATGGCATTAATGACTCCAATTTAGAAAATAAAAACATGACAATCCTATTTTGGAATTTACAAACGTTTTTAAACCTATTTAAGGCTATGTTTTAAATAAATACCACCCCTTGCCCAAATCCCTGACCAGACAAGAGCTTGGCCAACAGTAGTAACACAAGAATCAGAAATATCACATTTGCAAGTTGAAGCAGGGAAATGATCAAAATTTAACTGCTAAGTGAAGGGGAGACATACGTTGTTCCTGCTATTCTGGTACTTATGTGGGTCATGTTATCTGGGAAAAGCTTAGCCAACCCAAAATCACCTATCTTTGGCGTAAAAGCTTTGTCTAGCAATATATTGCTGGCTTTAATGTCCCTGTGCACTATATGTGGTACCAAAGCCTCATGAAGATAAGATAGACCCTGGGCAGTTCCCATGCATATAGCAGCTCTTGTTAGCCAGTTCAAGTGAACAGTCCTACTTTGACCTACAAACATGCGTAGTGTATTTAAGGGCGGATTAGTAAAGATTATTTGCTTAAATGTTGATTTTGCTGTAATTCCAGAAAGGAAAAGCATTCGGTTACTTTCATCTGGGCCAAATAAGAAAGTCAGAAACTCATTTTGATTATTCTTGTCAAAAGCACAATAAGCCAATCCTAGCTACAAAATAAACTAATAAATTACCTAGGCAATTCATATTGTCTGCAGATATTATTATAATCATTTATACACTTACCAAACAATGCTCGATCAAGGCTCTTGTTCTCTAAATATTCATAGACGAGGAGCCTATTGTCACCATGAACACAGAAACCAATTAACTCGACCAGATTTGGATGTTTTACATTTGATATAGTTTCAATCTCTGTGCAAAACTCGCGGACCCCTTGTTTTGATTCCGCAGCAAGTGCTTTTACTGCCACTTGTAAGCCATTCCGTAGAGTTCCCTATAAAAGCACATTCAACGAGTCCTGGTCTTTCATTCAAGCCAGATGTATAAAACATCTCATATAAGACAAACAACACTACTTCCTCCTTCTCAAAAGAAAAAGAGACTAATTTAATCAAACCAAGCTAATTGTGTATGCAACTTATCAAAAAGAGCAAAGAGAGGTAACATGTGATAAATTTAGTCACACCAACATTTAAATAATATAAGTACATTTAAGTCAGTTGCACTTTAGCAATCTTAAAAGTTGTATATAGGTTGAAATAAATCTTTTTGGGGGAGAGAAGTGGTATTAGTTATAGTGAGTTACTTCTAGAGTGCAAATTATGGAGTCTAGCAATTTTCCGCTGTGGGACTAATTAGGTTAAAAACAGAGTACGCACAACACAAAGTAGTACTATACCTTGTAAACAATACCAAAACCTCCTCTTCCTATCTTACTAACTTGACAGAAGTTGTTTGTTGCTTCTTTCAACTCCGAGTATGTGAAACTTTTTGTGGTTGCACTTGAACTATCTGGGAAGGGATATGTATGTGTAGGTAGATATGAGATAATAACACATTAGACGTTGAAATACTCATTACAACTTGATTAGTTAATATGTATTCCTGAAACTTCTGGAATGTAATTATGGAGATAACTAATGAACCTTCTGAGGATTTAATCACAAACCTCCAGCATCTCGAGCTTCTAGATGAGCCAAACTATTCCTACGGCGCCTTCTTGATCCACCAAAACAGCTACAAGTCATGTCAACAGACTTTATATATCAGAAATTCACCAAACACGGGTTACATTATCTCAGCTTATTAGCGAACTATGTCCCCTATTTTTTCAAAAATGGCAGCATAATTTGTTGAAATAAAGAAATCTATGTGAGTTTCGTTTTGAATCATCTAAGGCATGATTTCAAAGTGATGCTGAAAATAATAATATTACGGACTACGGACTATGAGAGCCAGCAGGGCCGAGCTCATCGATTAATCATGAAGAAGGAATAGAAAACGAAAACAAAGCTCAGACCTCAGCATTTCGAGCAGAATTGTGCGCGAAAGTGAATTCCCCCCTTGATTGCAGATAGGAGAGGGGGGAAGAGGTTGTCCGAACTGACGACGTCGCTCGAATATTTTGGTCGTCCGGTGGAAGCCGACTAAAGCATCAGCAGTCCTAGCTGTGTTGCCATCTTCGCATTGCAACCATTGGAATTTTGTTTCAATCTTTTTATTCGAAAGATCAATCCGTCGATAAATGACTAACCCAGATGATAGGACAGGGCTAAAGCTTGTGTCATACTCGGTACTCCACGAGTGCCCGTTCCATTTTCTATTCACTTATCAACATAAATCACTCTTAATCTCTTATTTTATGCATCAAATTTTTATCAAATTTGATTCTGGTTTTTGCGACTTTGTAAATCTTTTAATGTAGTTTCTGAAAATGTAATTTTCTTTTTCTAAAAATAATTTGAGTGCGGACAGGGATCTGTTTTCTTTATCGTCGGTCAAGCATCGTAAACCGCAATGGGACAATAACAGGGAGACGGAGGGAGTACTAGATTACGAGGCTTACCGAACTACCTTGAGGAAATTACCCGTGTGGTCTACTTTTATACATACCATATCATTTATGTCTCTCTTGTTTTTTCTTTTCACTTTTAACTTTTCAGTTTTCAATTTACATTTTTTATTTCACTTATAGATATGTTTTGCCGATCTCCTCCGCAGCAGTAATACGTCGTATGTGAGAGGCACAAGGGAGCTAACGAAAGGTCTGGAGATCAGAGTTTCTCGTCTCTAATCGCCAATCGAACAATATGATGGCCTTCAAGACGGGAAGAAAGAGTGGATGCCTCCATGTGTTTCCGTTGCCGATTGGATAGTCAATCTTCCTCCGGCGTCCAGGTGAGAGCTTTCAGATGTAGAACAAAGTTAACCTTCGTCGCATTTGCCATCACTTCTCTTCCAAATCTAGTTTAATCGTACCCAGCTCTCTTTGACTCTATGTTTAATTTCCCTAATTTTGGTAATCTCATTATTGAGATAACTTAATACGCTAACTAATTATATTTCTTTAGCTATTAAGTAATAATATTGACAGGCTGTATATAACCAATTTAGTTAGAGTTAGTTGGAAGTGCTCATGTATATATAATAGATAACTCATCATTTGTAATACGACGATCAATGAATAACATTTCTCTGATTCTTCAAGATAAGATTTCTTCCTCTTCAAGATTACTTTCTTCTTTATCGTTTTGCCTAGACCTCCATTGTTGCAGGTCTCGTGCAAGATTCAACAATGGAGATAACATTGTACATGGTATCAGTCGCGTAAGGTCTAAGATCCTGACGATTTCCATAAGCTTCCGCATACTCTTCTTCTCCATTCTCCAATTCATCATGCCTACTTCAGATCAAAATTCACAGAATTATGAATTCCTGAATGATCCGCTTTATCTTTCTCCATCAGATCAACCTAATTTGCTCTTGATCAGTACGAAGTTGACAGATCAAAATTACATCTACTGGAAACGCGAAGCCTATCTCGCGCTAATATCAAAAAACAAAGATGGCTTTGTTGATGGAACTGTTGCGAGACCTGACAAAAAGGACAAAACATATCATCAGTGGATCAAATGTGACATCATTGTTACAAGCTGGTTGAAGAACTCGATTGAACATCTACTGAATGTATTTTCCAGGACCGTTCAAATAATGGAGTGTTAGCTACAGCTCGGAGATCTGGTGATCTTTATTGGCTCAGACAGTTTGTTAGCTTTGGTTCTATATCTCACAGGATACCTACTCATAGCATGTGTTTAGATATCAATAAATGTAGTAACATTTCTACTGTTTCCAATAATTCTTGTAATTACTCAAAGGAAGTTAGCTTGTTACATGCTAGACTAGGCCATACCTCTAGTGACAAATTGAGACATGTTCTGGGAACAAGTTCTCCTGGAATAAAGAAGTTCTTTTGTGAAACATGTATGCTTGCTAAACATCACATGTTACCATTCAATAAAAGTATTTCTCATGCTCCGTGTATTTTTCATCTTGTACATATGGATCTATGGGGTCCTTACAAAGTTTCTGCCATAAATGGAGCCAAATACTTCCTCACAGTTTTGGATGATCATTCTAGATGCACCTGGACTTTCTTAATTCAGAACAAACAACAAGTGCCTTCTTTGATTAGAGATTTTACTGCGTATGTTGAAAATCAGTTTTCAACTACTATCAAATCCATAAGAACAGATAATGGGACAGAATTCTTTCAACAACAATGTTCTGAATTTTTTAAAGCAAAAGGCATTGTTCATCAAAGAAGTGTAGTAGGAAGGCCCCAACAGAATGGCAGAGTGGAGAGAAAACACAAACATCTAGTTGAAACAGCCAGGGCACTAAAAGTTCATTCTGGGGTCTCAGCAAAATTTTGGGGAGATTGTATCCTAACTGCCACCTACCTGATCAATAAAATGCCATCTACTGTGCTAGACTGGAAAACTCCATTTGAGATATTATTCAAAGAGAAACCTACATATGATGAGCTCAGAATATTTGGCACATTATGTTATGCCAGTTTGCCAATTACTCACACAGACAAGTTTTCTGCAAAAGCAAGAAAGTGCATTTTCATTGGTTATCCATATGGTCAAAAAGGATACAAGCTTTATGACCTAGATTCTCATCAAGTTCTGGTCAGCAGAGATGTTGTATTCAAAGAAGAAATATTTCCATTTAAAACTACATCATCCAGTCTGAATGACACATCTACAGATCACATGGTTGATCCTGTATCTTCTCAACAGATTGTTCACTCTAATACACATCCTACTGGTTCTCTCACAGGACTTCAAGGTGTCTCAATCCATGGAATGTCAGAATCCACAAATGATTCTGTCCAACCTGACACTACCCTCAGAAAATCCACCAGACAAAAACATCTATCAGTAAAACTTCAAGATTATCATTGTCCCATGAAACTACCAGTTCAACATTCTGCAACATCTTCATCTTTTCATGTCCAACTTATTCAAGAATTAAAGGATTTTGATTCAGAATATGTTTCTTCCTTAGCAAATGTGATAACTGAGTTTGAACCTCATTCTTATCAACAAGCAGCTACTGATGAAAGATGGAATCTAGCAATGAAAAAGGAGTTACAAGCTCTAGAAGATAATGGTACCTGGGAACTTACTTCTTTACCTCCAGGGAAAAGGACTATTGACTCTAAATGGGTTTACAAGATTAAATTCAAACGAGATGGCTCAGTTGAAAGATTTAAAGCCAGGCTAGTTGCTAAAGGTTTTAGACAGGTCAAAGACAAGGATTACAAGCACACTTTTTCACCAGTTGCTAAGTTCACCACTGTCAGGACTTTAATAGCATTGGCAGCATCTAAACACTGATCATTACACCAGTTGGATATTAACAATGCTTTCTTACATGGTTTTATAGAAGAAGAAGTATATATGAAGCCCCCTCAAGGATATACACAAGCTGATTCTGGTCAAGTTTGCAAACTAAAAAGATCATTATATGGTCTTAAACAAGCCTCAAGACAATGGAATGTTGAAATCACCAAGTATCTTAAGAGCCTTGATTTTGTTCAGTCCAAACAGGATTATTCTCTATTCACTAGATACAAAGATCAGTCTCATACATTCTTGATTATTTTGATCTATGTTGATGATCTTCTAATTACTGGAAATTGTCCTTAAGAGATTCAAGAACTAAAGCAAGGACTAGATAATACATTTACTATTAAAGATCTTGGTGAAGCTAGATATTTTTTGGGAATTGAAATTGCTAGAAACCAAACCGGTATTCTATTGAATCAGAGGAAATACATAGTTGATATTCGCAAAGATCTGAAAATGGGAAATTGCCATGAAACTGAATTCCCTTTACCTAGAGGTTTGAAATTGAGCATTGATCAAGGTGATTTGTCGGAACTGCCTGAAGTTTTTAGAAGAATCATTGGCAGATTACTCTACCTTAATGTCACAAGACCTGATATTTCATATTCAGTCCAACATCTTAGTCAATTCCTTTCTCAACCTAGATTACCACATTTTCAAGCTGCTCTTCATGTTGTGAAATATCTAAAAGGCACAATCAATGTTGGATTGTTCTATCCCGCTGCTTCTACAATGAAATTAACAGCATTTATAGATGCTGATTGGGGGCAATGTCAATTCTCATGTAGATCTCTTAGTGGTTATTGCATTTTCCTAGGAGATTCTTTAGTTTCTTGGAAAACAAAGAAGCAGAAAACAGTCAGCAAGAGTACTGCACAGTCTGAATACAGAAGTATGTCTTATACAGCTAGTGAAATGGTTTGGTTACATGAGCTTCTTAAAGATCTCATGATTCATATACCATTACCTATTCCACTTCATTGTGATAATAAAGCAGCTCAATACATTGCAGCAAATCCTGTGTTCCATGATAAAACCAAGCATTTGAAGATTGATTGTCATTATGTACGAGATAAGTTGCTGGAAGGTTTTCTTACAACTCAACATATATCTTCTCATATGCAGATTGCAGACATCATGACCAAACCACTGGGAGCTCAACAACATAAAATCCTTTCTTCCAAGCTTGGGCTTCAGTATTTCCCACCCTGAATCCAGCTTGAGGGGGGGATATTGAGATAACTTAATACGCTAACTAATTATATTTCTTTAGCTATTAAGTAATAATATTGACAGGCTGTATATAACAAATTTAGTTAGAGTTAGTTGGAAGTGCTCCTGTATATATAATAGATAACTCATCATTTGTAATACGACGATCAATGAATAACATTTCTCTGATTCTTCAAGATAAGATTTCTTCCTCTTCAAGATTACTTTCTTCTTTATCGTTTTGCCTAGACTCCATTGTTGCAGGTCTCATGCAAGATTCAACAATGGAGATAACATTGTACACTCATGATGATGGTGTTTGTTTTTATTATGATGGATATAGCTTTATGTTGCACGGTGAAGTAGGAACTAGGAAGAGATGGATATGTTATTTGGGCAGAACAATGGTGATGGATTGTTGGTGGATGCTTAGTTCTGTTTTACTGTTTCTATGTTTAGCTGAAAAACGCCCAAATTTCTATGTTTAGTGGACACTAGAGGCTCATTATATCAGCTCCTCTGTAGGCATGCTCATGGTGCCTTCCCTTCCATGCTGCAAATGCTTCCACACAAAGTTCTAGTGAATACAGATGTTGTATTTCACTATTTTGACAGCTAATGCTTAAGCTTCCATTGACTGTTTCATTGATAGTAGTCGTATGCTGATTTTCAACTGCGTATTTAATTAATTGATTATATTATCAGCCCTTCATTTTCAAAGCACGTTCACATGTCAATTGCTTACTCATTACGACGTCTCTCCCAAATGTTATTCAATTTTTACTTTTTGGTGAACATAATGTTTTTGTATTTTCTGTTTTTGAATATCAATTAATAACCAGTTTTAAGATACTGACTAATTTAGACAAAATATTATCAAGTGTATAACTGTGCAACTGCAACCTCTGGCATTTAGGAAGTCTGAAAACACCGGGTCAGTGATTCGAATGAATGTCATAATAATGCTGATGGAGTATACGGGTCTAGACCCCAGGACCCACATACTCAGAAGAACAGAAAGTACAAGCCACCAAGTGGTGCCCTCGTCGGCCAAAGGACCCCCGTCGGCCTAAGAGGGACCGACTCAGAATATGATCCTGAAGCCAGGGAACTTGGGTGCCCCCGTCGGTCGTGCCCTCGTCGGCCAGACCCTCGTCAGCCACAGAAGCCTCACAGAACTAGATTTTACACTTAATCATTTCTACATACATTGTATTCGGTCCAGTAGCGGTCCAGTTGTAAATGGGCCTCCCAAGCCCAAGGCTTGGGAGCCCAGACCGTATTTTCCCTATAAATACTTCCTCTGGAGGTAGTTGTAGGGGTTGGAAAATCATTTATTGAAGCATTTACTTGCACTTCTCTCTCTAGCTCTCACTTCTCTCTAGAATATACTCTATCATTTGGTGCTTTCATTGAGAGCTAGAATAATCAAGTTAGCATCCTTCGTCGTTACCAAGCACAGCTAACCACTGATCATGGGAAGAACTAAGTCAAACCGCAACCTCGTCAGCAAGGCCATCCCTGAGGATCAGGAGAACAGGGAGCGTGAGGAGGACGCCACGGCTGACCAGGTCGGAGGAGGGGACGTCTTCCAAGAGGCCATCAACGTCACGACGGACCTGCGCAACCAGCTCAACGGTGGCGTCCCTGATGCCCACATCGGCCTGGATAAGAAGCAAGCAGAGAAGGCAGACAACGCCCCGGCCTAACCATTGGCCACGGCCTCTCCATCTGTTGACCCACAGGTTCAGGCCGCACTATCGGTCATCATCGCTAGCTTGGCTCAGAACCCCACCGTCCTCAGCGCACTCATGCCAAGGACTGAGGGGAACATCACTCCACCTCCTCATCCCCAACTGTTGGTCGTCAAGCTAGGCAACGATGAGGGGGTGATAGCCCAGGACACGGCGGCGTCCCACTCCCACCCTGCTTCCCCTCTTTGGCCCGGACCGACCCCAGCGCGTGGAAAAGCCTCTGCCTTCAATAGACTGGGTGACACGCACCGTCGTCCGGTTTCAGAGAGGATGGCAGGACGGATTGGTGAGCGTCGGCCTGGCTCGCCAAGGGAAAGCCTGGGGTCTGTGTCCCGGACAGCAGACCAGCCCCACCTGAACAAGGGCAAGGGAAAGCTGCACGAGGACGACGTGCGCCACCAGATCAACGCGGCCCACGAGGTGCGTATGCAGAACCAACAGGACGCCACTGCGGCCTCCAGGGACCCTCAAGACGAGGTTATCGCCTAGCTTGAAAGGAGACTGCCCAAATGGAGGCCACACAGTCGGCGAACATTCCCACGGCCGGTGCCTCCAACGATCCCGGCCTCAATGCACTCATGAACAAGGTCAGCGCCTTTGAGAGGGAATTGGCCGAGGGACGAGGTGACCCCATCATCCAGGTCAGGACCAGGACTCCCTTCACTAATAGGGTGCTCTCGGCTCCCATCCCGGAGAAGTACAGGGGAAACGCCATCAAGTCCTATGACGGCCGATCAGACCCCCAGGAGCACTTCAGCCGCTACCAGAACAACATGCTGATGGTGAACGCGTCAGATGAATACCTCTGCCGTTGGTTCCTCTCCACTCTTAAGGGGCCGGCGTACGAGTGGTTCAACGCGCTTCCCAAAGGAAGTATAGACTCATGGCAGGACCTTGCCCAGCGCTTCCTCACCCACTTTGCAGGGAGGAAGCGTGCCAAGAAGTACTTCACCCATCTCCTCTCCGTCAAGCAGCAACATGACGAGCCCCTCCGGTCATTCATTGATCGGTGGACGAGGGAGACCGAAGAGGTCGAGGGGGCCGATGAGCGCACCCTCCTCGTCCTCTACCAGGGAGCCCTTCGTAGCTCCCCGTATGCCCGAAGCCTCATCACCAATCCTCCGAGGTCGTATGCGAAGGCGCTTCAGCGCGAGAGTTTGTACGCCGATGCCGACGAGCTCCACAACCACAAGAAAGACGGAGGCCACCCTTCCAAGAAGACAAATCCTTCGCCGGCCCCGGGAACATCCCCAGCCGGCCAGGGTGCCCAGGGCCGTCACGGCCCTGGTGGACAAAGCAAGAAAGACCGCCATTGGCGGCCGAGGTTGGAACGGTCGGGGGTCCCCCTCACGCACCCGGTCAGCACCATCCTCGACTATGCCGAGAAGCACGACCTCATTGAACAAGCTCCTCGGCCGACGGAGGAAGTCCTTGCCATCCAGCAAGGCGGCACCTACTGCAGGTTCCACAAGAACTCCTCACACAACACTGACAACTGCATCACGCTGAAGAAGGCCATCGAGCGCCTGATTCGTCAGGGGGAACTCTCCCAATTTGTTAAAGGTGGCCCGCGCAAAAATACGTGGGTAAACACAGACGTATCTGGGGGCGAACCCTCTACGAAGAAGCGGGAGATCGGTAGGCTTAGCGACGACGAAGACTTTGAGGAGCCTCCACCAAAGAAGAACCACATTCACCTCGTCGTAGGTGGGAACACCGGGGGAGACTCCGCCACCCAGAGGAAGAAATGGGCCCAATCCCTTTACATTGGGGAGGTGTCCCACGTTCCCCCCAGCCGAAGAAGCAACGAACGGAGGCGATCACCTTCACCGACAAGGATCTGCCTCCAGGTACGGAGTCACACAAGGACGCCCTCGTCATCCGGTGTGAGATCGGTAATTCCATCATCCACCGCACTTACATCGATACGGGGAGCTCCGTCAACGTCATGTACCTAGACACCTTCAAGCAGCTGAAGCTGGACAAAGCTCTGTTGAGGCCGATCAAGACACCGTTGTCCGGTTTCATCGAGGAATCTATCGACGCCGAAGGCACGATAGTCCTCCCCGTGGAGGTCGGCGATGGCTCCCACCACGCCAAAATTGACATGGAGTTCATGGTGGTAGACCTTCAGTGCGCCCAAAACCTGATTTGGGGGCGGCCAGCACTAGAGGACCCGGAGGCCATCATCTCCATGAAGCACTTATGCTTGAAGTTCCCCACCAGTGGCGGCATCGGCTACGCTAGAGGAAACCAGAGGATAGCCAGGGCGTGCTACCTCAAGCTAACGAGGCCGGCCGAAAGGGAAGGACAAAGAATAGACACCATCACGGCGACCGTTGCCAAGGACGAGGAGAGACCGCATGCTGAACCAGTCGAGGAGGTCCCCCTGAATACCTCTTGGCCGGAGCGGGTCCTCAAAATCGGGAAGCAACTCCCGCAGGACCAGCGAGACGCCATCCTCCTCGTCCTACGGTCATACGCCATCATCTTCGCGTGGGGCCCGGACGACATGATAGGCATCAGCTGGAAGGTGATCACCCACCGGTTGACCGTCGATCCGGCCTCCACACCTGTCAAGCAGAAGCGGCGCTACTTGTCCGCCGACAGGCGGGACTTCGTCAAGGGGGAGGTCACCATGCTCCTCTCGATCAACCACATCAAGGAGGTGAAGTACCCGACGTGGCTAGCCAACGTCGTCCTCGCCCAAAAACCGCCAACATTCATAATGTGTGTTGATTACACTGACCTGAACAAGGCGTGCCCCATGGACCCGTTCCCTCTCCCCAACATTGATCAATTGGTGGACGAGACGGCGGGATGTGAGTTGATGTCGTTCCTTGACGCCTTCAGAGGGTACCACCAGATTTTCATGCATGAAGATGACGCTGAGAAGACGACCTTTATGACCCCGGAGGGAATTTTTTGCTATCTCGTCATGGCTTTCGGACTCAAAAACTCAGGCGCCACCTACACCAGAATGGTGGCTAAGATTTTCAGGGCGGTCCTCGGCCGGACGATGGAGGCATACGTCGATGACATGATTGTTAAAAGCAAACGGGCCACCACACATGCTGACGACCTCCGGGAAATTTTTGAAATCATGAAGGAGTTCAAACTCCGCCTCAACCCCAAAAAGTGCGCCTTTGGCGTCCGAGGCGGCAAGTTCCTCGGCTAAATGGTCAGTCGGAGAGGCATTGAAATAAATCCGGAGAAGATACAGGTCATCATCAACATGGAGCCGCCCCGCAACGTCAAGGAGGTACAGCGGCTAACGGGGCGCCTGGCAGCCCTGAGCCGTTTTCTCTCCAAGTTAGTCGAGAGGTCACTTCCTTTTTTCCAGATCATACGCAAAGCAAGCAGCTTCAAGTGGACGACGGAGTGCCAGGAAGCATTTGAAGAACTGAAGAGGTACCTTTCGTCTCCACCGGTGCTCTCCAAGCCCAAAGCCGGCGAAACCCTCTTCTTATACTTGGGGGTGAGCACGTCGGCCATCAGCTCTGTGCTCATCCGTGAGGACGAAGGGGTGCAGAAGGCCATATTCTACATCAGCAAAACACTCAGGGAGGCCGAGCTCAGGTACTCCCCCATTGAGAAGACGGTGCTATCCATCGTCCATACGGTGAAAAAGCTGGGGCACTACTTCCAGGCCCATGTCGTCCACGTTCTGACCCAGCAGCCCCTTGGCGCGCCAATGAGGAGCCCCACTAGCTCCTCAAGGATGGTGAAATGGGCGATTTTCCTCAGCCAATTCCAAATCGAGATCAAGCCAAGGCCATCTATCAAAGGGCAAGCCTTGGCCGACTTTTTCACCGAATGCACAACGAGGGAGACGACCACTACCACCCCCGGGCCAGAGCCATATGACACATGGATCCTGTTCACCGACGGCTCATCGGCCGCGAAATCATGCGGCAGCGGCGGCGTCCTCATCTCCCCTGAAGGATTCAGAGCTTACTATGCCATCCGCTTCAACTTCAGGGTGTCCAACAACGAAGCTGAGTATGAGGCCCTCCTCAGCGGCCTCAGACTTGCCGCCGGCCTCAAAGCCAAGCACATCAGAATCAGGTGCGACTCCAAGTTGGTGGTAGGACAGGTTGAGGGTACACGAAGCAAAGGAAGGCCGGATGAAGCAGTACAAGCAGGCGGCACAGGAGTTGCTGAAAGCGTTCGAAACCCACGAGATCACACAGATCCCAAGGGCCGAGAACGCCGAGGCCGACATCCTCTCCAAGCTCAGCTCGGATACCCCAGAGCACATCTCCAAGTTAGCCAAGATCGAGGAGCTAAGCATGTCCAGCATCCATGCCAGCCCCATCTTGTGCATCCAACAGCGCCCGGAGGACTGGATCTCCGACATCACCACCTTCATCACCACGGGGGAGCTACCCCAGGACGAGGAGAGGGCCAAGCTTGCCAAGCTCAGGGCTCCAAGCTATACTATTGAAGATGGCAAGCTCTACAAGCGATCCTACAATGGCACTCTCCTTCGATGCCTGCACAAGGACGAGGCCGAAGTGGCCATGGAGGAAGTTCACTGCGGTGTTTGCTCCTCACACTAGGGCCCTTTCAGTATGTCCAGGCGCCTCGTCGTCCAGGGCTTTTTCTGGCCGACGATGGCGCGGGATTGTGCGGATCTTGCCTAGAAATGTACCACATGTCAGGTGCTCCAGAAGGCCCCTGGTCGGTCAGCCGTCAACTACGCCCCCGTCAGCGCTGCCATTCTATTCTCGAGGTGGGGGGTTGACCTGGTCGGCCCACTACCTAGAGCTGCTGGAAATAACCGCTACATCATCGTCGCAGTCGACTTCTTCACCAAGTGGTTCGAAGCGGAACCTTTGGCCAGCATCACAGGGGCGAGATGTCAGAAGTTCGTCCATAAGAACGTCATTACCCGCTTCGGCGTCTCCCAATAAATCATATCTGACAATGGCACCCAGTTCGAAGCGGCACCCAGTTCGAAGCGGCACCCTTCCAGGAGCTCCTTCGAGAATGGGGAATAAAGCACCGTTTCTCCTCCGTTGCCTACCCTCAGGGCAACAGGCAGGTTGAGAACGCCAACAGAACTATGATGGAGGGGCTGAAAAAGAAGCTCCAGGACGCAAGAGGAAGTTGGGTCGACGAGCTCCCCAACATCCTGTGGTGCTATCGTACTACGCCAAGGAGGGCAACAGGTGAGACACCTTTTGCCATGTGCTATGGCTTTGAAGCAAAGGCACCCACGGAAGTCGTCATACCCAGAACATGAAAATCGACCTCCACCTGGTCGAAGAGAGACGCGAACAAGCATTCATCCGGGCGGAGAACTACCGGCGTCAAGTGAAATCATACTATGACGCCAAGGTACGTTCCCAGGAGTTTCAAGTGGGGGACTATGTCCTCTGCCGAAGGGAAGCAAGTCAGCTGACGAAAGGGGGCAAGCTAGCCTTGAAATATGAAGGTCCCTACATCGTTAGTGCCGTGGTAAAACTCGGCACCTATAAGCTTAAACGCCCAAATGGGACTAATGTACCACGAACATGGAATGTACACCATCTGGTGAAGTTTTATCAATAATCCGAAGGATGTACTTATGAATAAAAGTCATGTTCCTCTTGATTTTTTGGAATTTAAAGTAAAAAATTAATGGGTGCCCGCATCGGCCACGTTAGAGCGAAAGGCTCAGGTATGGCCGACGCAACGCCTTGCATCAGCAGCCTTAGAGTGAAAGGGCTCAGGTATGCTCCATTGTATTTTGTATCAGCAAAGGGCTCAGGCCTGGCTGAGAGAGCACGTCGTATCGGCCCCTTAGAGCGAGACGCTCAGGCAGGGCTGACGATGTCCCCAGGACGAGGGCCCCGCAAACGGCCCGCGTCTTGAAATGGGAAGTTCACCGCGTCGTCCACGCGCCAGATCGCAGGACGACAGGTCTGAAATCATGGCAGAGGCGACAAAATCCCCAAACTCGGGGTTGGGCAACGGCAGCCGTTGGAAACCAACCAAAGTCTAGCCCGCGTCATATATAGGCGACAGGACCCCACCCTGAGACCATGGACGTTATAAATGAAGTCCAAACCGGGCGTAGGACTATCGACCCCTTCGGCTGAAGGCTGAAAGAAGGACACTCCCCGAAATAGGGAACAAAAAAAAGAGAGGGAAGCCGACGGACCGTGCGCACTTGCCGGCCTCGAGCAACAAAAAATGAAATCCCCACAAAAATACTAAGTACATATCAGTCCGATACGAAGGCTAAACTACGAATAGGTGTCACGACCGAGGCGTGCATCTACAAAATCCCAACTGACTTGGTTGGGTGAGACGAGGTTGGTCTTCCTCTTCGGCCACGAGAGGTTGAAATTCAACACTTAGCACATTTCCCAAAATGTGGAGAAATGAAAAGAATTGTTACTTTCATCGGCCACACTACATAGTACATACAGGGCAATTGGCAGCCCCAAGCGAAATCAGCTACTAAATTTCGACACTTAGAAAAAATTTCAAGTGTGAAACGATAAAGGGAAAACATGCAGGCCGACAACACTGCCAAACACGTTACCTTCCCCGATTGGTTTCAGCCGACGAGGCCCTCGGAAAGGATGACACAACTCAGCAGCGCCCACATCGGCCGGGAAAACACCAAGATGTGCAAACCAGGCCGATAAGGTCACTGAACTAAAAAAGCTACAACAGTTGAACACACTGGCGGCAACCCTTACCGGCCACAACATTCTCGCTGACCGTTAAAGGCGCTAAAACCTAGGCGACTGCTTAAGTTGAACACTTAGAAAAATTTCAAAGGCAAAAGGGAAAAGACATCCCCAAGACAAAGCGAACAACAGAGAGGAAAGTTGCCCAAGTGGATTTCAAACACTTATAATTTTTTTTGAAGAAAGCAGATGCGAAAGAAAAGGCAAGCACCCGGGTGTGCAACACACGGGTACCTTCATCGGCCACGCTGCCCAAATTGGCCGACAACGATACCAAGCAGAGAAAACTACATAGCCCAACACAGAGGAATCTCCAAAGCATCGAATAACTAGGGGACAGCCTCAAGACAAAGCAGGCACTCAAACACTTGCAGGTGCCCGCCTCGGCCTCAGTGGCCGTATCGGCCGAGCTTCGAAGGGCCCCAAATTATGGCTACTTGACACTTAGAAAATTTTCTAAATATTTTCTAAGTATTTTGACACTGAGACGAAGCAAGCACTCACACTTAAGATGCCCGCTTCGGCCACAACCATAAGGCAATCGAGGACGACGATGACCCAAGACTCCTCGTCCTCACCGTCCTCATCGTCCTGCTCCCCAGATTTGAACGAGCTCAGATTTTCAAGCTCTTCACATAACTCTTCGACCACTTCGTAATCAAGGGACTTGGCGGAAGGCTCATGATCGTAGGGGTAGTACTCTTCGTTTAAGTTCTTCATCATAACACTATTACTGGCCTAACGGAACCTACTTCAGATCTAAAGGTGTTCAACGCCTAACACTAGATCAGTGGCCTAGGAAGCAAAATAGGCAAAGTACAGAGGAAAATTTCGATGAACTAACCTTTGAAGCTTTGAAGAACACGAAGAACACTTGCTTTGAGTTTATCTCTCTACAAATTTGGCCAGCACTTCGGTAGCTCAGATTGCAAATGAGGGTTTTCTTCGGAATGGGAGGGGTATTTATAGAGCCCCCCAACGGTCACTACACGTGGCACCTCCCTAGTGGCCACGCCAACGGCCACCAATGGGATGCCACCACTTCGTAAATGGGCCAGGCCCAGCCCACAGATCAACAGCCCACCAGCAAAGCAGGCTCTATGGAGCGAGGAATGGGAAAATAACACTCACAGCGGCCAGGGCATTCAACGGCCAACACAGGCTACGGTTACCCAGGTAGCACCCGTATCGGCCATTCAAGCGGCCATACATAGTATGTAAAGGAAGGCCTTACAACGGCCACAGCACCACAAGGAAAGGGAACCCAACGGCCATCGGCCCTCACACAAAACCCTTGATGATTACCCCTTGAAAGCGACCTGCATCCAAGGGTTCTCCCACAGGGTTACCTTGGTCAGGAAATCGCCAAAGGGTTGGATTCAAGGCCAGTATGAGGATCCCACTCCGGCTTGGGTCTCACACTACTCCTTCACCCCTCACTCACTCTTCGGCCTGAAGCAGTGGGGGACTAGGGGACTACACCGGCCTCAAAACGCCAAAAATGGAAAGAGTCAAAAATACACAAGTACACAACCACAAGGCCCCTGTAAGTGCCATCTCCGGCCAGGGCAAAAGCGCAACACGCTCATCGTCCCCAAGACCTTGGACAACTAACCACCACACACGCCTCGGCTAAAGGGCACAGTAAGTGATCAACAGTGGCCAGGAGGAGTGAACAGCGCCCCCAACGGCCACTCAAAACAAAGGACGCTCATCGTCCTCCAATAAAGAGGTAGCCCCAATGGCCTGCTCGGCCAACAGTACAAAATTTAACCAACAACAGTCAGAAGGAATGAACAACGCCCTTAACGGACACTCAAGATGAAGGACTCTCATCGTCTTCAAGCAAGACACAACCGCAGTGGCCTCCTCGGCCCAAAAACAAAATTCAGCCACCGAAAATCGTGAGAAGGGGAGAATGCCTTCATCGGCCATTCATGACCGGAACACTCATCGTCCACAAACAAGCACACTAAAGGAAGGACGGCCTTCCCTGCCCACATCAAGGGGAAGGTAACGGCCAAATCCAGAACAGGGCCACCAACGCCACGACAAAGAGCGGCCAGAGCGGTCCCACGTCGACCAAGAGCATCAAGCACAGAAATCTACTCTCCTTCACTTCGTCTACATCTCAGCTTAGAGAGTGGGGGACTCCTGATGGAGTATACCGGTCTAGGCCCCAGGACCCACATACTCAGAAGAACAGAAAGTACAAGCCACCAAGTGGTGCCCTCGTCGGCCAAAGGACCCCCGTCGGCCGAAGAGGGACCAACTCAGAATATGATCCTGAAGCCAGGGAACTTGGGTGCCCCCGTCAGCTGTGCCTTCATCGGCCGTGCCCTCGTCGGCTAGACCCTCGTCGGCCACGGAAGCCTCACAAAACTAGATTTTACACTTAATCATTTCTACATACATTGTATTCGGCCCAGTAGCGGTCCAGTTGTAAATGGGCCTCCCAAGCCCAAAGCTTGGGAGCCCATCCCGTATTTTCCCTATAAATACTTCCTCTGGAGGTAGTTGTAGGGGTTGGAAAATCATTTATTGAAGCATTTACTTGCACTTCTCTCTCTAACTCTCACTTCTCTCTAAAATATACTCTATCAAATGCCATTGGTGTCCATGGAAGTGCATATAGATTTTTTGTACCACTGCCATGGTTCATGCTCCTATTTTAAAATGCCTGCTCTTATTGTAGTATTTTTGGCTGGGAGTTTGGATCAGCGGGGACTGACTTTCGCGCTCGTCATCCTTGTGGCCCTTATCAGTTTGGGGAAGTTGGGCTCTAAATAAAGTATGCATTTCTTCTACTTGTTATTTTCATACATAAATTTACTGTTTAGAGGATTGTTTTTCTAAACAAATTAGTTTGAGCCGTGAATTGAAATTTGAATATCAGACTATTAAGGATGCAGATTGACCAAGGTGTCGGTTGGTGATCATGTTGACTTCTTGTTTTAGTTCATAGAGTTGTGTTTTTGTGCTCATTTAATACAACCACAACTTGCTCTATATTGAATAAATTTTGAGTATTCTTTTTCTAAATTTTAGGAACTTTTATAAGCTTTAAAG
The DNA here is from genome assembly GCA_945859875.1 of Cuscuta europaea. Taxonomy (NCBI): domain Eukaryota; kingdom Viridiplantae; phylum Streptophyta; class Magnoliopsida; order Solanales; family Convolvulaceae; genus Cuscuta; species Cuscuta europaea. Next base: position 1,294,469 of record CAMAPE010000058.1, read on the forward strand.
AAAGTATTCACCTGAGTCCTAAGCATTAGTCATTGAAGCAGAAGAAGGCTTCTTCCACCGTAAGCATTCATTCTTAACTTAGAAATCTATTACATGCTCTAGACATCTTATAGTTGAAGCATACGTTTCATGACCATTTGTTTCTTTTCACTGGTATAGCTATTAAGATAGTCATGGTTTAATAGCTTTGATTTTTCTGAGTGAGCAATATGTACTTTGTAGAACATGAACGTGGGAGATAGTCACTTTGCATCTTTTTATACGATTGAACATTTTAATTAAGAAAAATACAATTTTGATCGTGAAGAGGGAAAAAGTTAAATATGTATTCATTGGATACTATTATATACTTTGTATTGCTTCAACTGTTTTTTTTCTTTTTGTAGTATATTATGTTTCTTTTTGTTGCATGTTGTTTCTTTTTGTTGATTTTTGTTGCATGTTGTTTCTTTTTGTTGATTTTTGTTGCATGTTGTTTCTTTTTGTTGATTTTTGTTGCATGTTGTTTCTTTTTGTTGATTTTTGTTGTACCGTGTTTCTTTTTGTTTCATTACATTGCTTTCATTGTTCATTTTTTATGACTAGTTTTTATTGCTTTGTTGTAGCTGCACATGGTGCAGAAGATTATGGAATTTCCTTCCATGAAAGGTTTATCTTTTTGTTCTTTATAGACGTGGGAGACTTTTGAATGTAGAGGCTGTGTAATAGGATATAAGAATTATGTTATTGCTGGTTTATAACCTAGTTGTAGTGTTCTGCTTTTTTATTTTTAATGTTAGCTTTTTCTTCATCAATTTTTGCTACGTCCAAGCCAATATTTGTTGTGTTTGGCCAATTCTTGAGTCAAATTCTTTTTGATTTCCCTAGGTAGTTCTTCAACACAACTGTGAATTCTTTGTAGCACTCTGAGAAGCCTTCCCGTAGTGAATCTGAAGGTAATCCAGTAACTATTTTTTAACCACACAAGGAATTGTCACTTGGAGCCTTGTGAGCCAAATGGTTGAAAGTGCAAAGCAAGCATTGAACAAAGGCGTAGTTCATCTCTTCTCCTGCCTTTCATTCAGGCATTCATTGCACTGTACTACTGAAGGAATGATAATTATTCTTTGAACTGGTCTACTTTTTTTATCTTCAAAAAGCTTGACAGAAGTAGAGAAAATATTCTTGTTAAGCTTGACAGTTTGGGATTAATTATATTGCAACTACATTTATAATAAATTAGTAATTGGTGTTTCGATTTGTTCTTGTGGATTCTAAAGCTTTGTTTCAAGAACTGATTTTTATTATAGTTATTTGTTATTTATTTATTTATTTACTCATGTTTCTATTTGTTTGTAGTAACCTCATGTCCCCATGTATATTTATGTGCGTTGTGGGGTGTGAAGCACACACATAATGATAATATTGCACTTGTGAAAATCAAGAAACATAAATAAACAATAAAAAACATGGCATGAAAAAGCATCAACACAAAGCAACATAAAGCAATCATTTGCAACAAATATAATAATATGATGGTATTAACAAAAAAATATGGTATCTCTTCTAAATAATGGAAAAACTATTTTTATTTTTATTTTTACTTTTTTAGATTACAGCTTTGCCTAAATTCTTTACTATTTCTAAGTTTTAACATCCTCATTATCGTGTTTTGTCTTTTTGTTTAATTCTTTTACATGTTTTTTAGTTGTTCTGAACTTTTCCATTTTATAAAATTTATTTTCAATATTTAATTTACACTCTTTTCAATATTGAGATATTTGTAAATATAAAATTTTATTTTCTTTTTTCTTGAATTTTGTCAATCTTGATTTTTATTTTAACTTTTACAGGTTTATATGTATTCTACATAAAAAAAATTAACTGTTTTTTGTATAATTCATTGAGAAAACATACTTTATATTCTGTTTTACAACCTTTCCCAATTTTTAACTTTTCAACATTGTTTTGTTCTTTATTTTTCTAAATTTTATATGTAAGTTTTTAAACTTTTTTCTGATTCAGTTATAAATTTATATTTTTTCTTAATTTTATAAATTAATTACATATTTTCAAGTTTGAGATTTTTTTTTAATTTTTTTAATTCAATTTTTTACTTTCAGTATTTAGACTTTTATTACATCTTGTATTTGGTTTTATCTTTTTTAATTTTGATACTTTTGACATTTCAACTTTGTAGTTTTGATTTAAAAGCAAAAAGATTGTAACTGTTACATTACTTACGTACGCTTCCAGGGACGAAAGCTTCCCACAAGAGTGTGCTAGAGCCTACCGTCTATTTGTGAAAAGAGAAGTCAAATTAGTCTATTTTTGAAATAACAAATTAAAAGTGAAAAAAGTGATATTATTTATACTCTTAGGACTATTTGTGAAAAATTCCCAACTACCTTTGCCCTAACTCAGAGAGAGAAGGCCCACTTCAACACTTCAAAAATTAAATAACCATTTGATTTTTGTCTATTGAATTTAAAATGGATATCAACTTGTCAAGGATGCACGACAAGAAAATTAAAAAAACTGTAATTTTAGATGAAATTTCAAAACATTTTTTTATCATATGAAATTTCAAAACATTAAAAAAACAAAATAAATCACTTCAATTAAAGAAGCGTGTGAATTATTTTCTCCCCTCAACAATGCATCACTGTAAACCCCTATACATTTCACATCATAGCTATTTCTGATGAATCCTAACAAATATCCACCCCACTGATTCCACTAATGTATATTTATCAACAATGAATTGATATAAAAAAATTGCTTTCAAAATAAATAATATACTCTCATCCTTTTTTGCAAATGAAAAGCAAAATTCTCTCTTGTACTTCACTCTTCTTTCGATAGGACTTATAACTGCATTCGAGTTTATTACTATTTATTATATTAATTATTGTTCCCATATGGAAGTAACAAAAGAACATATCAAAATAAGGATTAGTGAGCCATACAAAATCATATATCTGATGAAGCTAATTAATGCATTGTGTTCTCCCAATATATGTTTCTATCAAAATATCTCCGACACCGAAAGATTCATGAAAATATCTAAATATTAACATTAATCTCTAACAAACATATGGTAGTTATTCTTACCGTGAAAGGAAACATACTATCATAAGAACTAATGTTATCATGGAAATGATTGTTTTCTTTATTTGTGCGCGCAATGGATGAATTGATACAATCTAGATGATGGTTGTTTCATGCATGCAGGCTCATTTTACCATGAGTACGTGAAACTAAGAGAGTACTTTTGACTCTTCTTTGTGGAATTCACGACCCATTTTTCATTACAAAATAAGCACCGCAATATCTGCAGTTCAATATCTGATCAGTGTCCTAATACTCTGTCAAAATAATACATAATTCTATCCATATTGATATTGTTACATCCTCACAAAATAAAATAAATAACTCAGAAATTATTTAAATTAATTTATAAAATTAGGATTTATCCACGAATTTATTCATAACTCTATATTTTAGAATTACTTAATAAAACTTTTTGTTTTATAATATTTAATATTTACAAATATGTCCATATCATGATATCCCTATATGTGCTACGTAAGATATCAGAGTTTTAGTTTGGTCAACTACCAAGTTTTATAAAACTAATTAATGTATAAAATATCTTTATCACATATTCACATGACTATGATATGGAGTCAAAAGCTCTATCCATTTGAAGCGAGATAATACGGAGTTTAAGAGCCGGTTTGGTAGTATCAAAATCGGCCGAATCGGCTGATTATTCTGAAATTTCTGAAATTCGGCTAAAGTGACTGAATTGGCTGATTCTGCTGATTTATGAAAAAATATACTTAAATATATTTTACTAATAAAATAAATAAAAAGTTATATGTAAATGTAGCTAAAATAGTCCTCTACACTAATTTCAGTCGATACAACTAGCTAGAAAAATAACTTCAATCTTACTTTTTCTTATTATTACACAATTCAACGCGCAAAATTAAGTAAAAGTAACGTGTTTGATGAAAAAGTTGATTGATAAACATGATAAGCCGAAAAACAATGTTACCAAATGGGCTCTAAAAATAATGATTGTGTAGACCCAACAACCTCAATGTTCTAGGAGGTAAATGTGTGAATTAAAACCAACACAAATTACTTGTCATTTTAATCCATCAAAGCTCTGCAACCTATAGAACTCTTATGAACCTACAAATCTCATATTGTACTCTTAAAGTTAATCTTAGTATTACAAACTATATGGTATCGGTGCACGTTCACGCATTGTCGCATTCTACATTAGAACCCTGTGTTCAAATTATATATTAACATTGAGCAACTTGGAAATGACATAGGTTCTGACATTCTATCTTAGAAACATATTTCATTGTAGGACCAATAAGTGTCTTGGAACATCAAAATTACTATCAATGCAATGAGGATAACTAATATGCTGTATACTCATTAATTAAAAAAAAAGAACGGGAAAAATTTTTTATTTTATACCAAAATTTTATTAAAGTACCAGAAAAATACAAATGAGAGGGGGACATATAGGCCAAAACCTCTCCAAGAAAACCACCTAAAGTAGCGGTACAAATCTAATGAGAATGCTCAATCTATCCAAATTGTTAGCACCACATATACTCTATCCGGAAGGCGAACATGTTGGAAAAAAATAGCACTTCCAGATAAAGAAACTGTCTGAGCTAGAAGATGAGCAACCAAACCGGTGTCTCGATAGCTATGGCGAAAACTGATCTTAGCCTTGTGAATGTACCGTTGAAGCTTGCTAATAATGCTCCTGAAGCCTTCAGAATCAGCGGAAAGAATGAGCAGGATGGAGCTAGCGAATCAGTCTTCACTTCAAAGTTCCTGAAACCAGCTTCAATAGCCCATTGAGCTGCTACATAAATGAACTGGAAAATAAAACTTATAGAAGGAAGAGGAGATAATTGTGAAAAGGAAGCACAACTTTCTTGCCCAAATATTAATGTATGTACTGATGGAGTATATGGGTCTAGGCCCCAGGACCCACATACTCAGAAGAACAGAAGGTACCACGATCACCGGGTGACCTCGTCGGCCATGCTCTCATCGGTCATGCTCTCATCGGCCATGCTCTCATCGGCCATGCCCTCATCGGCCATGAAAAGGTCTACTCAGAATATGATCTAGAAGCCCGGAGAACCGGGTGCCCTCATCGGCCATGCTCTCATCGGCCATGCCCTCATCGGCCAGGAAAAGGTCTACTCAGAATATGATCCAGAAGCCCGGAGAACCGGGTGCCCTCATCGGCCATGCTCTCATCGGCCATGCTCTCATCGGCCATGCCCTCATCGGCCAGAAAGAAGGCCACCCAGAATATGATCCAGAAGCCCGGAGAACCGGGTGACCTCGTCGGCCGTGCCCTCGTCATCCATAGATAGCCTCTAGAACAAGATTTTATACTTATCATTTCTATACACTTTGTATCCGGCCCATTAGTGGTCATGTTGTAAATGGGCCCCCCAAGCCCAAGACTTGGGAGCTCAGCCCTAATTTTCTCTATAAATACTCTCATTGGGAGTAGTTGTAAGGGTTCACAAAATTCATTAATACAATTCACTTCTCTCTCTAGCTCTCCCTTCTCTCTAGAATCTAGGAGTTAATACTCCATCATTTGGTGCTTTCATCGAGAGCTAGAACAATCAAGTTAGCCTCCTCCGTCGCTACCAAGCACAGCTAACTGACAATGGGAAGAACTAAGTCAAACTGCAACCTCCTCAGCAAGGCCATCCCTGAGGCCCAAGAGAACCAAGAACACGAGGAGGACGCTACGGCCGACAAGGCTCCCGTCGGGGATGTCTTTCATGAAGCCATCGGCCTCACCACTGACCTGTGCAACAAGCTTAACGGCGTCGCCCCAGACGCCCGCATCAGCTTGGACAAGAAGCGCGCAGAAAAGGGTGACAACGTCTCTGGGCAACCGGCTTCTCCTGCCGTTGACCCTCAGCTCCAAGCCGCTCTCTCGTCCATCATCGTCAGCCTGGCCCAGAACCCCACCGTCCTCAGCGCACTCATGCCAAGGACTGGGGAGAACATTACACCGCCTCCTCAGCCCCAGCCGTTGGCCATCAAGCTAGGCAACGACGAAGGGGTGGTGCCCCAGGACACGTCGTCATCCCACTCCCACCCTGCTTCCCCACTTCGAGCTGGACCGGCCCCAACGCGTGGAGAAGCCTCAGTCTTTAATAGGCTAGGTGACACGCGTCGTCAGCCTGCTTCGGAGAGGATGGCGGGACGGATTGGTGAACGTGAGCCTGGCTCACCAAGGGGAAGCTTGGGGTCCGTATCCCGGACAGCGGATCGGCCCCGCCTGGACAAAGGCAAAGGAAAATTGCACGAGGACAATGCGCGCCATCGAATCAACACGACTCAAGAAGCTCGCGTGCGGAACCAGCAACGCGCGACTACGGCCGCCAAGGACCCTCGGGACGAGGTCATCGCCCAGCTGGAAAGGAGACTGGCCCAGATGGAGGCTAGACAATCGGCCACCATCCTTACGGCCAACTCATCTGAGGGTCCAGGTTACCACGCGTTCATGCTTAAGGTCAGCGCCCTGGAGAGGGAGCTGGCCGACGGACGTGGTGACCCCATCATCCAAATCAGAACAAAAACTCCCCTCACCACGAGGGTGCTCTCGGCCCCAATACCCGAGAAGTGCCAAGGGAACGCCATCAAGCTCTATGACGGCCGCTCTGACCCTCAGGAGCACTTCAGCCGTTATCAAAACAACATGCTGATGGTGAACGCATCAGACGAATACCTCTGCCGTTGGTTCATTTCCACTCTTGAAGGGCCAGCGTACGAGTGGTTCAACGCGCTCCCCGAAGGAAGCATAGATTCGTGGCAGGATCTTGCCCAACGCTTCCTCACCCACTTCGCCGGAAGGAAGCGCGTGAAAAAACATTTCTCCCACCTCCTCTCCATCAAGCAGCAACACGATGAATCACTTCGGTCTTTCATCGACCGATGGACAAAGGAGACAGACGAGGTCGAAGGTGCCGATGAGCGCACCCTCCTCATCCTCTTCCAAGGTGTTCTCCGCAGCAGCCCCTATGCGAGGAGCCTCATCACTGACCCGCCAAGTTCATACACCAAGGCACTCCAACGAGGGAGCTTGTACGCTGACGCCGATGAGCTCCACTCCCGCAAGAAGGATGTAGGCCAACCATCAAAGAGGTCAGACGAGGCGTCGGCTCCAAACGCATCCTCGGCCGGGGGCCATGCCCGCCGAAACCGGAAGGAGCGCCCATGGCAGCCGAGGACGGACGTCCCAAGGACTACGCTCACGCACTCGGTGGATACCATCTTCGACTATGCGGAGGAGCAAGGTCTCATCCCTAAAGATCCCTGGTCGGCCACGGAAGTCTACGCCGTCCACCAGGGTGGCACTTATTGTCGTTACCACAAGAACATCTCCCACAATACAGACGACTGCATCGCGCTGAAGAAAGCCATTGAGCGCTTGATTCAACGGGGTGAACTCCACCAATTTGTCAAAGTTACCCCAAGGAACTCCACCGGCAATCAGGAAGGGGCCACCTCAATGAAGAAGCATGAAATTGGGAAGCTCAGTGATGACGAGGACTTCGAGGAGCCCCAATTGAAGAAGTGTCACATCCGCTGACTGTGTCCTTCCTCGAAGGGACGCACGGTCGACGGCTGGGCCTCCATGGTGAAGTTCTACCAGCAAGCCGACAGACGGCTTATCCCTCAAAATACGAAGGGCCCTACATCTCGGTGAAGTTCTACCAGCAATCCGAAGAGGGTGCCGACGGCAGAGCCCCCACCCCAAGGTCAGAAACTCATTGGGAAGCTAACTCTTGTACGAGTTGTTCAGAAGGTTACCCCCCTCGGCCTCGAGCCACTGACCCTAATAAAAGTAGTTGCCATAAACAACGCACCTATTGTGTTCTGCTTATTTCTTGTAAAGTTTAAGTAAAGGATGCCACACAACAAAGCACGTCGCTTCGGCCCCTTCGAGCGAAACACTCAGGTATGGCCGACGACGCCACACAAAACAGCACATCGTCCTGGCCCCTTCGAGCGAAACGCTCAGACATGGCCGATGATGTCCCAGGACGAGGGGCCTGCAAACGGCCCACGTCTTGAAATGGGAAGCTCACCGCGTCGTCTTCGCGCTAAATCGCATTACGACAGGCCTGAAAGAATGGCCGAGGTGACAAAATCCCCACACTTGGGGTTGGGAAACGGTAGCCGTCGGTAACCGACCAAAAGCCTAGCCCGCGCCATAAATAGACGATGGGACCCCCCAAGGTCTAGGGACGCGCCAGCGCCAGAGGTCGGACAGTTGCCCTCCCGGACTCCCTATCGGCCGAGGGAATAGCAACCCCCTCGGTCGAGCCTGAAAGAAGGACTCCCACTCCTCGCTCATAGCAGTAGAGGAAGAAATAAAAGAGGGACAGCCGAGGACCGTGCACTCGCCGGCCTCGAGCGAAATCCCCACAAATTAAAAGAGGGACAGTCGAGGACCGTGCACTCGCCGGCCTCGAGCGAAATCCCCACAAATCAAAAGAGGGAAGCCGAGGACCGAGCACTCGCCGGCCTCGAGCAATAAAAATGAAATCCCCACAAATCAAGCCACATATTTGGGTAAGTACATATCAGGCAAATACTATGCATTATGGACGAAGCAAGATCATATATACGGATCAGACGAGCGCTCAATGTCGTCCTTCATTATAAGTACGGCTTCGCCGTCCTCATTATAGGACCGGCTCCGCCCCCTTCATCTTCAGACGACTGGCTTCATCAACCTAGTCGTCCTCAGATCACGACAGACCCCCCGGTCTCAACGTGATCCTTCATCTCAAGACCGGCCTCCTCAGCGTCGGGCGTCTTGAACTAGCGAGCGGGCTCGCCATTCCCTTCCTGTATGGCGACCCTCGCCTCCATACGAGGAGCGGCTTCATCAACGCCATCGTCCTCAGATCACGGCAGACCCCCCGGTCTCAACGTGATCCTTCATCTCAAGACCGGCCTCCTCAGCGCCGAGCGTCTTGAGCTAGCGAGCGGGCTCGCCATTCCCTTCCTGGATGGCGACCCTCGCCTCCATACGAGGAGCGGCTTCATCAACGCCATCGTCCTCAGATCACGGCAGACCCCCCGGTCTCAACGTGATCCTTCATCTCAAGACCGGCCTCCTCAACGCCGAGCGTCTTGAGCTAGCGAGCGGGCTCGCCATTCCGTTCCTGGATGGCGACCCTCGCCTTCATAGGAGGAGTGGCTTCATCAGCGCCGTCGTCCTCAGATCACGGCAGACCCCCCGGTCTCAACGTGATCCTTCATCTCAAGACTGGCCTCCTCAACGCCGAGCGTCTTAAGCCAGCGAGCGGGCTCGCCATTCCCTTCCTGGATGGCGACCCTCGCCTTCATACGAGGAGCGGCTTCATCAGCACCGTCGTCCTCAGATCACGGCAGACCCCCCGGTCTCAACATGATCCTTCATCTCAAGACCGGCCTCCTCAGCGCCGAACGTCTTAGGCCAGCGAGCGGGCTCTCTATTCCCTTCCTGGATGGAGACCCTCGTCCTCAAAATGAATGGCCCCTCGGCCTCAAGGTGATTATCTATCTCAAGGCCGGCAGCCTCAGCACCGAGAGCCTTGAGTTTACATGACGAACGACTTCATCAAATGCCTTCGTCATCATTTATTTGGACCGGCCTCATCAGCACCGTCGTCCTCAAATCATGTCCGGTCCCTCGGCCAGGGCGTGATCATCTATCTCAAAACCGGCTTCCTCAGCGCCGAGAGTCTTGAGCCAGCGATCGAGCTCACCATCCCTTCCTGGATGGTGACCATCGCCACTACATGACGCACGGCTTCACCAACGCCTCGTCATCATTTACTTGGATCGGCTTCATCAGTGCCTTCGTCCTCATATCGCGACCGACCCCTCGGCCAAGGCGTGATCATCTATCTCAAGACCGGTCTTAGCCATTCCTTTATCGGATGGCGACCGTTGCACGGATTTTCGGACTGGCCCCTCAGTGTCGTCCATCTCACGTCACGACCGGCCCCTCGGCCAAGGCGTGACTATCTATCTCAAGACCGGCTTCCTCAGCGCCGAGAGTCTTGAGCCAGCGATCGGGCTCACCATCCCTTCCTGGATGGTGACCATCGCCACTATATGACGATCGGCTTCATCATTGCGACCGGCCCCTCGGCCAAGGCGTGATTATCTATCTCAAGACCGGCCTCCTCAGCGCCGAGAGTCTTGAACTAGCAAGCGGGCTCGCCATTCCCTTCCTGGATGGCGACCCTCACCTTCATATGAGGAGTGGCTTCATCACCGCCGTCGTCCTCTGATCACGGCTGACCCCTCGGTCTCAACATGATCCTTCATCTCAAGGCCGGCTTCCTCAATACCGAGAGCCTCGAGCTTGCATGACGAATGGCTCCATCAACGCCTTCGTCATCATTTATATGGACCGGCTTCATCAGCGCCGTCATCCTCAGAACACGGTAGACCCCTCGGTCTCAACGTGATCCTTCATCTCAAGACCGGCCTCCTCAGCACCGAGCGTCTTGAGCCAGCGAGCGGGCTCGCCATTCCCTTCCTGGATGGCGAGCCTCGCCTTCATACGACGAGCAGCTTCATCAGTGACGTCATACTCACATCACGACCGGCCCCTCGGCCAAGGCGTGATCATTTATCTCAAGGCCGGTCTTAGCCATTCCTTCACCAGATGGTGACCGTTGCATTGATTGTAGGATCGGCTCCTTATCGCCGTCGTCTTCACATCACGACCAGCCCCTCGGCTATGGTGTGATGCTCTATCTTAAGACCGATCTTAGCCATTCCTTTACCGGATGGCGACCGTTGCATGGATTTCGGACCGCCCCCCCAGTGCCGTCGTCCTCATATCTCGAGACCAGCTCCCAACGCCGAGGTACTGTTATAGCGACCGGGCTCGCAATTCCCTTCCTGGACAGCGACCGTCGCCTTCATATGACGCACAGATCATTACCATTGTCGTCCTCACATTCAGACAGGCATCCATCGCCTCGTCCTCATATTCGGACCGGCTCATCAGCGCCGTCGTCCTCACCACCAGGCGGGCGTCCCCTCATCAGACGGACACCGCTTCAGCTCCACACCTAGGCCGAAGGGTTCACCCCTTGGAGTTCATTTTGGGGGATCCGGTGTGCTCTTTTTCCCTCATTAGGATTTTTTCCCACAGGGTTTTTCCTAATGAGGTTTTTAACGAGGCACCGCCCCATTGTGGATCAAAAGGTGTCGACCCTCGGCCCCCTATTGAAGACGTGTATTCCTCTACTCCTCTTCATCTCACTACATGAGCCTCGAGGACTGGGGGACTGGGGGACTACATCGGCCTCCACATACATGAAATCATCCAGAAAGCAACAAAAAGCAAGGACTACCAAGTGGTACCTCCGTCGACCATGTCTTCATCGGCCAGAAGAAGGTCTGGGGGACTACATCGGCCTCCAGCGTAAAGAAACAAATTCAAAATCCAACGAACACAAGCCCATGACAATGGCACCTCAACGTCCAACAACCATGTGTTCACCCTTCGGCCAGACCGAAGCGCAAAGCAGGACGCACACCGTCCTCAATGTCAAGGACACACATCGTCCTAAAGATCAAGGGCACGTGTCGTCCTCAAAGCAAAGGACACTCCTCGTCCTCAAGGCCAATGGCACGCATCGTCTCCGGGACTATGACATTCATCGTCCATATCACGAACAAAACGAACGCGCCACGAACGTCCGCAAGCGTAAGGTCCATCAATTAAAGTCAAAAGCACAAGGGCATGACATTCTTCGTCCACAGAGCCAAGGGCGCACAACGTCCTCTGGTCCAGGACCCTCATCGTCCTCAAAGTGAAGGACATTCATCGTCCTCAAAATGAAGGACATTCATCGTCCTCAAAATGAAGGACATCCATCGTCCTCAAGATGAAGGACACTCATCGTCCTCAAGACGAAGGACATTCATCATCCTCAAAACGAAGGACATTCATCGTCCTCAAAATGAAGGACATTCATCTTCCTCGAAACAAAGGACACCCATCGTCCTCAAACAAGAGATAACCACAATGGCCTCCTCGACCCAAAGTACGAAATTCAACCATCAACTGCCAGGAATAAGGAAGCACTGTCTTCATCGGCCACTCATCACAGAGGACGCTCATCGTCTCCACCAAGCAAAGGCTCTCGTCGTCCTTAAACAGAAAACACGCATCATACACATGACTAGGGCCCTCTTCTTCCACATCGAGGAGCACACAACGCCCAAACAAAAAAGGACATAAATCTACTCTCCTTCACTTCGTCAACGTCTCAGCTTAGAGAGTGGGGGACTCCTGATGGAGTATATGGGTCTAGGACCCAGGACCCACATACTCAGAAGAACAGAAGGTACCACGATCACCGGGTGACCTCGTCGGCCATTCTCTCATCGGCCATGCTCTCATCGGCCATGCCCTCATCGGCCAGGAAAAGGTCTACTCAAAATATGATCCAGAAGCCCGGAGAACCGGGTGCCCTCATCGGCCATGCCATCATCGGCCAGGAAAAGGTCTACTCAGAATATGATCCAGAAGCCCGGAGAACCGGGTACCCTCATCGGCCATGCTCTCATCGTCCATGCCCTCATCGGCCAGAAAGAAGGCCACCCAGAATATGATCCAGAAGCCCGGAGAACCGGGTGACCTCGTCGGCCATGCCCTCATCGGCCATGCCCTCGTCATCCATAGATAGCCTCTAGAACAGGATTTTATACTTATCATTTCTATACACTTTGTATCCGGCCCATTAGTGGCCCTGTTGTAAATGGGCCTCCCAAGCCCAAGACTTGGGAGCTCAGCCCTAATTTTCTCTATAAATACTCCCATTGGGAGTAGTTGTAAGGGTTCACAAAATTCATTAATACAATTCACTTCTCTCTCTAGCTCTCCCTTCTCTCTAGAATCTAGGAGTTAATACTCCATCATGTACATTAGTGCAAACTGAATGTGTTTTCACAATTAGTGATGGTCCATATATACTACCCCTTAGCTCAATTAGTATTACTCCATATACGTGGCATTGGAACTATGGTTTCCTTTTTGAATAATAAGAAAGGCAAAGCTTTGATTGCTTTGACTTTCAAGTTTACAAGGAAAATCATTCCTGTCATAAGGCAAACCTAAATCTGAAACTTCAAATTTGCATAAAATTGTACACCAACATTCCATTCCATTCTTCACTCTAATCAATTATACAAGTTAATGCTTATATATGAGATGCAATATCATAAAGTTTTGAAGGATCAATTTCAATATTAGTTTAGGGATAGCAGTTCATAAAGAATTAATTTACATAATGACTTCTTTCACCCAAGTGTAATATATGAGTTAACTCAGAATTTAAAAAATGGTATATTACCGATAGAGCATACATAAACAACAATTAGTGTGCACTCGGGTACTAATAATAGTTAGATCAAATTAGAATATTTAAAGAGTTTTTTTTTTCAAATGTATTACTGAAATAAAATTTATTTAAAAAAATATGACTAAAAGTTACTATAGTATAATATCATGGTCACTATGTGTAAAAATTAAATATAAGTTACCAAGGTAGTCAAAGTCATGAGGCGCACTCAAGGTTAGAGTACTCAAATCACCTGAGGCGCAAGGTGCAAAAAAGTGTTCATGTGACCGACTGACTCATGCCAGGCACACCACCTATATGATATAAAATATATAGCATAGTTATAACTAAAATATAAAAAAAAGTCAAAAAAAGAAAGAAACAAACAAAACTAAAAGAAGAAACTTGGCACAGAGTATACTTTTTTGCACATCTGAACTATAAAGAACACAGTCAATTCATAAAAGAGTGACATCACCATAAAACTTTCTCAAAGAATTGTGAAGCAAAGACCTCTCTCTTCCATTATAATAAAGAGGTGAATCAAATTGCACATCATGAAGTCCTTACACCTTCATTCGCTATTAATTCTGGAAAACACCTATAACGCATGTCTTATGAGTTCACCTTTTCTGCATCTAATTATACGTCAAAAGTTAGTATTCATTAGAAGAACCAAGAACATATTTTGTTTTGATAAAATTAAAAACAAAACAAAATATGTTAAATGAAGAATTTGACCGTTGACTATAATCCAATGATTGCATTCTCTTAGCTATTCGAAAACTTTGAAATATAGATCAAAGGAAAATATTTGGAAAAAATATAGCAACCAACTTCTAGAGAATTTAGTCCTATTATTTAAAGCAAAAAAGTTGAATTGATATGACTATATCAATTGAATCTCGAATAAATTCAAGAAAGTATAAAGAAAATTGATATTTGTAATTATAAAAAAACTTGGATCAGAAAGCATAAAAAAATTGAACTCTACAAAAATAAATTACATTCTCTAATTTGAATGCGAATAAATCATTTGAGTCAATCCCAATAGCAATAGTTGGTGTATCATCTAATTTAAAGTGGATGATGAAGAGGATAAAAAGAAACAAAATATTCGAGAAGAGGATAAAAAGAAACAAAATATTCGAGAAGAGGACTGAACTTTTTCACCCCAATTTTACAAATATGGGCCGGAGGTGTTTGAAACTGATTCTGCTTCTGCTTCTTTTTTTAAAGCAGAAGCAGAAGCAGAATTAGAATCAGTTTTCTAAGGCTGGTCACCCCCAACTTCTAAAAAAACTGATTCTAGGAGTAAATTAAAGCACCAGAATCACTTCTGCACTTTCACTCATACACTCCAACTTCTGCTTCTGGTCCGTGAAGGAGCAGAAACAGTTTTAAAAATCAGATCCAAACACCCTCTATATCCAAATGAAGTAGACAAAAAAGGAAATTAGAATTTTTAACACGAAGTTGGATTTGAAGCCCAAATGAGTGTCATAATGGAGAGGATGAAGATTGCAAATAAGTAGAGAAAACATTGAAGAAACGATTTTTGTCATTAAGGCTTGGGTTGTAAGTATGTAGCCATCAGCATTTTAATTTCCTTGCCTTTTGTTTTCCTTTTAAGCAAGAAAAGTTGACTGAGTATTCAGTAAAATCTAAAAGGTGAAGATTACAAATTAAAAAAAGAAGCTAAATTATATATACCGGTTCTAGCACATAAACAAGAAGTAGGGAACCATCAAAATTAATGACATAAAAACTTCTGCTCGTGCAATAAAAAATAGAACTACGCAGCCATGAAGACGATATTGGCTGAATTACACACTTAGAACCTATATCTGAATGGATGCTTTAAAAGTGTCAAGCATAAAAGAAAAAATGAATAACAGTAGTTATAACTATTCAAATGGCATTGGTGATAACCTCTGACTGATTGTAAGCTGATAATTAAATGCTCAAAGATCAGATACATGGACAATACCAGAGCAATCAACACAAATATTTTTGCAGAACCAACATTCACCATAAAAAAGCTTCCCATTCTGGAGAATGAAATATGTGAAAGCCAAGTCCAAAAATTAACAATATCATAGACTTTGTATCCAATAAGTGTGACTCAAGCAATTATTACTACAGTTTATTATATTTCAATAAAAACAGTAAATACTTTCAGCCCAAAAAAAATTTTACACCTCTTTTGGAATGAATAAAAACAAATTAGGATGAATGACATTTGCAAAACTAAAAGCAAAATTGGTAGGGAAACCCCTTATCTTACAAATAAAGAT
Organism: Cuscuta europaea; assembly: GCA_945859875.1. Lineage (NCBI taxonomy): Eukaryota > Viridiplantae > Streptophyta > Magnoliopsida > Solanales > Convolvulaceae > Cuscuta > Cuscuta europaea. The sequence goes on from CAMAPE010000058.1 coordinate 1,310,184, forward strand.
CAATCGTATAAATCTAGCGGGCATTCGTCCTTACTCAACTGCAGCCAGTTGAATGAAATATGCCTATGTCTGATGTTTACTACTCATAATATTTAAGTATCTATATATGTTTCTACAAAGTGTGCCTGCATTGCTGTTTGGAAGAAAAAATAAGATAAATTATCCAAAATAGGACTAAAAATATTTGTATATTCCAAAACGCTCATCCTCTCTGCACCACCAAAATGGCTATGCGCACCTAGTTTTTGTCAAAGATGGACATGTATGTCCTTACTCACTTACGAAAGTGCTAATTGCTTTCCCCTAGTAATTAGGAAGCTGATTGCTTTCCCCAGTTGCTAGTGCTTCTTTTTTTCTTTAGCAACCTATTGCTTTAATTTTTTATTCAATTATTATAGAAATGTATAATAAAAGATGTTATACAAAATATTATTAAATGTTTCCTTTTATTTTTTCATTTTCCAATCACCCTTCTAACTTCCTTTTTTTAATTTACGTATTATAAAATATTTTAGGTATTAATGTTTTATTTTTCTTTTTTTACTTGAGGTAAATATTTATTGATTTATTAAATATTGTTTGTTAATCACTAACATGAGTTTTGTGTTATACTAAAATGAGTATAGTCTTTTTATAAATTAACGGCTCCTACGTACATACTACGTATAATTTAGAATGTTAGTTTAATATATTTTTTATTTATCCAAAATTTTAAATATAAATAAGCATAATTAATTTATTGATCATTTTTAAATTTGTGTAGTGTAACTGATATTTTCAGTTGAACTCGTTTCAGTCTCATATTATCCTATAGTATATCGAACTTAGATATTACTAACACATGTACGAAACCAGATCAGATCAGACCAGAATTGAACAATTTTGAATATTTAGGTTTTTTGGGGTTATCTAAAAAAAAATTTGTGCTTTGAAACTTGATAAATTATATTTTGATTATTATTTATATACTTTTCTAGTGTACTTATTGATGGTCCCGGATAGAGGTAAAAGTCTAGAGACTTTTAAAGCTCTAGAGAATTTTCTAGTGTACATTTTGTGAATAGACTTTTAAAGCTTTTTCAACTTTAAGAACTTTCTCTTCTAGATGAGTTGATCTAAAATCTTTTGGGAGATTTACAGATGCACAGCGGAAGTCTTTGACCTCTTGATGATTAAGGTGTGACAACTTTCTAGCTTGAATGATGTTTGGACTTTAAACGGTGAGCAGTTCGCTTGGCAGTTGCCTGGATGTTAGAGAACTGCTGAGGCAACTGCCTATATATAATAGGAGTTTGGGAGAGATGATTGTATGACCTTATGCAGAATGATGAGGGCTTTCTGGATATATGCTGAGCTGGATATAATAAGGTGTTTTGCTTGAGCAGAGGTCTCAACAGTTGGGTAGTGCCATGGAACTTCTAAGGCTCCAGCTGCGTTTGAGGAGGATGTTTTGAGAACTGGCAAAACAATCCTTCTAATAGTGATATTCCTTAGCTCTTGTGAAACAAACGTCTCAAGAAAAGGTGAGTTATTAAGCAGTACGATAAGCAGTAGAATCAATTAAGACTACGGCTTAGGATTCTGCTGATAAACTACGATTTCTTTATTGAGAAGTGTTGGGTGTGTGCTATGTTGACTGAAGGTAAATCAACACACAATATATCCTGGTTCAGAGGTGGTGTAATCCTCCTACATCCAGTCTCATCCTATTTCAAATAGATTTCACTAATGTATTAAACCCAATACACTTAGTGTCAATCTAGCCTTGACAACTCTGGCCTAGATTGAAGGTGTTTCACGAGGAGTACAACACCACTCCAAGCTACTCAATCCTTTAGGTTTTTCTCAATTGATCCAGTGGGGATCAAAAGGTACTCCTGACCTATCTAACCACACTCAGGCCGGGAACAACTGTCCTCCTGAAGTGTTCAACAACACCTTGTACACTACAAGAAAATTCTGGTCTCCAACTAAAAACTAAGCTCTAAAAATATGAAAATGATGATCTAGTCTAAGAGCTTAGTGAAGCATGAGTCAAAGCAGAGATTGAAGTTATGATTAAGCACTTTCTCTTTTGCTAGATATTCTTTGAATGCTTATAGGATTTCTCTGCTTTTGAACTCAAGAACTTATTTTCGAACTCATGCTTCGGCCTTCATTTATAGGCGTCTCCGGTAGATTAATCTCATCCATTGGTTGAGATGAATTAATCTTGTACGTTGAATCTTTGTTTCAGAAGATAACAACTTGTTGTTCGTCTTCTTCTTTGGAGCCGATAATTTCTCTGGTCTTGTTTGCCTAGCTACTGTAGCTTTCCCCTTTATAGGCTTCAAGTTGACTGCGCATCCCATGTTGTACGTCTTTGCCATAATTTCTCTCCATGCTGGGTGTTGGTCCAAAATAGGACGCTCGTAGGCTTTTAGGAAAGCTACGTACGACACTCAAGCAAGAATTAGGAAAGTACGAATATGGAAAGTTAGCTAGAAATAGCATATAGAATTCGCCTTCCATAATCTGAGTTACAACCCGCCTTTTATAGGCATATACAAATCGTAACCGCTACCGATAATAATGACTAATTAATTACAACATTAATACAGAATTAAATACATAATTAATAGTGCATTAATTGTTTGACCGTTACTCTTCCGGGCTGGGAGGTCGACCGGACTGGCAGGCTCCCCGTTGGGCCGGTAGGCAAGCTCCAGGTTGTGGACTTGGATCCACGGGTCCAAGTTCGGGGCTTGGGCTGATTAGGCTCCGGGCCTAGTCCCATTACTCCATCACGAGTCCCCCACTCCCTTAGTCGAGTAGTAGACTCGGCTAAGAGGGAGTAGTCCAAGTTAGTTGCTCTTCTCCGAGACTAGAAGATCCCCGCCCTTGTCCATGTTGGGGAGATGCCTCATTAAAAACCTTCATTAGGAAAAAACCCGATGGGAAAAAATTCTAATGATGGGAAAAAGAGTACATCTGACGCCCCCAAGATGAAGCAAGAGGTGAGATCCTCAGCCTTTTATTGCAATGGTCACCATCTGCGAAGAGGATGGCTAGAACTATTCTTCTTGTCGGGTTCGGACTCATCAGGCTCGTCTTCGTTCAGTCATACCGACACATAAAAGTAACAACTGTAGAATAGAGCATCTGGCCCGGTGTCGAACCACAGCTCAGTGTGTAAGTGAGTCGGACTCACCACTTGAAAAGAGTGACACCAAGTTCCCAAGTTAGACCTCAACCCAGTCTCCGAAAGAAAGATTGAATCCGCGAGTAAGCGAGTCGGACTCCTCACTCGAACGGATAATCCAACCCCAAAGAACTAAAGTATATCAACCTTTTTGAGAAATGTGAATGTCAATTAAGTGACAAAATTGCTCGGAAGCGTGGCTCTAGGCCCCTAACAAGAGTTTAACTCGCCGCCCGAGGTTAGAAGTTCGAACCCGCAAGTAAAAACTTTTGAACGGGTGACTCGTCCCTTGAGGCCGGAGTGTGATGCACTATGAAGAGGTAAGAGCACACGCAAGAACTCGTAAGAAGTCAAGAGTGTGAGGTATTAACATTTAGATTGGAGCTTATTAATCGTCACACCCATATGACGTGACCCAGTGGCGCGAGTGTGTGTGCTCGGCCATTGTACGAGTGTGTGTGCTCGTCCGGCGTACTTGAGTGATCAGATGTCATAAGTCCGTTTTTCAATGTTAAAACTACACACGTTTAACAAGAGTAAAAACAATTAAATCACTTAAAATATCTTTTCCAATGATTCAATTTGTGCTTTTTTTTAATCATATATTTTGCAAGCAGTAATTTAGTATACTTAGTAACTTAGCTTTCTTTTTGAAGTGGGACTATTAGAAGTGGATCGTGCAGGACCACCATTCCATGATTTTGAATCTTTGATACATCCCAACCCTAGTCACGCTACTGCTAGCGGACGAGCAACATAGCAACCCACATCAATTAAGGGCCATACTACAGTCTGAGGACGGCGACTCACTGTGAGAAGCCGAACTTCCCGCTTGCTAATTCGATTCGCTGGATAACCGAGGACAGACCGACAGAGCAGAAGAGTTCTCACCAGTGACTGTGAGAGAGGTCAGTCTGGGTAGGCTAGGCCGGAGATTGGCAGGCCTGGCGGTAGCGCGACGGAGTTGGATTAGCGGGCTACTATAGCATCTGAGTTCTTGCCTCGGTGAACGCCGTCCGATGGGGATCCATATTCCAGTTGCTCCGTGACTCCAGACGCAGTGAAGAATTGGTGAGGTCGCAGACCAAGGTGCAAGTAGCGTCTCCCAACATCGTTGGCAAGGACTGAGCCAGCGGTAGGCGCTTCAGCGCACAGCGGCGGCTGGGACGACGGTGATAGATCCGGCTCAGGAAGAATTCAGATCTGGGTCTTTTGGAGCAGTGACATCTTCTTCAGCTGCAACGCTATCGTCTCAGGAGCATATTTTGTAAATTCCATATTTTTTGTGTATTCTCCCATTTTTTCTGAAATTTCCTGATCAATTCCTACTCAAGCGATGTGAGAGACAATAGAGACTCTCAATGAAAGCACCAATGTTGGTCCAAAATAGGACGCTCGTAGGCTTTTAGGAAAGCTACGTACGACACTCAAGCAAGAATTAGGAAAGTACGAATATGGAAAGTTAGCTAGAAATAGCATATAGAATTCGCCTTCCATAATCTGAGTTACAACCCGCCTTTTATAGCCGTATACAAATCGTAACCGTTACCGATAATAATGACTAATTAATTCCAACATTAATACGGAATTAAATACATAATTAATAGTGCATTAATTGTTTGACCGTTACTCTTCCGGGCTGGGAGGTCGACCGGACTGGCAGGCTCCCCGTTGGGCCGGTAGGCAAGCTCTAGGTTGTGGACTTGGATCAACGGGTCCAAGTTCGGGACTTGGGCTGATTAGGCTCCGGGCCTAGTCCCATTACTCCATCACTGGGATTCCTTTGATTGGCTCTGGATAATCACGAGGTGATATAACAAAAATCGAACAGTTAATTTTTGAGTCTAATAAAATTTATACTGGTAGGATTCGAATATCCTTTAAGGTAAATGAGTTTTACCTTATTGCATTTTTACTTTCCAGTATTAATTTTAATAGTCTTAAAAATTATACATTTATTTGTTCTCAATTAGTGACGGATTAAAACGTTTGTGATAAATTAAATATATACCGGTAGGATTTAAATATCCTTTTAAGGTAATAAATTACCTTATTGCATTTTGACTTTTCCGGTATAATTTACTTGACACAAACATTTTAATTTTGTCTTTCTGTCACTCTTGCCAGTATTTCGAACACAAACAAATTATTTAACTGGTAGGATAACAAATCCTATTAAGGCAAAAATTATTACCTTATTGCATTTTGTGTTCCAGTTAAATAAATAGTTTAGTTGTTCGAAAATGTTTTTGTGTCATTTGATGTAACAAATAAATTTAACTGGTAGGATATATAAGAACTCCTTTTAAGGTAATAAAACAATTACCTTATTGCATTTTATGTTTTCCAGTTAAATTTATTTGTCAACAATTTGAGCAAGACATTTTTAGATAATTCTTAACTAGTATTGCCAACTGCCAGAATACATAACATCTAACGTTGTATGCTACAAAAGATGGAGGGACATCAAAACTATGGCATCATCAAAACTATTAATCAAAATCTAGGGTCTAACAATTTCCTCCTTTTGTGATAATGCCAAAAGAAGAGTTTTAAAACACTTATTGTGATAACATGACAAAATAAAACTAAAGTGTTTTCCTACTCTCTTTCCCCCTCTTTTGGTAGCATTAAGCAATCACTCAATCCTTCTTCTTCTGTTTGATGACTCCCCAGGGACATAGTTTGGGAGCCTCCTTCTCATTCTTTGACAATCCTCTTCTCTGAGGTTCTTCATTTTTTCATAGAAGACTCGCCAAATTACGGACATGGACATGGCGGCTTCAATGCTTGGTACATGAAGCCATTGAAGAACAAATTGTTCTTCATTTCTTAAAAATACAGCAGCGTGAGAGAGCATGTCCATTGCGGCCATTCTCCATTTTCTCCAATTAAGAACTCTCGTGAGTTGGTTTTTGAGAGCTTCTTTTTCTTTGAGAAACAGGATTCTTGAGTCCAAGAAATCAAGTTGATCCTGTTGTTGCGGAGTTAAAGTTGGTTGTTGAGTGGAGGATGATTGGGCTAGTGAAAGCTCGAGGAATGGTTCTGAAGGCATGCTGTTTGAGGTGTTGTCGGCCATTTGAGGGATTTGTGGTTTTGAGAGGAAGTTTGTTGAGTAATAGACGCAGAATTTTGAGATGAACCATCAAATGTTCAAAAGGAGGATTTTTATATCCAATTGATCTGATCGTCTTTTAATCTTTCGATATCATTTTAGGAGCTCGAGGTAATGTTGATTTAATGTTTTAACGGTGAGTATCTCTTTTCAAGAGAGCATGAGAATTTTCATTTAAATGGAATTGATGACCATTATTAATGAAGCCACTGAGTAGGTTTACTCGGATCAACATGTGTTGCTCTTGCATGTTGCATGTGTCCTTAAATTCGATCTGTTTTGAAGTCTGACACTTCCTTTTTGAATGCCTTGTTTGCTCAGAATATGGATAATTCTAGGATACTGTTTTAGCTTGTTTATGGCTAATTTTGACAGTAATCAATAAAAATAGGATGCTAACTATATTTGTAGGTAACTTTCATTTTATTAGAACGCGGCAGGATGCTTTAATAAAATTAAGTTTCTACAAAATAGTAGTAGTCCATTTTCAATCCATATGTGAGTCTACTGCTGAGTTTTTGTGGATCAATAAGGTACCTTTTTGAATTGGTATTTTATTTTTGATCTCCAGCAGTTTGAGCTATTTGTTCCTCTCGTCCTCCGGTGATCATGACCTTCTGTTGTTGTGGCAGCAGGTTCCTCTGTATCAACTGCTGAGTTTGTTGAGTCATGATCCATATTTTTCATCCTCTTCCTTGCTTTTAACATCCTCTGTCCTTCCTGATTGTGATGGCTCTTTGTATCCATTCCCCCTCAGTTGATGCTTGCTTGTTTGGACATTCCCTTTGATGGAGTATATGCAGTACCTCTTTGTAGAAGTGGGTATGTTTGGCAGTCACCTTGGATCTTGTTTGTGTCTTTGAGAATGTAGCAGAGGGCTTATTGGCAGTCATCTGCTGAGCTAACTGCTTGTGGAAGTCAGTCACCTGCTGAGCTTAATGCTTGGATATTTGAGTAGGTTTTCTTTGAGCAAGTGACTTTCCTTGAGAGTTTGTGTAAGAGTTACCTCTCACCAGATGGCTAGGAATTCCCCCTCAATTGAGTTCCCCCTGAGTGGGTGCAGGGTAATTCCTTTACTTTGATTATCATTCCAAGCTCTTTCTGAGATCTTTTGAATCTTGCTTAATTCAATAGGTTGGTTGATGTAGAAACCTTTTGGAGTCATGCTTCATTAGAATGGCATGTTGTCTACTTTGTCTTTAGTGAACCCATTTTTCACCACATGTTTAGAGAGTGTTCTTTCTCTCTATCAATTTCAAATCAAGGAGACTGCTCCACGTAGTCCTCTTCTAGTAGACCGTTTTAGGAAGGCAATCCTCACATCTAGCTTGTAGACTGTGAATTGCTTATGGTCAGCACATGTTTAAGAATGTTGAGCATATGTTGTCACTGACCAGAATACGTCGAGCACTTCTGGTGCGAGATACAGAGTTGGAGCACTTCTGATGAGACCAGAATACCCCAACAGAAGGGGTTCTGTTTAAAGGTTACCAGAGAACCTCATCAGAGGACCTTTAACCAGAGATCCTCTTAGGTCTTCAGGTTTGGAGCCAACAGAAAGAGAAGCAACTCTGATTCTGAAAATAGGACGTTACTGGGGCAACTTTGGGCAGGGGTTTTATCAAAATCTAGTCCTTCTTCTTTGCAGTACCCTTTGGCCACAAATATTGCTTTATCCTTAACAATTATGCCTTCCTCATTTATTCAGTTTCTGGAGACCCAGTTTTGTTTCTATCAATTGTTGATGATAGGATCTGAACACAAGATTTCAGGCAATATTTTTGAACAAGTTGATATCTTCTTTCATAGCTTGTGTGCAGTCAAAATCTGGTAGGGCTTCTCCAATCATTTTGGGTTCTGTTTGATAGATGAAGCAAAATAATGCTTTTCTTTGGATTGATGCTTTTGTATGAACCCCTTATTGATGAAGTCATCAATAATTTTATAAGTAGGATGTAGGTTCAACCATCTATGTTACATGTTTAGTTTTATTTGAGTTACCTGCTCATCCTCCTCTTCTTCTTTACTGTCTTCTGGTAGAATAAGAGGTTTGGGATCATTAAGCCTTGTGCTTAATTTAGCTGGAGTTTCTGGAGTGTTGATTTAGATCATGTCAACTGATGGCAGTGTTCTGCACCTGAGCCGCCTGCTGGCAGTTGGCTGCCTTTTGAGTTAACTGCTGGCAGTGTGCTGCCGTTTGAGTCAACTGCTTGTTCCAGAATCCACTCATCTTTTGTTAATTTTGCTGAGAAGGCAGCTTGGAGCCTTTCCAGTATCCTTCTTTGATTGGACTGGCTCGTCTTTATTCTTTTCATGAGCAGAGGATTAATTTTCAAAGACCGCATGAATTGATTCTTTTCTAACCAGAGTTTAGAATGCGGAGATCTTTGATAGTTGATGAGTAGCCCAAGAAGGATCCCTTAATGAATAGCTTGTTGATGGTTTCGAAATTGAGATGACTTATGATGTGGTGCCAATCTCAACTCAAGTTTGAATCTCCTTTGGTTATGGGGCAGATTTCTTCTTTTGTGATGCTTCATTCAAAGTTATCCATATCCTTCTTTCTTCTACCAGTTAGCACAACTTTGTTGTTTTGAACATCTCTGACCAAGCAGATGTTCATGGAGAATGTCATATTGTAAACGTTGTCGCGGAGCTAGCTTGTGCTTGATAAGATTTGAACTTTAATCCCAACTGTTTATGGATTGAAAGTTCATTTTTCATTGGGTTCTCCAGCTCCTTTGGTTTCTCTTTTTTCTTCCTCATTCCCAAATATTATTTTGGGTCCTTCTCTAGATTTAAAATCTTGACAGTAGCCCCCTGCTGCCTGTCATGTGCATGAAGCAGCTTGAAAACTTATATCATTTTTGCAAATTTAGCTGCTCTAGCACCTTCCTTTATCTATCAGTTTTGAGTAGTAGCCCACAAGTTAGTGGGCCTCTTCCTTTGAATGTGTTTGAGTATCCATGTCCATCTAGGACCATTTGAGCTGATGGGTCTGTAGTCATTTTTGTAATCAAAAGGAATGGCTACATATTTGTGAACATTATTCCTTATGGAGGGGGAAGGAATAAGTGCATTGGAAGTGATCAGTCTTTTCTTTGGTAAGTTGTTGGTCCTTTTGATTGGTTGTCAACCAATTCTTTGATTTGGTTGGTTATTTTGGAAGTTGGATTTGTAAGGAAGTTTGGTGTTAGATCTGGGAGAGGACTGATTCCTTTTATTTGACAGAGTTTGGGAGTGGGGATTTTGTTGGTTTGGTTTTCTTGTGTCATGATGGTTTGTGGTGTGTTCTGTGATAGGAGAGTAGTTGAGAGAGACTTTCAATGGTTGGGATAAAGGTGTGTATCCTAATCCTGTGTTCTTCCAGTTGTGTTGAACTTCCTCACCAATAGGGAGAGAGTGGTAGCTCATCCTTTCTTTTAAACTGATATTTTCAAGTTCAAGAAAATCTTTCATTTTTATCTTTTCACCCATATGAGCTTGGGTTATTATTAGATTTTCTTGAAGTCTACAGTTTTCGTTCATTAAAAGAAGGTGATCGTTTTGAAAGTTTTCAAATTGATGGAGTAGAGCTTCCATGTCTACACTGGAACAACTAGAATCATATGAGCTATTTGAAGAACAGGATAATACCTCCTCATTTTCATATTCAGTGGGCTGGCCATAGAGCAGTTGTTGGAGGAGTTTTCAGCTTGATGCATTCCATAGATACAAATAAGAGTCTCCTCCACACTTTGTGATGAACTGCTTTCATCACTTGAACTGCTTTGATCCTCAACTGATTGGATCATTGTGGGCTCATCCCAGATATCATTGGTTTTCCAATCATCACTTTTGTCCTGGTCGGACAAGTGATTCTTAGCCAACTGTTTGTCCATTTTAGAAAGTTTTTGGGAAGTAGAGTGATTTTGGATCTTTAGTTCAAATTAGTCAAAAACTGAATCTAAGAACACTCCACTCTGATACCACTTGATGGTCCCGGATAGAGGTAAGAGTCTAGAGGGGGGTGAATAGACTTTTAAAGCTTTTTCAACTTTAAGAACATTCCCTTCTAGATGAGTTGATCTGAAATCTTTTGGGAGATTTACAGATGCACAGCGGAAGTCTTTGACCTCTTGATGATTAAGGTGTGACAACTTTCTAGCTTGAATGATGTTTGGACTTTAAACGGTGAGCAGTTGGCTTGGCAGTTGCCTGGATGTTAGAGAACTGCTGAGGCAACTGCCAGTATAAAATAGGATGAGGGCTTTCTGGATATATGTTGAGCTGGAAATAATAAGGTGTTTTGCTTGAGCAGAGGTCTCAACAGTTGGGTAGTGCCAGAGAACTGCAGAGGCTCCAGCTGCGTTTGAGGAGGATGTTCTGAGAACTGGCAAAACAAGCCTTCTAGTAGTGATATTCCTTAGCTCTTGTGAAACAGATGTCCCAAGAAAAGGTGAGTTATTAAGCAGTAGGATAAGCAGTAGAATCAATTAAGATTACTGCTTAGGATTCTGCTGGCAAACTACGATTTCTTTATTGAGAAGTGTTGGGTGTGTGATATGTTGACTGAAGGTAAATCAACACATAATATATCCTGGTTCAGAGGTGGTGTAATCCTCCTACATCCAGTCCCATCCTATTTCAAATGGACTTCACTAATGTATTAAGCCCAATACACTTAGTGCGAATCTAGCCTTGACAACTCTGGCCTAGATTGAAGGTGTTTCACGAGGAGTACAACACCACTCCAAGCTACTCAATCCTTTAGGTTTTTCTCGATTGATCCAGTGGGGATCAAAAGGTACTCCTGACCTATCTAACCACACTCAGGCCGGGAACAACTGTCCTCCTGAAGTGTTCAACAACACCTTGTATACTACAAGAAAATTTTGGTCTCCAACTAAAAACTAAGCTCTAAAAATATGAAAATGATGATCTAGTCTAAGAGCTTAGTGAAGCATGAGTCAAAGCAGAGATTGAAGTTATGATTAAGCACTTTCTCTTTTGCTAGATATTCTTTGAATGCTTATAGGATTTCTCTGCTTTTGAACTCAAGAACTTATTTTCGAACTCATGCTTCGGCCTTCATTTATAGGCGTCTTCGATAGATTAATCTCATCTGTTGGTTGAGATGAATTAATCTTGTACGTTGAATCTTTGTTTCAGAAGATAACAACTTGTTGTTCGTCTTCTTCTTTGGAGCCGATAATTTCTCTTGTCTTGTTTGCCTAGCTACTGTAGCTTTCCCCTTTATAGGCTTCAAGTTGCTGCGCATCCCATGTTATACGTCTTTGCCATAATTTCTCTCCATGCTGGGATTCCTTTGATTGGCTCCGGATAATCACGAGGTGATATAACAAAAATCGAACATTTAATTTTTGAGTCTAATAAAATTTATACTGGTAGGATTCGAATATCCTTTTAAGGTAAATGAATTTTACCTTATTGCATTTTTACTTTCCAGTATTAATTTTATTAGTCTTAAAAATTATACATTTATTTGTTCTCAATTAGTGACGGATCAAAACGTTTGTGATAAATTAAATATATACCGGTAGGATTTAAATAACGTTTTAAGGTAATAAATTACCTTATTGCATTTTGACTTTTCCGGTATAATTTACTTGACACAAACATTTTAATTTTGTCTTTCTGTCACTCTTGCCCGTATTTCGAACACAAACAAATTATTTAACTGGTAGGATAACAAATCCTATTAAGGTAAAAATTATTACATTATTGCATTTTGTGTTCCAGTTAAATACATAGTTTAGTTATTCGAAAATGTTTTTGTGTCATTTGATGTAACAAATAAATTTAACTGATAGGATATATAAGAACTCCTTTTAAGGTAATAAAACAATTACCTTATTGCATTTTATGTTTTCCAGTTAAATTTATTTGTCAACAATTTGAGCAAGTCATTTTTAGATAATTCTTAACTAGTATTGCCAACTGCCAGAATACATAACATCTAACGTTGTATGCTACAAAAGATGGGGGACATCAAAACTATGGCATCATCAAAATTATTAATCAAAATCTAGGGTCTAACACTTATGACTAATAAAAACAATTATAAACTTATGGCACATGTGTTGCAAATAAAAAAAGTATTGCAGTTTTTAAAATATGTTTTGTTTTTGGAAGTTCTATACTTTGCGCAATTCTATATTTCGTATTAGATTTTTTTGGAAGTTCTGTATTAGATTATATATTTGAATAAGTAACATTTTTAATTCTAGTAAACTAATTATCTTCATTTTTTATTTGTTTGACTAATTTCAAACGTGGAGGGCCCCGCCTTTTAAAACTCCATCAGCACCATGCCGATTCCACATTACAGTCATATATGTTACATGACTAGATTTATGGTGTGAATGATATTTAGGATGTTTTTAATTGAACTGGTTTCAAACCAGATAGATTCAAATAAATAAGATCAGATCTGACTACACTAGATTTAAATAATGCTCCCTCCGTCCCATAATTTACTTCCGTAGTACAAATGGCACTCGGATTAAGAAAGTGAGTTTTGTGTGGTGGAGAGTTGTGCAGAGGAGAGAGAAATGTGTAAGAATTGCTGTGAACCACAAATTCTTTGTCAAAAAGGGAAAGAGAAGTTCTTTTTGGGACAGACTAAAAGGGAAAGTTGGAAGTATTTTCAGGGAAGGAGGGAGTAATAAATATACATTTATCAACCGTTCAGGATACTTGACCAATTTGTTTTTTACAAATTTACATATATGATATTGGTGTCATATGAAAGATCATAAAAAGATATTTAATTCGGTATAATTTTTATAAAAATCGGAGCAAAAATGTAAAAGTTATGACATTTTATAAAAAAATACTTGCCACATGACATCATTTTATTGGATGTATATTGAACGTAAAATTGATATTGGCAATCCTTCTTAATGGAGCCGAGCATGGAGGACAGAGGACTAGAGGTGCGCAAATCAATTTCATTTAGCTTTTTAATTATAATTAATTTTAATTATTAATTAAGAAGGCCAAATTTGTCTGCCCATGGTTACGTAAAGCAATTTTGGGGGTGTGCGAAGCAACCCCCTTCCAAAATAGGACTATCATGTTTTTATTCCCAAAATAGGACTAATTACTGTCATGTTTTGACAGTATCAGACTTTAAACATTACAGTATTTTTCAAACTTGGCAGTAATTAGTCATATTTTGGGAATAAAAACATGGTAGTCCTATTTTGAAATTTTCAAACTTTTTTACTCTTATTTCAGGAATTTTCCCAAAAAATAACTTGTAGTTGAGTCGAACCATGCTGTTCCATTCTCCTGAAGTCCGAACTGTGTCCACACTTTATGATTAACTTTGGGTTTCATTCCAAATTTCCAATAATGTAGGTCATTCAAACTGGGGAAAAATAATAAAAATACCCCAAACTTTAAAAGAGTGTGAGATAAATACTCCAAACTTGTATATGTAATTTAAATACCCCAAACTTTATATAAAAAGTTATTTTCGCACCATTACCATGTATTACTTCTTTCAAAAATGCAAATTTTTTGGGCTAATTGCATAATTTAAAATAGCAAATTAAAAGTGTTGCAATTATATAGACAATTTGGGGTGTTCATCTCAAATTAAAAGTGTTGCATAATTTGGGGTGTTCATCTCACACCCCTTCAAAGTTTGGGGTATTTTATTTATTTTTCCATTCAAACTATGTTTTTAATTGAAATTTTCTCTATCTATTTAAGTTAGGGAAAGTTCCCGAAATAGGACTAAAACAGTTTGAAAATTCCAAAATAGGACTGTCATGTTTTTTATTCCCAAAATAGGACCAATTACTGCCATGTTTGAAGTCTGGTACTGCCGAAACATGGCAGTAATTAGTCTTATTTTCGGAATAAAAACATGGCAGTCCTATTTTGGAATTTTCAAGCTGTTTTAGTCCTATTTCGGGTAATATTCTATTTAAGTTATGTTTGTCCACTTTTGGTCCTACGAGTTTTATGTCAATTCCACATTTAGTCTACGTCTTCCACTCTGTCCATTTTTGATACTTGACTAATGTTTTTTAACCGTTTGTGGTTCTTTATCGGTGAATTTAACCATCGAAAGGACCATACATGGGCGAAAACACAATAGTCATGTATCAAAAGTGGACAAAGTGAAAAAAGGTGTACTAAATGCAGAATTACCATAAAACTCGTAGGACCAAAATGTAATTTGTTCTTCTGGTAAATGCTATCAAAGTCTAAACGATATGATCTGGTTTTGTCCGGTTTGATCCAATATACAACTGAAATCAATCCAACTAAAAACATTTTAAGTTATGTGGACAGTTTGTATATGTTTTAAGCTATGTTTGGATGTTTAAGGTAATCTCTCTCCATAAAGTGGAAGAGAACTCCTTCGTGTGTTACTGTTTTGTTGTCGTGCTTGGTCGTCGGCTTCTCAGTTTTGTTTAGCTTTTTTAGCGAGAGAGTAGTGGGAAGAAGGAGGGCAACACAACATGTGAGATGCAAACCTTGGCCAACATAAACAAGGGCATATCTATTCCAATCACGATGAACGGCGATGCAAGACACAGGAAGAGATCAGAGACGCGGAGAGATGACGAGATGAACAAGGAAGACGAAGTATTGACGCCCCACCACCCCCTCCCAATCCACCACCTTGGAGCGACCGAATAGCGAGGAATCGGAAGCTGGCGTTTCACGTGGGACTTGATCACATGCGCTCTTGTTATCTATCTTTCGTTCAAGTTTTGTTTTATGTTACCTCGTACTTTTTGTTTGGTTAGTAATTTGGAATTATGAGTGCTTTTCGTTGTGAGATTGAGTGGCAACAATCGGGTTATCTGACAGATAATAGCTTCGAAACTCTCGTATGTTCTGCAATTAGTCTCACTCATTTTTGGGTGATCTATTCTATGTCTGATCAGGGAGTGAGGGGGGCTATTGGCTATACAAAGTCTAGAGAAAGACTTGGTTTATTGATGGTGTTGGGATATTTGATTCAATGAATTTAAAATAAGCTTTTTCCTTAAAAAAGGTTATGTTTGGATGAAGTAAGAATATGAAATCTATTACTACTAGTTTTTTAAAGAAAAAACCTAGATATACATATTAGTATTACAATTGTTTCAAAAGCATTACATATGCGAGGGAAGGGAACAAATCTTCTGAGCGTTGAGAGCTTGAATGATGGCGACGGTGGGCAACGAAGCAACGGATCAAGACTTTTTTATGCTTCCATCTTTCTTTGGTTTCCACTTTCGAGAGGTTTTTTTTGTCTGACTTCTTTTATGACTGAGAGTTATGTCCGCTTTAGGTGAACGCAAGTTAGCGCTTCTCTCATAACAATGTCTAGAGGTTGTGTATTCCTCATAAGTGTAATCGATCGAGTAGTGAATTTCTGTTACTCATGGTTCGCAAGACTTGTTTGACCTAGCTTTTCTAGGGTGTTGGCTAACAGTATTGATGACTATGAGACTTCAGTTATTTGTTCTCCTCCTGAACAACCGTCTCATTATGAGACAACTATAGTGTAACACCCCGGCCCCCAGGACCCGAGGTAGTTAATCCAGACCTCTAGTAGTGTCCTCACAAACCGCCACTAGCCTTTTCCGCACACTTTGGGGGTGTCACATATAGCGCTCAACAAGATCTTCTTTTCGGTGGCTCATCAAACTGGTGATTCAGACAATTTCTGCTCAGTAGAGTTTTTTATTTATTGGTTGTTGGTCAAATCAGTTCTCTCTTTCTCATGCCCGGCGAAACCGTGTATTTTATTTGTAGTTTTTTGTATTTTATTTGAAGTAGCAAATATAGCAAGACTGTTACACTAGACTATATTATTGCAGGGAGCTGGTGACATGAAAGGGCATGTGGGATCTTTCTATCATGTGTCTCATTCCACTGTAGTCGTAAGTTATTCATTCATTTGTTTCTTTGCTATTGTTCTAATGAATAAATAAGTTATTTTACTTAAAAACAAGTCAGCCAGAAGAGTTTTCACGCCTAAAGATCCATAATTTAAATTCAGTAAATTAGTGTATGATGTATGCATTTTCCCTATTCACATTAATTATTGTGTACTACCTCCGTCCCATAAAACTTGGCCAACTTTCCTTTTTTGGACGTCCCAAAAAACTTTGACATTTCCATTTAAAGTAGCAAATATGTGGCTAAAGTTATTTCTCTCTCCTCTTCACAAATTTTAACCACACAGTTTTTACTTTATTAATCTACGTGCAAGTCAACATTGGCCAAGTTTTATGGGATGGAGGGAGTATTTTTTTGTTGTGTTGACAAATATATGTTACTATTTGTTCTTTTGTTAAATGTTAACATCCTTGAATTGGGTGGATTTCGACTTTGTGACCTCTTCCTCGAGAGTGTAACATACTTGTAATAACTTTATTATATTCTAACCTAAAAATTACAAGAAATCTCACATACTTGTAATAACTTTATAATGTAAAGTTATAATAAAGATAAAAACTATGTGATTGAGATTTGTGCAGAGGAGAGTAAAAGAATAGGAACCACAAATTTGGAGGTTAAAAAAGGAAAGTGACAAAGTTGCTCAAACAACAACAAAAAATATGAAAAAGTTACAAGGGGCAGATATAATATCTTGTATCTAAATAAGATTCTCCATCCTCATTCATTATTCTTGAAAATATTGTATGTGAATTTGTCTCCAAAATTACCATTGACAATCCATATTATTTTATCAAAGCTAGTACTTCTCAAACACAATAGTTTCCGACATGGCTGTTGTCCACTTTGCCGACATAGTACGACTCCCCCAAATGATGAAAATCCCCGAGCGCATCTTCCATTTGGTTTAAGGGCGGCATCCACATGCATTTACTTTAATCAATAGAATGGTCCAGTTGGTAGTCTTTTGTCTACTATATATCTGTGCCATGTGTACTGACTTGATGAACTTTCCTCCATCCTTAGAGTGTCGAAGCTCCTACCTGGTGCCAATCAAAACTCTTCCCCTTCCAAATCACTTCATTTCGAATCTTCCAATACGTACTCCGAAGGGTAGTCGCAAAGGTGCATATATAACTCTTCCTCCTGCAAGTTATCCATTGACTTAAAGAATTCCCTTATAGAACAAACCTTATTCTCCAGACTTCCTCATTGGCACGACAACCATAAAAAAGATGGTGCTCGGTTTCATTTGCATCTCCACACAATCAACTCTTTTCTTGACTAAGTAAGTTGTTTGTCGTTAGAACAACATCAATCATTAATTGCCAAAAAATGCTTTATATTAACCGGAATAAATAGTTTCCGTACTTGGGTCCATTCCAGGCCTTCGTGCGTCCTCATTTAGCTCTCCACGTAGTAACCGATATCCACCAGCTTTCTAACAATGTATATCCCACACGAATCTATGCAATTCCAACAATAGTCATCTCTAATTCTTCGATTGATCAAAGCAAAATATAAGAAAGATTTCTATTGGAATATTTCCAATTAATATGGCCTAATGATCAATAATTAATATGTGTTCTATATTTATGTATTATATATAATTATGTATGTCAGGTTTTCACCTCTCCAGCTCAGACCACGCTCATACAGCACACACACCAAAGCACCACCGAAAGGGACAAGAACACTCAGGCCAACCCAGCCATCTCAACGCACACCAAAGGTCAGAAAAGGGGAAGCACAGAGAGAATACCACAGAGGGACCGGAATGGAGAAGAGACAGAAGTCTCTCTCACTTCTCTCTTAACCTCACTCTCTCTCTCTAACCGAAGACCTCACCGTCAACCAAAGGCGTAGAGGGGCTTAAGTACCCGGGCAAGAGGGGAAGCCCTAAAGGAGGGTTCCAGAAGAAGGGCTAGCGGCAGAACAACATGGGCCAGGGCAAGAGGTAAGCAAACAGGCCCAACAAAGTAGAAGAGGGCTGCCTTGGCCCGTGGGGCCAATACCTCCACACTCTCCACCTTATTGGCCATCATTGGTGGTGCATGGTATCACAAAGTAACATGAGCACGTGGTTCATCATCGCTGGGTCACCAGTGATATCCTAAAGACATAACTGGCAAACAAATTGGAGATACACAAAATACTCCCAAAAGGAAATTGGAGAAGTACCCAAAGTACTCTCCCTAACCGTGAGAGTAGATTCTCTCAAGCACTACGCTTTCAAGAATCTACCCTCCAACATACCCAAAACCTGCAAACAGAGTTAACCGCAGTCCAAATTCAAAATTCGTTTACAAGACAAAAGTTTTTCAACAGATAGACACTTCGTCCCCATATCTGCAGGGTTGAACTCTGAGGGTATCTTGCACAGCTTCACTTTACCTGCATCTAAAACATCACGAATAAAGTGGAACCTCACATCAATGTGTTTGGTCCTGTCATGAAAAACAGGGTTTTTGCAAAGCTGGATAGCAGACTGGCTATCAGAAAACACAGTAACATCCTGTTTAAGAAAACCTATTTCAGCAACAAGACGACTTAACCAGATGGCTTCCTTGAAGGCTTCTGTAGCTGCAACATACTCAGCTTCAGTGGTTGATAAGGCAACAATTGGTTGTAACTGAGATTTCCAACTAATACACGAACCACACAAAGTGAACACATAGGAAGTGGTAGATTTCCTATTGTCTTTATCATTAACATAGTTAGAGTCAACATAACCACTCAGTTTCACACCTTCAGTACACTTAGTAAAAATCAAACCATGATTTGCAGAAAATTTCAAGTATCTCAAAAGCCATTTCAAAGCATTCCAATGAGGCATACCAGGATTAGACATAAACCTACTCAAACAACTCACAGCATAGGCAATATCAGGTCTAGAACTAACCATCAGATACATCACAGAACCTATAGCATTGGAGTAAGGAACAGACTTCATAAGCTCAATTTCAGAAGCAGACTTAGGAGACTGATTCTTACTTAGCACAAAATGAGAGGCAAGAGGAACATGCACAGGTGCAGAAGAAGACATATTAAACTTACTCAAAACCTTCTCAACATACGAAATCTGATTAAGAACAAGAGTATGCTTGCTCCTGTCCCTAATAATGTTAATCCCAAGTATCCTCTTGGCATCACCAAGATCTTTCATCGCAAAGTTCTCACAAAGACATTTTTGAACAGACATAATAGATTTAAGACAAGGGCTAATAATCAACATGTCATCCACATAGATTAACAAGAACACAGGTACAGAATTAGTATTCTTGAAATAAAGACAATGATCACAGGCAGATTTCACAAATTTCATAGACTGCATACACTTGTCAAACCTAATATTCCACTGCCCAGGGGATTGCTTCAGGCCATACAAGGCCTTCCTAAGCAGACAGACATGGTCACTCCTCTTGGGATCCACAAAGCCCTCAGGTTGAGTCATGTAAATTTTCTTATCCAATTCACCATGCAGAAATGCAGTGGTGACATCCATTTGTTTCATCTCCCAGTCATGGTGAGCAACCAACGCCAACATGATTCTAACAGTAATAAACTTAACTACAGGAGCAAATATTTCAGCATAATCTACCCCCTCTTTTTGAGTAAACCCATTGGCAACTAACCTGGCCTTATACCTAATGTTATTACCCGGTTCTTCCTTGACCTTAAACAGCCACTTGCACTCAACCACTGAGCTGGCATTAGGTCTAGGAACAAGGTTCCAAGTCTGGTTCACTCTTAGAGAGTCCATCTCACTATTCATGGCATCAAGCCATCTCTGAGACTCTCTGGACCTTATAGCTTCACTATAGGTCTTAGGTTCATTTAGGTCTAGGGCCTCAAACACAGTAAAAGCAAAATCAGATATATCACACGCAGTAAAAGCATAATCAGACAAAGTATCAGATTTTCTCTTAATGGTTCTTCTACCCCTATCCCTAACAAGTTGGTAGTCATGCAAATCAACATTATCATCCTCAGCAGAATCATCAAACACATTGGTTTCACCAGACAGAGAATCATTTTGCACATGGTCATCTTGAGTATTGAACTCCACCTCACTGGAGGTAGCAGTATCAGCAGAAGTATTAACATGCACATCAGAAGGGATGACAGGAACAACAGGAGGAGTGTCATACATAACAACAGGAATAATAGGTACAGAAGGAGTCTGAGGCTCCACCTCAACAGGTGTCCTCTCAGGCTCATGCTCAGAAACAGGTTTAAGCAAGCAAGGGAAATCAAATTCATTAAAAATTACATCCCTACTTATAACCACCTTAAAACCAGGCACACTTCTATCCCACAACCTATATCCCTTTACCCCATCAGGATAACCCAAGAAAACACACTTTTTGGATCTAGGATCTAACTTATCAGTTTTCTGATGAACATAGGCAGCACACCCAAAGACCCTAAGGTTTGTTAGGTCAAGAGGCCCACCAGTAAACTTAACTTCAGGGCATTGACCCCCTATGGGAACAGAGGGAGATCTATTAATCAGATAGGTGGCAGTGGTGACTGCTTCACCCCAAAACTTCTTAGGTAAACCTGAGGTAGACAACATACTCCTAACCTTGTCAAGAAGGGTTCTATTCATCCTTTCAGCCACCCCATTCTGTTGGGGGGTGTAGGGCACAGTCTTATGTCTCCTAATGCCTGAAGTGGCACACAGTTGGTCAAGCTCTTGGTTACAGAACTCTAGGCCATTATCAGTCCTAAGGGTCTTAACATTCTGTCCAGTTTGATTTTCTACAAGTAACTTCCAGGCTTTAAACTTCTCACAAACATCAGACTTATGTTCTAGAAGATAAACCCACACTTTCCTAGAGAAATCATCAATTAAGGACAAGAAATGATGTTTCCCCCCATGTGTGGGAACACTAGCAGGACCCCAAACATCAACATGCACATATTCAAGCACAGAGGAGCACTTAGTCATATTAGGATAAGAGGATAGAGGGAATTGGACTCTATGTTGTTTACCAAGCACACATGATTCACAGAAAGTCAAAGAGTTCACAGAGTCTTTACCCAAGTAACCATGTTTGTGCATGATCCCTAAACCTTTATTACTCATATGCCCTAGTCTATTATGCCACAACAAGGTTTTATCAGTATGCACAACATTCACAGCATTCACAGAGTCAATATAAGGTTTAGCATGACACACATAAAGGTTGTTCACCTTCTCAGCTTTAAACAACACCAGAGAATTTTTCAAAATTTTCATACTCCCATTCCCCCACTTTCCCTCTAATCCACTACCCTCCAAAGCAGCAACAGATAGCAAGTTGTGACACAAATCAGGGCATGCCTCACATTCTTAAGAGTAAACACAGAGCCACAAGAAAACTTGAGACATATATCACCAACACCCAAAACATTGCATCTCTTATTATCAGCCAAGGAAACATAACCCATATCACATTTCTCATACTTAGAAAGCAAATCCCTAAAAGGAGTCATATGATAGGTACAACCAGAATCAATTAGCCATTCATGCTCAGTCAAGGTATTACGAACAGAATTAACATGGTCACACACCATGAGAACCTCACCAAGGTCATCTCTCTCTATAGCTACACTAGCCTGCTCAGGTTTCTTAGGATGGGGACAGTCCTTTATAAAGTGGCTAGAATTGCCACAGTTGTAGCACACACGTTTTCTAGACTTATTCCTCTTCTTACCATTTGGGTTACTATTTTTAGCTTGGGCATCCTATTTCTGATTCTTAGACCTACTCTTAGATATACCCCTCACAAACATAGCCTCACTCGAATCCTTGGATTGACTAGAGATACTCCTATTATGTTTAAGGTCAAGCTCCTTACTCTTAAGGCCATTCACAACAATATCAAGAGTGACATCATCTCTACCATATTTAATAGCAGATTTAACATCATTATAAGAATCAAGAATAGCATTAAGCAACACAGCAACAGTATAATCATCAATATGTTTATCACCAGATTGTTTAATGTTCTGGATCAACTTATTAAAAATATCCAAGTTTTCATCAATGTCTTTGGTTAGGTCTAGCCTAAACCGAAAGATTTTTTCAAGCAAAAACAGTTTACCAGGCAGAGAAGTATCAGTATAAAGCTCATCTAACTTATCCCACAACTTTTTAGCAGAATCCAAAATACCAACCTTTCTAAGCACAGAGTCAGATAGGTTAAGATATATAGTAGAGCAGGCAGTTTCATTCATTTCAGCTTTCTTAGCACTATCATCAGAATCCAAATAAAGTTCACTTACAGCTCTGAAAACCTTTTGCTGGATTAAAACACATTTGATCTTTTGTTTCCAAATGTCAAAATCAGTTTTTCCATTAAAAGGTAACATACCATACATATTGGCAGACATAATGATGAACACAATAAGGATAACACTGAAGAAACAGTGGCAGAAGACAAGGTAAATGAAAGATAGCAAACAGAGAGATAGAGAACCAAGGAGCTAGGGTTCACCAGTGTACCCGGCTGCGGGCTGACAGGCCACACAGATCCGAAGGCCACTAGAGTGGCTGGCAGGGAACCTGTCAGTCCTAACCTCAGGTGCCGAGTCACAGAGGCAGAAAACCCAGTTCACAAGGGTACCAAGTAAGCACAAAAGGGCAGTAAAGCAGAGATAAACACGTAAAGGAGACAGAAACACGGAATACCAATTCAAAACCTCAATCCCGCAAACACAAAACACTCATGCAGACCAACTTCACACACGAAGGTAAAGAGAACACACCTGGGGAACGTCAGTTACAACTGACAGCCAGACCATCACGGTCAACAGCAAGAGCAAAGCGGGGAAAGGGATGAATCAAGTAAAAACACCAAGAAACACATAAAACCGGAGGCACTCGGCTACCTAGGGTGTTTATCGCCAATTTACCTGAGCGAGAACCCGAGGGTGGGCTTCTCGACTTACCACTGAGACGGAGATCTGCGGCGGATGGCGGCGGAGGAGCTCCCGGGCTGTAGACGAGGACGACAGGAGTTCCGACTCTGATACCACTGTCAGGTTTTTACCTCTCCAGCTCAGACCACGCTCATACAGCACACACACCAAAGCACCACCGAAAGGGACAAGAACACTCAGGCCAGCCCAGCCATCTCAACGCACGCCAAAGGTCATAAAAGGGGAAGCACAGAGAGAATACCACAGAGGGACCGGAATGGAGAAGAGACATAAGTCTCTCTCACTTCTCTCTTAACCTCACTCTCTCTCTAACCGAAGACCTCACCGTCAACCAAAGGCGTAGAGGGGCTTAAGTACCCGGGCAAGAGGGGAAGCCCTAAAGGAGGGTTCCAGAAGAAGGGCTAGCGGTAGAACAACATGGGCCAAGGCAAGAGGTAAGCAAACAGGCCCAACAAAGTAGAAGAGGGCTGCCTTGGCCCGTGGGGCCAATACCTCCACACCAACGCCGACATGATTCTAACAATGTATTATATATGTGTGTATTATTTGATGGAAATAATACTTAAGGGGTACCATTGTGGTAACACCCTTTAGGACAATATATTAAAAGTTGTGATGATTGGTTATTTCCCAATATATAACTACTCCTTCCCTTATGAAAACACACGTACAACACCATCACAAGAGGAGAGAACATCACAAACTCCCTATCATTAAATATTCCATCTATCATTGTCCTTAAAGGGATTACACATCCATTTCCTAAGAGCAATGGCATCATCTTCTTCCAATCTCTCTCAAATGAACATTGGATACTCTCCAAGTAAGTCCCTATAAATTTACAATTATGATTTATTGTGTGATGTTATTTGATCTTGGTTATATATGATGATTAATTTTTCCATCATTTGGTATCAGAGCCTTCATAACATCACCATTTTTTTCTGCAATTCATAATTGTGTAATTTACCGTTAAATTTGGTCTTCTGCGTTGCTAAGTCCCTAACGATATAAGGAAGAAATAAATTTATCATTGTGATTCTATTGTATCATGGATTACGTAAAATGCTGCTAAATCTTTATTTTGTTTTTCCGTTTTCTTACGTCTGCATCTGGAAACGTGGTTGTAAAATAAACTAAGTATGTAAAGTTGTTTCCTGTGTTAAACCTTCTAAAACGCAATACTCTGCATAAAGTTTGTTAATTTTAAGTTTTAACTGTTTGTTTCTTGGCAAATTCAAGTTCCAGATATTACTATTATGTTTTGTTTTCTACTTTAGTTTTGGACGTAAAGTTTTGGATTATAACTTTATCCATTTGTCAAAACTGTCCAACTTTGTGGAATATAGTACATACTACGTATTTAAGTTAGTTTATACTTTTGTGGAGTATAATGATAGTAATAATTTATTATACATCACACAAATTGACAAATGGAGTATAATTATTATGAAGTACATCATTAAAACTTTGAGTCTGTGGAATATAACTTTAAGTTTGTTGTTAAGCGTGCATCTAAAATTGTTATTATGACGATGTACATATTATTGTTAAAAAGTTTTATTAATGTGCCATGCGATGATAATATGGTTCATATTTTCTATTTTATTTTATATATTGATTCGAATCCATTAAATTATTAATTTAAACTGTCAGCCCAACGGAAGACATTTGAGTTAATATGGATAAATTTTGCACCCCATTTATGCTCTCGAATCAATATTATGAAAAATAAGATTGCATACTTTAATTTGGGATTTTGTGCAAAATTACGTGTAACATTGTTTAATGACCCAACCAGAAGGTTTTAAAGTTAAAGGTCAAGAACATCTGGTATGTAAACTTAAGAAGTCAATATATGGGCTGAAACAAGCATCACGTCAGTGGTACCTAAAATTTGATGAAGTCATGAAAAAGAACGACTTCTATAAAAATAAAGTGGATCAGTGTATCTACCTCAAAATGAGTGAGAGCAATTTTGCGATACTTGTTCTTTACGTTGATGACATCTTATTGACAAGTAATAGTCTTGACTTGTTGCATGAATCAAAGCGATTACTTTCACGACATTTTGAAATGAAAGACCTCGGAGAAGCCTCTTATCTTATAGGCATAGAAATTCACCGAGATCGGGCCAATAGGATATTAGGACTGTCTCAAAAGGCATACGTGGAACGTATACTCGCACGCTTTAACATGCAACATTGTTCTCCCTCAGTCGCTCCAGTTGTTAAAGGAGACGTTTTTGACTCATTTCAATGTCCAAAAACGGAATTAGAAAAGGATCAAATGAGGTTGATTCCTTACGCATCCATAGTTGGAAGTTTGATGTATGCTCAAGTTTGTACTCGTCCCGATATTGCTTACATATCCGGTATGTTAGGCCGATATCAGCATAATCCTGGCCTTGATCACTGGAAGGCTGCTAAGAAAGTCTTACGATATCTTCAGGGGACTAAAGATTACAAATTGACTTATAGAGCAACAAATGATTTAGAAGTAACGGGATATTCCGACTCCGATTTCGCTAAGTGCAAAGACGATAGAAAATTGACGTCGGGATACATTTTTATGATGGCACGCGGGCCCATTTCATGGAGGAGTCATAAACAACAATTGACCACTACCTCTACTATGATGGCTGAATATGTTGGTGTTTATAACGCGACATGTCATGGAATGTTATTGAGGAATTTGATTAAGGGACTCAAAATAGTTCACTCCATTTCAAGACCGTTGAAGATTTACTGTGATAATTCTGCTGTCGTAAGCTTTTCAAATGGAAACAGTTCGAGCAGGGCTGGATTGTATCTCGATACAAAGTTCTTGTTTGTACGTGAACGAGTTGAAGAAAACAATCTTTCTATCGAGTACATTAGCACTCATGATATGCTTGCGGATCCGATGACAAAAGGTCTACCACCCAAAATTTTTCAAGAGCATGTGTTGAGAATGGGTTTTAGTCGAGACCTTACTTGATTAGCATAGTGCTCTTATGAACAATTCATGTATATAATGATTTACTTGAATATTTAATTGTCTATCATATGTATACCGTGCGCACTAACTTTGGTATCATAGACAAATTAATATTAATTACCACATTGCATTTAATCATTTATGTTTTATGACCTTAAAGTCCTAATACATGTGACTGTACTTTTCTATTATAGTATATATCTATTGGGTATTTAGAGCACATCCTTGGCCAACTTAGCAATTATTGGTCACTAGGCCAAGTGGG
This sequence comes from Cuscuta europaea, assembly GCA_945859875.1. Classification (NCBI taxonomy): domain Eukaryota; kingdom Viridiplantae; phylum Streptophyta; class Magnoliopsida; order Solanales; family Convolvulaceae; genus Cuscuta; species Cuscuta europaea. The sequence goes on from CAMAPE010000058.1 coordinate 1,336,569, forward strand.
AGAATGTTGGAATATTTCCAATTAATATGGCCTAATGACCAATAATTAATATGTGTTCTATATTTATGTATTATATATATAATTATGTATTATATATGTGTATTATTTGATGGAAATAATACTTAAGGGGTACCATTGTGGTAACACCCTTTAGGACGATATATTAAAAGTTGTGATGATTGGTTATTTCCCAATATATAACTACTCCTTCCCTTATGAAAACACACGTACAACACCATCACAAGAGGAGATAACATCACAAACTCCCTATCATTAAATACTACATCTATCATTGTCCTTAAAGGGATTACACATCCATTTCCTAAGAGCAATGGCATCATCTATCTTCTTCCAATCTCTCTCAAATGAACATTGGATACTCTCCAAGTAAGTTCCTATAAATTTACAATTATGATTTATTGTGTGAGGTTAATTGATCTTGTTTATATATGATGATTAATTTTTCCATCATCCTTTTCAGCAAACAAATTCTTTACTTTTTGGACAATCCATTTGATACCATCCTCGCTCATTTATAAGGCCGGACTGGGAAGGTGGGTGTAGTCCAATGGATGACCATCCACCCCCAAGTCTCTCCTTTGTGGGAGGTCTTAAGTTCAATTCCCACAAAGGGGAGATGATGGAGGTCTTGCTCCCAATTATTCTTCCTACCTTCACGGAGTTGCTCAGCGGCTGTGAAGGGAGAGGATGGTAATGAAAGTAGTGTTGGAATATTGATAGTATTTCAAATGAAAAAAATACTTTATTAATCAATTTTATAAACTAGATATTTTTCTATATTCCGTTAAAAATAATTTTAATGTATTAAAATTATTAAGGGTCATTATGAATCTTTAAACAAATAAGGACGTTGATATGTGAGTAAATGGGCCATAACGTTTTCAAACGTTTACACTATTAAATTTCCTAATAATGAACAAGGGGAGTGGAGTAAATCAAGTGCTCATCAACGTATATGCATGGGAATTACTAACGTTAATATTACTTATTACTTATGAACGTTTGTCTAACGTTTCAACCTGAGTAACGTTTTTACATGCATATATATACATGTGAGTTCGACCAGGAGCTGCGAAGCGAAATAGCAAATAATTTTTGAGCTAAAACATCCCTTCTATTTTTACTCTGCTGGATTAATAATTTTCTACTCTCGTTGTTCTGTTACCGGCTTACACCGAAGAGCTCGTTTCATCCTGGGGAAAGGTTTTCGCTAGTCGGAAATACTTTCTTGAGGATAGCGTTTACGCGACTCGAGCTATATTATTTTCTAACGCTTTTTGCAGGTTTATCTGGCCAATTTCCACCAACAATCTCAAGAAAGTATTTAGCGTCGGATATGCCTGCACACATGATCTCACAAAGTGTTGTCGTCGCACTCATCGCGGCTATGTTGTTTTTGCATGTGTGGTGCGATTTAGACTGGTATTTGGATACATCTCTACGTATAATGATTACTCTCTTCACTTTCCTACTTACAATAAGCCATACTTTAACACCATTTTTTAAGAAAAATGTTATTCTTTTATTTAGTGGTAAAATGACAACTATGGAAAACAACAACCCACTCAAATCAAGTTTAAACTTGGTTTGTAGTGATGATAATATTATTGCGGTTGTTTCTCAAAGTTGTGAAACTAATGATGTGAATGAGTGGTTGGTAGACTCTGAGGCTACCAAGCATATTTGTAAAAACAAAAATGCTTTTACCTCTTATACTATTATAGGAGATGGTGAAGAGCTCGTGTACCTAGCGGACTCTAAAACCGTTAAGGTGCATGTAAAAGGGAAAGTTCTTCTTAAGCTCACATCAGGGAAAACTTTATCACTAAATGACGTGTTGCATGTGCCCGAGATTCGGACTAATTTGGTTTCCGTTTCTCTCTTGGGAAAAGTTGGGGTTAAAGTTTCTTTTGGTTGTGACAATTTTGTTATGACAAAAAATGACTTTCTTGTGGGAAATGGCTATTGTAAGAATGGATTTTTTGTGCTTGGTATTTTTGAAATTTTGCATGATGATGCATGTGTGATTATTTGTTTATACGTTTTTTAAACAAAAAAAAATGCTGAATTTTTTGAGAATGTGTTTCCTTGAAAATTGAACACAAGACCGTTGCGCCATATAGTGATTGTGATCCATTACAAGGAAATAAAACCTTTAATAATGAACCCTCTAGTGATAGTGATCCATTAAAAGAAAATTATTCTTTTAATGATTAACCTTCTCCTTTAAGAAGAAGTAAGATGTCAAGGATAGAGAAATCCTTTGGAAATGATTTTTATTCATACCTTATTAATCTTATTAATGATGAATTTTTTACTTATTCAAAAACTTTTATTCATCAAATGGATATTAAAATTTCATTTTTAAATGGTGGACCTAGAGGAAGAAGAAATTTATATGGTGCAACCGAAAGGTCATGTGGTTAGTGGTCAGGAACACAAAGTGTGTATACACTAAATGTAAAAATGGTGTGTGCATTATAATTTGCTTGAATGTGGATGATTTGCTAATTTTTAGTGCTTGTATGAAAGACTTGGGGGTAACAAAAATGATTCTGGGTATATATGAAAGTCACGAGGAAGGATGATGATGTTATACTATCTCAAGAGCATTATACTGATAGACTTCTAAAGTGGTTTGGATATTTTAATGTCACACCCGTGAGTATCCCTTATGACTTTCATATGCACTTAAATTATTTTTTTAGGTGGTCGTGAGGCTCAATATGAGTATTCCCAAATTATTGGATGTTTATTACATTTTATAAATTCTACTAGCCCCGACATAGTTTGTGTTGTCGGAAGATTGAGCCGATATACTCATGACCCAAGTAGAGATCATTGGACTGCGTTGAGGCGGTTATTGAGATATTTGAGAGGTACCATTAATTATGGTATTTTTTATTGAGATTATCCGTTGTAATCTATTGATACAACGATGATATGTTTTATTGAGAAATACTCATTGTTCTAGAGTGGTACAATAATGTTATATGAGAATTATCCATTGTATATAATGATACAATGATGGTATATATTTTATTGAGAATTACCCGATGTGCTAGAGAGTCACATCGATGTTATTTCTTATTGAGAGTTATCCGTTGTATTGCCGGGATACAACGACGACATATGAGATATCCATTCACCCTTAAAAGTGGTGCAATGATGTTTGAGAATGGAATTATATCCATTAATTTTGTGAAGTTTGAAGGAATTAGCTACTCCTTTGACAAAATCCCTAGGATGTAAAATAATAACCGAAACATCGAAGGAAATGAGACTTGTGTCACTTTGAAACAAATGCGGATGGGAACCCAACTTGTGTGATTGGAGATCCCATGAAGCAAGTTCAAATGGGTAATAACAAGTCTTCCATTTAGTTCTGCTAGCCTAACTAAATTTGCCCATTTCCATGATGTGATATATAGGCTAGAAACCGCATTCTTTGAGAGGGTGAGCTTAAAGCTCTTAATGATTATCATAGCCCTTAATTTTAGGGTGGTGTGCAAAAGCGGTACACACTTGATGATGTCACTTATATGAGTGTGAGGTGGGGCCGCCTCCATGAAGCATGACAAAACTTCTAGAGCACTCATGAAAACCAAGCACGTGCATGGCCTTACAGCGCACAACGGCGTAATAACGAGAAATTTTGCGGGGTGAGACACGACCGTTAAGACCCTGATTTACCAATAGTAGCTTGTTGGTTTCAAGAAACTATACGTTTCACCAAAAGCTCGGTTTATTAAGACTTAATCGTCTCGGTTTGGTTTCAAGTCAACGGACACCAAACTTAAAGTCACATTCCTTTAATCCAGCAGAATTTTTATAAACTATTTTAAAAATCTAAAATTATTCATTTGAAATATGTGGGGGATTGTTGGAATACTGATAGTATTTCAAATGAAAAAATACTTTATTAATCAATTTTATAAACTAGATATTTTTCTATATTCCGTTAAAAATAATTTTAATGTATTAAAATTATTAAGGGTCATTATGAATCTTTAAACAAATAAGGACATTGATATGTGAGTAAATGGGCCATAACGTTTTCAAACGTTTACACTATTAAATTTCCTAATAATGAACAAGGGGAGTGGAGTAAATCAAGTGCTCATCAACGTATATGCATGGGAATTACTAACGTTAATATTACTTATTATTTATGAACGTTTGTCTAACGTTTGAACCTGAGTAACAACGTTTTTACATGCATATATATACATGTGAGTTCGGCCAGGAGCTGCGAAGTGAAATAGCAAATAATTTTTGAGCTAAAACATCCCTTCTATTTTTACTCTGCTGGATTAATAATTTTCTACTCTCGTTGTTCTGTTACCGGTTTACGCCGAAGAGCTCGTTTCATCTTGGGGAAAGGTTTTCGCTAGTCGGAAATACTTTCTTGAGGACAACGTTTACGCGACTCGAGCTATATTATTTTCTAACGCTTTTTGCAGGTTTATCCGGCCAATTTCCACCAACAAGTAGCGGGTTCGTGTAGTGGGAGGAGCAGCCTGAAAGGTGATGTAAGTTTGCCGGATTCATCCTTTGGAGCCAGTACTGACGAAGCTGACTATGATCAGATCCGGATTTAACTGTCCAGGGGCTTTGGAGGGTAGTTCATAGACTCCAGGATTATGGGAGCGTAAGCCCCGACACCTGGATTATCAATATATATATATATATATATATATATATATATATATATATATATATATATATACATATATATATATAGATACATATACATATATATACATATATATATACATATATATATACATATATATATATATATATATATATATATATATATATATGTTAGGTATTGGCCCAACTATTTCCGTAAGCCCACTTACTCTTTGGTTTTACCCGGCCCAGGGTTGGACTTACCGATTCTTTCTTCTCCTTGTTCGCTCTGCGCATATCCTCCCTTGCTCTTCTTTCCTTGTTGAAGCCGCTGCATATCTTTGATAAGGTAAGTTACCTTACCTGTGTTTTTTGACCTTGGCTTATAAATAATTCTCCTTTCTCCGTTTTGGAGAGTAGCCGAAACCTAATCAGTCTGAGCTTTTCTTTTGGGTTCACCGGAGGAGTGTCGCCGGAAATAGCCTGCTGGCTGATGCCCCTCTCCCCCTTTGTGATCATAGTGGTGTTATTCATCCTTTGTGGATGAAATTAGAGACCTGAGCTGGAAGATTCAGAACTTACAGTGGTATCAGAGACAGGTTAGGTCTGCCGCCGCCACGCCGCCGTCTGCCGCCGTGCCGTCGCCTGGAGTCGCCTGCCGGAGGTCCAGGGAGTGTTGCTGCCGTCGATTGAAGGTCACTGGAGGAGCCCAAGCTGCCGTCCAGAGCCTCTGCCGGAGCCAAAGCTGCTGTCCGAGTCCCTGCCGCCAGTCTTCCGCCATCCAGTCCGCTGCCGCCGCGCCCTACAGCAGCCCACGCTGCCTACGGTAAGTCCGGTAACCCAACCTCGGGCCCCGCTCAGGTAAATTGGCTTGAACACCCTTGGTGTACCGGAGTGCCACCGGATTTATTTTCCCCCCGCTCCCCGCTGCTGACCTGCGTGGTCTAGGACGCCGGCTGTGCCCGGCCCCAGGTACGTTTACTAATCCTTTGTGTGATTTTTATTCGTAGTTCATTCATTTTTTAATTTCAAGTTGAATTACAATTACTTGTTTGTTTAAATTGTGATTCCTTGTTGGTTTGTGATTAATTTTTCGGTGAAGAATATTTTTGTTTGGATACTCGTTGTCCAAAGTTGTGAATATTTCTTCCGGTTTAAATTTAATCACATGTTGGATTTTTTATTTTGATTTTTTCTGTTGATTGATTCGTGGATAAACTCTCCGGTTAAGAATATTTGTTTGGATACTTGTTGTCCGAAGTTGGAAATATTTCTGTCCGGATTAGTTTTAAATCATGTCTCTTTGTTTGTTGATTTAATTCTAGCCTATTTGCGCTTGTACGAAAGAACAAGGAGATTGTACCCGAACTTTGTGTTCATTGGTCTTCTCGGCTTGTTCGTGCTAGTTGCTTCGTACAATTGATAGCCCTATAGGTTATAATTAATCATTTATCTGTCTGTTGAGTAAATAAATTTTTTATCTGTGCTTGTACGAAAGAACAAGGAGATTGTACCCGAGCCTTGTGTTCATTGGTCTTCTCGGCTTGCTCGTGCTAGTTGCTTCGTACCGGTTGATAGCCTGATAAATTTTTTATATACTCTCTTGCGTGTTGTGCTTGCTTTCCTGTTAATATGGTTGTCAATCAATATGGCATGCTTCCATTTAACGGAAAGACAGATTTTGATATCTGGAAACAGAAAATCAAATGTGTGTTGATCCAACAGAAAGTCTATAGAGCCGTGACCGGTCTCTATTTAGACTCTGAGGATGTTGCTAAGCGTGTTGAGATGAATGAAACTGCTTGTTCCTCTATTTACCTAAACCTTTCTGATTCAGTGCTCAGGAAGGTGGGTATTATAGATTCCGCAAAAGAGTTGTGGGACAAGTTAGATAAGTTGTATACCGATACTTCTTTGCTTGGTAAATTGTTTTTGCTTGAGAAGTTCTTTAGGTTTAGGCTTGACCTGACCAAAGACATAGATGAGAACCTAGATGTGTTTAACAAGCTTATTCAGAACATTAAGCAAGCCGGTGATAAACACATAGATGACTACACACCCATAGTGTTACTTAATGCCATCCCTGACTCTTACAATGACGTCAAATCTGCCATAAAGTATGGTAGAGACGATATCTCGTTAGATACAGTCGTTAATGGATTAAGGAGTAAGGAGTTAGACCTTAGACACTCGAGGGGTAGTAACAGTCAATCTAGGGATTCTGGTGAAGCGTTGCTTGTGAGGGGTAGGTCTAAGAGTAGATCTAGAAACCATAAGAAGGGTAGCAACAATAAGAACCAGACCAATAACAATGACCCGGGGAAGAAGAGAGGTAAGTCTAAGAAGAGAGTGTGCTATAATTGTGGGAATTCTAGTCACTTCATTAAGGATTGTCCCCATCCTAAGAAGTCTGAACATGCTAATGTGGTAAATGATAATAACTTGCATGAAGAAGTTTTTATGGTCTGTGATTCTGCAAATTCTGTGTTGAGTAGCATGACTGAAAATGAGTGGTTGATTGACTCTGGTTGTACTTATCATATGACACCTTTTAGATCTCTGTTTGCTTCTTATGATTCTTGCAATGATGGTTTTGTGTCTCTTGTTGATAATAAGAAATGCAAAATACATGGGGTGGGTGATGTATGCTTAAAGTTTGATAATGGGACTGTGTTTACTATGAAAAGTGTGAGGCATGTCCCTGATTTACGTCATAACTTGTTTTCTGTCGCTGCTTTTGAGGGTAGTGGGCTTGAGGGTAAATGGGGAAATGGTTGCATGAATGTTTTGAAAAATTCCCTTGTTTTGTTTAAGGCAAAAAAGGTGAATAAGTTGTATGTGTGCCATGCTCAGCCTTTCTGTGATTCTGCTCATGTTGTTAGTTCTGATAAAACTGCTTTGTGGCATAATAGATTAGGACACATGAGTAATAAGGGTTTAGAGATTTTGCATAAATCTGGTTGCTTTGGTAAGGATTCTGTGTCCTCCATCCCTTTCTGTGAATCTTGTGTGTTAGGCAAGCAGCATAAGGTTACATTCCCCTCTTCCCCTTATCCTAATCCCACTAAGTGTACCTCTGTGCTAGAGTATGTTCATGCAGATGTGTGGGGTCCTGCTAGTGTCTCTACCCACGGGGGTAAGAGATATTTTCTGTCCATTATCGATGATTTCTCTAGGAAGGTGTGGGTCCGTCTTCTTGAGCATAAGTCCGATGTCTTTGTGAAATTTAGGGAGTGGAAAACCCTTGTAGAAAATCAAACCGGTAAGATGGTCAAAACCCTTAGGACCGATAATGGATTAGAGTTTTGCAATAAGGATATGGACCAACTCTGTGTTGATTGTGGGATTAGAAGGCACAAAACTGTGCCCTATACTCCCCAACAAAATGGGATAGCCGAGAGAATGAATAGGACTGTTCTAGATAAGGTTAGGAGTATGCTTGCCACCTCCGGTTTGTCTAAAAAGTTTTGGGGTGAAGCAGTCAATACTGCTGTCTACTTGATTAACCGGTCTCCTTCTGTTCCCTTGGGTGGGAAATGCCCTGAATCTGTTTTTTCAAACAAGCCCCTTGATTTGTCTAATCTTAGAGTGTTTGGGTGTGCTGCGTATGTGCACCAACAAGGTGACAAATTGGATCCTAGGTCTAAGAAAGGAGTCTTCTTAGGTTATCCTGAGGGTGTGAAGGGGTACAGGGTTTGGGATAGGAACCAGGTAGGTTTCAAGGTTGTGGTAAGTAGAAACGTTGTTTTCAATGAATCCGAGTTCCCTTGTCTGGTTAAGTCAGTTCCTGATTCTGGGTCGAGCCCTAGTAGTACACCTGTTGAGGTGGAGTCCATACCATATGCTGCTAGTCCTTTGTTTGCTAATCATGATTCTTCTAATTTGCATGATTCTTCTGAATTGCATGATTCTTCTGAGCATGATAATACCACCACTTCGAGTGAGGTGGAGCATTCTCATGTGCATTCAAATGACAATGAATCGCATGATGATAGTGCTGATCCTAGTGATAATGTTTTGCATGATTACCAACTTGTTAGAGATAGAAGTAGGAGAGAAATTAGAAGAACTGCTGATAGCATGCCTGATTTTGCTTTCCATGCGTGTGATACTTCTATGTTTGCTTTCTCTGTGTTTGAGACCCTTGAGCTTAACGAACCTAAAACCTATAGGGAGGCCCTTAAGTCTAATGAATCCGCTAAATGGCTTTGCGCCATGGAGAGTGAGATGGAGTCACTTAGAGCGAATAAGACTTGGACGTTAGTTCCTAGACCGTCCAATAGTTCCGTAGTTGAGTGTAAGTGGCTATTTAAGGTTAAGGAAGAGCCTAACGACATTAGATATAAGGCTAGGTTAGTTGCTAAGGGATTTACTCAAAAGGAAGGTGTTGATTATGCTGAAATCTTTGCTCCTGTTGTTAAATTCACTACGATTAGAACTATGCTTGCTCTTGTGCTCATCATGATTGGGAAATGAAGCAAATGGACGTCACCACTGCTTTCTTGCATGGTGATTTGGACAAGAAAATCTATATGACCCAGCCTGAGGGCTTTGTGGATCCCATGAAGAGTAATTATGTGTGTTTGCTTAGGAAGGCCTTGTACGGCCTGAAGCAGTCCCCGAGGCAGTGGAATATCAAATTTGACCAGTGCATGTCATCTTTGAAATTTCACAAGTCCGAGTGCGACCATTGCCTATACTTTAAAAATACTTCTTCTGTGCCTGTATTTTTATTGCTTTATGTGGATGACATGTTGATTGTTAGTCCTTCGGGTGATGCCATTAAAGGTGTGCAAAAGCGTCTCAGTGAGAACTTTTCAATGAAAGACCTAGGTGATGCCAAGAGGATCCTAGGCATTAACATTGTTAGGGATAGGAGTAAGCGTGTGTTAGTACTCAATCAGATTTCATACATTGAAAAGATTTTGAGTAAATATAACATGCATTCTGCTACTACCGTCTCTATCCCTATGGCGTCCCACTTTGTGTTAAGTAAGGATCAGTCTCCCAAGACTGCTCCTGAAATTGCTAAAATGAAATCTGTGCCTTATTCCAATGCTATTGGGTCCGTGATGTACCTCATGGTGAGTACTAGACCCGACATTGCCTATGCTGTTAGTTGTTTGAGTAGGTATATGTCTAATCCTGGTTTACCTCATTGGAATGCTCTTAAGTGGTTGCTTAGGTACTTGAAATCTTCTGTTAATCATGGGTTGGTTTTCACTAGGTGTTCTGAGGGTGTTAAGTTGAGTGGGTATGTGGATTCGAATTTTGCTAACGATAGAGACAATAGGAAATCCACTACCTCTTATGTGTTTACTCTTTGCGGGTCGTGCATTAGTTGGAAGTCTCAACTTCAACCCATTGTTGCCCTATCCACTACTGAGTCCGAGTATGTGGCCGCTACCGAAGCGTTTAAGGAAGCCATTTGGCTTAAGCGTCTCCTAACGGAGATTGGTAGTCTTAATCAGGATATTTGTGTGTTTTCTGATAGTCAATCTGCTATTCAACTGTGCAAAAACCCTGTTTTTCATGATAGAACTAAGCATATTGATGTTAGATTTCATTTTATACGTGATATTGTTAGTGCAGGTGATATCAAGTTGATTAAAATTCCATCTGAATTTAATCCTGCTGACATGGGGACTAAATGTCTCTCTGTCGAAAAGTTGCTGTCGTGCAAACGCACGTTAAACATTGATTGTGGATAAGTTGCCTGGTGAACTTACCCCTTTTGCCTGAATGTGTCCTTGTGATCATTCGGGCAATCCAGCGATGATGAGTCTCATGTTTGTGTTAGAGTTTTTTACTCTAAGCCACTATGGTCCAATAAGGTGGAGAATGTGTTAGGTATTGGCCCAACTATTTCCGTAAGCCCACTTACTCTTTGGTTTTACCCGGCCCAGGGTTGGACTTACCGATTCTTTCTTCTCCTTGTTCGCTCTGCGCATATCCTCCCTTGCTCTTCTTTCCTTGTTGAAGCCGCTGCATATCTTTGATAAGGTAAGTTACCTTACCTGTGTTTTTTGACCTTGGCTTATAAATAATTCTCCTTTCTCCGTTTTGGAGAGTAGCCGAAACCTAATCAGTCTGAGCTTTTCTTTTGGGTTCACCGGAGGAGTGTCGCCGGAAATAGCCTGCTGGCTGATGCCCCTCTCCCCCTTTGTGATCATAGTGGTGTTATTCATCCTTTGTGGATGAAATTAGAGACCTGAGCTGGAAGATTCAGAACTTACAATATATATATATATATTGATAATCCACACACACATACATATAAGGCCGGACATCAGCATTTATGTCAGCTATTCCTTCTGACGGCTGAGTATTGTTACGGCCATCAAAGATTTAAAACAAATACTATCCTCCGTATCACATTAATTGCAACATTGAAATATATACACTATTCATGTACTTTACTTTGACTACATTTTATTTATTAATGTATGTTAATTATTTTTTTGAAAAATATTGTTAAATTCGACTCATTACCAAGTTTTATAATCTGATTTTTATTTTATTTTTACTAATACACAATTAAATATAATGACGGTCAAAGTTGTGCGTTGGCAAATGTAAAATGTTGACTGTTGCAACTAAAAAGAGACGGAGGAAGTATCTCGATTTGAAACAGATTCCCATAAATCAATTGGTGAAATTGAAACTTTCTTCTCGTTCAAGACATGACCAAGGCACTCCAAAGTTCTTGTCTTCTTTTATTACCAGTAGCATCCAATTATCTCATATGTTCATACGAATACTTTGTATAACACTGAATTTTGGGTAATAGAGATAATATGAACATGAGACCAACTTTAGTGCATATTTAGTGCAATTCCCATTACCTTAATCAATCATGCTTCGCGTTTCTTGTACACGTCATTTTACATGTTGGTCATACTATCTGTCACAGACATTTTTTCCCATTTTGTGAACGAAGTTTTATTCCGTACCGACAATTTTTTTTGTTTGTGCCACAAAATAAAAAATTCGTCGGTGTGAAAAACAATTTTCTTCGCAAAAAGAAAAGAAATTGTTTGTGCACAAACAATTCGAGCAACGTGTACACGTCATTTTACACGTTGGTCATACTATCTGTCACATACATTTTTTCCCATTTTGTGAACGAAGTTTTATTCCGCACCGACAATTTTTTCCCATTTTTCCCATCTTGCACATGTCATTTTACACGTTGGTCATACTATATGTCACAGACATTTTTTCCCATTTTGTGAACGAAGTTTTATTCCGCGTCGATAATTTTTTTTGTCAGTGCCACAGAATAAAAAATTCGTCGGTGTGAAAAACAATTCTCTTCGCAAAAAGAAAAGAAATTGTTTGTGCACAAACAATTCGAGCGACGTGTAAAATAATATGTGCAAAAAACGTGTACAAACAGCATTTTCTGATATTCATACAATATAGAATGCTTCTTTTTGGATGTGTTTTATGTTTAGTGCAATCCTCAATTGTATTTGATGTCAATTGCGAAATGAGAGTTTGATATGACTCTTCCTCCTATTTAACCTATCTTACTTTCATTTTAGGATTGTCCTAAAATAACCAAACAAGAGTCACATTTTCTCAACTGTAATTTCCCTCCCAACTACTCCGTATTTTATTAATAATTTTCCTACTACACATAAAATGAAACGGAGGAACAGAGGTAATACCATAATAAAGTATGAAGTTCTCTTTAAAAAAAGGAAAATGGAAACTAATAATCCAACATTTTAGCGGTTTTCTTACAATAGTCCAACCTTTTGATTATTCAGAAATAATCTAACCTTTGCACCCCATCTTCATTCAATGGTTCATAACCGGTTGATGACCTGCTATTTCAAGTTATTTTATTATCTTTGCAATATATTATACCATAAATCTCACCTTATGGTCACATAATGTTTAACAAAGATAAGAAAATAACTTGAAATAGCAGGTCATCTACCGGTCAGGGACCATTGAATGAAGATGAGGTGTAAAGGTTGGATTATTCCCGAATAATCAAAAGGTGGGACTATTGTAAGAAAACCGCTAAAAGGTTGGATTATTAGTTTCCATTTTCCCTTTAAAAAATACGGAGTACTTCTTATACTCCCTCCGTCCCTTATAACTTTGCCAACTTTCCTTTTTTGGTTGTCTCAAAAACTTTGCCACTTTCCCTTTTAATCAATCAATTCGTGGTTCCTATTATTTGTCTCTCCTCTGTACAAATCTCTATCACACAGTTTTTACTTTATTATTCTACGTACCGGTCAAACTTGACAATCCTTTTAGGGACGGAGGGACCGAGGGAGTAATAATGAAAAGCCTTTTGTACACATCATTAGTGTTGTACACACGTAAGTGAAGGTTTTTTTTTGTCCTTAAACAAAATGTGTTTAAAAGCTTTAAAAGACCGTGTCTACAGCTATTGTTATTATAATAAATGAAGTGAACAATTTGATTTTCAGCAAGGTTAGATATACAAATCAGATTTGAGGTGGTTTGGAAGAGTGTGAAACCAGAGTCGAGAAGAAGAAGATGAGTAGCCATGCACAAACTCCCCATTCACTGGCCTTCCGAGTAATGAGACTCTGCAGGCCATCTCTTCACGTTGAAATCCCACTTTGTTTCGATCCCTGCGATCTGCTCTTCGGGGAAGACTTGTTCGACGACTCCATTGCCTCCGATAACCTACCTCGTCTCCTCTCCGGCTGCGAATCGGTCACCTCTGGTGACAATGCGGCTGACCCATCGGATCTCTCGTACCGCTCCAGATTCCTTCTCGAACAGTCATCGGACTCCCTCGGCCTCTCAGGACTCCTCGTCCTTCCGCAATCATTCGGGTTACTTTTCCATCATTTATTTCAATCTCCCTCTAACAGTAGTGTACATATTGTCGCGCCATATTATTCCGATCTACTGATTATTTTTCGACTGTCATGAGAAATTGGGATATTTTGCAGGGCAATATATCTGGGAGAGACGTTCTGCAGTTATATAAGTATAAACAACAGTTCGAATTTTGAAGCTAGGGATGTTGTAATCAAGGTGATTGGATGAATGATAGTTGAGTGTTTTCTTTACAATGATGAGCCTTGTTGCTGTTGGGCAATAATCTTTAGTTTCGAATACTATTCAACTTCTCAACATGAATGAAGTTAATTCCTACTTCTGGCTTCGAGGGAAGTACAGAAAGTGCTTTTTGGGAGAGAATCACATACTCCCACCTATTCAAATTTGTAAATATAAAAATCCTATCTTCCACATGTTAGATATAAAACAGAACTACTTCACTAATAGCTTATTGTGCAGAAAGGTAGTTAGCGCTTTGTGCTAGAGAATTATTTAGCACCATCTATCCAAATCTATAAATACAAGAACCCTACCTTCAACATCTTGTGTACATATTAGGACACGAGTAGCAATAAAACATTAGCACCACAACAAACTAAGTAGCATGATAGCACCCTCCACAGATGCTACCTCTGATGATGCTTGACGATGGTTGCTACCACTTGGAGCTGCTGTTAGTGGCGATGAGTGCTAGTGTGCTATTGTTCAATGCCATCAGTCCATTACCAATGGCGTGCTACTGTAGTAATGTGTGCAGCATAACTGCCAAGTGCAGGAGCTTCTATCAGGCTCCACCGCCTCTGCTAGGGGACATAGTAGCTGTATCAATACTGCTACTGCGTGAGCACAGTAGATGCTCACGCCCTTAACTACGAAATTTTACTTTTGGATGTCTAATTTGTAATTTAGTAGAGCTATAAGCTACTTGTAAAACAAAATTTTAGTAGACAGTTTTTGCAGTTCTTTCTTGTCCCTTAGGATATTAAGTCAGTACACTGAGAAAGTGCATACATAGTATATGATATGGCCGGAAATAGTTCATGCTTTGAGATGCTTTATTCAATAAGTTTAAGTTGACTATGTACGACTTATCTAAAGATATATCATAGATACAGCTATACCTCGAGGTCCTCATATTTTTTTTAAATTGATTTGGCTTTATGCACTCAGAACCAGAAAACCCAACCCAACCTGAACTAATATTCAGACATTCAATTCATGAATGTAAATTATATTCCCTCAAGAATTTAACTAAACCTGAACTGGTAGTTCAGTGCTAGTTCTTTGTGTACAAAACACAAAAACCTGAATAGAACCTACAATAATAACAATAACATCCAAGCCATAATCCCTAAAGAGTTCGGATTCGGCTAACATGAATCTACACATGATATCATAGCTAAAAATGCAAAATGGAGAAAAAGGAAGATAAATAAAATCAGACCAGTCCTCCACATGTATACTCTGCCACCACTTGGCTCTTTATAAAGTTAAACTCTCATCTAATCCTAGAAGTACCATTTTATTCTTGACAACTTTAATCAATGTTTGTCTAGGTCTTCCCCTTCCCCGCATCCTTGCCTCCTCTTCCCACCTCTCAATTCGTAAGTTGTGCCACTCATTCTTCTACACACATGGCCATACAACCAGAGTAGTACTTCATTTACAGCTTTTGACCTTAACCTTTTTTGTGCCTGATTGTTTTTTCAAATTGTTCTTTTTTGGTTCCTAATAGTTTTATTCTCAATTTGGGTTCTCAAGGATCCCGTGAAACCAAACTTATCATAACCGATTCAGTTGTATTGGGGAAAAGTAGTAAAACTGGACCAATTGTAGCATGCGGGTCTTATTCATAATTTAACCCATTGCTGAGAAAATGTAATCCATGATTCATAGTTGTCAATGACGAGATATGGCGCGTGCCATATGGGCCATCTCCATGAAAAAGTGGTCATCGCCATTAGCTCTATCGCCATGCGCCATGAAAAAGTGGTCATCGCCATAGCGCCATACGCGCCATGAAAAAGTGGTCATCGCCATAACGCCATTAGCGTCATATGCGCCATCGCCATGAAAATGCCTTTGCGCCATCGCCATGAAAAATGCCTTTGTGCCATGGCCATGCGCCATGAAAAATGCCTTTGCGCCATCGCCATGCGCCATGAAAACTGCCTTTGCGCCATGGCCATGCGCCATGACAAGCTTGCCATGATTTAAGAAAATGTAACCCAGACCAGGCCTAAAATTTGCCATGTTGCAGGATCATGCCTGTAGTACTTTATTAATAATACATCTTTAGTAGTTCAACAGGAATCCACATCATTTAAGTTGAACTGTGATATCATTACTGAGATGTTTTTATATTGTTAGCAACTTTTATCAGTAACTGGAAGCAAAGTGCAATCTTTAGATTGGCTTATGAAAGAGCAGATGAGTTTTCTTTAGTGATAATTGATAATTGTATATTCAGAAACAATTAGTGATACTATTATTTTACAATTTTATTATTATTTATATTTATTTCTATATTTTTATTAGTATTATCTAATTTTTGTAATCTCTTATGTATGTTTTGCTACATTTGTTGCCTTGTAATAAACAAAAATAAAGCCCCGTGTCTTTAGATTAACATGTGATGATTTGATACAGGCAGAAATCCAAACAGAAAGACAGCGGATACTTCTTTTAGATACATCAAAATCTCCTGTTGAGTCCATACGAGCAGGGGGGCGATATGATTTCATTGTAGAACATGATGTGAAAGAACTTGGTGCACATACGTATGCTAGTGATATTGTTTGATATTGTTGTTTTCTATTAGTATATGATGTCTGCAAAGTTATAGTTTCTTTTTAAACAGTTACTTGGATTTGTAGATTGGTGTGCACTGCTCAATATAATGATGGTGATGCTGAGCGTAAATATCTACCACAGTTTTTCAAATTCATAGTCACAAATCCCCTTTCTGTTAGAACAAAGGTGCTGTGTAGAATGCTTCTAATCTTCAATAACACAATAGTTAACTCATAGTATACACACATATGTATATGCATGTATGTACATATACATAGTTACATACATACACTTGTACAGTTGTACACACGCTACTACGAGTGGGCGGTTTGACACACTGTATGCATATTTCTTTACAATATATTGTTGTCCCTGTTCATATTGTAATGGATATTTGTTTCTATTGTGTAGGTTCGCATTGTTAAGGTATGTTTTTTTATATCTGTCAACTCAAAAGTTCATCTTCCTTCCAGAACTATCCTGTTTATTAATACATTCAACCTATTCATTGACCCAACCATTCATGGCATTTAATTCTTTTCACAGGAAACTACATTTTTAGAGGCTTGTATAGAGAACAATACGAAGTCTAATCTCTATATGGACCAAGTTGATTTTGAACCTGTTCAAAATTGGGTCGCTACAGTACTAAGACCTGATGATCATCATTTGGAGAAAAATCCACTAGTGAGGTAGTGGCTTGATGTTTTCTTATCTTTAGCTGTACTCATTGGTCCTTCGGTATTAAGCAGGGGAGAACCCACAAAGTGCATATTGGGGTTGGAGCAAAAGTAGCAAATTTATTTTTGTGAGGCCAAAGCTTCATATTTCAACGTTTACTTTTATTTATTATTAATATTTGTACATATATACACTGCACAAAAGGGAGCCATGGCTCTTCTTAGTCCCCTCAGATCCACCTCTGGCTAAAGTATGATCATGTTCTCAGATGTTGTCATGGTTCTTTATATGAAATAACCTATTTAAATCTTCCAGAGAGTTATTTAAGCCTCCAGTTATCATAAGATCCGGGGGAGGTGTTCATAATTTTCTCTACCAATTGAGGTTATTACCAGAAGGATCTCAATTACCAAAAGTTGAGGGAAGTAATATCCTGGGAAAACTTCAGATTACGTGGCGCACAAATTTGGGTGAGCCAGGGAGACTCCAGACACAACATATTCTTGGTAATGTAAGTGAAGTTGAATCTTCATTTCTACGGTATTCCTGATGGCTTATTGTAAAAAGGCCCATTCATATTTTAACCAGGTCATTGTGCACAAATGTCCCCAAAAAACGAGCCCTGTTTAAAAACTGTTTTTGTTCAAAAAAGAGTCTAATTTTACATTATCTTTTACTTTTTTCTAAAGTTCTTAAAAGAAATTTAGACAAAAGCCTACTACTCAGCAACCTGCTTTTCTGCAATGATTTGGCAGTGGAATCCAGCTTCCACCTTCCTGCATTTCTTCCCAGCCCCTGGTTTACTTGATAATGATTTTTCTGGTTTACTTCATCGTGATTTGAGCTGTAGAGTTTGCTCTTCTTTGTTCCCAGCCTGGTTTAGTACGAAGGATTTGGATACATCCACACTACACTCATTGCTTATTTTCAATTTATTGTTTCATGCTACATCTCTCTTCTTGCAGCCTATTGTTCTCCAAGACATAGAGTTGGTAGCAGTGGAGGTCCCACCTGTCATCATCTTTGAAAAGCCTTTCTTGGTAAGAGTGTTAATTGCCAATCAGGTCTAGGTGTGTCCGTGTGGGCTATATAGCACATTACCCATCAAGTTTCATTAACATTTTAAGTTGATTCCTTCAATTGGTCTAGGCGTCTAACTACACGCCTACATAAAATGTCTTTATTTGTAATATGTAGGTACGCTTCAATCTCACAAATCAGACAGACAGAATATTGGGCCCTTTTGAAATTTGGTTGTCACAAAGTGATTTACTTGGTGAAACATCTGTGATGGTCAATGGTCCTCAAACAATGGTAAGGGTTACCATGACTTTAGTTCATCTTGTTTTGCTTTATCTTTGCTGATCAGTAAGTTGCAATTGATTGCTACTGAAGTTCTGGTTTTTTACGTCAATAAGATTTTTACTAATTTTTTCGCTCATTGCATTATTATCCAAGTGTCGAACACTAAAATTCCATTTCATAATGTTTTATTTGATGATGATACATTAGAGTTTCATGAAAATTTTATTAGATATAGACATGATGCTTTCCTTTTAGTTACTTTCATGGATATTTTCTTTTAAAACCATAACACCTTCATCCTTGAACAGCCTTTGCAACAGGTAGAAGCATTTGGCTCGTCAGAGTTTCATATGGTGAGTAGCGCCTTTGGATATAAATTTCCTACATCAACTCATTTTAGATCTGAATCTAATATTGAAGCAAGAATTTGATAAAAGCTTTATAAGTGTTAACTTTTGTTTTTTTGTTAAGGAAAGACCATCCTCCCACACGCAGAGAGGGTGTCATATGTAACACCATTTGATTTCCGATCTCCTTGGTATTAAAAAAAAATTAAACATAGTGCCACGTAGGATGTCCTCTCCATTTTTGAGAATGCCTTTCCTTCTTTTGAAAAAAAGATTGCTCCTATTCGGCTTAAATTGCAAATTTAGATTTGGTTGAAATTGAAATTGATTACCTTCCTTCAAAATATCAAAATAACAGTTACCACTTTTTATTATATTACAGTACTATTCTAAATAGTAATAGTGGATATATGTTTTGAAACTTTCATAGAATGATGCAAGGCTTTCCCTTTGTCATGTTTTTGTCACATTTCTTTCTCTCTTGTGTTTAATACTGCATACGATTTAAGCAAATTTCCATTCCCACTCTTCATCACAAGTACTCTTATTTATGTTCTGTTTGGTTTTGAAGAGAAAAAGAGAGGAAAGAAGATGGGAAGAAATGAATAGATTTCATGCATTACTAGCATATTTGGTATGAGCGAAATAGAAAAGAATGAATTGCCCATTGCTTAAATCCCTGCATGGTGGCACCACAAATGTTTATGTTATATGTTTACACGGTGTTAAAAACAAACGTGTAATCACTGGTTTTTGTCGTCTTTACAAAAGGTATATTGGCGGGGATCTTTTTATTTATTGAATACTGGAATGACAAAGTTTAATCTGAATTAGGGCCAGTTCTTATGTATCCTAAGATTTAGTGTGATGAATGGATTCTCGGACATGCAGGACTTGATTGCTATAAAACAAGGGATACAAAAAATCACAGGCATAACTATGTTCGACATGCATGAGAAGAAAACTTATGATTCTTCATTAGAATTGGAGGTAACTGATCTATAAATGGGTACCAACTGTCTTCAGATTCTTGTCCTTGTTCTCCATTCCCTCTTTTAAATTGAATAGGGTTCCTGCATTGTGCATTAACTTATAGCCAAATTATACAATTTATGTTGGTATTTTTAATGCATTGTGCGATAACTTATTGGTATGCTCAATTAAAGCCAATTGTCTCAAGTTATTGACATGTGTGACCTTATTGTCTGATTACTGTGAATTTGTTTCCCGTGCCCACCCAACCACCAGATATTTGGTAAGATCAATTAATACATTTTTTTCTTCTTGAATTCCTTTCCAGATATTTGTTGATCCAGAATAGTACCCAACTAGTTTTGGGTGCAGAACCATACCAAATCTCATTCTCTGCTTTTTTTTGGAGGAGCATCTTCCCAGTCCAAGAAGACAAACATGGTCAAATGTTGCATTCGTTGGAAAGAATTAAGCAGAAAATTTTTCATAAGCACATGACAGTGTTGGGTCTTTGGATTATTCTCTCGAGTCTATATATGCTCTTCCATCTCTGACCTACATGCCTTCATTAGTGACGTACTGAAATTGGGGAAAATTGTTGTTGCTTCGTCTTGTAATTTGCAAGTTGAGTCTACTTCTAGAACAATGTGTACATATTATTTTTGTCTACAACGAGGAGTGATAAAAAGTCAACTTATATGTAATCCTTGTTCTACATGGGACATGGCATTACAATTAATATCTAGGAGCAGGTTACAATTAATAATGGGTACAATTAAGGGTTTGCTTGCATTTTTAAAGTCACTAATTAGCCTACCATCTGAATATATGATGATTTGAGTGTCTTTTTCCTCATAGCTTGGGCCTTGGAGTCTTGGACAATCTAGTTGATTCTTGTTAGAAGGGAGAGGAGTTTGAACTAAAGTGGTAATTATCGAATATATTTAATTTATTAGGTAATTGGTATTTTAAACTAATTAAAAATGTTTAAAGTGTATATATTTCAGTATCTATGTGTTGTTAATATTTCCTACTAGTATTTCTTATTTCTTAACTAGCTTTGGCACGCGCTTTGCGCGAGGTTTGATGCCCAAAGCAAAAAAAAAAATATGGCAAATGTGAAGAATGTAAAATTAATCAACATTATCAACATAGCAAGGCAAAGTAGGAAATAAGAAGAAACAAAAATAGCAATTATAATCATACATATTTGGAAGAAGCTTAATTCTTCTCGAATAAGGGAATAACTCAGGGGAAAACACAAAATCATCAGGTTTTCCGTAGGTTTAAAATATCATCAAGGAAGAGTGAACTTTAATTCATGTTTAAAACTAACACAAATTAATATCAAAACATAATTAGTTTACTTTCAAAAAAAACATAATTATTTTGTTGCACGACTGACCCCATTTGGAGTTGGGATGTTTTTACTTGGACTGTAATTCGTCCCAGACTAGACCAGTTCAGACCAGACCAGACTTAGATAGTTATAAAAATACAAAGAAACCAGATCAGACCAGACCAGACCAGCAAATTACGGTCCAAGTAAAAACATCCTTAAACGTCAACAGATACGAAATGTAATCCCGACCTTTTCAATTAGCTCCAGGCTTAACAGGTTGCCCTCAGCTCGAGGTTTGTCTCTTCTCTAGTATGAAAATATAGTGGAGCATTAAAGACCAAAGCGAAAAGCACAATCACCTGACCGATGCACACCAGCTGAAGATAGTGCTAGACGAAAAAGGAGGAAACAGATTGCCAAAAGAAAGGAAGAAAGTAGCTATTTTCTGCCAAAAAGTTACGGGCCTTTTGCAGAGGATCCCACTGAGCCACCACCAAATGAAGAAATTGAGAAGGTGCAGGTGTTTCTCAAAATTGGATTGCTGAAGCGGTTGAAGAAGAAAAATGGAAGAGTATATACAATGGGAGAAGACAACATGAACAGTGAGCCGATGTTATTTGACAGTTGACACTATGAAAATAGAGTCTAAGACATGGCTATACAAGTTGTTTATGAACGAAGAATGGCTAGATACAACGGTACGTTTGAACTTCAATTTGATGTATGTTTATATTGTATGAAAATAGTATATGAAATATAAAGTTTTAAGATGCAATACTTAAGTTATGGATGCTGTTGAATAAGGGATATAATGGCATGCCTTATTTAAATGATGATTGACTTCAGAAGGAGGCAGATGTCTATGTGGGAAAATTGTTTGTAGTGGTTGATAACAATTACAATTATTCTGTGCAGCATATTGAAATAGGGATGTTCTACTTGGCAATTAAACAATTTTAGTTCGATCTCCAGTTCCCTTACGCTACATGCAGCCCTTATTTCTTGGAAGTCTTGAAGTGTGAACATGAAAAAATTATGATTTCACAGTCAACGGTCGAAAAGGCAGCAGATGTCCCAGTTATAGAGAATAATATTGTGGGCAGTTCTTGGACGTATACACTTAGCTGGGCAGAATCTGACTACGTATTTCTGCCTCTCAACACGGGAAATCATTAGGTCTTACTAGTCTTGGAGGTGAAACAAAGAAAGATTCGGGTTTATAATTCGCTTAGTAGAAGAGGGGAATCTACAAGGGAGATTAGGCAATATATTCCAAGTGTGCAGTGCCTGCTCCCGAAGATCATGGATATCCATAGAGTGTATGAAGATATTGGAGAAGAGCCCATGGGAGATAAGAAATTAGAGGTGGAAGGTGTTCAAGAATGTCCACAACAAAATGACGGGTAGAACATATTTTAATTACACATTCAAATATAATAAAACAATTCAATACTTAATAGGTGTTAGGTGGTGTTGATTTATGGCAGGGAAAACTGTGGTATGTATGTGTTAAAGATTGCAGAATTCTTGATAATGGGCATGGACATTAACACACTAGATGGAGATGACATGACGATGTACGGAGAGAAAATGACCACCGAGCTCATTCTGTATAGCAAAAAGAGGACCAAGGAAATGAAAGGAAAACAAGAAGTGAAGCAGAGAGAAAGTGATGCCATTTAATGCCAGTTTTTATCTGATAATGAACATGTAACTAAGACTTCTGGTTTTTGAAAGATTTGGGTTAAACAATGACTTCTTGTGAACGCAATTTGTGTGTTGTTATGTTTCGGTTGAATTTAAGTATGTGTGATTAAGTAAACATTGATTGTGAGTTTTTTATTACAAGTATATTTTACTTGAATGTTATTATGGTCATATTGTCGTAATATGGGCAGATGTCATATGAAATTCCAAAATACAGAAGTAAATTTCTACCACGTTTGGCATTAATAAGCTTTTAAACATGGCAGTTTGTTTCTAACGTGGCAGATTATTCTAATTCAAGTTCTAAAAAAGGGAGAATTCCATAAACGGGGGTAAAAAAGTTTTGAAATTACGAAATAGGATTATTTTGTTTTTTATTCATTGAATAGGAGTAAATTTATGCCAAGTTTGGCATTACTAGCCTTTAAAGCATGGCATTTTCCCCCCAAACTTGGCAGATTACTCCTATTCAGGGAATAAAAAACATGAGACTCCTATTTTGGAATTTCAAAACGTTTTTGGTCCTATTTAGAGCAATTTCTAAAAAAATGGTACTCTTATTTTGGAATTTCAAAGCGTTTTTACTCCTATTTAGGGCAATTTATATATGAAAGGTTGGGCAAAAAGGAGATGTTTACAGAACCTGTTCACACAAGTATGCATGTTTTTATTATTGATGGAAAGAATGACATAAATTGCCAAAAACATCGAATAACAAAGATAGGAGATTTTCAACTACATGTGTGAAAAGAACCCATCATTCTAGTTAAATTAACCTGTATTATGTAATCAGAAAGTTGAATTGCAATAATTAAATAAAAGAAAGCAAAAGCACAATGGCAGAAAAGACAAAAGAAGTAACAAGTAATGGGAAAACTTTAGCATAAAAATAAAAAGACATGTTCCATAAAAATAAAAGGACATGTCAGTACATGCTTTAGAGACAACAAGTTCAGTTCTATTGTATAATCCATAAGTGGAAAACGAAGAAGTAAATATAAAATCATTCCAAATGACATGTTGCTGGAATAGCATTGCGACAAGTCTTCTTATTATGACCAAGTATGTTGCACCTAGAACATTTTTGTCATTTCCTCCCACGATGCTCACCAATAGAAGGTATTCTTGACTTCTTGGGACGACCAGGTGGTCTTTTCAAACAGGCTGGAGGTTTACATTGAATAGTGGATATATTAGAAGGCACCAACCAAGATTCTCTATCACAGATAGGGTGCATAACACCGTTCCATGTAGAAAGCCAATAATCTCATGTGTAATATGGGGAAATATAATTGTAACAAGATTCACGAGGACGAAGACCTATAGCAGCAACCGCATGAACGCAGACAAAATGATTTAGTTGAAACTCTCCACACGTGCATGTTCGAGTTTGAAGATCCACTACAAAGGAGCGACAATGCCTATCAACAACTTCAAACTCAAAATATGATGTGGGCTTCACCTGCAATATGATTAAGATAAAATGCAATATGAAGGTCAGTGCAAATAAAATGCAAATGTGAAGTGAAATTGTAATGAAAGAAATGGTAGTAGATATGCAACTGGGAGACCAAATATGTGGCATAAATGCCAAGTATTTGGAAGTTCCGTTGCAAATTCAAGTATGGAGAATGCACTGCAATACATATTCAGATCAAAAATATTAAATGACTGACCTTCAACTTAGCAGCTTGTCTTTGAAGATCAACCAGATGCTTCTCCCTTTTGTTTGTCAAAATAGTTTGAGTGTTTTCAGCGTTTTCCTTTCTTTCAACGAACCACTTTTGCATCCTTTCTCTAATAAAGTCAATAAGCTTGGCAATACAATACTCCCTGACAGAAACATTGACGTTGTTCATTGATTCTGCGCAATTGGAAGTCATCACATCATAACGGCTTGGACCACACATACACTTTGCCCACTTGTGAGTACCAATTTTTCAATCCAAGGGCGTATACGAACATCTTGAGAATCCAACAAGGCCATATATTCCTCAAATTCCTTGATTGTTGCAGCCTTATATGCAGCCTTGAATTTCCAACCTAAATCAGTGGCATTCCCTTAAATTTTGAGCCCATATTACGACGCAAGTGCTCAACACAATAGCCATGGCTAGCATGAGGGAAGATCCGTTTAGCCGCACTAAGTATACCTTTATGTCTGTCAGATAGAATGTGCATATCCTCACGAAATGTTAGAGATTCAGACAATTTAGAAAAAAACCAAAGCCAAGACTCTTTAGACTCGGTATCACAAATTCCAAAGGCCAATGGCACAATGTGGTTGTTGGCATCTTGGGCACAAGCTGTGAGAAGTGTTCCTTTGTAGTATGCCTTCAAAAATGATCCATCTACAATTAGAATAGGTCTGCAAAACTTCCATGCCTCCATCCACGGTGCAAAAGACATGAAAAAATAACGGAAGACATCATCATCGTCTCTAATAAGAGAAAAATCAGAATGTGGATTTGCTTTGTCAAGCATATAAGCCATCGAAGGTAAAAGTTGATATGACTCGGCATCTGATCCGAATTGTTTTTGCATTGCAGTCTTTTGAGCTTTCCAAGACTTCTTGTATGACATGGAGATGCCATGCATGACACTCATGTCAGCACGTACCTTGTTTGCTACATACGGTTTTCTAGAAGCATCCAAGTACTTATGAGAAACAAGTTGTGCAACAATTCGGTATGTAGCCTGCCGATGCTTTCCTTGCCTAAAATCCACCGAGCATGTGTGGAATGAGTTAAACCTGTGACATGAAAAGGCAGAATAAATAAAATTGCAAGATTTGAAAAAAAGTCCACTAATTTGGCAGAACATATCGTAAAAGATGTATGCAAGTAAAATAACAAAGGATAGAAAATTACTTTCTGATTTGAAACATGAGCACCCCACGGAGCTTAACAGCCCTCACACTCCAGTTACATTTTTCGTGCAAACAAACAACGTGCAACTATGCTCTTCTCGATGTGCGCGTTTTGTATTGAAAACCATTATCTATGGCATACAACATTAAATGATGGATTAGGTCTGCCTTAGACTGGTAAATACCATCGACAATTATCTGAGTAGGATGATAATGAGTGATGACTTCCAAATTGTGATGAATAGAATATATATCAGAAGAATACGAATGAGAAGGAGGTGAGTAAGGCGGTGAGATAGAAGGCCTAGAACATCCTGGTTCATTGACAATGGTAACATGATTACATGGTGAGCGGTTAAATGTTTGTGCAGAATTGGGTACATGGTCATTAAAAGCAGAAGAATGGACCTCTTTAGAATTGTTCGTATGATATGAATGGTGGTGATAATCAGAGCAACCTTCGTTTGATGGAGAAGGAATAGCAAACATGTCGGTGCGTGATAGAAAAACAGTGAGTGCATGAGGAAAATCACTTGAGAATTCAACACACAAGGAGAGTTTATGAAAATCAGATTGGAGTAATTTAAGGTGAAGGAATAAACGAAAGCTATCCTCATCATGAATGGAAACAGGTGGAGGGCATTGATCAACCATATAAGATAATTGGAAGTGACTATGTGGTTTGTATGAAGTTGAAATTGAAGAAAGCTCAGACATAAATTCACCAAATGTGGCAGAATATCGAATGTGCATGCCAAATTTGTCTTTACAAGTAAAAGTGTAATCACTGTCCCAGCTACCATCCAAGCTCAGCATTATCAAAACAACAGAATCCATATGGATAACTACAAAAAAGGTTAAAAATAATTAAATTTGAAACATATTTAGGCAAAAGTGCAATGACATAGGTACAGTTTCATATAATGTGAAATGACATATATGTGGCATAAAAACAATTAACAGAATAACAAAAGGAAAAAAATTGCAACTCAGAAACATAACATCAGCCAAACTTGGGAAGAACACTTGTTTGTGCAGAAAGTGAAACTCTGTAGTCAAAACATTGAATTTTCAACAACAAGTAACGAATAGGTAAGTGTTCTGAGTTGCGATTTTTTACCTATATAACAACAACAATGTTATAACAACAGCAATGTTATAACAAATAGGCAAATGTTTGCTCCTATATAGGTAATTTTCTTAGAATAGTGATCTTAGGGAAGAGCAGAAGATGAGAATAAATAACAATTATGTATGAACATCAATTCACACGAAATTCATTGAAATCAACTACTTCGTCAAAACTGATACAAACGAAATTTGAAGAAGAAATTGTGTTCAATAAAAACAATAGCAGCTGGAGAGGATTACCAGATTCGTCGTACGCCATGAAGGAAAATCAAGGAATTTCGTCAGCGAAGTTTGAAGAAGAGAGAAGAGACGTTGCGTAGAAAAGAAAAAAAACGGAAGGTAGGAAAGGCGGCGGAAGAGAGGTTCGGGAAACGGTTAAACGAATCTGGGAAATAATCTGGGGAAATAATGGCGCAATAATACCAGGGGCAAATTTGGAAGCCAATTTTTGTATGTTTTTGAATAGGAGTATAAAACTCCTATTTAGGGAAGAAAACATAAGAACTCCTATTTAAGAATTTTCATATACTTTTACTCCTGTTTTAGGCGCAAGTTATACCGTGGGATCGGCCCATGATGCGCATGGTGTGCCGATCCCCATACGACATCGTTTTGCACTTAAAAATCAGAGCAGCACGTTGTTCTTATTTTCCAGCGACGACAACCTCCTTCCTTTCCCACTTCCCAATCACCGACTTTGGTTTGCGAGACACATAGAAACAGCCAAATAGCTTATCACAGAGCACCGAATTTAGAGCAGTGATTCCTTCTTTGTACGATGTATACGGAGATGGCTAGAGATCTGGAAACTTCCATAGAAAAATAAAATTTTATACGGAGATGTTAAACGTTTGCTATCTGCTGGTTCAATTTTGATGCTTTGGTATATCATTTACAGAGTAAACGTGATATTGGAGCAAATCAATCTAATTGATGGGCTTTGGGTATTCATATTAAAACAAATTCCATCTTCTTCTGGGCAAGTTACATCTTAATGTACGCGAGTTACATCTTAATATACGCGAGTTACATCTTAGTGTATGTGAGTTACACCACGGAATAAACCTCTGCTATATCATTTTTATAGCCCTAATATTAAACATAAAACACATTCACTATTTAAAAAAAGTAATTAAGCTATTAGGATCAATTTTTCATTGTTTTCATTGAAATCAATGTTTATGACATACTCCCTCCGTCCCTAATAACTTTGCCAAGTTTGGCCGACACTTAGATTAATAAAGTGAAAACTGTGTGGTTGAGGTTTGTGCAAAGGAGAAAGAATTAACTGGAACCACAAATTCTTTACTTAAAAGGGAAAGTGACAAAGTTAGTGGGACATCCAAAAAAGAAAAGTTGGCAAAGTTATAAGAGACGGAGGGAGTATACATTATTCTTAAACACACACAAAAAATGTTCAATTTTTCAAGAAGTTACATTCTGTATACATCTAAGTTATATTTGCCATCAACGCGAGTTACATTTGTAATAACATGAGTTACATTAAAAAATCAACCCCTGCTATTGAAACAAAAAAAATATTTTTTTAAAAAATTTTTTTTTTTATGGTCATGATATTAAAAACAAAACATATTCACAATTTACGTAAAACAATTGTGAAATTAGACTCTTTTTTTTCATTGTTTACATTGAAATCAATATTGTATTTTTAATACTATGTATTTGACAAGTTGCATTTCGAATGCACTTGAGTTACATTAATCAATAACGTAAGTTACATATCTTTACTCGCGAGTTACACCATTCATGCTATTGGGACAAAAAGAAAGAAAAAACAGTTACTGTACACGCGTGTACGGTTCAAGCGAATTTTTTTAAAAAAATTTGAGTAAAGCTGCTTAGTTTTAGGCAATTTCTGTATAGAATAACCCTAGTTAATTATCACCTACCTCAAAATTAAATCCCAGCCCAAACCTTTCAACTTACCTGCGCGGCTGCGCCTCCTCTCACGCAAACTGGAAGAACGTGGAGCTCAGGAGTCAGGACTTCGAAGAATAGTAGGAAGGTCGAAGAACGATTGACGAAGACGGAGTGGCGCCTGTGGTTACGACCAAGCGACAAAGACGCGAACACCAGGGCCCTGTGTCGGCCGTTCTTCCTCTCCCCGGATCCGGCCCTGCCTGCGGACTGCGGCCTCTGCCTCCAGCTCCACTGCTCCAGGGGTCCGCTCAGTCCAGGTATAATTTGTGTTTTTAACAGTTTAGTCTTTTAGATTTTTAATCTATTATTTTGTTAGTCTTTTAGGGTTAGCAAATCAATTTGATTATTTTAGATTATTAATTTAACACTGCTAACAGTACTATTATTTTTACCCTATTATTTTTCGCCTTTTAGGGTTAGGGAATCAATTTGATTATTAATTGATTTTTCCAGTAGATAATAAAATAGTGTTCATTCATCGAAAATTTATTTATAATGATTAAAGATAGAACTAAAGATAAGAGAATGTTTCTTTTATTATACGATAAAAGAATAGAGAATGATTTATTTACTGTTTAGATATGTAAGAAAGGATTAAAAATCTCAATTCAATTTTAAAATTGGGAATACTTATTAGTTTTATGTATAACGATTATTTTACCTATTAATTTTATACTTTTAGAAGTATTTTAATTCATATCAATAAATAGTTAAATACTAAAATCTTTAACAATCATTAATAAACTTATAAAATCACACTAGAAACGTTTAAATTTTAAGATATTCTACCTCCGCCCCTTTTTATTTAGCCATATTTGACATTTTTCAGTCAAATATGATAAATCTTGATCCATTATTTTAACTAATATAATAATGTGAAATTTAATAAATTTATACTTTATATGATAAAATTTCTAACAAAGAACATTTTTGTATCATTTTCATATTATCAATATTACTGTATAAATATATAATCATTCAAAGTTTAACTTCTTTGACTTGAAAAGTCAAATTTGACTAAATAAAAGTGGACGGAGGTAGTATACAATTTATTTCTATAATTTATAAGTTATCGATATGCTCAAATTCAGATCGAACTGAACACGATCGACTATGCTCGAATTTGGTTTGAATAACTACTCAAACTCAAAATGTAGCATGTGTTCGAGTTCGAAGCTCGTTAGTTAAGCTCGGGTCATTAAATTAAATTGGAAATCACGTTTGAACTCGAGTAATTCGAAAAAATCTAAGTTCAATAATTGTCCTAAGCTAAACCTTTTGTGCGCAGTAGCAAAAAAATTACTGCTTAACCCACCCCACCCCTCATATCTGGATCCGCCCCTGGTTGGTACACACTGGTTTGATAAAAACTCATTGAACCTTTAAGTGAACTTAAAGATGTTTGTGTTTTGGTTTGATTAGTGTTTGTATTGTTTGGTTGGTTAATGAAATGAGCAAAACATGTTTTAGAGCTAAACAAATAATGCTTAAATAACAATTCAAGAAGCTCGTTTGATAAAAGTTTGATAGTTTGGTCAGACAAACTTGATTTTATAATGGAGTAATTCTTAGGGTTGAATGGTTGAAAACAAGCAGACTCCAGCTTTTAATTGAATCGGCGAAGATGGCTCAAGAGCTGAAGCCAAATAAGACTCCGTCAGGGCCATCGCTCCACCAAATGGACGCGGACGAAGAAGACGATACTGTCAAGCAACTTCAAGAATGCTCTGTCCATTACCTAGCTTTACAGGATTGCCTTGTTGAAAAGAACCGTAACTGGAAATCATGCCAAAATGCAGTCAAAGCTTTGAAGGCTTGCAATGAGAAGAGAAGTAACAAGAGGGGGAGTTGATCCTTGGAGAAACATTTTCCATTTTCAATGAAAATTGAAAGAGAAAGGATTTTTAGTGCATCACTTTGCAAATGATGCGTGGTTTATTATTACGGAATAATTGACAAGTCCACAAACATGAACAAATGAAGTCTTATTGTGAGGACTGATTGGGTTTTGTACTGTCTTTATTCTCATGATAATATGGTTTATTCTAAAAAACCAAAAAAAACTTGATTGTATAAAACTAACGGAGACTCTACTGCCTCTTCATTAGCAGGTTCTTTTCTTGTTTATATTTTTATTGATCGGGGATTTGTTTTCGTTTTAGGCAAACCCTCATTTATTCATTTTAGCAAAACTAAGTGCGCAATCATATATTTCACAATTCTGGTCATTGAATCATAACTCTTGTGCAGTTGTTCGGCAAACTTGATGAGCTAAATGATGGTATCTGAATAATAATTGTTCAACGTCCTTAATTACTGTATGGCCTTAATTCTGTTGTAGGTTTTAAGTATAGCGTGCTATGTATTTTATAGTCACTGTGTTAACCTTGCAATTATAAAGCATAGGGCATTTGAGCGGAAAGATTCTAGTTGCTTTTCATTTTGGAACAAGGCAGAGAGAAACACTCGGCTTGCAAAATTTGTCAGGGTGAGTGAGTTCAAAGAACAAGTATGCAAGTTCCAAAAGAGAACGATGCGTTTTTTAACAAAAGTAAAGTTATGTGGTTGATAATGAATTGATAAAGTGGGAGTAAAGTAAGAATGAATTATAGCTATACAATATTAACAAATATCGTATGCGAAAAATTTAGTGGGACGAACGGAAAAGAAAAAAATTAGACAAATTAAAGTATGACGGATATTTATTTATTCAAAATGAAGTTCCGTGTTGCCCTCATTTTTATCTAGGACCTCCATTCTATGGTTTGATTTTATTATATTCCTTGTCTAGTTTCCAGCTTCAAGATTACACCATCAGAGCCAACCAGTCCACTAGTCTCTGGCAGAGTTTATTAGTGGTGCCGATCTAGTCCTCCGAAATTCCGTCTTCTCAAGTAATTGGCAAGAGTGCTACCAGTTATGCCTTTCACATGAACAATACACGGTCCGCCCGAGCCTTGTCCATGACGTTGGTCCAAAGTTGCTAGGTACACGCCAAAATACACCTTTTTTATTATACATAGAAATGATGAGAGCATATTAATGTTGAAAGTAGTCATTGTGAACTGGTATTAGAAACATGGTATACTATAATTGCTATCCTCTCTCTCCTTGCTGCTGCTACGCTCGTCTTCATCCCCTTCTGCTGCCATTAGAAACAGGGTATATACTATAAGTGCTACCTTCAAGAACAAATGTGTCATTGTGTTCATTCCCTGTGTGTGCATTTACATACCTTCAAGATTTCCTAAAGAACTACTCCGTATATGGCATGTGTTTGTTCACACAAACTGTTCGCCAAAATGTCCCACACAAGCTTAATGATATGTTACTTGATCTTACCACATTCAAAACCTGCCTTTCATTCTTAGACTATTAAATAAAATAGAGTAGATTTTAGTCTTGCAGAGTAATGACCAATAAATTGTTAAATTACAGAATAAAAAGGTAATTTCTAGTCCTTTACAAAACTGACCATTAACATTATGGAACCATAACATCAACTAGCTTCAAATATCTACTACGGTGTATATCCCTTTCCTCTACTCATCAACTATTAAAGTTATTCCAGGTGTATCAAATGTGTTTTTCAGATTTTAACATTTGGCATTTGACTTGCATATTCAGCAATTGATATACCTGGAAGTTCTTTTTTATGTACTCCGCTGAGACTGTGGAGTATTAGCTATACATTTTTATGGGCTTCCTTCATCAAATGCTAGATGTATAACTTCATTCAAATGCTAAATGTAAAACTTCATTCAATTGCTAAATGTAAATAGCTAATACCACCTTGATAAGAAACAATGACAAGCATAAAACAAATTACATCAACGTTTCATAGCCGATAATTACAACAAAAGCCTTAAATTACCAGTCAGTTGGTAAAATGTATGTGATGAGGCTATTTTCTTAAAAATATCAACTTATCATCTACATGATCAATTGACCGTTTTTAAATTACATGTCCAAACACCCCTTGACTTCCACAAACTTAATTTTAATGTAATATAAAAAAGAACTTCAACTTAAGTTCTTCACTATACATCTTCCGCATACAGTCTCAGCGGAATAAGCCAAATATAGTACTTCGTAGTATTAATACATCTTATACCCATATCAATTTCGCATATAGCTTTTGTAGCAAGTTATACACGAACATTACACAATTCAGTTCGCTTTAAAATCTGAAAAACAAATTTGATATACCTGGAAAAAAGGTTTTAGTTATACATTTTTTGGGCTTCCTTCAAATGCCAATCGTAAAATTTTATTCAATGCTAATTGTAAATAGCTAATATCACCTTGTTAAGAAACAATGACAAACACCAAAACAAACTACTTCGACACTTGACAGGTGACAATTATAACAACATCCTGAAATCACCATAGTCTTTACTCTTCAGTCAGGAAGTTATCCCCGAGGAGCCTATTTACTTAAAAAATATTTCAACTTATCATCTACATGGTCATTGCTAAATTACATGTCCAAACTTCATCGACGTTTGATAGCCGATAATTACAACTATTTCTTACTGTACGTTTGCTAAGCTTAACTCAGCAAACTTTCAAAAAATTCAATACCCAATCGGCTATTAGCCTTCTTAAATTTAGTCATCTAATTAAAACCTCTTAAGTATGCCATTCACAACTGTATACTATCATCACAAGAAGCCAAAGTTTTTTCATCACAAATGAGCAGTATGTATATTACTAACGTAATGAATTAGATTCATATCTACACTTCTCGTTATTCCTCACCATCCGTTTTGATCGGTAATAAATGCTTAAGGTTTGAAAACGAAGACCTATGTGCTAAAAGACCCTTACAATATAGAGGATTGAGAATGAAGAACTATGATTTTAATGAAACATTAATATAATTTAATGTTTTAAACAATTTTGTGGCACTGGGGTAATGATGATGATGTTGAATTAGTATGCTATACTATACCTTATTTGGAAATTAATAATTCAATTCTTTTTCTGTTTGTTTTAAATGGTTATCATGTACAAGAAAATGTACAACCAATTTCACAGAAAGTGATGAAAGCAAAAGTATTTACTTATATATCTATTTTAATTGAAGAGTTGATAAGGTAATTTACTAACGTCGCCTGAAAGTCGACTTCAACTTCACAAGAGAAAATAAAAGCACTTATACATACGTGAAAACTATATACACATAAAGGATATAGCAGATGTATTCAGACTTGTTACATGCGAAGTGCAGGTGAGCGATGGATTTGTACATACCTTTTACAAAGCAACCAGGGGGTGAGATGTGAGAAAGCGCCACTTTTTCTGTTGCTTTTTCATTCCGAGTTTATGCGCAAAAGCAACACTTTTTTACACTTCTCACAAAAAGCGGGCGTTTCTGGTTAATTAAATTAGTTTTAGTTTTATTTTTATCGTTTATCTTCATTATCCTTTTATGTTCTTATGTTATTTTCATGTTCTATCTTTTTTATGTTTTTGTACATACCATTTTGTCTTGCTTTTTCCCCTTATCTTTATTCTCTTTTTAGCACTGATATCATGGATCAATTCATGTTAGCCGACCCCAAATTCTTTTGGGATTAAGGCTTGGATGTTGTTGTTGTTGTAGGGTTGCATCTTGTGACTCTTTTTAGTTTAATCTCATAAAAAGCTTCTCATCTTCTCCTATCCTTCTGGATTGCAAAGCGGTCTTCTGCTAAGCTTCTCAGTTGGTTTTCCGCTCCAGGTAGATTAGTAAATGAATTCTGAACTTCATCTTGCACTATGAAAATTCATAGTAACTTCAACCATTGATAGGATCACATAAATACTGCAATTCTGCATGAATCCGAAACATAGTATTTGACATTACAAAAATATGTTAAATATTCTGCAACTATTTTTATTTTATTTTTAAAGTACGATATATGGTGTGCTTCACAGTAAAACTATGACTATAGATAGCAGAGTCCTTTTAGATCTTGGCGTGTTCCCTGTTGGAATCTTAACCATTGTAATAAGATTAGAATTCCAAGGTAGTAATTTCAAGCTTTAAAGTTCATAATTGTGTAAAAATCTTTACCAGTACACCGCTAGCTCGCTCTAACAATTTTTTTGTCCAATTTTTCTGTTCAGAGTTCCTCAATTACTGCATTGCTCTTTATTCTTTTGGAAAGGGTACTGTTTGAAGATCACATTAGCTTCTCTTTGAGGCATATTGTCAAACTCCTGGTGCTCTGTAAAGACGATTGATAACTGGTCAAGATGGATGGTGAGTTATCGAATACCTGGTGCTCTGCATTGAAGACTGCTTATTTCTCTGTAACTGTTCATTTTTTTCGCAACTTTTTTAGTATTATCTTCCTAAATAATCTTCGAACTTCAGGAAATTTGCAGAGGAAATGTAAAGCTACATGGTTGGCACTTACGAAAATAAACTTGGTTTTCTTGCACTCAAATTCTTTTTTGCATAAAGGCATAAACCTTTTTAGTTTTTCACACTTCTTCATTTCTTCGATGAATGTCCACTTTCAAGTAGTCCTCAGTTTGAGAAAAGGGAGAAACGATCCTTCTTGGCTAATGGAGTTATATTTTACGGACGACATTATTATAGTTAGAATGAGATCTAATGGTCAAAAATAGCTCTTTGTATCATATTATGCAATGAATTTGTAGCAGTCTGGATTTTC
This sequence comes from Cuscuta europaea, assembly GCA_945859875.1. Classification (NCBI taxonomy): domain Eukaryota; kingdom Viridiplantae; phylum Streptophyta; class Magnoliopsida; order Solanales; family Convolvulaceae; genus Cuscuta; species Cuscuta europaea. The sequence continues at coordinate 1,371,819 of CAMAPE010000058.1, forward strand.
ATGGTTTGACATAACAATTTCTTATGTTTTGCTCATATAGTCGATGCTGAGCCTACAATGGATGAAACTATTTTGATCGATGAAGATCTAATGGTGGGCCCACCATCACCAATCATTCCACCAGAGATAGCGTCTCATGTTCTTGAAGGCATTGATACTTGTGATGGGCTTTTAAGGAATCTTTTCCTATGTAAGAACTCCTCATCTGAAACTGTTTTCCTCAGCATTGTTCACATAACTAACATAAGATTTGGCTCATTAAATCTTTTGTGATGTAGGCTTACAAGTCAATGATATTGAACCATTCTGTCAAGATGAGATTATCATGTATCAACAATGTGCAGAAAAAAGGGTGACAGCCATTTGTTTTATTATTACCACTCCACATATTTGAGTTTGCTTTCAAATGATTGACACTAATTTCTTTGAAATCATAATTCTAGTTGTGTATCACTCCAAATATTTGAGTTGGTTTTTCAATTGACTGATGCCAATTTCTTTGAAATGACAATTGTAGTTGTGAATCATATGAGTCTACTAGTCACAGAATGATTCCGCACCACAACTTTGGTAATTGCTTTTTGAATAATTTACTTTCTGTTTTTGTGGGTTGATTAAAAATTTCTGTAGTGCAGGACAAGGAGCTAAGACAACGACTTCAAGATAGTGAGCATAAATTAGGGCTGTCAATGCCTCTAGAGAAAGCAAAAGAGCGAGCGATCCATCTAGAATCTGAAGCTACCTCTCTAGAGAGGTACTTAAAGTTTAATGTGGGTTGTGAACTTGTGAGTTATCAAGTTGTGTCCACTATATTGTTCTTAAGCAGATAAACTACAAATGTGGTACTTGATAAAAAGAGTAGGGGCAAGCATCGCCTGAACTCCTGCTCGTTTTTAACTGGATGTTCGTGGGTGGGTGTTGTCTGTATGGGGAAAAGGAAAATGGCTGATAGTGTATATTTTTGGATGGCGTAAAACTGTAAATTTAGGCAAGCATTTGAAATGTTTTTCCTGCCACAATGTTGGTTTTTTGAAGCAATAAAATCTAGATCATACACCTCTGTAGTATTAAGAGATTTAGACAAGAAAAGAAGGTATGCATTCTTTGGTCAGCAATCAGCATGTGCATATTTGATTGTGATTTCTTGATCTTAGAAATAAATCGTTGCTTTCCTGATCTAGACGCTTTATATTGGCAAGTGGAGTTGAAGGCATGGAAGGATTTCGACAGAGGTGGAGTCTCCACGGTCGCATGACTGATACCAAGTAAGCTATAACCGATTGTCTAATGAACTTGACATTTAGCAGAAAAATTTACAGTCCACCAATTCAGAACCATTAACCCGTATTGACATTGGACCACTTGATACATTGGTGTCAGGAGAAAGGTCATAAAAGCGGATTTATTTGATACATGATGGAAGACATATATTAGGGCATGTTGAAATTTAAGATATATCTCAAGGCTGGATTATGTACCTACCACACAGGCATGCCATTTTGCTAGCGATGGGAATGGGTTTTGAAGGGGTTGTTTTAGACTTAAAAAAACAATAATATTGGATATGCATGAATAATTTGTCGCGTACATGTTTGATGAGCTGTTTTTAGGGTGTACGGTTAGTCCGTAATTAGATGGTGTGTTTGCCTCCTACAGGAAAAGGCTAGAGTCTCTAAAGCAGGGTATAGAGAGTAGAAGAAAGGATGACAAGCCAACTGGAAATACCTTCACCAGCAACAAGTGGTTCTTCTGGTGATCTGCGATGCACAGGTATAAAGATATTGAGCCATGCTATGGTATCTGTGTATCCGATGATATCTGAGACCAATTTTTATAGATACACAAACAGTATGAATCAGGACCGTACCATGTGATACTCATATGCTTAGCCCAAAGCATGTATGTAAGCTATCCCCCCCCCCCCCCCCCCCCCCCCCCCCAATTTCCAATCACAGCATATTCAGGTGCATGACAAGATATATTACTACTTCAAATTATTCATTATTTATTTGACGGTCTGCATTTAAAATCAATCTTACTAAACGATATGGATGTGAATGCAAACAATTGATTCTGATGTTATAAATCTAAATTTGGAGATGTTATCATGATGGTGAGCTTTCGATATTATTGTTTCATTCATGAACTTTTGGTACTATGAGCGTGTTTGACATATAACGGTTAGTTGATAGTGGGATATATTAGTGGATTGTCAGTAGCGGATTCAATTGGGGATTTGACTAGTGGAATAAGTTGGCGGATTGCTAGAATATGTTTGGTAATTTAGCTGTTTGGCCACAATATTTAGTAGAAAATGTCAAATTTCAAAACGCTGACTCGAAATTCTCCTATTTGCAGCGTTTTCATTTCAGCGGTTCTGTCCAAAAATGCTATGGTCAAACCGTCAAACTATTTACCAAACATCATTTTCACTTATTGAAAACGCCAAAAGTGGTCTAACCACCATTTTTTTGGTTGAAACGTCATTTTTCAAACATCCCCTACATTTTGCAAAACCATTACGTGCAGCACGGCAGCCTATATTTTTCAACTCAAGGCTAGCGCCTAGGGATGGACCGGGCCCGGCCGGGCCTCGGTTCATGAAGGGGGAGGCCCGAAACCAGCCCGGGTAACCCCCGGGTCTGGGCCGTGCCCGGCCGGGCCTCGCTTATATATATATATATATATATATATATATATATATATATATATATATATATATATATATATATATATATATATATATATATATATATATATATATATATATATATATATATATATATATATTTTGGCTTTTCCTAGTTAACCTCCAACCCTCCCCCTCACCCCCAAACACACCCTAACCACCTCAAATGGCCCAAAATACCCAGCCCAACCCAAAAACTTAAAAACAAATTCAAAAAAAAAAAAAAAAAAAAAATTGGCCCGGCCCGGGCACGAACCGACCGGGCTGGTTAACCTTTTGAGGGGCCCGAGCCTGAACCGTCATCCCACCGGGCCGGGTGGCCTGAACCGGGCAACCAACCGGTTCACCGGTCCGGTTCCGGGCCGGTTGGCCCGGCCCGAGTCCACTCCTACTAGCGCCTAACCGGTCAAATAGTTATTAAGAGCTGGCCTTGCAGATTTAGGTGTTGTAAAACAAAGTTCTGTCTTTAATGAATAAATAAAAACAGAAATGAAAACAAATTGAAGTGTGCACTTAAAATGTTTTTACTTCAACCTATTTAAATTCCAAAGTAGAACTGACCAAACTTAAACAAATTAGATCACATTTAATTAAATCAGATCTGACTTTGACAATTGGAAAAAGAGAACAAAAAAAAACAAAACAAATACTAGACATCTATCAAATTGGACCAATTTAGACTAGATTAGACGTAAATCTAAATCAGAAAATTTCAGCCTGATTAAAACATCCATTTCCACGTGGAATTTGTGTGATCACAAATCATTATTACATTATTCTTTCTCTATCAATTCAATTAGTGGTGGATTCGGGCTGGGTGGTCCGACCCGGAATCGGCCCGGGACCGGCATTGTTCGGTCAGTCACCGGTCCGGGTAGGCCTGACCCGAGGGGTTTCTGGTCCTGGCTCAGGTGGCTACCTGGGCCGGTCTCGGGTCCACCTATTCAGACCCGCCGGTCCATCCGGGCCTAGGCCTGACCCAGACCTGGCCCGACTCGAATTCACCCCTAAATTCAATATTGATATAGTATATAGTGTATAGACTTGGACTCCTCGTCTCACAACTATTAAGCCTGAACAACGGTCCACACATGCTTAATAGCTATCATTTACTCCCTCTGTCCCCCTATAAACTATAATTGTCCAATTTTTCCATTTTTGGATGTTCCTTTATTATTGTCTCATACCATATTTGGTAACATTTGTGTGACTCTAATTCATTCTTACTTTATTTTCACTTTATCAACTCATTACCAACCACATAATTCTACTTTTCTTAAAAAGCACGTCACTCCCTTCCGTACCAATATTAGGGGGGCGGAGGGAGTATATTATTGTATAGTTTGTTATGTAGCTGGACTCGTCATGTCTATATTAGCTAGCCCAAGGTTTTGTTCTGGTTAAAATGCTGGTAGTTCTGGTTCCTATAATTGCAGACAGGTCTACATCTCGCACAAGTTATGGTGGGAGAAGATTAACGCATATTCCATTTCCCACAACCTGAAACAACATTACAAGTTCATAACAATGGATAAATCACAGAGCAGTATGTCCAATGCAAGAGAACCCAACCCCAGACAACACTAAATCTTGTTGTTTGTTAGTTGTTACATGTGGTTTGTAATAAGAATCTACAACAGAAAGAAGGAAGAAAAAAACGTATCTCACCAACAAATGAGTCATCACAGAAAGTTTGCATCATTGTGCTCATAGATATCTAAGATGAGTAACCCCACGGAGTATGGACAGAAAAAGGTTCACGGAAAGGGAATGAGGGAGGGTAGCTCCAACAACACTATTTAAAGGATCTTTTGTCCAATCCATATCATTATCTGACCATTTCACTGCAGTTTCCTATCCTTGGCTTAATCATCAAAAACTCAACCTCTGTCAGGCGTCAAGATCATTTAGACTTATAGTGAATGTATAGCCTCTACTCCAGCAAAGAGAAATCCACTGGCCCTAAGTCCTTGACTAATATGCAGCAAGTAATTCTTGCAAAAACAGAATTGGTAAGCACTAATAAGAGTACCCTATGCAGAGGTTCCCGGAATGTCTTTGGTAGTTGAGCAAGGTTCCAGAGGCTGCCTTGCTACAACAGCAGGTTGAGGTGGCTTCTCTGCAGATGGGGTCCATGATGGTCTGTTGGGGCGGATATTTTCAACTTCCTTTTGAGGGATATCAAACTGCAACCACCATAAATAAGACATGTAAATCAACCACAAACACAAACCGCAATATCTGGTGAAATAAGGACTAGAAATATGGTTCAAATAAGGACTACAAAAAACATATAGCTTGCAAAAAGAGTTCCTAAATTTAGGAACATATAACATGAGAAAATGTTCAAAAATTGACTACAATAGCATATAATTTCAAATACGGAGTATATTTTTTAGTAAATAGACATGCTTTTGATTATAGTACATCTCACCAAACTATACTTTAAGGCACTTTATATTGTCTCTGCTCTCTTTTTGTGGTATTCCAAAAAAACGAAATTATGACAACTGGGAAAATGGATTTCACTTTTTTGTTGGCATTTTCCAAAATAACATGTATAACTACTTTCCACTTAATCATACAACCAAGGTCATATCATTTAAAATGTAAAGCAAAAACTAAAAGTGACTGATGCCGAATGAGCCTTAAAGTAATTGAAGCATTATGTCTAACGGTCTAAGCAATGTAGTGGTTATTGAAACATGAGCTAAAGTATAGCATTCAAGCATAGATAGTAGATAATTGAATATGATTTTTTCTAGGGATAAATGAATATGATTTGTAGATTCCGAGGCATGTGCATATAAGGCATAGAAGCAAGACCGGAGTGTTACCAGCCATGCTAAACAGATTAAAAGCAGAGCAAGAAAACCAACAGGAAGAATGAATAATTACAAAACATAGTACCACATATACATAGATCGAAGTTAAATTACCTTGTATCCACAGCCAGCTACACAAGCGCGAAAGCATTCCTGTTTGAAAAATGGAAGTATCTGTTATCTATACAAGCAAAACTTTACTAGTCGTGATTGATTTACCCATTTACCTGTTCAAAAAAAGAGGTATTTTTTAGGGGGTTGAATAGGTTATCCAGAACGGGCCCCCGATTTATGGGGCCCCAGATTTTTAAAAGTTTATTAGTATTATATATTAATCAATAAAATACAGTTTATGGAAGAAAAATATAGATCCATCATTTTTTCGTTAGTTTCTAAAAAAACTATAAAGGGTGAATCGGAAGGTATATGACCACCTATTATGTTACTCCAATTTTTGAAAAAACTGATATACATACATACATACATATATATATATATATATAAAATATTCCCGTCCGGCCAGGCTGAATAGGAGGGTGGTCCGGCCACCTCAATTTTAGATAATTTCCACCTAATTTGAGCAAAAAATTCAATATGGAAGACAGTCAAATGTTTTTTGGAAGATAACTGCATTTTATATGTATATTTTGGCGCACTTATCTTCCAAAAATCATTTGACCGTCTTACTGATTGAATTTTTTACTCAAATTTGGTGGACATAATCTACACTTCATGAGGAATATGCTCAAAAAATTTGAGCAAAAAATAACAACGGGAACCACCCCAAAATGAGGTGGCCAGACCACCTTCCTGTCCGGCCTGGCCGGACAGGAATAGCACTATGTATATACAAGTATATAGTAGCAATCCTGTAAGGCCAGCCTGACAAGATTTGCCGCCCGGCTGAGGGCATTTAGGGGGCTTCCCGGTGGAATTTTTTGATGAAATTTTTTGAGCATGTTCTTCATCAAGTCTAGTTTATTCCCACCAAATTTCAGCTAAAAATTCAATCAGAAAGGCAGTTAAATAATTTTTCTCGAAAAACTGCGCTGTTTAGATATATAAAGCGCAGTTTTTGTAAGGAATTTGTTTAACTGTTTTCCCGATTAAATTTTTAGTTGAAATTTGGTGGGGATATACTAGACTTGATGAAGAACAATCTCAAATCAATTCATCAAAAAATTCCACCTGGAAGGGTCCCATAGAGCCTGTTTAAATGGAGGGTTTGAAAGGGAAGGTATGGGAAGGCTTAAGGCCTTAGTCTATATCTTGATAATTTGCATGTTTCTAAAAACTAATAAAGGGCGATTTCAATGATATACAAATCGTTACATGTAGATCTTTCAATTTTTCTAAAATTCAAATATATGAAATATAGACTAAGCCCTCCAAAACCTTCCTTTACAAACCTCTTCAACCTCAACAGACTTTTAAGGCCACTTTGGGAGGAGGGTTTTGGATTGGAAGGTCTCGTAGAGCTTAATCTCTATCACGAAATGTGAAATGTAGTCTTGATACATAAATTCTGAAATGTAGTCATCCATAGCAAAACCATAATGAGGTACCCATATGGCCATATCTTTGTGAGTGTTTTATTTTACTTTTAGTTAAACCATGTGAGTTCAATCGTAAAATTAATTGTCAAAAGATAACAATTTCATAGGAAGTAAGAAAAGATAAAAGTGCCTCTGAATAGCCAACAGCCCCAGGAGAACGATCAATGTAAGAACTCCACTTTTGATCCTTCAAAACTGGATCTTTGTAACACAATTCATCACATTCACCTAAGCCTGCAATTAAGGGAAAATAGCCCTTTATACTCAAACTAATCTAATGTAGTGATCTTTGTATATCAGTAAAAAAATGCAGCAAACCAGTGTTTGGTCATTGATGTAAGTAGTACTATCTCCGTCCCAAAGAAATGTCATGTTTAACGCTAACCAACATATTTGGGTAACGTAGTAAGGTACAACTCCTATTTTTTAGACGTTGAAAGCAAGCTACAACTGCTATAGTGTCTTACTTATATTTTCAAAATATATTTGCTAGTTTAGAAAAATTAATTTTATGTAAGTTACATATAATTAATTTTTCTAAACTAGCAAATATATTTTAAAAATAATAGTTTTCTTTGATCATACAAGACTTCTGGGACAAAAGAAAGTGTTAAAGATGAATCGTTTTTGTGATGGAGGGAGTAGTTTATAGTTTGGCAGAAAATTAACATCCCAAACAAGCTAAGGAGCTTTCTGTTAGAAGACTTAGAACAGCTCCATGGATAACTATGTATGTTTTCACTTGTACTGATTCAGTCTCGGACCATGTCGACCTTGACCAAACTTAGATAAACTACACCACACTAGATCAGACACACAAACTGGACATGACTTGGATAATAATAAAATACACATAACACCAGACTAGACCAGTTCAGACCAGACCTGAAAATTTCAGTCTAAGTGAAAGCATCCTAAATTTGGCATAGTTTGTTGCTTATGATAATGGTAAAAGCTCATAAAAGTCAATGGAATTAAACATTGAATACTATAAAATTGTTAGGTTCATCGGCATGCCACTTTAAGAAGCCTTCCCATGTTTTCAAGAAACATGAATCTCATCAATATATATATTTATCCTTTATACAAGTACAATAGAAGGTCATACAAATGAGAAAGAGATCTTACATTCCTCCCAAGTGTCCCCATCAGAGTCGCACCCTTTCTTGCAGAATACTCTCCCTGCAAAGATTATTATTACAGTACATGATAAAGCAATTGTGTGCATCAAAAACTAAATTGACTTGTTGCGAGAATCGGGAGACGACAAAGATTTGACATTAGAAAACCATTGACTTGATTTATGTGCCTAATGAACAAAAAGATAATAATCACCAATAAATCCTTAATATACATAATAAACTAGATTTATGATTATGCATCCCTATTCGGTAATAATACTTCAGTTAATGCCAAACCACAATATAAAAGCTCTGTTTACATCAGTAATAATACTTCAGTAAGTGCCTTCTGAGTCCCATAGGAAGCCATGGCTGAGTATTAATTAACTAAGCAATCAAATATACATCTACAGGAACCATTTCCCGAAACTTAAAGCCACAATAAGAACTCCACCTATGAGAAATACTTCAGTGACTTCCACTATTAGGATACATACCTAGTTTGAATCCCCAACCGTCATGTTCCTACTTTTTACTCCCACGAGTAGATTCTTTTGTCTCTAGTAGTCCTTGCGACCACTTGTCTGGTCAATTTCTATACAATTTCCAGTTGAATTTAAAAAGGAGTTGCCTCAAGGATCTTAAGTTGTGAGACTAAAAGTGGAAAAATGAATGTCAAGGACCAATGAGTAGAAATGTCTTAATAGAGGTACGACTGAAGTGAAATTAATTATCTCACCCACAAAACTTTACCCTAGCCATTGTGATATGTTACCATTATGGATTTATAAACTTTAATACGTATTCAAATCTCTAACAACCCAAAATTTAACAACACTCAATTCAACCAGGCTCTAAAACAAACTAAATCACAGTTTTAGCTCTGCAAATAAGCTTTCACTGGTTTCTACACATAAAACTCTGCAAAAACGCCAATTCTAGAACGGAGGAAAATGAACAACACATCCTGACCAGTTGCCCCCTTACGTATTTTAAAAAATTGAAACATTCAAGGTCACTGCTGAAGACGATAGAAATTTGCAAAACTAAGAACAGATTAAGCAAATGCGAATGCACATAGCATCATAAAAATGAACACCGCGAAGACACGCAAAAGAAGCACACATTATGTTCTGCATAACATGGGAAAATGTAAAAGTCGGGGCAAGAGTAGGGAGATTACAAGGAATTTGCATGAGACTAGCGTATTTCTGAGTGCATTGATTGTTACATGGCGGTGTCCATTGCAGCGGAATCATTTCTCTTTTCCTTCTAAAACAGATGAAACCTCCCCTCTTCCCGTTTTACCTGTTCGGTCCCTTTATTGACAGATTATTTTTATTACTGGAAAATGGAAGTTTGGGTCATGAAAGGGAGAATATAAGACGAAGAAACCGGGAACAGGTGGGATATGTCTGATCGTGTGAATAAGGGGCATAGAGAGTCCAATTAATTTGGTACTGATGTTATGCTCATTTTGTAAGTCACGTATGATAATTTGATACTGATGTTATGCTCATTTTAAAATGTCATATGAATGCATATTTCAAAAATATCATACTATATTAAATTCGCATATTGAAATTCATAGGAGTCTATTATAGATATAATTTTGAAAAGTTTTCATAAAAGAAAAAATAAGAAAGAGAAAATTACTTAGATGATATGAAGCAGAGATCGTGATGCTCATTATTTGGTTTCTAATACTCAATAAAATAGGTCAAATGCTCAGTAAAAGTACACTAATGCTCATTTAACGAAAGTCGTGATTACACCTGGATGTATGATATAGGCACTGGCTTTTAATGGCTACTAGCGAATATTAATTAAATGTTTCATTATCTTTTCATTATTGCGTATTAGAATCATGCAATTGAGTATCATGATTTGTGGTCTAGTGTCTATAATCAACTTTTATGTCCTAATGTAATTTTAAAATATGTATTGATATAACATTTTTTAAAAATGAACATAGTATAGGTACTAAATGGACATACATAACTTACAAAATGAGTTTTCAAAAATTCAAAAGCTTGTTTGAATTCTCTAATGTGTTTTAAATGTTCATTTGTGCAAATATAATATAATGACAAATATAGTAATGAAAAAATACTAAATTTATATTAAAAATAATTATAGTCTTTTTGTTCTGGAATTAAAAATAAAACCGAGTTCTTTTTATAATGTTTACTCATGCATATTTATTTTACACTATACTTATTTTAGTATAATACAAAACTCATGCTAGTAATTAGCATATAATATTTAATAATCTAATAAATATTCATCTTAAATTGAAAATAGAAAAATAAAACATTAATATCTTAAATATCCATCATAGATTAAAATCAATGGAAAAGGTGGATAAGAAAAAAAGGAAAAAAGAAATAAGAAGGAAGTACGTAGAAAGCAAAAAAAACAAGGCGGGTCAATTCAAGAAAAAGAACTGGGACGAGGGTCACTATGTAAAAGGAGCCTACTCACCATGTGTGGGCCGCATCTCCATAAAAGCTGTTGACCATGACTGCCGGCCCTGTAGTCCACAACGCAGGAATGAAGATTACAAATGGAAGTACAAAATATTACAAAAATACCTGGATGTACGGTGAGCACCGTACATCCGGGTGTACGGTATAATTTACCGTCATAGGACTGACTCTGCAAGTACGGGACAAAGTCCCGCTCTCTATCTGTCACATTGTGATTATAGTCTAATTTACATCCTCCCAACGTACCGTCCAGTCGGGGTTGAAGGTCCTCACGGATGGGGTGTCATCCTTTTATTACGAAGTATTCCGTATTTTGTTTAATATTGCCTTGGGAAAATGCATGTTGATTAATTAACGGAAAACTGGTATTCCACCCGTGCTTTGTAGAAATTTAATATTCAAACACATTCGTGTTTGTATATTACTACCTCTGTCCCATTAAGTTTGAGACAATTTGATTTACCATATTTGATAAAAAATTTACTTTAATATGTGTAAAAATGAGATGCAAGTCAAAATATCACCCCTTGTCTTAAAGCATCTTATTCAAATTCAATGCAATCCCATCTTTCCCTAACCGCGACCTCAACTGCAGTTCGAACTCCCAATACCCTAGTTTCAGCCGAACTTCAATCACCACTTTTCGAAGCAGTGAAAGCCTTGATATTTTCACAACAAAAAGAAAATCATAAAAAATAATGCTAATATAAGAAGTTAAACAAATACACATATTACAAATTTTGAAGATCTCAGTATAGATAACGCCTTTGAGAGTTTCGGATCTTTTTCAAGAAAGTAGAGCTGAATTTTATTTTTATTTCAATGTGTAAAAATGAGATGTAAGGGAGACACTACTAAATATGAATTATTTAACAGTTCAGCAGTTGTAGTTAAATATTTAGAATACTTATTGCACTAATAAGAAGGGGTAAACAGAATCACAACATGCAATTGTCTATGCATTACAAATTTATAGCACACACATGTAGCCAACCTAGGATATGTTCATTGAGAAAAAAGAAATAATGTCACTTTTACATCAAGAAGTAACGGATCTTTTTCAAGAAAATAGAGCTGAGTTTTATTTTGACTTCAATATGTGTAAAAATGAAATGTAAGGGAGACATTACTAAATATGAATTATAAATAATAGTGAAACCTAAGAACGTCTATCTTTCATGTCCATTTCTCGTATTTGATTAAAAAAGCCATGTACCTTAAACTGTTTTTTAGGGTGAAAAAAGTTATTTATCTCAACCTTGATATTCTTGTATTGAGGAAATATCAAGTAATGGCATTTAAATCTATACATATATAAAACACACAATTTTATAGACCTTTATAATGAGAAAAGTTAAAAAAACTTATACGGGAAGTCGGGAATATATATCCGTTTTTCTCCATTCTTTATGCCAAAGAATTTCCATTTGAATTCATTATAGGAATCCAACTTGCAATGGATTTGAAAATTTGAACCCATGGAGAGAATACCATTATCAAACAAAAAAATCATATATGCAGCGACTGGCTCGGTTTATTGCACATTAGCCATCACCCTGAATCATTTCTTTGCCCTAATAGGCAAATCTGGAGCCTCAGAAGTAGTGGGGAAATTTTAAACAATTTATTTAAACTAATAAACACTGTTGTTTTCTTTTAAAGAATAACTTTGTCTAAGAAATCACTCTACTTAATGGATATGGAACACATTGGCAAAAACATTTTTTAGAGTTTACGCAACATTAGGAGTTGAACGATTTTTAAATAAGTATTTTACGGTATTTATAGAACTATATGATCCAATAATGGAGTTTTTTCCTAATATAATGTTAAATAAAAAAATATTTATCAAAATAAGGTTAGGTTAAAAGTATTTCTAAAAATATTCCTCCCTTCAACTTCAGTTAAGAGAGCCGACATAGGTCCTCACCCAAAAAAGAAATCTCATTTTTATTTAAAAGTGGTATAACTTTTTTATTTGTGCTCTGATTTTTACAAAAAATAGACCAAAACTCAGAACTTTTTATTATCTTTCATATGACACCAATATTCAATATATAAAAAATAATAATACTTTGAAAATATCTTTTTTGTAAATGTTACGGGGTATATCTTTTTTATTTGTACTCAGATTGTTACAAAAAATATAGCTAAATTCACAACTCTTTCTTATCTTTTATAAGACACTAATTTTGAAGATATAACAATTAAAAAATTTAATTATATTAACTTATGAAGTTTATGATCATTTTTTACTATGCACACAATTAATCAGGAGGGATAGTTTATAATAAAACTGCACAAAGAATAAAATAATAAATAAAAGTGATGAAGTTTATGGAATTTTATTGTAAGCTATCACTCCTGATTAATTGTTTCCACGATAAAATCGATTATATATTGCACAAATCAATAGAATTAATTTTTTAAGGTTTATTTATTCAAAATTAGTGTCTTATGAAAAATAATTGATTGAGTTTAATCCAACTACGAGAGCTAAATCTATAGAGGCAGATGAAAATATGGCAGCGTAAGGCAGTCTTTTATTGATCAGTGTTTCGATCCCCTTTCAGGAGGTTTACAAGTCATATTTAAAGGCTAAGGAATTAGTGATTCAAAAGGAAACTGATACAATAAATGCTACCACCTCCGTCCCGCTATGATTGCCCCGTTTTACCTTATCAGTCCGTCCCACTAAGATTGTCTCATACCAAATTTGGTAAAGTTTGTGTGACTCTAAATCATTCTTACTTTATTCTTACTTTATCAATTCAATATCAATCACATAAACCACTGTTTATTGATTTGCGTGCCACTCCCTCTTGTACCATTGTTAGCGGGACGGAGGGAGTATTAATTACACATTAGTTCGAATAGGAATCTTGTAACGTCTTGACCGTTGTGCAATGATTATTCCTTTATTCCCACATTTCTGCTGTTAACTCCTGCCAGTTGCCATTCTAATGATAGCGTGCCACGTCAGCCCTAGGAATATTCCAGCCTCACTAGAACTCCGCCCAGGCTCGAGGCCTGCTTCCCAGCCTGGCCTGGTTGTGGGTTCCTCTCGTGGGCTTGATTCCTAGTTAGGCCCAGTGGTTATCTAACATTAATTCCGTTTAAGGGTTAATCCCGTTAAGGGCTTGATCCCGTTGTGGGCTTTTGGGTTGTGTTTCCGTAGTTGGGCCATGGTTGAATCCCATGGTATCATCACGAGCCCCCCACTCTCTAAAATCAGCGAGGTTGGATTTGGGGAGAGTAATTGGAGCGAACAATTTCAAATTTGGAATCTTTGGGGTGAACTGTAGCGCCGCTTGCATTAAATGTGCCCGACTTGACATAGGCTTGCAACCCGATACAGTTTCCAATCTGACTTACCATCTTCAGCACTCGAGCGTTATCATTGCGGTTCCCGAGCGGTTTCCAAACCCTAATTTCTTGGTTATTTAAACACCTACCGCCTCTCACTACATTCTTTCGCAATCTTCACTCTCTCTTTGGCCTTCGTCTTCTCGGTTGGGAGCTTTAAGCCGCAAAACACTTCCCTTCAGTCTTCCAACTTCATCAGGTTAGTTTCCCTGATGTCTTCTTCGATTTCTGTTCCTTTGCACCATGTATTTTCTGACGTGGGTGCCATCTCCAACCGGCCCCGCATTCCGGTGGACCGAGATGGGAGGGAAACTCACTTCTTCCTTTCTTGCGACTACGCCTGGCAGGTCCCGGCTGTCGCTTTATCTGACACCGAATTCGGTGAGGCGGTGGCCCTTGCGGGCTCTAGTGTCGTTTGCTCCCGCCCTACCCCTGGGCAAAACATTGTAGATCCCCCCTCCCCTTTTCATTTTGGGGTGCATCTGGCCAATCTGCAAGTAGGCCTTCGATTTCCTCTCCATAATGCCCATTTGAGCGTTATGAGCTATTATGGCGTGATTCCGGGTCAATTCTTCCCAACTACTCATATGTTCATAGCTGGGTTCCTTGCCCGATGCTTGCATTTAGGTATTTGCCCTACAATCGATCTCTTTCTCCATTTCTTTCACTCTGTACGACCTGGTGGTTCTGAGTCCCCAGGATACCTCTCGATTTCTCAACAGGTAGGCCATCGCTTATTCGAGGCCAAATCTTATCCCGACTCTTTCAAGGGTTGGAGGCAGAAATGGGTCTGGGTCACCCCTGCGGATGGTAGGCTGCAGTTTGAGAACAAGTGGGGGGAGATGATCCGGAAATGGGCCATGCCTTTTCTGTCAGAGGGCAATGCGGAGACTGCCAAACTGATCGCTGATGGTGCACCATTTCTGATGGGCCATTACGTAGGTGAGGACAGAGTGGTTGTACTTACCTTTTCGCTAGGTCGGCTTTGTTTGAGTTGCCGTTCATTTTTGAATTTTATCTTCTGGGTGTTTCCTTTCTGACTTGGTTTGTGCTTGTTACAGCGGGTGACAAGATGACTTCCCGACTGGAACGACTTGCGGCAGAGGCTGGCGCCACTCCCGGTCCCTTAGTTCCCGCCAGGAAGATCCAGACCCGGGGGAGTGTTGGGGCCGTCCCGGAGAAGTCAGGGGGATCCGCCTTGGAGATAGTGCTGGGCATTTGAATACGCCGGCCATTGACCCTCAGCCCCCCATTGGTAAGGGGGTTGGGAAGAGGCTGACACTCCGGCCTATCTCCGGGCCCAAGAAGAAATGAAAAGCTGTTGTTAAGTCCTCTGAGGATTTTGTAGATGTGGATTCCGATTCGGACACTCAGTCCCAGGGAGGTGGTAATCAGGGGGAAACCCCGACACCCATCCATTCTGTTCGCCTCTCCATGAAGTCCTGCTCCGCCTCTCAGTTCCTCCACACTGTGAACCCGGTGTCGCTGGGCCTGGCTATTACTCCTCCCCTTGAAAAAAAGGAGATCCGGGGTTTGTCTCCCCAGACATCCATCCGACGCGCCGTCCATTCTCTATCTGAGGTATGCCTCGTTCGCTATTTCCATAGTCACGTTGAGATTTCTGGTTTGACTTTTTTTCGTAACTCTGGTTTTGTTGCTTCCAGGCCTTCATTCTTGCTTCCTCAGGCTCCCGTCTCTTAGACGAGGGGCAGGACGATGCTCAAACCTTGATGGCTGGTCTCAAGGAACAAGCTGATGACTTGAAGAAGAGGCTAGCGGTGGTGGTGGAGAGGGGCGAGCTGCTGCAGAAAAGGCTGACTGACGTCGAGGCCGCGCATCGAGTGATGGAGGAGGAGGAGGAGGAAAGCTGAGGAAGTTCGTTCGGCCGCTGTCCAGGCCTTCAAGGGGAGCGTAGATTTCCAGACTGAGGTGGAGCAGGCCATCTGAGGCCGGAGGGAGGAGATAACACTAGGTTAGCTTCAGACCCCTGAAGGTGAAGCCAAGCTAGATGACGAGGGGCCTTATGCTTTCAGCTGGGCCAATACGGGATGCAGAAGTCCCTGTATGACCTCCTTGAGAAGAGAGACCTTCCTTTTCTGCCCAGGCTTGGGGTCTTTCGGAGTTGATGAAAAATCCGGAGGCCCTTGAAGAGACCCCGGCCGCTGACACCCCTACTCCTGAGGTTCCTCCTTCTCAATCTGGTAACTGATAAAACTCTCCAATGACATTTAACAAACATCTTTTCCAGGCCTGCGTGCCTGCAGCTGTTTTCCACCCTTGGGGTGGCGTGTAATTGACATCTTACATTTTCATTCTACTTTCCATGCGTACATATTTTGATCACTGCTTTCTTGATCATCTTTGTTGGTTGCTCGACTTGATTTATCCTGTGTTTTGACGTTGTCTGAGGCTTCCGGCCCTTTCCGGGTTGGCTTATTCCCTTGGACTTTGTTGTCTTCTGGGAGTTGACCTTTGTTTTAAACCTGTGTAATCCATACGCTCCAGCGTGGCCCTTGAGCCTCCCTGCTTAGTTGTTTTCATTCACTTGGTCTGATCCTTTATGCATTTGGCCTTGAATTTCCGGTCAAGGTTGTCTTTCCTTTGTTAAGGATGACGTTACCAATTTCAGACCCTTAGGCTCTTAATAGTTGAGCCAGATTGGGTGGGCTTCACTCTAGGTTACTTAGACCTTGGTGATTGGCCTCTTAATTGGCGAGGCTTGTTAGCCTCTCCGGTGCAAAGTTAACTCCATAAGTTTCATCTTTAGCCCTGTAAAATCTTAACCTTGCAAAAGGTTGTCTTTTCCTGTTTGAGGAAATTCAATTTTGTGTATAGGGCTGTTTAACCTTGAGAAAGCTTGTTTTATTCCCGCTCTCGTCTTTAGGTAGACTAGGTTGAGCTTATGGAATTAGATGAGTTTGGAATTTGTACTTTGTCTTTTGCAGGTACCAATTAGGCGTGGCCTTTGCTTTTTTTTTAATTTTTTTTTATTTTTTTTTTTATTTTTTTGGTCGGTCGAAAAACCTTCACAATTAATTTATAATGGACTTAGTGAATAAATCAAAACTTTTATTGAAATTTGAAGCGAAAAATAGAGGATTACATGCTTACTAGTAGAACTTCATCAAGTGCTCAGAGTTCCACACTCTATCTACCAGTTTTCCTTTAGGAGTACACAGCTTGTAGGCCCCAGACCCGATTACTCCCTTGATCTTGTACGGGCCTTCCCAGTTCTTGGCAAATTTTCCACCCTCTAGAGGCTTGCTGGCCGACCTCCTTCTCAAAACCAGACCCCTGATGTTAAATTGTCTTGATTTGGCTCTTGCGTCATGGTATTCCTTCACCTGCCTTCTATAATTTTCGGCTCTAATGAAGGCTCTATCTCACTTCTCTTCAATTAGATGAAGTTCTGCCCTCAACATTTCCTCGTTGTTCTTCGGATCGTATTATTCTACCCTTCTGCTTGGGATTAGAGCTTCCGAGGGTGCTCGCGCCTCGAACCCATAGGTTAGGGCAAATGGGGTCTCTCCAGTCGCTTTCCTTGGGGTTGTACGGTAAGCCCATAGGATATTGTTGAGCTCGTTCACCCAAGTTGTTCCCATATATTCCAGCTTCCTTTTCAGGCCACTAACGATCGTTCTGTTCACGTTCTCAACCTGTCCGTTGCACTGAGGGTAAGCGACGGACGCCCTGCTGGCCTCGACCCCCCATTGCTCACAAAATTCTTTAAAGGATTCGGAATCGAACTGTTTCCCGTTATCAGTAATAATCTGCATGGGAACACCGAAGTGGCAGAAGATGTTTCTCCATACAAACTTTTTGCATTGCTCAGCGGTGATCGTGGCCATTGGTTCGGCCTCCACCCACTTAGTGAAGTAATCAACTGCAACTATCACGAATTTCCGACCTCCTGAGCCCTGCGGAAGGGCCCCCACGAGATCTATTCCCCACCTTGAGAAGGGGATTGTTGTGCTGATTGGGACGTACAGGGTGGCCGGCTTGGCCGGAATTGTTTGGAATTTTTGGCAGACCTCACACCTTCGTGCGAAGTCCGCACAGTCCCTTATCATGGTCGGCCAAAAGTATACTTGTAAAATAGCTTTTCTGCTCAAAGTAAATGCACCTTGGTGTGATGAGCAAATTCCCTCGTGTAATTCTTTAATTACCTGTCGGGCTTGATCCGGCCTCAAACACTTCAAGAGCACCCCATTGTAGCTTCTTTTGTAGAGTTTGTCATCCTGGATGACATAGTTAGGGGCTCTCCTTCTGACCACTCTTGCCTTATCCTCCTTTAGGGGTAGCATTCCGTTCTCGATATATTCCATCAAGTCATCTATCCAACATCTTGGAGCTTGGTCGACTGGTAAGACCTCCTGATCCTTGGTGACTTCAATGCTTGGTTTGCTCAATTCGTGTACTTGAGCTATGCGTGTGAGATGTTCGAGAGTATCGGTCGTCAATTTTGACAGGGTGTCCGCCTCTATATTCTGAGCCCGTGGAACGCAAAGTAGGTCATATTCTTCAGACTGTTTTTTGATCTTCAGGGATGCATCCATGTATTTCCGCATATGGGCTTCCTTGGCCTCAGACTCCCCCCTAAGTTGTTTGATTACCAACTTAGAGTCGCTTTTGATCTTGTGTTTTTGAGCTTTGAAATACCTCGCTATCCTGAGACCGGATAGCAGGGCCTCATATTCAGCTTCATTATTGGATAATGTAAATGAGTACCTCAGGGCATGGTACAATTTTAAGCCCTCAAGGGTGATGAGGACTATCCCTCCTCCGCAACCTTTGGACCCCGATGATGATCCATCAGTCATTAGGGTCCATCAGTCTTCTTCTTCGCGTCGCCTTTCTTCAGCCACGTCTCTCACGGTGCATTCCACTTGAAAATCTGCTAGGGCATGCCCTTTGATCGCGGTTCTGGATTGAAAGCTCACCTGATATTGGCTAATCAATAAGGACCACATCACAACCCCGTGCGGTCTTGGCTGTTCGGAACAGAGTCCCCACCCCCAGGTCTGACAGTACCCTGATAGGATGAGCCTGGAAATAGTGGGCCAGCTTTTTTGCTGCGACATAGACTGCGAGGGAAGTCTTCTCTGGGGCTGGATACCTGAGCTCGGCCCCATGGAGGACCTTGCTGACATAGTAAACCGGCCTCTGGATGACCCCTTCTTCTCATACCAAAACAGAACTCACCGCGCTTTGAGTCATGCCCAAGTAAAGGACTAGCGGGTCACCAGCCTCGGGTTTGCTGAGGAGCAGGTTTGATTGGAGGTATTTATTTAAGTCCTCGAACGCAGCTTGACATTCTTGTGTCCATTGGAACCCGTTGCTTTCCTTTAAAACTTGAAAAAATGGCAAGGATTTATCGACTGACCTGGATAGAAACCTCCCCAAGGCTGCCAATCTGCCCGTGAGGATTTGAACTTCTTTGATGTTCCCCGGGGGTTCCATATCCAGAATTGCCTTGACCTTTTCTGGGTTAGGCTCAATGCCTCGGTGTGTAACCATGAATCCTAGAAACTTCCCACCCTGGACAACAAAAGTGCACTTCTTGGGCTTGAGTCATAGATTTACCTCTTTCATGATATTGAACACTTCTCTCAAGTCTTCTGCATGATCACTCGCCTTTTGTCTCTTCACGATCATATCATCAACATAGGCTTTCATGTTCCTTCCAAGCACTGCTCGAAATACCTTGACCACCATACGCGTGTAGGTAGCCCCAGAATTCCTCAATCCGAAGGTCATCACCAGATAACAGAAAACTCCTTTGGGTGTGATGAACGAGGTCTTCTCTGCGTCGTCGGGGTGCATGGAGATATTATGATATCCCCTGAATTCATCCATGAAGGAGAGGAGTTCGCACCCGGCAGTTTGGTCCACAACCTAATCTATGATGGGCAGAGGAAATAGGTCCATCGGGCAGGCTTTATTTAAGTCCATATAGTCTACGAGCATCCTCCAGGTGGGTGGCTTAGGGGCCAAAACAACATTGGCGAGCCACTCCGGATATTGTACCTCCCTAATGTGCCCAATGCCTAGCAACATGTTCACTTCACCCCTCACGAATTCCTTTCTGTCCAGAGATAGGTATCTTCTTTTTTGCTTCACGGGTTCTATCTTTGGATCTACGTTCAAACGATGAACAACTATGCTTGGATCGAGCTCGGGCATATCCTCCGGCCCCCAAGCGAAAACCGTTTCGAACTCTGCTTGAACTTGGATTATCTTTGCTTTCAGGTCGGGCCGGGAGTCTCGCCCCAATCTTAACCTGGCGCTCTGGCCGGGAAGGGTCGACCCCGACCTCCTCAAGTTCTGAGATGGGCTGAGCTATGAGTTGCACATCCTCATACTTAGATAGGTCTTACTCAATGGCATTGATCCTTACATCGCTTCTCCCGTGAGCCTTGCAGGCTCTCACATAGCAACTTCTGGCCATTTTTTGGTCTCCTCTAATTGTGCCAATTCCAGCTGGAGTGTAGAACTTCATGCACAGATGAGCCTGGGAAACAATGGCTCCCAGGATGGCTTTATGCACACTTGGTAATTGGACAACAATGAAATCTGCTTCAATTCCCCGTACACAGGGCTCCGATCCAAGCTGGATCTTGATGGTTATCATACCCTTAGGCTCAATTGTATCTCCCGTGAAAGCCGAGAGGGGAGTTCTCACCTGTTTGAGAGCCCCCTTCTGGAGCCCGATTTCTAGGAAAGCATCCATGTAAAGTATGTTGACCGAACTGTCGTTGTCCACCAGTACCCTGTGAACAATCGCGACCATGACCTCCATCTTGATCACCAATGCATCCTTATGTGGTGGGGGACACGGGGGGAGATCATCATTTGTGAAGGTTATAGACTCACGCTTCTGTTTCTTGTCGGCGGGAAGATGGCTAATTTCGCCGACAAACAGCTGGCGATTCCATTTCTTCCTCTCCCCCGTTGTGTCTTCTCCCACAGCTCCGCCATAGATCTGGTTGACATGTGGTCGTTTCTGCCTACCAGAATCTTCTCCTTCTTCATCATCCTCGAACTGGGACCCGACTTCCCTTTGTTTGAAGTTGAGGATGACGCGTCCTTCTCCCTGTTCCAGGTGTTTTTCTTCGGTGGGTGTTGTCCCTGTTGGGCTTTCTTCACAAACTGGTCCAGTTGACCCTCTCGTATGAGCCTTTCCACGTACTTCTTCAAAATGTAACAATCGTCAGTTTGATGAGACCCACTCTTGCGGATCTTGCAGTATTTCTTGGGGTTCTGATTGTGGACGATATTGCACCCCTCGGGGGCGGCAATCAGCCCCTATTTCACTGTGTAATCCAGGATAGTACTCACTTGATGTGCAGACGGAGAAAACTCTGGCTGGATGGCTAACGGCCCTTCAGGAACACCTGATTTGCCTTTTCTGCAGCCTTTCTTCTTCTATCTGGATCCACTCCCCTTGTCCGAGTCGTGGTTTTCTTTCTCTGAGGACTTCTTCTTCTCGCCCTCAGTCTGGCACCTCCCGGTTTCTTCTTCCTTCTTTTTCCTCTCAGCTTCATCTACTCTGGCTTGTGCGTTGGCATGCTGCAGGGTTTCCTCGTGTGAGGTTGGAGGGCTTCACACAAAATCATTGTACAACTCACTCGATCTCAGGTCATCCAGGTCGTCTATCTTCATCGATTCATCCCTCCATCGGACTAAGAAATCAGCCAAGTTCTCTTAGGATCCCTGTTTGATCCCCAAGAGGTGAGAGAAATTCTTCTTGGAATCCTTGGAGTTGGCGAACCAGGTCATAAAAGCATGAGCCAGTTCCCTGAAATTTCGGATCCTTCCATTAGGCAGGGAATCATACCACTCCCGGGCTGGCCCGTCGAGCGTTACCGAAACCCCCCTACACTTGATGGTGTCTTCATATCCCATCATCACCATGTATGCCACATATCTGGAAACATGGTGTTGTGGGTCTGTCTTCCCCCGGTAGGCCTCTATGTTGCATGACCTGTACCCTTGGGGTAGCGGAGCATCCATGATCCGACGAGTGAATGGTTCGGGAATTCTTACCTCATGATTAGGGTTGACTATAGCATCCACTTCCCTCCAGAGCTCGTCCAGACTCCTCCTGAGGTCATCATTGCCATCGCCCGCTCGCGGTCGAGGTGGGTATCGGCGATTTCCACGGGCTTGTCGATTGGCGTTGATCTCGTTTATGAGATCTCCCCCACGCACGCTGCGGCGGTGGGATGAAACGGCCGCGGACGATGCCTCCTCACTCGGCTCGGGATGAGATTCTGTCATGCACAGAGACTCTCTGTTCACCGATTCGGTCCATCACTGAGGTCCTCGGGGTTGGCTTGGAGCGATGGGAGCGTTGAGATCGGGCCGGCGGAGAGCCCCTCTTAGACTGCTCACCTCTCTCTTCCTCCTGTCGGGACATAGACGGAACCCGACGAGGGGAAGGTGATCTCGTATTCGCATTAGGGATGATACCCTGGAAGGCGGTGGTCAGAGTCTGCACTGCCCTTTGAAACGTTGCCAAACTCGCTAAGGCCTGAGTCGGATCAACGTTGGGGATACGATTCCCAGTGCCTGGTGTCTGGAATTGTGGTGGTAGCGTTGTTGTTCGCCTAGAACCTCCACCGCCTTGGAGATGGTTTCTCAAATCCTCCTGTCCCGCCGCGTTGTCGTTACGCCTCCGGAAATCGCTCCGGCGTGACCTAGAACCTTCATCCTCAATCACGACTTGATCGAAACGATTATCGCCTTGATTGCTACCCACACGGTTGTGGCTATGGGATCCAACCATTGTTCTTCGTAGATCGAGGTCTCAACGAGAGCACCAAATGATGGATTTTAATCCAACTACGAGAGCTAAATCTACAGAGGCAGATGAAAATATGGCAGCGTAAGACAGTGTTTTATTGATCAGTGCTTCGATCCCCTTTCAGGAGGTTTACAAGTCATATTTATAGGCTAAGGAATTAGTGATTCAAAAGGAAACTGATATAATAAATGCTATTAATTACACATTAGTTCGAATAGGACTCTTGTAACGTCTTGGCCGTTGTGCAGTGATTGTTCCTTTATTCCCACGTTCTTGACGTTAACTCATGCCAGCTGCCGTTCTAATGATAGCGTGCCACGTCAGCCCTAGGAATATTCCAGCATCACTAGAACTCCGCCAAGGCTCGAGATTGGCTTCCCAACCTGGCCTGGTTGTGGGTTCCTCTCATGGGCTTGATTCCTAGTTAGGCTCAGTGGTGATGTAACATTAATCCCGTTTAAAAGCTAATCCCGTTAAGGGCTTGATCCCGTTGTGGGCTTTTGGGTTGTGTTTCCGTAGTTGGGCCATGGTTTGATCCCATGGTACCATCAATAATAAAGAGTTATAAATTTTGATATATTTTTTGTAACAATCGGAGTACAAATGAAATAGATATAACATTTAGTTATAAACCTTAAAAAATTAGTTCTATTGATTTGTGCAATATATAATCGATTTTTATCATGAAAACAATTAATCGGCAGTGATAGCTTAAAATAAAATTGCACAAAATTCATCATTTTTATTTATTGTTTTATTTTTTGTGCAGTTTTATTATAAACTATCACGCCTGATTAATTGTGTGCATAGTGAAAAACAATCATAAACTTCATAAATTAATATAAATAATTTTTTAATTGTTTTATCTTCAAAATTAGTGTCTTATAAAAGATAAAAAAGAGTTATGAATTTAGCTATATTTTTTGTAACAATAAGAGTACAAATAAAAAAGATATACTCCGTAACATTTACAGAAAAGATATTTTCAAAGTATTAATATTTTTTATTTTTATATATTGAATATTGGTGTCATATGAAAGATAATAAAAAGTTGTGAATTTTGATATATTTTTTGTAAGAATTAGAGCACAAATAAAAAGTTATACCACTTTTAAATAAAAATGGAATTTCATTTTTGGGTGGGGCCCTGTGTCATGTTCTCTTTCTTCTGTTGGGCTTGTTCGTGCGTTACTTCTCATAGATAAGCCCACATTTGAAGTGGCGGCTCTCTTAACTGAGGTTGAGGGGAGCAATATATTGGAAAATACTTTTAACCTAACCTTATTTTGGTAAATATTTTTTTATTTAACATTATATTAGGAAAAAACTCCCAATAATGACATTGCCTTTAAAAAATTATTTATACCACATTGACATCTAAAATAGTAAACCTATTAATGAATAATTAAATAAAGGGAAAAGTGTCAAATATGTACATGAACTATATGAAAAAAGTCAATTGAGTCCTCGTACTATTAAATCATCCAATCAAATCCTCCAACTACAAAAAAAAGAGTCAATTAGGTCTTTCAGCCCGTAAACAACCGGTTAAACGTTAACTTATACGCGTGGCTGGTCCATGTGGGAAATTTTTCGTTTGTTCCCTTTTCTTTTCTCCCTTCTCTTTCCCTTGGTTTTCTTCTTCCGCCTCAGCCCCGCTACACAACATCTTTTACAGAGTATGTTATTTCCTCATTCCTTCTTTCTTTTCTCCACCCCATCCAATCTAAAGAACCTTGCCATTTTTTCATCTCCGGAACTTCAGCAAGTACAGAGGAGAACTGGTGCTGCAAACGACGTGGACCATGGGTCTTGCCACTTGCCTCATGCGGACGAAGTTATGCACTGGCTAACCGCTCTTCGGTCTTCTTCTTCTCCATCTGTCCGATTCTATTCAATTCGTTGCTGCAAAACTAGTTGGCACCGGCATGATGACTGATGCGATTTCGCCAGAGGCCTTGGGCTATCTTCCACATGTTTACCGGTGAGTTTACCGACAGGTTTGTCTCCATTGCAACCCGTCATCCATAGAGAAGGGAATGGTCGGTGTGGTGACTAGGGTGGGTTCCAAAACAAGGGAGGAGAAAGGGGTCCTGACTCCTGGGTTGCAGGGGCGCACCCAGGAAAGTCATCTTGGAGGGGCGAAAATATTTTTTGAGGGTTCAAAATACTTTTTGGGAGGGAGAAAATTATTTTTAATATATTTTTTGAAAAATATTTTTCAAAAAATGTTTTAAGTATATTTTGAACCCTCAATATATATATATATATATATATATATATATATATATATATATATATATATATATATATATATATATATTGAGGGTTCAAAATATACTTAAAACATTTTTTGTTAGGGGCAGTAACCCCCTGGGTCTGTACTACGGTCCGCCCCTGCTGGGTTGTTGGTTGGATGCTTCACCGAAGAAGAAAGTAAGGAGAGAAGAAAGAAAGAGTTGCAGGGAAGAGATGAAAGAAAAAGAGAAAAAGAGAAAAAGAGAACAAAAAATAAAAAAATGCCACTTGGCATCCAAGTCACATGTTTTACCGGTGAGACTTCAAACAACCGGCTAAAAATCAAAATTGAATGTTTCTTTAGAGTTCAGGGACTTGATTGAGCGATTTAATAGTAGGAGGACTCAATTGACTCTTTCGATATACAAGACGGGGCAGGGCGGACCCGCCCCAAATGACTCGGGTCAGGGCAGATCCTTGCGGGCCGGGTTTTTTGACATTCCTAATAAATACAGGTATCCCAAAAGCTAAGGGGGGAATTCTAAAGATTGTGGATTTCATGGATTTTAAGGGAATTCTAAAGATTTTACAAACTCTTGTGGAATCCTATGGATTTCGCTATTGTAGAATTATATGGATTTCTATGGATTTAGCTCCAAACTTTGGACGTGCACTGCAATCAACTTTGAATCTGGACAATTTCCTTTGAGCTCAATTTCTTCTCCAAAAACCAGATCCCTCGTCTCAGCTATGGAGCGTGGATAAAAATGGGTAGCAGGTTTCCAAGTGAGTAGCAGGTTTCCTTCTCATTCTGGAGCTTCCCATCTTGTTTTGTGGCCCTTGAGGTTCTTGCATCGAAGAAAAAGAACGATGCCATCATCCAGCTGGTATACATGGAATCCAATGAGAAATGCCATGAAAGCTTCAAGCTGGAGTTATTCACCGGCAACCTCAGGAGCCATGGACCAGTTATCTCGCCCCTTTCTCCCGCCGGCAATATTTCAGATGGAATCATTTACACGTAAATTTCCTATCAAAATCCTTTAGGCCCTGTTTGGTCGGAGGAAAGTGGAAGGCTTTCAAATCCTCCACTTTCTCCCATTCAAAATCCCTCAAATCGGGTTATTTCAGAGGAAACGTGTTGATAACCACAAACTATCCATCTCTTATGTGAATGAACAAAACGTTGTAATATAAAAAGGTAAAAAACAAAAATTTTTAAAAATTTAAAAATTTAAAAATTTAAAAATTTAAAAATTTAAAAATTTAAAAATTTAAAAATTTAAAAATATAAAAATTTAAAAATTTAAAGATTAAAAAATTCAAAAATTAAAAAATTAAAAATGTTAAAAATTAAAAATTAAAAATTAAAAAAATTAAAAAAAATAAAATAAAATAAAAATAAAAAACATAAAAATGCCAAACTGAAAAAACGAAAAAATATAAAATTAAAAAAGTAAAAAATCAAATAAAATAAAATTATGACTCATGACCATAGGAGTAATATTCATAGTAGTTAGACATGTATCTATTTTTTAAGTAAGCTATCAAATAAAAGTAAATTATGAAAATATTTTCATTAAACCTTTCCTCCTATTTCCTCCAACCAAACACAAAATTTTGTCAAAATTCTCCTTCCCCTTCCCTTCCCTTCCCTTCCCTCCTTGACTCTCCCCTTCGCTCCCCTCCTTTGAACCAAACAAGGCATTAAACTCCATCGAAATAATAACAGTTGAAATCCATGGAATGTTTAAGAACACCCATATTTTAATAGACTCCATAGAAATCCGAATTTAGGACACCCAAATTTTGGTGGAGTTTTAAATTCCTTTGAAATCCATCAGATTCCATGTTGGGGACACCCCCTAAATCTCGGTTAACGAAAAAAAAATTATGCAATTGGTTATTTTATTTTATTTATTTATTTATTTATTTATTTATTTATTTATTTATCTATTCTAATATAAAAGGAAAATAAGTTTGAGGAATAGTGTTCCCTCCAAGAAATGTCAACATCAAATTTTATTTTAATTTTTATTGGATACTTTATTTTGATTGAAATACTAATTTTCTATTGGTTGAAATGGGTGGTGGGAATAGTCAAATACTTAAACCTTATTGGTTGAAATGGGTGGTGGGAATAATCATATACTTAAACCTTATTGGTTGAAATGGGTGGTGGGCATAATGAAGCTTATTGATTGTTTCCAAATTCCTAAAAGATTGCAATGGACTTTCACCTTTAAAAGCAATGTGAATGTAAGAAGGTTTTCACATTCATTCATTCCCATATCAATGAATATATATTATTGCTCAAGTTGGTAGTATTATTTTGTAACAATTGATTTCACCAAAAATTGATTGAAAAAAACATATCGTAATTTTATAATAGTAGGTTGGACAAAAAAAATAAATTCAAAAGACATTGATGGAAGGGATATTTTTTAAGTAAAGTGTTGTATTTATTAGAGTTGTGCTATTTAAATAAAAAAAGCTCTCTTAAAATTATCAAATTCATAGAAGTCTATGTGTTTGGTGTGTGTTACATCTATGTTGTCTTTTGATATACCGGGTCGAGAAGGGCGGGAGTGGAGATTGGATGTTGGGGACAAATAATGGGTACACAATAACCGTTTGGAATTCGTTTTTGGCGATTCGGGTTTCGGGTTGTTCAACCTCATGAATGAGTTCATCGGTCTCCCAACAGTTCGAAATATTTAAAGGTAGATGGTGTAGTTGTATTTAATGAGATTGTGTTACTATTAATGGTACATGGCATGTTTGTTCGCACGTGTGTGTACAAGTGTACAATTTTTAAAATTGGTGGAAGTGTTGTGTTTAAAGTGTCTTTAAAAAAATTTAAAAAATGTTTTAAGTGTGTTTTGTTAAAAATGAAAACAAACATCATCCATATTTTTTGGAGAATGAAAAATGATAAACATAATTTTAGGATGCTTATTTGTTAAAAAATTATCCATCGGAAATTATCAACATAAACTGGAAATGAAAAAGATTTTTAAATATAAACGTATGGAGTCCAGATTTGTAGAGTTTCGATGATGTGCTTCACATAAAGTCGGTTTTAGGATGCATATTTGTCAAAAAAATGTGTATTTGATGATTGATTTATAAAAAAACGAGATTAATATTTTATTAAAAAATTATCAAAACAAATCTAGAAATGAAAATCGATTAGAAACATTAACACAGATCTTCCAGATCTGTGGGCTTTGGATGATGTTGTTCGTATAAAATCGGTTTGTCGTTGCTTATTCGTGATAAACGTCAAAGCGAGATGTGGTTTGTGAGGTGGTTGGATTTAGATCTTACCCCTGACATGTAAATCTAGGCGGAAGAATGAAACGTTTATGGATCCATGGCCATGGAACTTCCAAATCTGTAAAGTTTGTGTGTTGTAGTTATAAAAAAAAAGTTTTAGTTTGGTTATTCTTGGAAAACATGAAATCGGCGAAGGCTTGCACGTAGAAGAAGGGAAATGAACTTACCGTGCAGTCTGACTAAATGCGCAGATTGACGCTGTATTGTGCCGATATTCGTTCGCTTGTGTCTTCACGGTGGGATAAGGGATGAGAACATGGCGATGATGTTCGACGACCACTTCATTTTTTCAGTCGATCGGATAAACTGCGGTTGAGCGTCGTGGTCGGAGTTTAGAGAGAGGGATGGTCAATCTGGCTAGGTGTCAGCGAAGAAAGGGGAGGGTTTGTGGGAGGGTTTGTGGGAGGGGTCATTTTCAGAGCCGTTATAAACGCACTTACATTGGGAGGGGTTTACATGGATTTTTGGGCTACTTCTGCGGCCCGTTTAGTTGCTGAACACGAAGAACACATAGGCTGCTCTGGATCGGCCCGTACAAATAGCTTAAGGTTTCTTCAGTTTAGATGAATGCCCAAATTTGGACATTTAAGTTAATACGTATGAAGGAGTACTCCCTCCGTATTTTAAAGCTGGCTACACTTTCCTATTTGGGTTGTATTTTTTTTATAAAAAATAGAAAAAAATATGAATATAAAATCTATATTTTATTCGCTCTTTTCTAATTATTCGTATATTCTACTTTTTAAGAATTTTGCATTGTAATTCTATATGATGTAGGTTTTCATGTATTTTATTTATTTGAAAACGGATTTAGCATTTATCGATTTTGACATTATTTTTAGCATTCTTTATACTTTTATTTATATATTTTGAAAATGCATATGTGCTTTTATAAAAAAAATCAATTATGTGAAGTTATTTAGAAAACGAACCACCATAGTGGCTCAAAATGCCTTGATTGAATGTGTTTTAAAAGTAAATGTACTTAATGAAACCATTACTTTTTTTCGTATATGGCCAACACACATGTGTGAAATAATATAAGGATCTCTTTAAACACTTCCCACAAATTTATATTCAAGTATAGTTTAAAAATAACATAACACGCTTTTACATTATTGCACACCCCCTATTTTGCATGTTTACCCGGGCAATCATTTAGAAAATGAAAAAAATATTTGCTAAATCATTTGTGCATTGTGAGGGTGAATTTACTAGAAGGAAGGATTTTAATTTTAACACGAGTTAGTGCGGGACAGAAAGTGTTAATTTCGAAGCATTTCTTAACACCTTAAGACGTTAGCCACTGCAATTCCGGATACTAGATTACCTAAACATGACTTATTGTATCATGAATGTAAATAAAATCAAAAACAGTTGGTGTCCCGTGTTGCATGGTTTGTTGTTGAAAACACTCATTAGTAGTTATTGTCAATTTATGTGGTTGTGTCAGGAGCAATCAATCTGTCGAGCGTTAAACAATTACATTGCATACAATGACCGTGGAACAAAAATTGAATAAGAGAATATTGTGGGTCTATAAAATGTGTGAACTACTCAGTAATCATTGATAGATCATACTGAATATGTTTTTTTTACGTCAAACTTTATTATTGTACATAGAACAATTGTAAATGATTCAAGTAAAATTAGAAGTTTTTTAACTTTAAATTTGGTTAAAATTAATTGCATCGTAAAAATTTTCAAACCGTGCATCGCACGGGTGCTCTACTAGGATCGAATAGAGCCAGTTAAGGCCCGATTGGCCCAGACGCCCAATACAATCGGGCCGAACCGTGCATCGCACGGGTTCGGTCTAGGATCGAATAGAGCCGGTTAAGGCCCGATTGAAGAATTATCATATTTGAGTATTGTTTAAATAATGGCATAACACACTTTCACATATTTGCACACTCTATGATTTGCCAATTTACCTGGGCAATTCGTGTAAAAAAGGCAATTCGTATAAATGCATAGTCACCATATTACTTGAGATGTTTATACTTAGACTTATTTCAGTCTCAAACCAAACCAAACTTAAACAAACCAGACTAGAACATACTTGGATATTAGAAACAGTAGAAGCACCTATTTGAACATTTTCCCACAAATTTAAATTCAAGTATAATTCAAGAATGACATAACACACTTTCACATATTTTACTCCCTTATTTTACCTATTTGGAGAGACAATTCGTCTAAAAAAAGCAATTCGTGTAAATTTAAAAATTCTAATTGGTGATGAAGATGAAGAAATCATTGACAAAATGACAAGACTCAGAATGTTGTATTCAAAGAAGTGTTTAACAATGTTTAGGTTTACATTAAATGCATATTTACAATGTGATGATTTCAACGTATTTGTTGGATGTTTTTTATCTTTTAAGTAATGTTTAGTACTCTCATTTTGACCATAATATAATAAGTGTGTTTCGTTTAATGCTTTTATGTATATTAGTATTACATGAAGATAAGATAGATGATGACATTAATTGATAGTGGAATTTGAATCACTAAGCACACATAAATTTGACACGGGTGAGTTTACTAGTTTATTATAATTTGGCATATTTCTTGAGATTCTCAGCAGCGTCTCTGGCGTGTTCCGGTACATGCATGTTCGCCATCACAGTCACTCTGGCCGACGATATCAGAACTCCCTTCTCTTCGCCGCAGCCTTCACCGGCGGCCTTCCAAATATTCACCCCCCAAACCTGAATAGTCCTCCCGGCGTTCACCGGCGTCGCCTCGGCGAGAAGGGCGTCGCCGACGCGGGCGGGCCTGAGGTGGTGGATGCTTAGGTGAACCCCGGCGACTCTCCTGAAGCCGGACGCCATGTGCGCGCCGATGCTAGCCAGCGCCTCCGCTATGAGCGCAGAAACCCCGCCGTGCAGCACCTTGAAAGGCTGGCAGCACTTGGGGGTGACCTGCAGCCGCCCGGTGACTTTCTCCGGGGAGAGGTCGCCGATCTCGAAGCCGATTGTGTGGAGTGGTGCATCCAGTGATTCTTCCTTTGACGGTGACGATTCGGCCATTTCGGCGGAGAATCAAGGAATTCCGTTTCCTGATTTTGTGGAAGGCGATGTGATTGAGGCGGGCCGCGGGGGAGGGGCCAGAGAGAAATTGGGTCTAAAAATAGGGTCGGTGAAAAAAGTGGCTTTGTTGGTAAAAAACGGTGGGCTTCGTTGGTGGATTGATTGCTTTTGGTTCGTGACACTTTTTTAGGAAGGTTCGTGGCGGACTGTGAAGTTAATACTACTATCTATTCTAAGTGGTATGCAATTATGGCTAGGGTGGTAAACGAATCGAATCGAATAGTGAGCAATATTATTCGTATAAATTGACGAATATTCGTATTCGTATTCGGATATTATTCTAATCTTACAATAGATTCATATTCGATTCGTATATTGTATTTGAGTATATTCATATTCGAATATTCGATTTCGAATATTCGAATTCCAATTCAAATAATTGAATTGTCAAAAAAAATCACCTATTCAAATTATGACTCATTTTAGGCATTTTTTGATTTTCACAAATGTCTATTAAATGAATTATTTCAAAAATTCAATTACTTCAAAACTCAATTGCTAAAGAAACACACACAAATAAAGTAAACAAAGTTAATTCAATTAGTCAACCTAGAATACATATTAGCTATTTTATATTTTAATTTTAAACAATTATATAAATTATAAATATAATAGAATATATATTTATAATTCATAAATATACAGATCGAATATATTCGAATAACTTACGAATGGAATATATGTATATTCGTATTCGTATTCGAATTTTATTCGAATAATAACATTGATTCGTATTCGAATATTTCGAATTCGAATCATCAATTTCGAATTCGAATCGCGAATCGAATCAAAATTATTCAATTCGTTTACAACCCTAGTCATGGCTCACCTCTAGGGTAATCTTCACCACATACTACCTATATTAACTCTGTTAGTTTATTCGCGTATAATTCACGTATAATACACTCAAACGTATAATTCGCGTATAATACTTCCGTTTATGAATTTTTCAGAAAATACTTAAAAATTCACGTACTTTAAGGATAAAAAGTATAATACACGTATCGTATGTATTGATATGTATTTTATTAAAAAATACCATTAAACTGAAGCCTAATGGAGTGATACAACTGAAGTGAAATGTTTAGCTGCTCAATACTACTCCCTCTGTCCCGAAAAGGTTTGCCACATTTCCTTTTTTGGATGTCCCAAAAAGATTTGTCATTTTCATTTAAAGTAAGGAATGTGTGGCTAAAGTTAATTCTCTCTCCTCTGCGCAAATTTCAACCACACAGTTTTTACTTTATTAATCCACGTGAAAGTCAAAGTTGGCGAACCTTTTCGGAACGGAGGGAGTATTTATAATGCTTAAAAAACTATTATGTCTTATACGTTCGTTAATTGTTTAATAGTCATCAGTTTTAATAAATTAGCTTCTTAAATTCATAATTTGTTTTTATATTACTATTGTTACTCTTATTCTCCACTCATACCAAAACTCCAAAAAGAAAAGAATATTATGGCGGCTCACCAAATTTACGGTCACAATAATATAAACTATTCGCTAGAAATATTTCTCTACTTCTACACAAATAGACAATATCATTTTTATTATTTATTGTACTATGAATTAAAATTCGTATATCCGAAAAACTATTCCGTACATTTTAAACTGTTGAAGAATGTAATGCATATGCTAAATTACTCTTTATTCTCATCATTAAATTAGTATATAAGACATGTATTATATGCCGTATTTTTAAATTGTGAAACGTTTAAAACACGTTTATATCTTTATTCATTTCACGAACGTATGAAACATATATTTAGCCGTATTTTATATAATTGTATCGTATTATACACGAACGTATGTATTATTGTATTATTCATCTATAGTAACTTCAGTCAATAGAACCAGAAAAGTAACTTCAACCTTACTTTTTCTTATTATCACACAATTCACCAGAAAAAGTAAGGTTGAAGTTACTTTTCTGGTTGTATTGGCTGAAGTTACTATAGATGATCATTTTAGCTATTTTTACATTTAATTTTTCCTTTATTTTATGAATAAAATATATTTAAATTTTTTTTTTTTTAAATCAGCAGAATCAGCCAATGCAGTCACTTCAGCCAGAACTTCATAAATTTCAACAGAATCAATCGAATCAGCCAATTTTTGTGTTACCAAACGGACTCTGAATGTTTCTTTACTTAAGATTTTGTTACATTTGTAGGGGATTTTATTAGAGAAAGTTGTTTTTAGGTAGAGATGAAATCTCTTTTATTTGGGTCCAATTTTAGCTAAAACTAAAAAATTAATCTTAAAGTACGTTTTGGATTATTAAAATTAGAGACCTAATTTTTGAAAATAGGTTTGAACTGGGTTTGTGTATGATCAATTAAGGTCCAAATGAGTAAGCGTCATATTATGACATATATTCTTGTACTAAATTAACTACTCTTAAATACAAATCACATAAACATAGTATTAATTAGCACAAATAATAAGTTGTCAAACGGTGAATTGCGATAATCGGGATCGATTTAAGCTGAAATATATATCATAAATTGTAATACCGTGTATATATCAAATAAAAAAAAACTAAATGTGATCAAGTACATGTCTTTAAAAAAATGATTGTCACTAGGACATATATACTAACATTTCCCACCGCCTGTACTACCTCCCAGCACCACCACCTCCGGCCGATGAAAAAATGCCATTTTCCCAGAAAAATGCCATTTTTTTCTGAAAATGCCAAAAAAGTGGCATATTTCTCTTTTCGAATGCCAACATTTTCATTTTTTCTGCCATAAATATGGCATTCGTAATGAACTTGGCATTTTTTCCTCTGGTGACTGGAGGTGGTGGTGCTGAGGCGGCAAAGGCGGCGGCGATTTTTTTTTGAGTTTTTATTTTTTATTTTTTTTTTAATTTTTTTAATTTTTTGAAAAAAAAAATAATTAAATTTTTAATATCGAAATGTTTTTCTTAATTTTTTAGTATTTTTTACGAATTTTTATTATTTTTTATTATTTTATTAGGAATTAAAACATTTTAATAGCTATAAGGGTATAATTGTCCAAGGTACACATAATTAGTCCTATGCAAACATAGTTTATTTTTTGGTCCTATTTGTGAAAAGTGAATGACTTTTAGTCCTATTTTGATAATTAACTCTAATAATTAACATAACATGAGTTTGCGACTTTATTAATTAATGATCATTAAATATTCATTGATAAATCATAAACTATGATTGTCCGAGGGCATATTTCCAACAGATTTTACTTCTATTTCTTTTTTAAAGCAGAACCAGAATAAAAATCAGTTTTCAGAAGTCGGTCTTCAGTAACTTCTAAAAAATCTGATTAGAGGAGTAAACTAGAGAACCAGAAGTATTTCTACACTTTCAGCGGAACACTAGCTTTTGCTCCTTTCGCCCCCTAAATAAACTATTTGTAACACTTTGAAATGGAGGGGTAACCAGTGCAAACAACACCATGGCGGCAAGCACTCGGAATAGCGGGACAGTAGCTTGCCAATTATTGGTTCCTTAAATATTCATATTCTGTTTCATTAAAAGAAAAAGATTCTGCCATCGTATATCCATGCCGGGTCCACCCAATCCCATCCGTAATATCCTCCGATTCATCAGCATCAATTATAAACCATTCATACATACGTAAATGACTAAAATAGACTATCTGCACATGCTTTTGCGTGGGTGACATTTGTGTGACAAGAAACATAAAAGTTTGTTGCTGAAGGAGAAGAAGTGTGATGGAATCGAGGAAATGGAGTATACTGACTCTTCTACCCCTGCTAACCTCCTTTCTACTCTTCTATTTCGATATCTCTTCAAAGGTTTATTTGAATCACAATGTTTCATTCACCCCGCCCTGCCCTCTTATATTTAATCTCTCAATTTTCTTGGCTAACTCCCATCATAAGATAGCAGTCCATATGTTTTTTGTTATATTTGTTGTTTTAGGTTTCATTTTAGGCCCACCTTGTTTACTTTAAGTTTTTTGACTTTGAACTTAGTTTTAAACCGAACCAGTTTTAGAATAGTACATTTTGCAGCTGAGTATGGGCGTAGAGATCGAAGGCCTAAGGGGTTAACCTGGGTCCAACGAAATTTCGTGATTTTGTTGTATGCAAAATTCTTAGTGTAAAAAAATGAATGAATGATTTATTCTTTTTAGTGTCAATTTACATCACACGTTCATTTAATTACTTTGCATTCATTTGTTCAGCCCTCAAGGAGCATGTGCAGCCTTCAATCTCACAGCCATTTCTGGATTGCTAGCAAGCGTATAGTGACGCCAAAAGGGATCATCTGTGGTGCAGGTTTGTTCAGTCTCTTTATTGTTATTATTATTGTACGTGCATACTATACTTTCTCCGTTATTATTTAGTTGTAACATTGGCTTTCACGTTTGACAATACCCAACTTTGACCATTAATATATACTCCATATAATTGACTAATAAAAAAATCATAATTTAACATTTTAATTCGAGTCAAATGTAGCAAAAATTTTCATAACATAATACAGTTTTGAATCGTACTAATAAGTCAAGTTTATTCACCAAACTGCTTCTCTCTACATTTGAAAATTAATAGTTGAGGTGAAGGGAGGAAGCATCATATCTGTGGTTGATGAAGTTACTTGGAGAGGAATGGTTAAGAGTGGAGAGGTATTGGATTATGGGGATGCCGTTATAATGCCTGGTTTGATTGATGTGTAAGATTGCAAAACTCTTTGCTTCAACTCCTATCCTTCCTTTATCAATTCCTTAAATTGATATTTTTTACGATATAACATTCTTTTCATGGTGCATTGATGGCAGACATGCACATCTTGATGATCCTGGGAGGACTGAATGGGAAGGATTTCCTTCTGGGACCCGAGCAGCTGCTGCTGGTATTCATACATATATATATATCTGAATTATTTCTTTTAAACATTTTTGTAGATATAAGTTTCCGAAAATTCAAGGGCCTTGGATTCGACGATTCAATATTCATTCAGGCATTTGTATGTTAATGGTTGGTTCCGTATGTAAACAAATGTTCATTCATTCTACTATATTCATTTTTTACTTTGTCTTTCCTATTTCTTCTTACAGGTGGTGTAACAACATTGATCGACATGCCCCTTAATAGTTTCCCGTCTACAGTTTCAGAAGAGACTTTGAAGCTTAAGGTGTGACCATCTGATCGACATTTGAACATTTCCTATTTAATTGTCCAATATTTTCGAACCTTATTGCTAAGATTTCAAGGTTGCGACCTTATCCGGCTCTTGTATGTTCTTGGGCTTGTTGGTCCTTGTATAAACATCAAACCTTTAAGAATACCCGGTTCTTATTCTTCTCTTTCATTGATCTTTGATAAATAAAGGGGCAGCAGTTTTAGGGTCATTTCTGTCTTGATTTCGTAATTCTTTCATTGTTTTACCCCCCCCCCCCCCCCCCCCCCCCAAGTCATGATGCTCTCAGGTGGGTGCCTATTTCTGGCCCCTCCAACCAAGCATTAGGCCCTAGTGGCCTACTTTGCGGCCTAGCGCTTTTGACAACATTGATTTCACTAACAGAATATGTTTGGATGACAGATTGAGGCCACCGGAGGGAGAATCTATGTTGATGTCGGTATGACTTTGGTCATATTACTTCATCATACATTGTAGTACTGTTATTATTTATTTCTTTAACTACTTATTTAAGTACTGAACAGGTTTCTGGGGAGGTTTAGTTCCAGAAAATGCATTCAATGCAAGTGCTTTGCAGATTCTGCTGAAAGCGGGAGCCCTTGGCTTGAAGGTAGCTACATAAAAAGTGTATTTTTTTCCTGCAGGAGTTTTTACTAATAGCTAGTTTTAGACAACTAATTCAATCATGATATTTTGACCAACTAGTTGAAACTATTATTTAACATATACTGTCATGCACTTAATTTGTATAATTTTTGTTATTGCTGTTGCAGTCCTTCATGTGCCCTTCAGGCATCAATGACTTTCCGATGACAAATTCATCTCATATTAAGGTTTGTAGAATATACTCCCCTCCTACTACAACATTTTCTATTCTCATATACTCTGATTGCACCGGGATATGATCTTCTAACCCAAAGATGTATCTCCTTATTTTACTCCTTATTTTAAATGGCACTTAACCCGTCAAATTATCTTTATGTGTATTTAGCTTGTCATAGTGAGTTTTTGGCAGTACAGTTCTGTAGGTTATGTTTGTAAGTTGAGTTTTATATGGGGTTTCTTCTTTTTAATAGAAATTACTTTACCTTATTAAATTTTCAAAATGAAATATATAAGTGATAAATTAGTATTACGGTAATACCTCACTTTTTTTATTCATATATTTATAAATATAAACCATATATAGTTCTCTTATTTAAAAATATAACTATAACACCTCCAAATTCTAACTCCCAAACATACCCTTAAAGTGATTGACTTTTCCAATTAATGTAGGAAGGACTGGCTGTGCTGGCAAAGTACAAAAGACCCTTACTTGTTCATGCAGAATTGCAAGAAGAGCTTGACAATGAATATGACTTGAAAGATGATGCTACAGATGATGCTAGATCTTACTCTACATATCTTAAGACAAGGCCTGCATCATGGTAAGATTCTTGTGGGTGGTGCTGTGTTGAAATAGCTATTCTACATATCTTGCCGTAAGAATTGTTGTTGCTGTAAAAGAACCATTCTTGTGGGTGGTACTGTGTTGAAATAGCTTTTCTGGCAATATTTTTTGTTACTCCACCCATTTCATAAAGGATCTGACCCAGTTTAACAACAGCAACCCAATATTCAGGGGATCCTTTTCCTGAACCCAAACGTGTTTCTGCGGGTCGTACAGTAACTAGTTTATTGGGAAATATATGTACCCATATTTTTCCTCTATGACGTGCATTTCGTGTCATTGCCCGTCGGCCGGGTTCTATTGGTCTAGATGTGATCCAAGCGGGTTCAAGTGCTTGACTCTTCTCAAAATCTAACTAAAAAAAAAGGTATTTACCATCTTTTATCTGATCATTATCTATAGGGAAGAAGCAGCGATCAGAGAGCTCTTAACTGTAACAAAAGACACTCGGCCAGGTGGCTCTGCCGAGGGTGCTCATCTTCATATTGTTCATCTATCTGATGCAAGGGCTTCTTTAGAGTTGATTAAGGTATCCAAAGTCCTTTTTTACATCTTTTGTCTTTCTTTTGGACCTTAATAAGACTAGCGCCAAGGTGGGATCAGGCGGTGCGTAGAAAGATTAGATGGGGTGAATTTGAGAGAACATAGGGAAGCAGCCCAAAGGGAGTTTAGTGTCAAGGTGGGGATTTTAGAACATAGACCTATAGTTGTTTAGCTGTAATCAGCCAGGACATGCATAGTTTCTTGTTTACTGAACAGCAAGTAGCCTTTTCAGATGGTCAAACCTCTCCAAAAAGCCGTTTGCCAGACATGCCCGTAATCCATTTGTATAATGAAGCTAATCAGCCATTGTATTAATTTGCTCCCTTTGTGACCAATACCTTCATTCATACCTGCACTATGTTATTATTAAATTTCATTAGGTGTTGTTTATCTTTTCTTTTTCTTTCAAATGTTAGAATTTAGGTTAATATGTAGTACTTATAATTATTTCATCCTACAGGAAGCAAAAAAGAATGGAGATAGTGTGACTGTTGAAACATGCCCACATTATCTAGCTTTTGCAGCCGAAGAGATCCCTGATGGCGATACACGTTTCAAGTGCGCTCCACCTATCCGTGATTCAGCTAACAGAGATCAATTATGGGCTTCTCTATTGGTTATTTCTTACTCTTATCATAATATGAAGAATCACAAGCTGATCTTATTGTTTCCTTAGGGTCTGTTTGGATGGAGGGTTTTTGGAGGGGATTGTTGTGGAGGGCTTAGTTTATATATTTTGATAAATAGAATGTTTGTGAAAGTGAAAGAAATGTGATGAAAATGTTACAAGATCATATTAGGAGTATATATGTTTAATTTCAATTTCTATAAGATCCAAAGTGTGTGTGTGTGTGTGTGTGTGTGTGTGTGTATCAAGATATAAACTAAGCCCTCCATAATAGTTCCCTCCATCCATGCATAGCCTCCAAAATATTTTCAGGAGTTCTTACTTGAGGCTTCATGCATGTGTTTCAGGATGGAAGCATAGACATGTTAAGCTCAGACCATTCTCCTTCAGAGCCAGATCTTAAGCTCTTAAGTGAGGGAAATTTCTTGAAAGCATGGGGTGGCATATCCTCTTTGCAGGTCTTCATTGTTCTCTAATTAGCTATATAATTAGTTTGGAGGTGCTTTGTGGTGGTTGCATTTTAAAGGTGGCAACCTGGTGTTTTTTAAGTGAATGTGCAGTTTGTTCTCCCCGTAACATGGACATATGGGAAGAAATATGGAATTACATTAGAACAGATGGTTTCAATGTGGAGTGAGAAGCCCGCTAAGCTTGCAAACCTTAATTTAAAGGTAATCATCCCTGCTGAAATCTGGCTGAACCCCTGCCCCAATGGTAGGCTCCTCTGCCAGTCTGCCGCCTATTTATTGTTGTTGTTGTTGTTGTTGTTGTTGTTGTTGTCCTTATAGTTTTTACTACTTGTAGTAGGAATATTCCATATAATATTACTCAAATAAAAGTATGGACAAAAATGACTATAGTCACTCCGGAAATACAACAATACTAACTGCATGGTAAAAATAAAAAATGACTAGTCACTCCAGAAGGCCACATTAGTATTGTTACGTTGTCATTGGTCCATGGATTACGAAGAGATTACAATTAGGCTGATTACAACGAATAATCTCTAGACATTTTTTGCCCAAGATTTTGGGGCCTTGGTCACTTGGTCAGAAGCCCATGTAGCCACCCATGCAAGGTGGGCTGTAGCCTAAGGTGCAGGCCTTAGCCTGCTGAAGGCTAGCGCTTAGTTCGATTTAGAACGCTGAACGCCTGGGTCAAAGTTATACAACGTCTTGCTTCATATACATTTCCATATCCATTTGGGAAGTTGAGCCTGTATTATCATCTTCGTATTGGACTTGCTTAGTTTGTTAAAGGTAGATACACACCAATCCTTGGGTGTTTGTGTGCAGGGCTCATTTGTGAGTGGGAATGATGCTGATATTGTAATCTGGCAACCAGAAGCCGAGTTTGAACTGGACGATAGTCATCCTATCCACCTCAAGCACCCTGTATGTCTTTCCTCATCCCTTTACTTGATTTTCTTACATTTCACATTTCCTGACCTTTTTGTGCCCATTTGGCGAGGGTGAAATTCAGTATGTGCTCAAAACGTATGTGCCACAGCAAGAGTGCTGCCAAACAAGGACCAATGTCGTGATGACACTTGTTTATACTGTGCAGAGTATATCTGCATATTTGGGATCAAGACTCTCAGGGAAGGTTTTGGCTACATTCGTAAGAGGAAACCTTGTTTTTGAAGAGGGAAAACATGCCCGAGATGCTTGTGGTGCCCCCATCCTAGCAAAATAAACAGAATTCACCACACTCAATTGATTAATCTCATGGTTCTAAATTGAATACTTCACCGGCAGCACGACATAGCTATTCTGGTCTGTGTTTAATCATCTCCAAAAGGATGGTATTATTTTTGGGGGAGTGGAGAAGTCGTGTTCATAAATCTGTTGGTTCTCTCCCTCAGTTTCATTCATGCTGTCAAATTCAATCCTATTAATAACCACAATAAATCAATGGTAAATGTTCATTGAGATAGTTTTGAATTCCAACACAGTTTTGCCCAATTGAGATAGCCATCTGCCATGAGCATGGACAATATTCATCAAATTTGAAATAAGGATGGACGGTAAATAATTCAATTATATAAACTTTAATAGCAATAATGATATACTATTGCATCTGATCAGAAAATTAAAGTCACGTCCTATCCTACTTCCTACTAGTGGTGGATTTGGAATTTAAGTTTTGGATGTTGAATGCTTTTTTAAATTTGAAGAGTGATAAATAATCGGTGTCAGTCATGGCAATAATGTGGTTCTAGATAAAGTGGTGGTGATTTCGGATGAGGCAGCAGGTAGCACCGCACAAAACCATTGGCGCTAGTCATGGTAGCGAAGATGGCGGCGGTTTATTACCAGACAGCTGCGCCATCGTATGTTGTTTGTCTCTGTCATATGTGAAGTTTGATTTTATTATTTTATTTGATATTATCCAAAAATGGTTTTATCATTAAAGCTATTCTTGTCCCTTAGTACTAGATTTTCACCCGTTTCTTGCACGGGATGCATTATCTATTTATTAAATTGCATTAAATGGTGATTTTGGAGCAATTATTTGAGTGTGGTCCACTTCCGATTTGGATCGGGTCAAAGTGGTTTCGGATTGTCCTTGTTAAGGGCTACAATTCGATATGTGGTACACTCAAAACGGATAACGGGTGAATGAGAAATTGATTTTCGAAGTTCACTCGTTGAAATTGAAAAACTGGGAAAATGATGGGTTTCTAATGTGTTTTATCCCACATCGGAAAACTCAATGGATTTTCACCCTCTTATAAAGGGAAGTCTCTTTTAAGGAGTTAAGATTCCTAA
Source organism: Cuscuta europaea (assembly GCA_945859875.1). Taxonomy (NCBI): domain Eukaryota; kingdom Viridiplantae; phylum Streptophyta; class Magnoliopsida; order Solanales; family Convolvulaceae; genus Cuscuta; species Cuscuta europaea. Next base: position 1,413,897 of record CAMAPE010000058.1, read on the forward strand.
AGGTAAAGGCTCTCTTTTACGCGCAGGGGGGTGCCGATCAAATCCCGAAACGGAGAAGAAAAACTGCGACTCGTGTGCGCGGGCGACCTGCGGACACGAATGCCGTCCAAAAACCTATCTCTCAAGAGATACGGTTAATTTTTCTTCTTCCCAAAACGTTTATTTTTTCCCAGAAGTGCTCCGGATAGAAGGCCTCGACCAGAACACCTCGGTATGGTGTTCTGGTGGCGTCGGGCAGAACCCCTCGAAGGGGTGTTCTGTTGGCTTCGGACAGAACCCCTCAAAGGGGTGTTCTGTTGGCCGGACAGAACCCTCGAAGGGGTGTTCTGTTGGCTTCGGGCAGAACTCCTCGAAGGGGTGTTCTGTTAGGGGTCTTCTGTCGCGCAATTCTACCGTTACGAAAGTTAATGCCCAACGTTCTTATCTTTTAATGCTGCGTTAAATGGACAGTTTATGGACTATTCAATGCCCAACAGACTGGTCATTGATGTCCAAAGTTCAGGTCCATTAACACCTCATTTTACACACAACAAATCCTCCTATAAATAGCTGGCAGATGGTTTGCAACAAGACACAATACACAATACATTTCTCACGTTTTCTTGAGCTAAAAACACTTCCAGCTACTCCGAAATTTCCTAAGTGTTCTGCTATTGTTCCAGTTCGCCGGGACTTTCGTTTGTGTGCTCAAACGATCGTTCGTTAGCCACCGTATCCTGGGAAACGGTCGTTGCAACGCTCCTAGCACCGTGGGAGGCGACGAATACGTTTTAAGGACATCGTGCGTAGCACGAGCTCTGGCTAAAATCTGCTCCATCTTATTTTCTGTTTTCGTTTAGCTATTTTATTTATTAATTAATTTTATTTAATTAATATTTCTTCGTTTTTCCGAAACACACCCAACAGAGTACAATCAGGAGAATTACGAAACAATAAAGTAAACATTACAACTAACTTCCCCCTAACCAAACATAACCATAAGCCCACCCGCCACTTCTTTATCAGACATAGAGTAGTTTACCCTAAAAAGAGTGAGACTTATTGCTGAAAATGTAAGAACTTTGAAGCTATTAGCGGTTGAGTCAATCTGATTGCCTCTCAACAGAAATCTGACATGATCATCTAGTTTATTTGTGGTCCATCTCCATCTTATATATATATATATATATATATATATATATATATATATATATATATATATATATATATATATATATATATATATATATATATATATATATATATATATATATATATATATATATATATATATATATATATATACTTGCTTCGCCCCTGTTATGATCTCATTCAAGTAACGGTCGAGGGTTTGATGTAAAGAAAGCGTGAAGGCGTGGAGAAGGAAACAAAATGATCGAGTTTTGTCATCTTCGAGATCCTAGTCACGCAATTCCGCTGTGACGGAGATGCTATCAAACTTAAGAGTAAGAATGTTTTTATTTGACTTTAAATTTTCTGATTTGATTTGACGTAAAATCGAGCAATATATTTCTGGTCCATCTGATATATACTTGCTTCGCCCCTGGTTTGATCTCATTCAAGTAACGAGGGATGCGGGTTTGACGATGTAAAGAAAGAAAGAAAATGAGTTTTGTCGTACCCAATCCATCCGAACGAACACGTAACATCACCACCTCAACTTGCATGCCGCAAATTTGACACCTACCTCACTTTTCAATTTCTCTCCCTCTAATCTCCATCCCACCTGTCCTTTTTATTTACTCAGCCCCTCAGATCACTAACTTTAATTTGTGTATTTTTTATACCTAGCTAGCTTGTGATAATAATAATAATAATAATAATAATAATAATAATAATAATAATGATAATGATAATGATAATGATAATGATAATGATAATGATAATGATCTAGGTTCTTAGCTCGCGAGCTTATAAATTACGGAGTAGTTTAATTACTTGAAGTTTGCAAAGGGCGGCCAGATCAGATGTTGGCTGTTTTTGAGCAGTCCATCGCCAAGCCACCGCCCGAGCTCAGCCGTCGCCCCCGTACAGGGCTGAGCGGATGCAAGTCCAGGGAAGAGATCGCAGCGAGCTTCCGATCACGGAGACCGGCGGACACCACGCTCTACAACCTCGCTAATGCTAATTTCCTCGGACTCGCACGTGGAGGTGATGAAAATCCTTTATTCCCGAGGTACTTTTCTTTTGCCAATTTTGTTCACGGCTAATTCATTTTCCCTGTGTGAACATAATCCTCTCATTCATTTCGCACCCAATTATTTTACTTTTATAAAAATTAAGCTTTTGTATTGAAATTTAAATGTTCTCTACATTTCTCTTTTTGAAATGTATTTTAGTTTTTGCTATACTTTCTATTTTTGAAAGTTTTATGTTCAAAAGTACTACTACTAGTATGAAATTACTTTATACTTTCTCAGCTGGTCGAGTGGTGAGAAAATTGGATCAAACGACCAAGGTTCGAAACCCGCAACGGTCATGTGTAGGTCAGAGAACCTGAAATAAGGTTGGATCTCTTGTGCGCACGTGTATAAGGCCTACCGGCGCTTTGCTGACTGAGTCACCGTGATTAACCTCCCCACCATCCTGTCGAGTCGAGGTGGGGGCCTTGGGGTTGGGCATTCAAACTTTTGGACCAACCAAACTTTATACTTTCTCCTCAAATATTGTACTAAGAGTTATGCTAGAGGTACAAAAACTTTTACAAAAAATCTTACAAAAGGGGTATGTGGCATCATCACATTATTTAACACATCACATTTATAACATTTTTAAATCAATGGTAATTAGAATAGCCACATCACTTATTTGTAAGTTTTTTTGTAAGTGTGTTTGTACTTCTAGCATTTCTCTTGTACTAAACCTGCTCTGCAAAGTCCAAAGTGCATTACCATACGGTGGAGTACTACTTTGCAAGAAAATTCGTTGCTAGCAGCCTTTTTGTCGAGTATTGTACCGAGTACTATACATTTCGGTACTAAATAAAAATTCATTACATTTCGGTACTAAATAAAAATTCATTGACAAACATATTAATGTTCTCCTCTATTTAAAATATCACTACATTATTTACCATATCAAGTATCACTGTATTATATCTTGACACAATATAAATAGGAAATAGTAGAGATAATGAATAGTGCAGAAACAGGAGAGATGGTGAAAAAATAGCCGGTCGCCGACTCATTCTTTCTTGTGGGATCTTGTGGGAGGTCCTGAGTTCAATTCTCAACGGAGTAAGTTTGATTCCAGTTTACCAAGGCATCCCAGCCCCTCCTGACCCCATGGGGTAAAAAATATCAAAAAAAAAGTAGAAGGAAAAGTAAGAGTAAGAATACATTACAAATAGAAAAGGGTAACAAACTTTTAAATGTGGAGGGAGTATTTCTTTTTTTAGTTTTTTATGGAGGGAGTACTTTGGAAAGTCTTATTCTTTTGCTTAGTAACAATAAGTGAGAATAAAATGTAAGCAGTCCTAATTTAGAAATTTACTCTCTCCGTTCTATTGAAAGATTTCCACTTTTCTTATTTGGGTGTCTCATTTAAAGGTTCTTATTACTCCCTCCGTTCCTATTATAACTTCCAACTTTTCTCTTTCGTCCGTTCCAATTAAAACTTCCACTTTCCTTTTTTGGTAAAGAATTTGTGGTTCACAACATTTCTTACACATTTCTCTCCCCTCTGCACAACTCTCCACCACACAATACCCACTATCTTAAATTGTGTGCCAAACCTATTTGGAACTTATAATAGGAACGGAGGTAGTATATTTTAAGAAATAATTTACTCTCTTTAACTACACATTAACTCAAATTTATCTTTCATACTCATTGCATATTACTTTTTAAAACTTTCTCTTTCCTGTCTTTTTTACTCAAATTACTTTATTTAACGGGAACCTTCTAATAGGATGGAGGTAGTATTTGTCATTCTACGTGACTACAACTAATTTGATTTTCCCCTTTCGTATAATGCCCGTCTCCAAAAGAACTTTACCGGATGTTACTATACGTACATTCATTTGTAAAAAGTTTTTTAGACATACAGTATGTATTCTGAATGGGTTTCTTGCATGATATAAGGTAGGGAAAATTATCAAATAGGCTCATGTACTATATCAAAAACGTCAATTAAGTCCTCGTACTATAAAATCACCCAATTGAATCCTTGAAGTATAAAAAACACTCAATTTGGCTTTCTAGCCAGTTACCACGCTGAGGTAGAGGTAGAGGTCAATGAGGTAGCATTCATTTTTTCCAGGTTGACCAATCCCTATCAACCTTGGCTTCCGTGACTCGTTCTTACCGGTGATTCATATAACCTTGTTCTTCCTCCGATCCAAAACAAAGCTCATTCGTATATTTCATTTTTCAAGTAAAATAAATCCTATGAAAATCCTTAAATTGTTTTTGAAGCAGCAATGATGAATCTGCATCTTCTCTAACTCTTCTCATCATTCATCATTTCATCATTTTCATTTACCCCAGTGCCGCAAAGGCTCCCACCTACGGTGGGGTAAGGGTGGTCGGATGTACGCAGTCTTACCCCTGTACTAAAGCACAGAGAGACTGTTTCCGGATGACCCATAGTGAAAATCCTGACTGCTGCTTCATAACAAAGAAGCGCATATAGTATAGTGAGTCAATTTGCTTTATTCCATCATAATCTCAAGCCAAAAAATAATGAATCTTTGGCTTCATATTGAGGTTATGATGCAATAAAGCAAAATGCTCACTAAACTGTCTACTCTTCTTTGTTATGAAACAGCAGTCAGTCCATGCAATTTTGGACGCACTTTTCACTATGGGTCATTCGGAAACCGTTTCTCTGTGCTTTAGTACATGGGTAAGACTGTGTATATCCGACCCCCCTTACCTCACCGTAGGTGGGAGCCTTTGCAGCACTGAGATAAATGAAAATGAAAATGATATGTGATTAATATAAATGATGATGATGATGAATGATGGTAGATCGATTGTGGTGATGGAGGATATATTCTGCATATTTTGTGGGGTGCTGGACAACACATGTGACCTGAGGAAATACTATGGGCTGTCAAGACAAGCCACAGAGGGAAGCATAATGGTGGAGGCTTACAAGGTCCTAAGAGACAGGGCACCCTACCCTCCAGATCAAGTCATCAAGGGCCTTGACGGCAAATTCGCCTTCATCCTCTTTGACTACAAAACCTCTACTCTTTTTCTAGCCCGGGTACAAACTACATGCCTACATTTATTTTATCTTTCCTTTGAATTATAATGTGAATTACTATATGATCGATCTGATTCTGCCGGCCTCAATGGATGTGTAGGACCGGGAAGGAAGTGTGCCACTTCACTGGGGAGTGGGTGCGGATGAGTCATTAGTGTGCAGTGATGATGCAGAGTTTATCAATGCCGTTTGCGGTGGTCACTGTTACACCCCCTTTCCTCCAGGTAGCTATTTAGCTAGCTAGTGTTGCAATTACTTCCTACTTGTCTTAAATATGTAGTTTATTTATGTTTTCAAACCAATGAATTGAAGAACATAACTAGTAAGGATGTTTTTATTGCACTCACATTTTCTGATCTTGGTCTGTTCAAGTCTGATATGGTCTGATAAATATGTGGTCTTTGTGTATTTTATAACTATCCAAGTTTGGTCTATTAAAGTTTGGGACTGAAAACGGTCTAGGTAAAAACATCCCAAGTTAAAAGCTATGAATATAATTGAGACGGAAGTGATTGAAATATTTTAATTGATATACCAAGTAGTCTTTATTTTGTGAGAATGATATACTTCCTCCATCCCACTTCATGATAATTGAATTGTAATCTGCGGATTTTATGCATTATCGGGGCAGGGTGTATATTTATGAGCGGGAGTGGGGGGCTGCAGAGCTTTGATCATCCGATGCACAAAGTGAGAGGGATGGTGCGGCAGGAGGGAGCAGGTGGTGAGGTCAACGCCGTCATCTTCCAGGTGGACTTCTACACCCGCCTCCCCAGCATTCCACGCACCGGCAGCGCCTCTAATTGGGCTGATAATTATGCATGATGCGGCGGCGCACGGCGGCTCTTCTCCACCCTGATCCATGCATGGAGTTACTTATACATTCACACCTGTATAATTAATAAGGTTTCTTTTTGTTGTGCTATCCATCTAGCTAGCAGCTGCACCTGACAAGTTTCATTCTGTGAAAATACTTGATGTTAAATGTGTAATGCAATAATACTTGTGCGAGTAGATCATTTTGTTTCTATTTTAGGGTCCGTTTAGTAGCTAGTTCTCTCAAAATGCTACATCAAAACAAATTTTTGTTTCCAAAACATTTTCAAAGAACCTTAGTTGTTTAATTGTTTAACCTATGAATGTTTTGAACTTTTGGTTACAGATTCATGTCAAGTCACACTATATATACTCTCTGTTCCACATATATATCACCCTCTTGGATAATATACACTTATTAGCTTCATGATCAGTAAGCTTAAATTCATGGTTATTTAAAACCGCCCCTGCCCCCCTCCTCCAACTCGATCTATCTTGAAGGCTTGCCTATAGTTGCATATTACTCTAGTGTTGTCTTCAAAACCGCCCCCTCCTCGCGCAACTAAAACTCATGGTTACAAATATCATGTTTCTATAAAACATTATTTGTAACTGGAAAAAGATTTCTTGCCTGGGTGCTCTTGGCCATCGTTTGCATGCCAATTTGATTGGATCTTTTTATTTTTCATCATCTGGCCATTCTAAACCAAGGGAGTGTTTGTTCAATTAAAAATAGTATTCTTATACCATTAGAAATCTTCTTTTATACTGAGAAACTAATGGTGTCCATGAAATTATGTCATACTAAATTTAATTTTTTAATAATGGTGGTAGAAAAATTAAAATTGTGATGTCTTTTCATGTCTACATCCCGCCTAAACTTGCCTATGCTTCAAAGGCTCGAGACTTGGTCGTGCCGCCTCGAAAGTCAACACTCCTTACGCTTTTTAGAACATTGTTTTTAAGTGACAACTTCTACTTGAAAAAACACTTTTCGACTTTGGGTGAAAAGTGGTTTTTACTTTTCCTATTACACAAAAAACACTAATTTTACCAAACACTATCAACGTTTACTTTTCAAAATCACTTTGTTCTCAAACACCATCAACTTTAACTAGGGATGGACTCGGGCCGGGTGGCCCGAAGGAACCGGCCCAGTGGCTCGGTCAGTGACCGGTCCGGGTAGGCCCAGCCCGTGGGTTTTCCGGTCCGAGCTCAGGTCACCCAAAACAAGGCCCGACCCGGCCGAACCTGGGGCCGGTTCGGGCCAAATCTATTTTTTTTTCAATTTTTTTTAAATTTTCGGGTTGGGATGGGTATTTTGGGCCATTTGGGGTGGTTTGGGGGGTTGGGGACGGAGGGGGGTTAATTAGGAAGAGGAAAAAAAAATTGATAATGGGTCCAGCCCGACCCGGACCGGACCCGGTGGTTACCAGAGCCGGTCCCGGGTCCACCAATTCTGAACCGCCGGCCCGCCCAGACCTAGGCCCGACCCGGACCCGAGTCCATCCCTAACTTTAACTATTAATCACTTTTTCAAAAATCACTTCAAAAAATGCTTTTTTAAGCAAAAACATTTGCAAACACTCCCTAAGTGCTCCTTTTTTATTATTTTAGCCTTCTAAAATTCAGAATTTTTGGAATATTTTCTGACATTCTTTTTTTGGAAAATTATGATCATAGTTATTAGTTCAACCTTATATTTTTAAAAATGATGATCATAGTCATATATGATTTAATATCTATTTTGTTTTAAAAAATTATTATTTTGAAGATGTTAATTATAAATTGTGTGCATTTTTAACTTTTATTAAAAAAATCTTGTATTTATGTTAAACATTATTTCCAATTCAAAATATTAGTGTGGCAGAAATGAGTATGTTGTGTTTGATAAGTGAACATACCAGAAAAGATCGCAAGAGAAACGAGATCATTAGCCAAAAAACAAGAGTAACACCTATAGAAGTATAGTTGATAAGATGCAAGAATCTAAATTGCATTCTAATTTACATTACATGGGTCCGCAAAGGCACCAATGTACTTAAGCTAATACCCAACTAGCACCCAACACCTTTCAAGACATTGTTTATAAGTCGAATTCAATGCATCAAACCTACAAGTGATGCACAATTTTAAGAGTGGACTCGGGCCAGGCCAACCGGCCCGGAACCGGACCGGCCTGATACTGTGCGGGCCCAGACCGGCCTGTTGAACCGGTTGGTTGCCCGGTTCAGGCCACCCAGCCCGGTGGGATTGCGGTTCAAGCTCGGACCCTTCAAAAGGTGAACCGGCCCGACCGGTTCGGGCCGAGCTAATTTATTTATTTATTTGAGGTGGTTAGGGTTGGTTTGGGGGTGAGGGGGAGGGTTGGGGGTTAACTAGGAAAAGCCAAAAAAAAAAAATAGAACTGAGGCCCGGCCCAGCCAATGTATAATTTTTTTTGCTTTCTAATTAACCCCCGACCCCCCAGGGCCCCAGCCCCCAGCCCTAAACCTCCCCAAAACAGCCAGCCCTACCCAAGGAAAAGAAAAAAAAATTGAAAAAACAAAAAATGAACCGGGCTCAGACCGGACCATCCGGCACCTGGGCCAGTTCAAGAAAAACAGGGCCCGAGCCCAGCCCACCAGGCCCATCCAACCCAGGCTAAAGCCCGGAACCGGCCATCCGGTCCTGGTCCGGTCTGGGCCCGTACAGTAGCGGGCCAGTCTGGTTCACGGGCCGGTTTGGCCCGGTTCAGTACACCCCTATTTACAGCTGATTTTTTCCTAACAGTATTTTTCTAAACAGTAATCAAGTCCGAAATAACAGATTAGGACAAATAAATCATCAGAAAGTATATGGATCCTCCTAGTTAGGGAGATACTAATATGTGTATAAATTAATTTATGCAGCACCATCATATCAATAACTCCGGCCCCAGTATGACCATATCTTGGCAGGTTTTCCCGAGGCGAAGCACAATGTTCCTACAAACAAAAGAAATCAACAACTGTATAAAAATTGTACCTACAAGTTCTTGATGCCTGGGCAAAATGAATTCATTCCTCTGCAGAACGATATTCTAGTTCTAGTGTTTTAAATGAGAAAAACCTAATCTAAAACCAGGTTAACTAATCTAGCTGTGGGCCTATAGTAATTCATTCCATCCCTATTCAAATTCATGCAGCCGATTTAATCAAGATTGCAAGTGAGAATTAAAATGTTGCTCAATCATATTATTAATATGGCAACCTGGTTGACGACTTGACGGGCTGAAGGGCATAGGGTTCTGGCCGACGGCTTAATATTTAAGATATTTGGGCATCGCCAAATATGTCTTAGAGCTACAACAGGTTAATAACATGGTACGATCCTTCTTAAAACAGGACTAAGTTACCATGGCTGGCACTTGTGATGTTTAGGTGTCGACTATGCAACAGTTAGGCAACCAGGCACTGAAGAACATAGCCATGGCTTGTTGCCAAACATTGAATGATATCTAGGTGTCTACTAGGCATTCATAGGATACCCATATACCTGTCTATGATAATGCTTCATGGGATTTTAATCCCAACTTTGCAAAATTTCACAAAACAATTTTCAGTTTTACCAAGAAAATAATTACACTATACATTTCTGTTGATATGGTTTTCTCCAATTTTATTTTTGTAGAAAACACCAAACGCATCATAAGAAAAGCCTCACTTAATGCATCAATTATTTGAGCACAGTACCTTCTGGAAGCTCAGGCTGTTCAAATGGACAACAGAGTGTCTTTGCTGCACCCATCTCTCCTTTCGTCCGTGCCTTCACATCTTTCTCAACATCCTATGGGGGGACAAGAAATCACAATGAAATTGATAAATTAGAGAATCTGTGGCCAATCACATGAGATTCTCATTAGAACCTTCTCTCTGAGACCTGAACTGACCAAACTGGCCTTTCCTCTACCACCACCTCTTGTGATACAAGCTAAGAAATTTACAAGTATGGAAAACAAAGGCACAGAAGGGAAACTGATTCAACTTTAAACATGATAGAGATAGATAGAAAATGATACTCACTCCGTCCTGCTAAGATTGTTAAGATTGTCCCAATTTTCCTTTTCAGGAAATCCTACTAAGATTGTCCTATACCAAATTTGGTAAAGTTTGTGTGGCTCTAAATCATTTCTACTATATTCTTACCCTATCAATTCAATATCAACCACATAAACTCACTTTTCTTAATAACCGTGCCACCCCCGCTTGTCCCAATGTTAGTGGGACGGAGGTAGTTGCACCTAAGATGACGGAGGGAAGGGGAAGGAGCGATGGAGAGATACAAAATGAAAGAACTTGAAAGAATTTTCTCAGATTTTTGTGATGAGCTTCCCTGTTCCCCAGTCAAAATACAACATGCGGATTATTTTTTAATTCACTTAACTTTCAACATGCGGAGTATTACAGTTGGCCATATTCCATGATGAACATGTCAGTTTTATAATATCGATATAGGAATAGAAAGCGATTATAGTATCAGTCTCTACTCACCACCATCTCATTGCATTTTCCATACACTAGAATGCTATAATGATGACTTCTCATTATTCATTCATAAGAAGGTTTAGATTAAAGATAATCAGTGAAAATTTTCAATATGCCTCCTGTACTGAATGCATTTACTGTCCTAAATTAATTTTTAAACTATATTCCCATGATTCCATCCCACTACCTTACATAGTTGGTGATGAAGTTGATAAAGTTATATTCCGAACAAAGAGTTTTAGTTAGTTTCAATTGTTATGTACTCCTATTATACCAGAAAGTCGGTCCATCTTTATTATACCAGGTCCAGCCTATGGCGTACGCTTCAGAACTAGGCATATTGCCCACATAATTGGCGTACGCTTTAGATCAAAGAGCCCAACTTTCAGTGTTGCCTATTTTGGGATATGCTATCTATGTAAAGTTCTCGGAAATCACGAGGTGCGCCTTATGGCGTGCACAATTTTAAACGATGCTCCTATATTGTTTTCTTCTTTTTCTCATTTTGGAGAACAAGTATGAGCTAGCAAGAGAATACAGAAATTTTGGGCAAGTTCTTGACATGTAATAGAACAAGAAAAGAAAAAAACCACATCTATTGAATAAAACTTGAAGCGTAAAATTTTGAAATATTTTAAAACCATAAAGGGCAACACAAGACCAGATTTTGTCGCTCACAATAAGTCACACTGTTCATTCAAATAGAGACTCCTCCAACACATATTTATGCAATGGTATCAGAAAGTGAAAAAACCCAATACACATAGCAAGGATTGGTGACTCACCAATACAAGCACCAAAATTAAAAAGGAAGCAGTACCAAGACAGTGTCATCAAGCCAGTTAAAATCACTCAAGACAAAGTGCCCTGCATACTTCATTTGCACCATGGAAGTGGAAAGTATGCAGTGAGTAGAGCAGGAAATGTGCACTATTCACTTCCTTTTTCTACTATGGAGCATTAGTTTGAGTACTATATTGGTCATCTGGTACTATCTTCAATTATATAGTGAAACTTGTGCAGTTGAGTTGAGGGCACACATTTTAAAAATCTTGATGTTTTTAGGTATGTGTTTGTGTTATCTTTGATTTCTACTATTATGTTACAAACAACTTTTTTTAAAACTATGCAGAGGATGGTACGAAGTACATCCCGGACATTTTATAGCAAAGTTCTACTTATCTAATCTTTTACCAGCACTTAAGAGGGTAAGAAAGTTGGCAACTCATGCCATTTATCAATTCTACTATTTCATGCTAAAACATAAGGAAATTGGACCAGCAAATTGGCACTCACATCTTGATTTTGAAAATCTATTCTTTCATTTTATGCAAAAAGAGCACTTTGGTGTTTCATCTGCTGGTAACAACCATCAGTGTAAAAGGCTAGCAATTATTTGAATTATAGATATGAAGCAGTATCTAAGTATCTCTCAACCCCAAGCACATGAGATTTTCATTAGAACTTTTTCCCTGCGACCTGAACAGACTAAACTAGCTCTTTCCTCTACCACCTCTTGGTGCTACAACAACAACATCCGAGCCTTAGTCCCAAAAGATATTGGGGTCGGCTAACATGAATCGATACATGATATCACAACCAAAAGGAAAAGAAGGAATAAAGATAAAAAGATAAGCTATTATGAAAAGATAATATAAAAAAAAAGATGAATATATATATAAATGATAAAATAAAAAGGCTGCAAATATTGCTTATATATATAAGGAAAAAAAAACTAGGAAACAAAAAGATGAGGGAAAAAGATTATCAAGATCACTCCTTCACATGAATACCTCTTGGTGCTACAAGCTAAGAAATTCACAAGTATGGAAAAACAAAGATACAGCAGGGAAACTGATTCAACTTTAAGCATGATAGAGAAAGATTTAAAATGTTAACACTTAAGATGATGGAGGGGAAGATACAAAATGAAACAACTTCAAAAAAAATTCTCAGGTTTTTGTGATGAGATTCCTCATTCCCCAGTCAAATTACAGCACACGGGTTATTTTTTAATACACTAAACTTTCTAATGAAATATTCTCAGTATGGCGTATTACATTTTTAGCCATATTCCATGATGAACGTGCAACTTTATAATATTGATCTAGTAATAGAGAGTGACTACAACAACTATCTCAACTCACCATCATCTCAATACATTTTCCATAAAGTAGAATGCTCTAATGATGGCTTCTCATTGTTCATTCACAAGAAGGTTTAGAGGAAGGATAACCAGTGGAATTATTCAATACTATCCTATATTATTTTTTAAACTCTATTTCCATCCCACCTGCCTTGCATACTTAATGAAGATGTTGATGAAGCTATATTCCAAACTGAGACTTTTAGAGAGCAAAAAGGCGGAAACTCAGCCTCTTGTCAATTCTGCCATTTTATGCTAAAACTTAAGAAAATTAGACCAGCAAATTGGCACTCACATCTTGATGTTGAAATCAATTCTTTCATTTTATGCTAAAGGAGACTTCGGTGTTTTATCCGCCATTAACAACTATCAGTGTAAAGCTAGCAAGTATTTACATTTTAGTTCTCAACCAGTATATGAGTATCTATCAACACCAAACTACTCCCAGTCGCCCACCCAGGGATAAAACTATCACACTTTCGAATTTCAAATGCAACAAAAGTAATGCAAAAAACATGAAAAGCAGGTTATAATACCTTTTCATCACACCAAGGAGCCAAGACTAACTTCTTGTCATTCAGAGCTTTCACAAATTCATCCCATGTGTTAGCAACCTGGACACATGCATTTCTCTTTTGTTTTGCAACATCAAAGAGATTTTGTTGAATGGCAGCGAGCATGACTTTCACATCCCCAGCTAAGCTTTCCATGGGAATATCAATTTTAGCCCCGTTGTCACGCCTTACAACTCTTACCTTCACAAAAATGACAATTTCAGCATTTCCTTGGTCACTATAAGATACTCCATGTAAAATAGACAAATTACCTGTTTATTAGCAAGGTCTTTGGGTCCTATTTCAATTCTAAGAGGAACACCTTTCATTTCCCAGTGAGAATATTTCCACCCAGGGGAATAGTTATCTCGGATGTCTGCTTCCACGCGTATACCACATTCCAGCAACTTTTGTACAGTTGAAGAACATGCATCAAAGATCCCTTGTGTGTCAGCATCCTTGTAAGGCACTGGAATAACAATTACTTGGAGTGATGCAACTTTTGGCGGCAAAACCAGTCCCTTATCATCCCCGTGAACCATGACCATTACACCAATCTGTTATACAACAAAAATTTACCAACAAAAGTGAGGATTTGACACATGTTAATAATAAGAAGCATAAAGCAGGGTAAACTTGGGAAATAAAATGTTAGTTCTACCGTTCTAGTAGTGTATGCCCATGAATTCTGCCAGACCATAGCTTTTTCTCCCTTCTCATTTTCAAAAAATATCTCTGACATCTTAGCAAAATTCTGTCCCAAACAATGTGAAGTGGCACCTTGTATACCACGTCCAGAGTTGGGGATAAACGCCTAAGCAAGAAAATAAAGCTGACCGATGAATACGCCAAAGAGAACAACACTTCCCAAACAAGTAAGATGTGAAAATATCCCACATAAATTGTCTCATTGCAATGGATAGTGAACACAACCTCAACAGTTGTTGTATAGAGTCCACCAGCAAACTTCTCAAGCTCACTTTTCTTTCCCTTGGTGACTGGAATGGCCAAGAATTCTTCATATATCCTTCTATACAATTCCAAAATATCAAGAACCTGATAGCAGCCCCCACACAAACATTCACACATGTATCAAAACAAATAACCAGTCAATATAAAACAATTATGTATTAGAATATATTCATAAAACCAAGACATTACCTCAGCATCTGCCTCCTCATTGGTTGCAAAGGCAGTGTGGCCTTCTTGCCAAAGAAATTCACGGCTTCTATAAAATATAAACACATTCAAAATATTGTAAGGGAAAGAGAAAGAGGATACAAGCAGGGAACGGATAGATAAAATAAGTTCCTTAGAATTGATTGGGGGTTAGAGGAGTAAGTCTACATCACATATATTTAAAACACAGTTCTTACGGAGTCACCATGGTGTCACCATGTCATCACCTTGGCACCGCAGCTCTCACAACTGCTCGCCATGCAGTCTCGACAAGCACATATGTGTTTTGGGGTCAATTGGTCAACATATAGATGGCACTGCGTCCGAACGACACCATAGACACAACACGATGCCAGAGGCCATAAAGCAAGACTCAACACATACATGGCACGGCGTCCGAACAACACCATAGACACAACACGATGCCAGAGGTCATAAAGCAAGACACAACACGATGCACGGCGTCTCGACAAGCACATATGTGTTTTGGGGTCAAGTGGTCAACACATAGATGGCACGGTGTCACCATGTCATCACCTTGGCGACACAGCTCTCACAACTGCTCGCCATGCAGTCTCGACAAGCACATATGTGTTTTGTGCCTATTAATTGCACAAAACGGGCATTGCCAAAGTCCAGACTCGTCCCCATCGTCTCGCTCATCTGCATACATCGCTTGTCGCACTCGTTTGTCAGCATCTATCACTTGTCGCCATCACTAGTCGCCATTCCAGACTATGTGCAATATATTCCTCTTCCTGATTTCTCAAATCTCAACTGAACTCTTATTTTTTCAGCCTTTCACACGCGGTCACCCATGTGTTCTTTTCTTTTACAGTTTTACTGCAGCAGTATGTTTTTTAGATCAGACTAGCAGCTTTAGCAATGTTGTCATTCATCAAGGGCATCTGCCGATAGCTTTCATCTAGCTACTGCAGCAGTTTCTTTAAAATTGTTTTTTTCTAAACAAAATTACTTTCCATTCTTCTTATTAGTAATTAGTATTAGTGACTGGTAACCTTTCTGTACTTTATTTTTGTTTTATATTTACTAATTTCAAGTTACACTCCAATCGTAAATTATTTTTTATTTTTACTAAATAGATGATGGTTTAATCTTATGGCTCTCACAACTGCTCACCATGCAGTCTCAACAAGCACATGTGTTTTGGGCCTATTAATTGCACAAAACGGGCATTGCCAAAGTCCAGACTCATCCCCATCGTCTCGCTCATCGGCATCCATCGTTTGTCGCACTCGTTTGTCAGCATCTATCACTTGTCGCCATCACTAGTCGCCATTCCAGACTATGTGCAATATATTCCTCTTCCTGATTTCTCAAATCTCAACTGAACTCTTTTATTTTTTCAGCCTTTCACACGCGGTCAGCCATGTGTTCTTTTCTTTTACAGTTGTAATGCAGCAGTATGTTTTTTAGATCAGACTAGCAGCTTTTACAGCTTTAGCAGTATGTTGTCATTCATCAAGGGCATCTGCCGATACCTTTCATCTAGCTACTGCAGCAGTTTCTTTAAAATTGTTTTTTTTTCTAAACAAAATTACTTTCCATTCTTCCTATTAGTAATTAGTATTAGTGACTGGTAACCTTTCTGTATTTTATTTTTATTTTATATTTACTAATTCCAAGTTACACTCCAATCGTAAATTATTTTTTATTTTTACTAAATAGATGATGGTTTAATCTTATGGCCTCATGGATTATGTTTATGGTCTTATGGACTATGCTGTTACACTCCAATATGGTTATGGTATTATAAATTATGGTCATGTTTTAAATTTTACTAAAAAGATGATGGTTTAATATTCAAGTTGCACTCCAATATGGTTATGGTCTTGTGGATTACGTTGTTTCTATAATTACATGTTTTACTCCTTGAACTATGATGGTTTAATCTTAGTAGTCTGAGCTATAAGTGTTAGATGTATATAAAATATATTATGCATTTATTATTGTACTTATGTCAACGTATCACCATGGCGGTCCAGTGTGCCACGCCGCAAAACCCTACGTCCCTACCATAATAATTATGATTTGAAATCACTAAAATTGAGGGAAATACATGACAGATTATCACCGGGGGGTTTACGACAAGAAGTTCACTGCAATGTTACCCCAACATTCATTTTTAAAGACATTCCATTCATCAAGACATATAGATTAAACTCTGCAAACACCCCTTCCCCCCGCCCCACCCCTCTAAAACTGTCACCCGAACTGATCATTAGCAAGTTAGCAACAAACAAAAAAGTGTGTAGAGAGGACCTGATAAAAGGAGTGGGGTGGCTGAACTCCCAGCGCACAACATTGCACCATTGGTTCAGTCTCAAAGGTAAATCACGATGCCCTCTAATCCACTTTGAAAAATAAGGATACATAATTGTTTCACTTGTTGGACGGATTGCAATAGGGACTTCCAAGTCAGAGTCTCCTGACTTTGTAACCCAAGCAACCTACAGATCAAGAGTTCACAGAAAGGACGTTTTCAGAGTTACTACTCTTCTTATATTGTTGCATACATTTCAAAAAACGATCTTACCTCAGGTGCAAAACCTTCTACGTGGTCCTTTTCTTTCTGTAGAGCACCCGGAGTTACAAAAAGTGGGAAGTAGCAGTTTTTTATGTTCATTTTCTTGATTTCAGCGTCAAAAAAGGTCTGCATTTTAAAAAAAATAGATTACAATGAACTAATTCATGTATCTTGCAGCAATTTCAGACATGAAAAGGTAGGACCAGAGAAACACTTGAGTAAAAGCATACTTGCATAATCTCCCAGATTGACATTGCCCATGGACGCACAATGTAACAACCAGATATGTCATAATACTCGATCATTTCAGCATTAACAACCACCTATATTATTGTCAAAAGAGAATGTACTTAAAATTCGAATTGAAATATTAGAAGCCCGATCACAACACACGGAGCAGGTGGTGAATATGCAGTACAATTCTTTTAACACAAACACACGCAATTGATAAATCAAATGATTTAGCTTCCACACTTACCTCGGAATACCACTCTCCAAAGTTTTCATCTTTCTTGTAAGTAAGACCTAACCCAGTCTCTTTCTTCACTTCCTTTTTTCCCTCTGAAAGATAGACACAGATGAAAGAGCACATAAAAACAACAAAATGGTTATACAAAGAATGCTTCCTTGGACAAACAATAAACTGCGAACACTCACTAGCACTCGAACGTTTTGAATCTTTACTAGCCATGTTGCTCAGGCCTCAGATACCACCGAAAAGATGGAGCGGCTCCGGTGGTGTTAGGAGAGAAAGGAGCGAAGCTTGGAATGAATTTTTTCGGGCAGCGGCGAGATGCACGGGCGTCTGGGTTTGGAAATTTAAAGAAAGTGTGACGAGGTTATGATAGTGGCGATGGGCTGAGTGGAGCTAAGTGCCTAAGTTTATGGGCTTTTAAACGCGCATCTTACTTACATAGCAGATCTATGGTATGCGTGCTAGGATGTTTTTACCGGAGTCTAATTTGACGGTCTGGTCTGGTCTGTTTTAGTCTGGTCTGGTCTGGTTTGGTCTGGTCTGGTTTGATCTGGTCTGGTCTGGTTTGATCTGAAATTTTATTTTTTACATTTTTTTCATAAAGATTTTATTTTTTATATATATTATAATCCATAAACAATTATATTTTATTCATTTATAATTAAAAATAATAATATTCCTTCCAAATTATCGAAAATTGTTACCGTTTTACTTGGACTGAAGCTGATAAGACCAGATCGAAGCAGATCAGACCAGACCAGACCAGATCAATTCAGACCAGACCACACCAGACTTAGATAGTTATAAAAATACAAAGAAACCAGACCAGATAAGATAGGCCAATTCAGACCAGACCAGGCCAGACCAGCAAATTACAGTCCAAGTAAAAACATCCCAAATCATGTAAATACAGAACAACTTAAACTAGACCAGACCATATCAGATTACACTGAACTAGACCAAATAGAAAACAGGACAAAAGATAAAAATAGGGAATTGGCCCGGTATAGTCACACATATATAAAATTGAACAGGCCGATCCATCTGCGCTCTGCTTCCCTTCCGTCTCTGTGCTGAATCCGTCTTCCATCTGCGCTCTCTTCTTCCCTTTCATATTCAATCGGCTGCACGTTCCCGCCAGGTATGTGATTCGTATCTGTTTAGTTTTTTTTTTTTTTTTTTTGCAAACGTATTTGTTTAGTTATTACTTCAGTTTGGTATGTGGGTTTAAAATCATCCATCCTTGTATATTAAAGTGAAGTACTCCGGCCGATTAACATCCAACCTGATATGTGATTTTACATAACTTCAGTTTGGTACGTGGGTTTATCACACACACATTCAACCTTCGTATTCGTGTTTGAAGTAGTATTTAAATTACTTTTGCATGGGTCGACCTTCAAAATTGCACTAGCATAAATTTTGATCCACTTACGGGTGAAGTACGTTCAAGTAGAAGAACGTTCATTAGATAGATGGAAAGCATATCAAGAGGTAAAAATGCACTTGCGTTTTTCTTTAATTTCAAATTCTATTCTCTAAATAAAAGTTATTTACTAATATTATTTAATTGTATTATTAAATAAAAATATAATATATCTTTTAGAAACATAAGCGACATGGAGCTACAGTTGTTAAGAAGCATATGTCATATCTTCAGTATCTAGAAGCTTTATTCCAAGGATAAACTGCACATGGTGTACGAGGTAGCTCACCTGCTAGCGCTAGGACAACACCCATTCTCAATAGTAATGTCACGGTCCAAAAGACTCAGAACATAAACACTGAAGAATCTATTGATACCGGTAGTGATAGTTCGGATGAAAATGAAAGTCATGATACAGTTTATGGTGAAAAAAGTGATTCACCTATTATGGTAGATCAATCATCCGCATCAACTAAGAAGCGAAAGGGAAAAAACAACGTCGATGAAAGCTTAGCACGAAAGCGAGGGGAAATAGATAGATGTTTAGAAATCGTGAAGCTTGCTTCAGTAAAACAGCAATCTGTGATCGAAAAGGTGGCTAAACTTCTTGATGAGATGGAGGTTGACAAGAAATACGGTGATCAATATTATGCGGATGCTATGACCTTCTTAAGTGAAGGTAATAAGGGTGAGGTCTTTGTGACACTTCGATCTGAAAATCAGAGGTGGATGTTTCTACAGAAAGGAGTTCCTTACGGCAATCAAGATTGTGATATGGCGTTTTGAACTTAAGATTATTTATTTTCAACATGCTAAAATTTTGTCTATTCGTTTTGAACTTTTTATATGTTTGTTTGAACTAAAATTATGTGGATTGTTATCTTTTACAAACATCTCGTGTTATCGTTGTTATAACATGTGTTTACCATTTATTTTAATGTGCATTGGAATTCATTATTTTACTTGTGTAGAATGAATGTTGAAGTTAGACGGTCATGTATAATTATTCCATTAGAAGAGCTGAGATCATTACTAGAAGATGATGAACAAAAGAAGACTAGGATACCAATGAGAGTAGGTGGAGAAACGGGAGGTGAATATATACATAGAATGTTGAATGGTCATCCTGGATTGTGTAAAGAGCAATTAAGGTTGACGAGAGAAATGTTCATCCACCTTGTGAATATTATGGTTGAAAGAAATTTATTGAAAGACAGCAGATTCATTCATGTGGCAGAGCAAATCGGAATTGGTCTCTATATATTGGCCAAGGGAGCTTCTTACACAGATGCAGCTGATGTTTTTAAGCATTCTTTGAGAACCATATGCAAATATTTCAATCTAGTATTGCATTGGTTGAGTTATCTTTTGACATAATTCGGCCACATCACAGTTGGTTGGACGTCCACACCATAGTTTTCAACAGTTCCTTATATTGGCCGTATTTCAATGTATATATATGAATTATTCAACGTTTTTAAAAGTCAATGAAAACTAATTTATTTTTGTATATGTGTTAGACTTTATTTCTGTTTTTTATTTATTGTATTAGGATTCAGTTGGAGCATTAGATGGTACTCACATAGAAGCAGTTATATCAGATGCAAAGGGGGTGCCGTTTCGAGGACGCAAAGGAATCAAAATCTGGAATGTCTTAGCATTTTGTTCATTTGATAAACTTTTCACGTTTGTCAATATTGGTTGGGAAGGAAGCGCTCACGGCGTAAGAGTGTGGGTTGATTCCTTAATGCAATCAAAATATCATTTTCCTCACCCCCCCCCCCCCCCACCAGGTATAAGATACAAATAAATTTATTATTAAAGGTTTTTGTAAATATAAAATAGTATCTTTTTAACAAAGTAAATTGAAAATGTAGGTAAATATTACTTAGTAGATTGAGGATATCCAAACACACTTGGATATTTAGCTCCATATGATGATGCGGGAATGAGGAAACACGTGCCAGAATTTCATGACGGTGGTAAACCAAGAGGAGTAATGGAACATTTTAATTATCGCCACTCATCACTGAGAACTACCATTGAAAGAGCATTTCCACATGTGAAGAAAAGGTGGAAGATACTTCACAATATGCCGAAAATAAAATAAGAGCATCAACAAGCAATTATTTTCTCTACTTTTACACTTCATAATTTTATCAGCATGTGCAAAATAGGAATGCCAATTTATGAACATGAAGGGAATGGAGAAGGCATAGTTGATTCAGATATGTTCAACAATGGGCGAAAAGAAGCTATGAACAATGTTCGTGTGGAAATTGCGAAACAAATTTGGGAAGACGTTCAGAAACCCAGAGCAACGGATGCATGATGATATTAATTATTTTATAGTACTTTTTTCTAAAAAGATTTATAGTTTACCCATTATTCATACAATTTTTTTTACAAATCAAGATTTTATTTATTTATTTTAATTTCTTTGTATTTTATAAATCAAGATCATCTATATTATTCTGTCACTTGTATGACTTAAAATATGAACAGACTAAACCAAACAATAATAAAATAATAAGTGTACTGATAATAACAACAATAACACTACTACTACTTATAATAATAATAATAATAATAATAATAATAATAGTAATAGTAATAGTAATAGTAATAGTAATAGTAATAATAATAGTAATAATAATAGAAACAATAATAATAATAATAATAATAATAATAATAACAATAATAACAATAATGACAATAATGACAATGATGACAATGACGATAATGATGATAATGATGATAATGATGATAATGATGATGATGATGATGATGATGATGATGAGAAGAAGGAGAAGAAGGAGAAGGAGAAGGAGAAGGAGAAGGAGGAGAAGGAGAAGGAGGAGGAGGAGGAGGAGGAGGAGGAGGAGGAGGAGGAGGAAAAGGAGAAGAAGAAGAAGAAGGAGAAGGAGAAGGAGAAGGAGAAGGAGAAGGAGAAGGAGAAGGAGAAGGAGGAGAAGAAGAAGAACAACAACAACAATAATAATAATAACAATAATAACAAGAAGAACAACAACAACAACAACAATAGTAATAGTAATAGTAATAGTAATAGTAATAGTAATAGTAATAGTAATAGTAATAGTAATAGTAATAGTAATAGTAATAGTAATAGTAATAGTAATAGTAATAGTAATAGTAATAGTAATAGTAATAGTAATAGTAATAGTAATAGTAATAGTAATAGTAATAGTAATAGTAATAGTAATAGTAATAGTAATAGTAATAGTAATAATAATAATAATAATAATAATAAAATATGGTCTGGTCTGGTCTGGTCTTGTCTGATTTGGTCTGGTGTGGTCTGGTCTGGTCTGGGACAAATAACAGTCCAAGTAAAAGCAACCTTATTCAGGGGATTAGGGGCAGCGGCCCCTCTCAATCCTCACCCAACCTGTATCTATGTATGGGGTATATGTTACCTTCGTTTCACTCAACTTTGTCAAGTTGACATTGGGTGATTAACTAGAATAGCAAAAATTGTGTGATCGAGATTTGAGCAGAAAAGAGTAAAACAAACAAAGCAACAAATTCATTGTTTTAATAAGAAAGTAGTAAAGGTTTTTGGAACAAACAAAAAAGAAAAATTGGCAAAGTGCGGTGGGACGAATGAGTATTATGCTATTGTAGCATGTATATCCAACTTATAATTTAGTAGTACTATAAATAGAAATAAATGTAAACAAATAGGAGTGAAATCTAAATCTTTCTTAAATAGGATTAAATATAAAAGAAAAAAGTGTCAAACAGACTCCCCCTACTACTGTGAAAATGTCAATTATGTTCACCAACTCAAATAACCCTCAATTAAACCCATGAACACGTATAAAAAGCTCAAATTGGTGCCAGTGTTCGTGGATTGGATGGGCCGGTCTTCTTTGTGGAATCCCATCAATTTGTTATTTGAATCTAATTTATTATTCTCAATTTTCTTATGTATTCATGGGGGAAAAATAATTAAAATACACCAAACTTTGAAGGGGTGTGAGATGAGCACCCCAAACTTGCATATGTAATTTAAATGGCTCAAACTTTGTATCAAAAGTTATTTTAGCACCATAATCAAGTATTGTTTTTTTAAAAAATGTAAGTCTATGGTGTTAGTTGCATAATTTAAAATATTTTATAATTCATGAAGACACAATCAACATTCTAAACTTCTATTGCGAAATAAATAATGTTATCCCCAATCTATATAATTGCAACACTTTTAATTTGCTATTTTAAATTATGCAATTAACCTCATAAATTTACATTTTTGAAAGAAATAATACATGACAATGGTGCAAAAATAACTTTTTATATAAAGTTTAGGGTATTTAAATTACATGTTAAAAGTTTGGGGTGTTTACCTCACACCCTTTCAAAGTTCAACAATTTTTGGTGTACACCTTCTTATACACATCAGTACACCCCAATGTCTGTGAGAGTTTTTTTTTGTCTGTGAATCACAGTCCACAGACAAAACAAGCCAGTTTTTGTCTGTGGACTGAGATTCACAGACAAAAAAAGCTCTCACACACACGGGGGTGTACTGATGTGTATAAGAAAGTGTACAAAAGGAATTTTTGTTCAAAGTTTGGGGTATTTTTATTATTTTTCCCTATTCATGGATTAGATGGGCATGTGATTCCATGTCAAAATCCAAAAAGCATATAAAAGTGAGAAACAGGGGATTTAGGTTTGTAAGCCAAAGGGAGAGACTAAAAAATGATAGGAAAAGAAAATAACGTGGTGGGAGGCATGGAGAAACTGGGTGAAGACAATGAACCCGGAGAGGGGGAGGAAGAAGAAAGGAAAGGGAAAAAGGGAAAAGTATAAAACGCCACGTGTCGCCACGTCTGTTATTTACCTGATGACCAAATGTTAACCTGGTAAAAAGCCGGTTTGAACATTTTTTAATGTTCATGGGTTTAATTGAAGGTTATTTGAGTTGGTGGACTTAATTGACATTTTCGCAGTAGTAGATGTGTCTATTTGACACTTTTCCCAATATAAAAATTTTACGCTTAATACCCCTAATCTAATTAATTAATTAATTAATTAATTAATTAATTGTCCACTTAGTTCCAACCAAGCATTCCAGCCCAGCTGGTTGTGAGGTTACCGTACCTAGTGGGAGGTCTCACGTTCGAAACCCGATAGGCACATACGGGTTTGAAATTCAATGGAGTGAGTTTCAACCCTGATTACTACAGGCCCCCCAGACCCCCTCCCACAGACCCCCTGGAGTAAAAAAAAAGTTCCCTTGCATAACCAGGATAATTTGTTGGTGGCAGAGTAGTCCGGTGGTGGCGGTGGTGGTGGAGCTCCAGTGAGATGTGGCGGCGAATAGATTCTGGAATTTTCAGGCGGATTCTAGAGGTCGACAGAGGCGGTAGGGGGTAGGTCAACGATAGGGGGGATTATATCCTATTTACGTAATTCGCTCTTTACAATTATACAAATATTTGTGTGTTAAATGTAGAGATGTTATATAATACGGCGCAAATTATATCCCACACCCGGGTGTGTAACTGTACACCCTGTATTTTTGTAATGTGTAGCAACTTTAAGCCTTCTGATCAATGAATCTCTGATCCCTAATCTTTGAATCCTGCGCAGGCATCTCAGGCTTTTTTAGGCTATCATCTTTCCCGCTTCCAGTCATCTGCATAGAATCACCATAGCTGATGGGGGGAGAAGGTGAACCGACAGAGCTGGACCCTACTCCGAGTACCGAGAGAGGAAAGGATTCTGATTGTGAGGCTGAAATGTTTGATGTCTTTGAATAACTCGATTTTCTACGGTACACCGCACACTGGAGCTCCAAAATGCTTCTTCTTTTGTTGCTAAAAACATCCTCCGCAATTGTTGCGTTTGTAAAAGTCATCAGCTTTCTCTTTTTCCCTTTTTAACTCGCAGCTTTAATGATTAAATCAATTTAATGTTCAACTTTATATATTAATATTGAGCACATTAGAAATGAGTTTTATGTTAAACTCAAATGAGTAAAAACACTTAAAAGGAATGAACATACACAAATGAGCCTTTGAATTCTTGGATACTCATTTTTTAAGTTATACTCCCTCCTGGGACGTCCCAAAAAACTTTGTCATCTTTCCTTTTTGGGACGTCCCAAAAAGCTTTGCCACTTTCCCTTTTAATCAATTATTTTGTGGTTTCTGTTATTTCTCTCTTCAGTGCACAAACCTCAACCACACAATTTTTACTTTATTGTTCTCCGTGCCAGTCAACTTTGGCAAAGTTTTAAGGGACGGAGGTAGTATATGTTTAATTGGTATCACTGTTATGTTCATTTTAAATTATTATATCAATGCATATTTCAAAAGTATCATATTACATTAGATTTACATAGCAGTTGATTATAGACACAGAAGCACAAATCACTATACTCAATCGCATGATTCTAATACTCAATAGAGGATGTTTAATGCTCACTGAAAATGTTTTGATGCTCAATTAACAAATCTTACAATTTTTATATCAATGCTCATTTTGTAGTTACGTATGCTCATTTGGTACTTATGGTATGCTCATTTTAAAATGCATATTTCGAAAGTACCATATCATAGGTTGGTTGGCCGAGGCATTAGGTTTTTAGGACTTATTGACGCGGTCGTCTTGTACCCGCAGCAAAAAGTGGGCAAAAAAAATTTACATGTCAATTGTTGTGGTTCCTACGTGACCGCACCAAATAGACTAATATTTTTTGGACCTAATGCTGCGATTACCCCATACCCGCCGCAAATAGTATTAAATTTTAACATTTTGCTGCGATCGTGCTTATAACCGCAACAAAAAGGGAGCATCAAATGACAGAAATTCTAGTAGTGATATTAGATCCGCATATTGGAATTCATAATACTTGATTATAGATATAATTTAATTATTATTATAAAAGAAAAAATAAGAAAATGATATTAAATTAAAATATATGAAGCAGATATCACGATGTTCAATATTAGACTCCTAATACTCAACAGTCAACACAATAGGTCTTATGCTCAGTAGAAGCTCATCAGTGCTCATTTTACAGAAACTATGATTTTCATCTCAATAGAGAATGTTTGGTGTTGAATGAAAACATTGTCATGTTCAACTAACAAATCTTACGATTTTCATATAAATGCGCATTTTGTAAGTTACATATGCTCATTTGGTACTGATTTTGAGCTTATTTAATTTGTGAAATGTCATATCAATGCATATTTCAAAAGTACCACATTACATTTACTTCCCTTATTGAAATTCACACGGGTTGATTATTGATATAATTTGATAAGTTTTAATAGAAGGAAAAATAAGAAAAAGAATGTGAATTAAAAGATATGAAGTAGAGATCATGATATTCATTATTAGGTTGTCGGGTTGTGTGATACTTCTAGTCTTGAGTTGATGCCCCCTTATACCGGTAAAGGCTCTTTTGGTGGTGTTGGGGCATCCAAGGAGGATTCTGAGGGCAAAAAGTCCGGTGAGATGAACACCGCTCTTATTGTATATGAATAATAAGAAAAATGTTGTTACCGTGAAATCGTTACATCACGTGTAGTGTACCGATCCCAATACGATGTTATTATATATTTAAAAATGCAAAAAATAATCTACTTCGTTGGTGATTCGTTTATCTTGTTCACCAATCTTTTTGGCCATCTCCTTCCTCGATTCTTTTGTTTTTTTCTTCTTCAATTATCTTCTTTTCTTTCATCAAAATAGTAAGAATCTGACCATAATTTTGTTCTTTTTCATATTCAAAGTAAATCTAGTTTTTTCTCCTTCACCATCAATTCGAAATAGAAGTTTTATTAATCTAAAATAAAAGTTCATATTTGTTTTTGAAGACCTGTAACTTTTCTTCAAGCTCTATCTTGTTTTTTCACTTCATGTGATTCATATTTGAAACCCAACAAAGATCACCGTGCTCAAGAGTTTAGCAGTTTACATATGCCACTACGTGAGTTTAGCAGTTTACACTTTACACTAGATTCTCACCCGTGCGATGCACGGTATAAAATTTAATATAGTGATGTAATGTTCTTTATTAACATTAAAGTAACGCCCAAAAAATCATAAAATTATAATGTATAAATGAGCGAAAAGAAAACGGAGGTGCATATTAAAGTCGTTTACGCAGTGCATACATTACGAAACACTTCCTTGTAAACAACAATGATAGTATGATCGATTTCAGAAATTTCACTAAAAACTTTTATAAAGTTGCATAAAAACTCAAATTTGATAAAGTTAGATATAGGAGTATGAAATAAAAGAGTAAGAACAACTTACGTTTCTCGAAGAATAGTAGGCTTGAACCTTTATCTGCGCGGAGGTAGTATATGATAACATATAATTTAATAACTATAATAATAGTAATAATAATAATAATAATATAATAACTATAATAATAGTAATAATAATAATAATAATAATAATAATAATAATAATAATAAGATCCCGTTTGGTAACACCGAAATCAGTTGGATCGGCTGATTTTATTGAAATTTATGAGATGCTGTCTGAAGTGGTTCTATTGGCTGATTCTGCTGATTTATGGGGGAAATTTTAAATTATATTTTATTAATAGAATAAAGAAAATTTATATGAAAAATAGCTAAAATGGCTATCTAAAGTAAGTTCAGCCAATACATCCAAAAAAGCTACTCTAACCTTACTTTTTCTTGTTATTACACAAATTAGCGTGGGAAATTAAAAGTTACGTGTTTGGTTAGAAACTTGGTTGATAAGCCGAAAAACAGAGTCACCAAATAGGCTATAATACTAATAATAATGCTAATATTTTTTTTGAGAGAATAATAATAATAGTAATAATAGTGATAATAGTAATAATAATAATAATAATAATAATAATAATAATAATGATAACAATAATAGTAATGTATAACCCATGAAAAAAAATTATACGAAGTGACAATCACAATAACCATATCAACCTTTTAAAAGCCACATACACACATCCCAGCGAGCCCATATAACCCAGCCCAAAATCAAATATTAAAACTGACCCCGGCTACCCAAACCTAACAGAGCCATATAGGGTGTGTATCTCCCTTAATCTCTCATTTATCCGTACACTTCCTCAAACGACCATCGATCCTTCCGATGATCCTTGCCGGTCACTCTCGTTCTGTAGGCTTTCTTCCATTTTCTTACGATACCAGTCCTTCAAGCAGTCTTCAATCACTGACGACAGTCGATTATTAGCTCTTGTTTGATGATATTGATGTTTAAAACATCGATTCAATGTTTTTTGGTTTCGTGTTGCCTTATTCGACAATTGGAACACTTACCATGGCTAAGGGATAACCAAATGATCTGACCATATCTACAATCCTTGTGATTTGGGTATATACCTCTCATCTCTGTCCTTGAATTTATAGAGTATTGTTTATATTGTTGTAAAGGATTGTTTACCACTCGTCTCAGACCACGTCTATCACTTATGATGTTGTCTGCATGCTCTCGATTTCTATCTCTTTTTCGATTTTATTATGCACATAGTCGGACAATCTGTTCTATTATGTTTGCTTACATTAAGTTTCTTTTTGTTTTTAAAAGGGGGGACAATCCGTCTTTCTTTGTTGGTTGCTCAATTTGCTTTCAGTTTTTACGCAAAGCAAAATGTTATCTAGAAGTGCTTTTTTCATTTTAATCTCTCAACCAATTGAATAACAATTTTAAATAAATATCTGATACACACATACGTATACCCACCAAATTCTTTGTATAAAAGGATTTACATACTCTAGTACATGTAAGTTTTTGGGGGTGAATATAACAATATATTTATATCTATGATTTTGGTGGAGATATCTGAAGTTAATTTTAGTATTCTAATTGTGATATATTCATGTGTACACTTTCTGTCATGATTTCAATGTTGACATTCCATCTATAAACTCAAGTTGTTATAAGCTTAAAATAAGTATACATATTTTAAAAAGACCCAAATCTTTGTCTCAATTATTGATACGTTATTTAATTTATATTCTTATTTAAAGTTATCTGTATTCATAAGCTTTTTGAACATAAATACATGAATATACATATGTAATTGAACTATACTTTATTATATATATTATGTATGAATCCTCATACACACATAAATCTCACACAGACAAAACTGATTGCAAAACAGTAGTCGTTGTCTCAGTCCAAATCCTCAATTGATATGAGTTTGTATTACATACTCTCTGTTTATCATTTTTGTCACAATTTGGATGCAGTATTTTTTTTAAATGAATAAAAATGGGTACACTTTATGTCACAATTTTCAATGATTCCTAAATCTTCCTATTATATGCATATTTGGTTTATTTGGTATTATATGCAGTTTTTTATTTCAAAAGTGTGTTTTGTAGTCCTATTAACTACACCAAAAGTTGAAGTTGAAATAACGGTTCAATTCGAAATCTATAAGACTATAACACTGAATATCTTAAAATATAGTGTATTTTGCATTGGCAATTGTTGTTTTTGTAAACCATATTACATTACATTTCAAAAGCAATCTAATCTACCTATTTTTTGTTTGAGCATTTCCTCTACTATTGCTATTGAATGTTGATAGTGATACACACAATCTCTTGCTCTCGATGTATCACTATCAATCCTGCAAAAAAACATATGAAATATGAAAATTTTACACACTAAACACTAACACTATTAAGAACCGATTAAACAGGTCTCATTCGGTAGATCTCACTGATTACTCATTATTGCACAAATACATCTGCCTGTCTATTTCGATGAATATTAGCCTCAGATGAACAATAGTCCGAAGACCTATACTTGTGTTATTGTTAACAGAGATGTAATGGGCTTATGATTACCTATCATGAAAAAACACTTGGTTCTTCCCACCCTTGTAATGCGGAAGAGCTTTAATGGCCCCTATAATCCTCTCTTCTCAATGCCATTGATTTGTTATGTTGCCGCTCATAAAATTCTGTCATATTTATACTTCAATTTTTGAAGAGTTTGATTGTGTATGACATATTACCCAATGGTCAATAATATGTATTGTCCTTTGAATTTTGATGATATGAAATTTGAAAAGATAACACACTGCAGTCTGACATTTACCAATTTTTTTATTTGAATAATATCCAGATATTATGAAATTCGTACTTCATATCTCAAAAAATTGATTTGCCTATATATAAAGGACAAATCATACGACAGGCAATTGTCTCTAATACGCAACCCATTTGAATTTTAAAATAAAGTACAATACAGTCACATCAGTATTGCAGAGCATTAAATGCAAGTTCAGGCAGTAATGTGAAATTTGTCTTGTAAACCCGATCCGACTCATTTTTTGCTTGTCATTTGGGCGGGAAAAGTGGCCTCAATTACACTCTCTTTTGTACTTCCTCCTTTCTTAAATAAATGCAACGGTCAACATTTCACACTTGCCGAGACATAACTTTGACCATTAATATAAATGATTTTGTATTAGTAAAAAAATTAAAAAAATTAGATTATGAAAATTTACAATGAGACAAGTTTAACAATAATTTTTCATAAAATAATATTATAACATTAATAAATAAAACGTAGTCAAAGTAGAACATGTGAATAGTGTAAAAGTCAAAGTGTTGCATTTATTTAAGAACTATGAATGAGTTAATAGAAGATATGCCACGCGATTTAAATTTCACATTGGGAGGGGAGGGAATAACTATTTGATGGAGCGAGGAACAAATTGTTTCATTGTGCGTTTTTATTTGGAGATTTACCTAAATAGGACTAAATAAAAGGATAATTGCAACAATAGAAGTTTAAAGTTTAAATTTCCAAAATAGGACCATCTCTTCCTATTCTACCCTTTCCTTTGTCCTTCCTAATAGTATTTTTTTTAAACAATCATTGTAAAATATAAAAAAAATCGTAAAAATTAAATAAAAAATATACAGACCTCAACCACCACCTCAACCACCTTCCAGCACCGCCACCTCCGGTCGCCGGAAAAGATTGCCAAGTGGCCCAAGTTAGGGAGAAATGTCATCATGATGGCAATTTTGAAGAGAAAGTTTGATATTTTTAAAGAGTAAAAATGTCATCTTCATGACATTTTCAGAGAAATGTGGCATTTTTTTTACACAAGATGACATTTTTTTCCGGTGACCGAAGCTGATGGTGCTGGGAGGTAAAGGAAGCGTTGGCAGTGACCTGCATATTTTATAAATATGCAGTAGGTATTTTATTTTATGTTTTAGTCTTTTTTTAAAGTTTTTTAAATATTTTATTTATTTATTTTAAATTTTTCTATTTTATTTTATTTTTTATCGCTTTTATATTTAATTTATAAATATTTCATTATTTTTTATATTTTTATTATAAATAAAACTATGATTTTCTTATTAATAAAATAAATCTATTAGAAATTAAAGGAAGGGGGTAGAATGGTAGAAGGGACATATATTAGTCCTATTTTGTGAATAAAGAAATTGTACTCTTTGTTGGAAAAATGTGTTAAATTTTGCATAAAATGGTCATTTTGGGGCAATATTTTGAGTGGGGTCCACTTCCGATTTGGGTCGGCTCAAAGTGGTTTCGGATTGTCCTTGCTAAGGGCTACAATTCGATATATGATACACTCAAAACGGATAACGGGTGAATGAGAAATTGATTTTCGATGTTCACTAGTTGAAATAGAAAAACAGGGAAAATGATGAAGTTCTAGTGGGATTTATCTCACACCGGAAAACCCAAGGGATTTTCACCCCTTATAAAGGAAACCCTCTTTGAATGAGTTAAGATTCCTACGGGAAAGGCTCTCTTCGCGCGCGGTGGGAGGTGCCGATCAAATCCCGAAAACGGAGAAGAAAAACTGCGGACATGAATGTCGTCCAAAAATCTATCTTTCAAAGATACGATCTAATTTTTGTTTCTCCCTGTAACGTTCTATTTTTGCCCAGAACCAAAACTGCTCCGCTTTCTGTTGGCTTCCGAACCAGAAGACCTGAGAGGGTTTCTGTTGGCTTCGGAACCAGAAAGACCATGAGGTATTCTACTGGGTTCAGACCAGAACGCCTCGTAGGGTGTTCTGGTGAGGGTATTCTGGTCGCGCGGCTGAACGGTTCAGAACTGTTACAACAATAAATGTCCAACGTTCTTATGCATTTATGCAGTAGTTCATGGACGATTCAATGCCCAACAGACTGGTCATTGATGTCTGATGTTCAGGTCCTTTAACTCTCACGTTAACACACAACAAATCCTCCTATAAAAAGTTGACATGTGCTTTACAACAACACATGCAATCATACACAATCTGCACTTTTTCCCTCAGCTAAAACCACCTCCAGCTCCCCGAAAAATTCCTCCGTGTTCTTCTTGTGGTTCCGTTCGCCAGAACTTTCGTTTGTGTGCTCAAACGTTAGTTCTTTAGCCACCGTATCCTGGGAAAAGATCATTGCAACGCTCCTAGAATGAGCTCTGACTAATTTTATGTTCCATCTGTTTTTTGTATTCTTTAGTCATTTTAATTAATTATTTTTTATTAATTATTTTTCTTTGTTTTTCGAAACACACTCAACACTCCTATTGTTGAATTTTGGGCTAATTTTAGTCATATTTAGGTCTAATACCCATTTTTTATTTTATTGAAATTCAATGACATCGTACTAGATGTGAGAGCGGTCCGTATATAGTACACCCGGGGTGTATGAGTGAGAACCGTACATCCATGTTTATTTGTAATTTTGTTTAAACTTCAGCCCAATTTCAACAACCCTGTTGGGTAAATACCCTCAGAGTGGTCCAAGGCAGTGACGACGTTCAGTCCTGCACCAAAATGGCAGTAAGCGGTGACAACGTACGGCCTCCTCTCATGGGGTATCTAAGCAGGCAAACAGCGCATCAGGAGACGTACGTCAGGAGACACAGAGTGGCTCAACAACTTGGAAGGCACCACGGGACACCAGGCATCCAATTTAAGGGGACGATCATCGCCACCCATTGGCGGGATTTACAAAAATACCCAGTGTACACGTACACCCGGGTGTACCGTATAAATTGCGGATGTGAGAGTATCATACTTATCATGGTTTGTTAGTATGGAATATGACATCGATCCCAATCTAGTATATTATTGTGCATATGGCATTAGTGTAGACCCCTTCTTCCGGTGCAATTCTCCTACAAATTTCTAAATCTATTCTAATATAAAAGAAAAAGATTTTTGGGGAACACTATTTCCCCCCAAAAATGTCAACATAAAGAAAAATAGCTTAAAAAAAGAAATCACGAAAATTACAATTTTCATGGACCGAAGTCCATCGTGTAGGTTTGGGCCGAATGTTTTGCCGCTCAAAAACATCACCATCACTTTCTTAAGGCATTCTCCGTATGAATATGTTCCCCACTGGAAAAGTACGGAGCAAGTAAATACGATAGTAACATATATTGTATAGGTTCAGTGCATTAAAAGAGTAGTACTTTTTGGAATAGTATTCCAGCATAGACATCCTTGCGATAAAGTTTCAGAAATGCTTAGTGTACATGCAATGTACACAAACCGTACGCAGTATATATATCTCTATTTTTCTTTTTACCAGTCCACTCTTATTTTTTACTCATTCCTCCCTCTCTCATGTCCACCGATTCTTCTCTCGTTCTCTTCTCTGCGCTCTATGTTTCCTTTTTTTTTTAACCCGGAAGGCAAACCACCAAAATCAGTGGGGTAAATGCTGGGGAACATTTACCGGATTTTATAAATAAAAAAGAGAAGAATACAAGAGAGGGGGACTAGATCAAAACCTCCCCATAAGAAATTATACAAATAATCTAAAATAGGGAATATTAAAAAGATCAAAATTAAACTCTATTCTAACCGGGACGGGTAAGTCATTGACCGAAGTCCGACAAGTAAAATGGGCCGGAGACTCTGCAGCGAGAAAATGGGCAAGGCGATTACCTTCCCTAAAAATGTGTTGGAATCTGACACCTTTCCTAAAACAAATCTGTCTGAAGCCAACAATGTCTTCCATTCCACCGAAGTTTAATTTACCTGAGAGGTAGCTCAAAATCGCTTCAGCATCGGACTCGACTTGGAATCCGTGGAAGCCTTCATCCAAAGCCCACCTGGTTGATTTCATCAGCGCTAACATCTCGGCTTCCAAAGATGAAGATGCACAGAGAGGGAAGGCAATAGCTCTTATCAACTCACCAGCCTGGTTTCTCAAAATCGCACCTCCAGAAGCCTTCCCATGTATGAACGATGCATCCACGTTCAACTTTAAACCTTTAACTGGCTTGTTCCAACAAATAGGTTTCATGATTTTTTGTGTCACGCGAAAATCTTTAGGAATAAGCCCTTCCTCAAAAAGGATCATATCTATGTTACAGAGCTTCAATTTAGATAGGCTAAGAGTCCAATTTTGTGTATGCATCTTGATTTGCCAAACAGTATGTTCAATCTTGGGTACCGAGATACGAGAGCCCCATATTAACTCTGTGTAAAGTTTCCAAATATTCCAGCAGATAATACTTGGTAGATTAATCTTAAAAATATCAATCAGATTCTTACTACCAGCCTCAAACCACCATCCCAAGAATCTACTATGAATAGAATGAATACGAGATGATGAAGTAATATTCATAATTCTGGCAAAATACGCCCAAATAGATTTAGAAAAATTGCATTCTAGGAATATAAGATTGGGAGTGTCTCCATTACACCTACACAGAGGGCAAATAGAATGCTGAATAATTTTTCTGAAACGAATGAGATTATCCAAAATAGGAAGGATTCCTCTGAATAGTTTCCATTGAAACAACTGAATTTTAAGTTGTTGCTAAGGGTGCCACACGTGTTTATAAGAAAAAGTTGAGCCAATAGAGTGTCTAATAGCATGATAGGCAGATTTCAATGTAAATTGACCATTGATAGAATGATTCCAGGATAATTGCTGAGGAGTTGAAGGGCCTGAAGAATTAACCATTGAGGAGGCCAAATCATGAACGGAGCACATCCTCTTCCAAATAGGTGAGTCTGTAATTCTTGGTCTCATATCATCATGTCTAGGATATTTAGACTTGATAAAAGAAGACCAAAAACACTAATTAGTACTCCATTTCCACCAAAGCTTTAAGGAAAAAGACTTTTCAATATCACAGAGAGATCTAATATCCAGACCACCTTCTTCTTTAGGATAACAGATCTTAGCCCAACTGAGCCAGTGATACTTAGGCTTATTATTGGAGATACCCCAAAGGATCCCTTTATGCAGGTTAACACCCAAATATCTCAATGGTAGTGTGGTTTTCTGCATCCCCAAAAGATCTTTAATGGCGTGGCTCCTATAAGAAGCATGTTTACCACACACAAAAGAGCTTTTATCAAGGTTTACAACCTGCCCAGATGTGACTTGGTATAAGGTAAGAAATCTATTAAAATTGATCAGGGATCTGGAGTCACCATTGATGAAAATGAGTAAGTCATCGGCAAAACCTAGGTGTGAGACAAGTCTCCCATATTTTCCCAGCCAATAAGGCTTGATTAAGCCTTGAGAAATATACCAGTTCAACCATCTAGAGAACGCCTCAGAAGCCAAAATAAACAGAAAAGGGGAAAGAGGGTCCCCTTGCTTGACCCCTCTTGTGGGTTTGAAAAAACCTTGGATGGTCCCATTGATTAGAACAGAAAGATAGGTGGCCTGTAGGTTATTAAGAATGATGTGAATAAATTGAGTACCAAATCCAAATGACTGCAACACACTGGAAAGGAACCCCCAAGATAATCTATCAAATGCTTTGGCCATATCGAGCTTAATGACCATATTAGAACCTCTGACTTTCTTATCTAGGGCATGAATCATTTCCTGAGCAATGAGAATATGATCAGCCATGTCTTTACCTTTCATAAAACCAACTTGTTCATTTGAGATTAATTTAGGCATGATGATGGACAATCTGTTTGAAAGAACCTTGGTGCACACTTTATTAACAAAGTTAGACAAACAAATAGGCCTAAAATCTGCAAATGAATTATGTCACGCCCCGGACCTACCCGGGCACGTCAACAACCCGCCGTACAGTACGAATAGTCAACCGCAGTCCAACTCGTCCATACTATACAAGGCGTCTTGAATACCATTCACACATAGTACATCCATAAACAAACATAATGTAAATCATTCATTTAAAACAGCGGAAACATAAATACAATTGTTCAAGCCACACTTGGCATAACTCGGCATACGAGCCCCCAACGTAATTATTCCAAGAAAATAATGTCCATGAGCATTAACGTAATTGTTTTTAAAATAGAACGGAAAAAGCACGAACCACGTCTTCTCCCCTTGATCCTCCCGAAGCCACGGGCGTTGGTAGAAACCTTCAAGTCCTACCTGAAACTGTGAGGTGGCCTCCCCCGTGGAGGGGAGGTCAGTACTTGGAAATATTTGACAAGTACAATAGCAACTATACTAAGTATAATCAATGTTTTAATTCCCAAGACCCTCAACTTAAGGTACTATTATATTATAGGCCATAACCCTCGGTTACCCCCCTTTTCTTTTATCTGTACTTACTTTATATAAAGTCAAGTAGTCGGCCCGTAGGCCCATATTCATTTAGAACTCATCGTTCCCATTCCCCCGTGACCGCAAGTCACGATAACCCCGTGGGGTCCCATCGAGCCCCAATTGTATAGCATGGGCTCGGCCCAACTACATTTCTATACAATCCTCTAACTCAATATATAATATCAAAATTTGTATGGCAAGGGCTCGGCCCAACTACGTTTCCATACCAACCACAACTTCGTGGCAAGGGCTCGGCCCAACTACGTTTCCACGGAGGTCACATATACATGGCAAGGGCTCGGCCCAACTATGTTTCCATGCTAATCATATTACATGGCATGGGCCCGGCCCAACTACATCTCCATATCATCCTAGAGTCCAACTCTAATTACTTCATAGTCGAATTCTCAAGCAAATCCTATGCCTAGAATCAATCCCCGTAGGTGGCCTTTAGGCCTAACCCTATCACACCTTAGTGTTCATACAATTCAACCTTAAAGTATCTCTTGAGACTACTTAAGGAATATCTATTCACAATCCTACCTCTTAGGATTTGTTTCATCATTTATTTATATTAATTCCCCGAATAGTATTTTGATACTAATTGGATAATCTTAGAACATGCCAAGTTTCTATTTTCCGATTGACCTTTCATTTCAATTGATTTCCCAACACAAGTATAGTTTGATCTCAATTATCAAAAATATCACTTTACTCCGTTCGTGAATTTCATACATGGGGTAAAGTATATTTTATCACAATGTCATCATTGTAATTCCATAAATATGCCGTTCTATTTATTTCACATAATCATACACAATTATTCTAAATTTGTATATCATGCTTCACTTACTCATATCAATATCATTTTCATTTAGGCATTTTTAATCATTAATAATCCATGAAAATCCCATCCAATTACTTTAGGCAATCTTATGAAATTAACTCACTAATTATAAGCAATATAGTCAGCCATCCTCACCTTATGATGTGCTCAACTAGCTGCCTTAGCGAAACCCCCTCGATCCGTCCTCGTTCTAGGCCGTTCAAGAGTGGAAAATCTGGGAATAGAGCGAAAGCCGGGCGACTTTTGTGAAAGCCGGGCGACGTTCGTCCTCCTGCAGCACGAACAACCTCCTATATGTGGCGGTTTCCGGCAATTTCGACTCCTATCGATCCACCAACTCTTCTAAGTTAAATATCACCACTTTATATCAATATTCTACACTTTTAAATGTGTAGAACATCATGTTTAACCCACCAAATGATTTCTTAATAAATCATTCATGATAAACTAGTTACAAGAGTTTTCTTGTAGAGTTCTTACCTTGAACTCAACTCCTTTTTGT
The DNA here is from genome assembly GCA_945859875.1 of Cuscuta europaea. NCBI lineage: Eukaryota > Viridiplantae > Streptophyta > Magnoliopsida > Solanales > Convolvulaceae > Cuscuta > Cuscuta europaea. The sequence continues at coordinate 1,451,673 of CAMAPE010000058.1, forward strand.
TAGATCTTTTCCCCTTGCTTCCCTGAGCTTGAACTTCGATAGAGGCCTTCCCAGAGCTCTTCTCCTACCTTATTTGAGTGGTGAGGATGATGCAAATGATGGGGGGACATTTCATCTCAATCCCTCCCACTTATTCAATGGAATGGGGTCATGGGTTTTGTGTCTTGGAGACTTCCCACCTACTAGGTACACCCCCCAGCTGCTTCCTTGACATTTGCAGCACATTGGGTCGTGGGGTGGCCCCCACTTATGTGGGAGGTCATCCCATTATATCCCGGTGTGTATAATTGGCCCCGAAAGTTGTATTTTTCGGACTACTTTAGTCATATTTTATTTTATCGGGCCGGATAAAATATATCACGCGTTCCCAACAAATTTTGTGCCTTTAGAAACGATGTACATTCCCCAACATTAATTTAGGAGCCTCCGAAACTCATTTCAGGCTGTTATCCGTCAACTTGCCAATACCGATAATTGGGCCCCGTTTGACCAACCGGTCAACTCCATGCCTTTCGTATGGACCAAATAAAATATCCACAACCATATATATGTCATCTAGACCAAGATGAATATAATATGGGGTTCGGGAATTATCGGGCGGTCCCCGTTCCCGCTGTGGGCCCCACATGAAATTTACTATTCACGTAAAAGAAATAATAAAAATTTACAATCACGCAAATTCTTAAATCATCCTTCAGGGTTTATTACATAATTTACTAAAAGTAAATATGCTCGGGGGCGGTGTTACAAGTTCACCCCCCCTTAACGGGAATTTCGTCCCCGAAATTCACAATGCTCATTCAAACAAAAACGCGTATTGCTCTTTCATCAAAGCTTCCGTTTCCCAAGTTTCCTCCTCAACTCGGTCACTTTTCCAAAGGATTTTAACCATCGGAACTTTCTTGCTTCTCAATTTCTTGACTTGCCTGTCAAGTATCTTCACCGGTTGCACGGCATAATTCAAGTCTTCCCGTATTTCCACGGGTGGTTTTTCTAATACATGAGATGGATCCGACATATACTTCTTAAGCATGGACACGTGGAATACGTTATGTATCTTCTCCAATTCTGGAGTCAACTGTAATCGGTATGCCACGGCCCCAATCCTCTCAAGAACCACGAATGGCCCTATGTAGCGTGGGTTAAGTTTCTCTCGGTTCTGAAATCGTATGATTCCTTTCCAAGGTGAAACCTTCAAAAATACTTCATCTCCCACCTTAAACTCCAAGGCTCTTCGGCGCTTATCGGCGTAACTTTTCTGTCTATCCTGTGCCGCCTTGAGTCTGTCACGAATCATCTTTACCTTTGACTTGGTGATTTCCACCAAGTCCGTGCTCTCGAGTTTGGCCATGCCAACCTCGTCCCAGCACAAAGGTGTACGACATCTCCTCCCATACAATGCCTCGTATGGAGGCATGCCTATACTCGCCTGATAACTGTTGTTATAGGCAAACTCCACAAGTGCCAAATGGTTGTCCCAACTCCCTTGGAACTCCAATGCACAAGCTCTCAGCATATCTTCTAATATATGTATAACCCGCTCGGATTGCCCATCCGTTTGTGGATGAAAGGCTGTACTGAATTTCAGTTTTGTCCCCATAGATTCTTGAAATTTCGGCCAAAATCGTGATGTGAATCGCGGATCTCTATCAGATACAATGGTTATAGGAACCCCATGTAGCCTCACGATCTCATCCACATACAACTTGGCTAACCTCTCCAGTGCATAGGTGGTGTTGATAGGTAGAAAGTGTGCACTCTTTGTGAGCCTATCGACCACAACCCATACAGCATCATAGTTCTTAATCGTCCGTGGCAGCCCCACCACGAAATCCATAGTCACGTGCTCCCACTTCCATTCAGGAATGGAAAGTGGCTGTAGTAACCCAGCCGGATGCTGATGTTCTGCCTTAACTTGCTGACAAGTAAGACACCTACTGATGTACTCGGCTATTTCCCTCTTCATACCCGACCACCAGTAACTTTCCTTCAAATCACGGTACATCTTCGTGCCTCCCGGGTGCATGGCATACGCCGATGAATGAGCCTCCTCTAAGATGGACTTTCGGAGCTCATCATCCAACGGTACACACACTCGGTCACGAAATAATAAGAGACCATCGTCTCTCTCCCTGAAATCCTCAACCGGTCCCGCTAGCATGCGTTCACGGATCTTCATAAGTTCTTTGTCGGTTTCTTGACCCTTCTTGATTTCATCAAGTAATGTAGGTCTCACCTCGAATCTAGCTAACAAGGCACCATCACTAGATACCTCCAATTGGGCTCTCAATGCCCTCAAGCTAGTCAATAATGCCCCAGATGAATTCTTTCGGCTCAAGGCATCTGCTACCACGTTGGCTTTACCGGGGTGGTACTCAATAACTAGATGGTAGTCTTTTATCAACTCCATCCACCGTCTCTGTCTCATGTTTAACTCTTTCTGAGTAAACACGTATTTCAGGCTTTTGTGGTCAGTGTATATATGACATGTTTCCCCGTAGAGATAATGTCTCCAAATCTTCAACGCAAATACCACTGCCCCCAACTCTAAATCATGAGTAGGGTAATTTACCTCATGTTTCTTCAATTTTCGTGAAGCATAGGCAATCACCCTCCCATCCTGCATTAAGACACATCCAAGCCCTTGGATGCTCGCGTCACTATAGACATCGTACCCCATACCCTGTCGGGGTAATGCAAGTACCGGTGCCTCGGTCAATCTCTTCTTTAGTTCAAGGAATCCCTTCTCACATCGGTCATCCCATACAAACTTAGCCCCCTTTCGAGTGAGCTTCGTCAATGGCGACGCCAAAACAGAGAACTTCTCCACGAACTTTCGGTAATACCCTGCCAATCCAAGGAAGCTACGAATTTCCTTGACGTTCTTTGGCCTCTCCCATTCAGTAATGGCCTCAATCTTCTTGTTATCTACGGCAATCCCTGATCCTGAAACCACATGCCCGAGAAAACCAATCTCCCTTAGCCAAAATTCGCATTTGGAAAACTTGGCATAGAGTTGCTTCTCCCGTAGTGTCTCAAGAACCAGTATCAAGTGTTCCTCATGCTCTTCTTCACTCTTTGAGTAAATCAAGATATCATCTATGAACACAATCACAAACCGGTCCAAGTATTTATGAAATACTCGGTTCATCAAGTCCATAAATGCCGCCGGGGCATTGGTTAGCCCGAATGACATAACTAGGAACTCGAAATGACCATACCTTGTGCGGAATGCACTCTTCGGTATGTCATCCTCCCTTATCTTCAGTTGGTGGTACCCCGACCTCAGGTCAATCTTCGAAAACACCGTCGCTCCTGGGAGCTGATCAAACAAGTCATCAATCCTAGGCAAGGGATACCTATTCTTGATTGTGACCTTGTTCAGTTGACGATAGTCAATGCACATTCGAAGTGTTCCATCTTTCTTTTTCACGAAAAGGACCGGTGCTCCCCACGGAGAGTGACTCGGCCTTATGAAACCGTTATCCAATAGCTCTTGCAATTGGGTTTTCAACTCGTTAAGTTCAGCGGGTGCCATTCTGTATGGCGGTATAGAGATTGGTTTGGTGCCAGGTTCAACCTCGATCACGAACTCGATCTCCCTATCGGGTGGAAGTCCCGGCAAGTCTGTTGGGAAGACATCCAGATACTTTCACACTACTCTCACATCATTGATGTCTATCTATTCCTTGGTTTTGTCCACCACATACGCTAGGTATGCGTGGCATCCCTTTCTCATCATATTCCTCGCCCTCACGGCGGATATGATACAACTGTTTGATTTGCCTCTATCTCCCTCGAAGCGTAAGGTCAACCCTTCACTGCCTTCGAGTTCAAGAATCTTTGTGTAGCAATCGACCCTAGCATGATGTTTCTCAAGCCAATCCATCCCGAGGATTGCATCAAACTCGATCATACTCAGCGGTACGAAATCAAACGTCAAGTTCTGTCCCTCCACCTCCACCTCACACGATGGATAGTGGCTATCTCTCTCGATATCATCCCCTAGAGGCGTGGACACCAATAGGGTTTGAGTCATCGATACAAGTGGTCCGTTGAATCCGCTGGCGAACGCCTCACTCACAAATGATCGTTGCGCCCCGGTATCAATAAGGATCCTTGCGTCCCTCCCGTTTATCTTTAGTGTTCCTACATTCATAAGTAATGTAACACACACTATCTAATCAATAGGCTTGTTTCTTAAGTCGTGGAGTATGTTGGTCGTGTTTCGGGTGGAGTCCGTTCGATACCCTTCCGAAATTTCCCGGTTTCTAGCCTTTAGGACCGTTCTAGGACCCAACTAGGTGAAAGCCGGCCGCTTTTCACGAAAGCCGGCCGGTTTTCATCTGCGAGAAAAATACCTGTATGAGAATCACGAAAACCGGGCGGCTTTTACGAAAGCCGGGCGGTTTTCGTCGCCGTAGGTTTTTTTTATTTAGGGAATGGTTTCGAAGCCGGCCGGTTTCTACGAAACCCGGCCGGGTTTCAGCAGCGCAGGAATCCCCAGGCCCAACGAAAGCCGGGCGGCTTTCGCCAAAGCCGGGCAGCTTTCAGCTGCGAGAAATTTCCCCAGGTCAGGTATTTATGAAAGGCGGCCGGTCTTTACAAAAGCCGGCCGGTTTTTGGTTGCGAGGATTTTCCTGATTAAATGTTGACGAAAGCCGGGCGGTTTTTGGTGGAAACCGGCCGGCATTCGTCGCCGCAGTATTTTCCCAATAAACCAAGACGAAAGCCGGACGGCTTTCGTCAAATGCCGGGCGGCATTCACCCAGGGCGGGGATTTTTCCTCCCCTTTCCCCTACAATCCCGACCAAACCGTCGGGGTTACAAATTTTGCACATTACACACACTCCTATTGCATACAATGGAGTTAATACATGAGTTTAAGATTTTACCCGCCACGGAGTCCGGGTTAGCACGTGCGTCCGCCTCCGTCATCGCATAGACCCTAGCCTGGGTCTTGCCTTGGTTCACGGATGGCGCATTACTTGTACTTGGCCCTCCGTGCGCCGTGCTCGCGTGAAGTGCCCCTGCTCGGTTCCTACTTGCCGTGGTCCCGCTGCTAGGTCCTGCACCCATGGCTCGCCCAAGTTGTGGGCAATTTGATTTCAAATGCCCCGTTTCCCCGCATTGGTAGCACCTAGGGGGATCGCGGCACTTGCCCGTGTGGTTCCTCTTGCAGTTATTGCACCTGCTAATGCCCGAGCCTTGCGACCTCGAGCCTTACCCTCCTGGGCCTTGATTTCCCCTAGATTGTGGTGCGGGCGTTCTGAAAGACCCACCTCCCCCGTGGTTCCCCTTCTTGCTAGAACCTTGGGGGCCGGTGTTCTCCCATTTCCTCTTCTTCGCCTCCTCGGCGTTTTTCAGCTTCCTTTCTTCCCATTCCTTCTCCCCTTTCAGGCCTTGCTCCACCACTTGACTAAACGTCATGTTAGGCAATTGTGTTGCCCGTTCACGCACGTCTAAGTCTAAAGCATCCCAAAAGTGATTCACCATCCGGTTCTCATCACAAGCATACTCCGGTATGAACTCCGCGAGCTCCCTGAACTTGTGCTCAAGCTGCCTCACGGTATACTTGCCTCCTTGGGTCAAGTTGGTGTATTCTCTCCTCTTCAAGTTCACCTCGAAGTCGGAGTAGTACTGGTTGAAGAATTCATGTCGGAAATTCTCCCAAGTTACGGCCTCACCGTACTTCCCCTTGACACCGTCCCACCATGTGGACGCCATCCCTTCTAGCAACCTCGTTGCTACTCTCATCTTCATGTTTGGCGGCAGCTGCATATCAAGGGCCGCTTCATTGAACCTCTTGATCCACTCCGCCGCAACAGATATATCTCCCGTTCCATCGAACGGTTTACACCCCAGATCCCTTGCTTCCTTGAGGTACTTCGAGATCCTTATTATCGGGACCTCGACACCTCGATCTACTCGGGACTCCACATGTCCCCTAGAACCCGCATGGCTTCCCCTTCTTGAAGCCCCTCCCAAAACACGCCTTGCCCGACGCCTTTGGCGATCCTGTTGAAATTGACGGAGTAGTTCCTCCATCCTTTCTAGAGCGTCGTCATCGTCGCTCCCCTCACTGTCATCATCATACTCTCCATCATATGGGGTCTCAACCGGCTCAGTTCCCGGTTGATACGTCGAATCCTCCTCGGACTCATAAGACTCGTTGACTGTTTCAACATAACTGTCACTCACGGTCTGATCTTGGCCTCCACGGCCCTGTCCTCTGGACACCCTAGAAGTCCCTCTACTGCCTTGCACGGATCCTCCCGGTGCTCGGCCAGTCGGGTTTCTTCTAGTTACTTTCCCGATACGTTCCATTTCTGAAAGAAATTGAGAATGAGTCATTAGACTCGTATCAAATGTCAATTGACGGATAAGTACTTAAAGACATCCTTTGGCTCAAATCACCGCCATACCAATTGCTAAGGGTACCATCTTAACAATTAGAGACATTGCAACTCAAGTACCAAAAGTTCTATAAGTACAAAACTGTATGCTCATGGTTTTCAAATTTCATTTTCAAAAAGCATTTTGAAGCTTCATTATGATGTTTACGGACTAAGGCTCTGATACCAATTAAATTGTCATGCCCCGGACCTACCCGGACACGTCAACAACCCGCCGTACAGTACGAATAGTCAACCGCAGTCCAACCCGTCCATACTATACAAGGCGTCTTGAATACCATTCACACATAGTACATCCATAAACAAACATAATGTAAATCATTCATTTAAAACAGCGGAAGCATAAATACAATTGTTCAAGCCACACTTGGCATAACTCGACATACAAGCCCCCAACTTAATTATTCCAAAAAAATAATGTCCATGAGCATTAACGTAATTGTTTTTAAAACAGAACGGAAGAAGCACGAACCACGTCTTCTCCCCTTGATCCTCCCGAAGCCACGGGCGTTGGTAACAACCTTCAAGTCCTACCTGAAACTGTGAGGTGGCCCCCCCGTGAAGGGGAGGTCAGTACTTGGAAATATTTGACAAGTACAATAGCAACTATACTAAGTATAATCAACGTTTTAATTCCCAAGACCCTCAACTTAGGGTACTATTATATTATAGGCCATAACCCTCGGGTACCCCCTTTTCTTTTATCTGTACTTCCTTTATATAAAGTCAAATAGTCGGCCCGTAGGCCCATATTCATTTAGAACTCGTCGTTCCCATTCCCCCGTGACCGCAAGTCACGATAACCCCGTGGGGTCCCATCGAGCCCCAATTGTATAGCATGGGCTCGGCCCAACTACATTTCTATACAATCCTCTAACTTAATATATAATATCAAAATTTGTATGGCAAGGGCTCGGCCCAACTACGTTTCCATACCAACCATAACTTCGTGGTAAGGGCTCGGCCCAACTACGTTTCCATGGAGGTCACATATACATGGCAAGGGCTCGGCCCAACTATGTTTCCATGCTAATCATATTACATGGCATGGGCCCGGCCCAACTACATCTCCATGTCATCCTAGAGTCCAACTCTAATTACTTCATAGTCGAATTCTCAAGCAAATCTTATGCCTAGAATCAATCCCCGTAGGTGGCCTTTAGGCCTACCCCTATCACACCTTAGTGTTCATACAATTCAACCTTAAAGTATCTCTTGAGACTACTTAAGGCATATCTATTCACAATCATACCTCTTAGGATTTGTTTCATCATTTATTTATGTTAATTCCCCGACTAGTATTGTGATACTAATTGGATAATCTTAGAACATGCCAAGTTTCTATTTTCCAATTGACCTTTCATTTCAATTGATTTCCCAACACAAGTATAGTTTGATCTCAATTATCAAAAATATCACTTTACTCCGTTCGTGAATTTCATACATGGGGTAAAGTATATTTTATCACCATGTCATCATTGTAATTCCATAAATATGCCATTCTATTTATTTCACATAATCATACACAATTATTCTAAATTTGTATATCATGCTTCACTTACTCATATCAATATCATTTTCATTTAGGCATTTTTAATCATTAATAATCCATGAAAATCCCATCCAATTACTTTAGGCAATCTTATGAAATTAACTCACTAATTATAAGCAATATAGTCAGCCATCCTCACCTTATGATGTGCTCAACTAGCTGCCTTAGCGAAACCCCCTCGATCCGTCCTCGTTCTAGGCCGTTCAAGAATGGAAAATCTGGGAATAGAGCAAAAGCCGGACGGCTTTTGTGAAAGCCGGGCGACGTTCGTCCTCCTGCAGCACGAACAGCCTCCTATATGTGGCGGTTTCCGGCGATTTCGACTCCTATCGATCCACCAACTCTTCTAAGTTAAATATCACCACTTTATATCAATATTCTACACTTTTAAACGTGTAGAACATCATGTTTAACCCACCAAATGATTTCTTAATAAATCATTCATGATAAACTAGTTACAAGAGTTTTCTTGTAGAGTTCTTACCTCGAACTCAACTCCTTTTTGTTAGATCTTTTCCCCTTGCTTCCCTGAGCTTGAACTTCGATAGAGGCCTTCCCGGAGCTCTTCTCCTACCTTATTTGAGTGGTGAGGATGATGCAAATGATGGGGGGACATTTCATCTCAATCCCTCCTACTTATTCAATGGAATGGGGTCATGGGTTTTGTCTCTTGGAGACTTCCCACCTACTAGGTACACCCCCAGCTGCTTCCTTGACATTTGCAGCACATTGGGTCGTGGGGTGGCCCCCACTTATGTGGGAGGTCATCCCATTATATCCCGGTGTGTATAATTGGCCCCGAAAGTTGTATTTTTCGGACTACTTTAGTCATATTTTATTTTATCGGGCCGGATAAAATATATCACGCGTTCCCAACAAATTTTGGGCCTTTAGAAACGATGTACATTCCCCAACATTAATTTAGGAGCCTCCGAAACTCATTTCAGGCTTTTATCCGTCAACTTGCCAATACCGATAATTGGGCCCCGTTTGACCAACCGGTCAACTCCATGCCTTTCGTATGACCCAAATAAAATATCCACAACCATATATATGTCATCTAGACCAAGATGAATATAATACGGGGTTCGGGAATTATCGGGCGGTCCCCGTTCCCGCTGTGGGCCCCACATGAAATTTACTATTCACGTAAAAGAAATAATAAAAATTTACAATCACCCAAATTCTTGAATCATCCTTCAGGGTTTATTACATAATTTACTAAAAGTAAATATGCTTGTGGGCGGTGTTACAAATTAGGGTTGTCTTTTTTAGGAATAAGGACAATTAGTGAACTAGACAAACCCTTGGGAATAGGAACCCCCCCAAAAAATCTTGAACAACACTGATAACATATTCACCCACAATATGCCAACACCTTTTAAGGAATTTACCATTATACCCATCTGGACCTGCTGCCCCATTTTGATTAAGCTCCCAGACAGCTTCCTTAACCTCTTCTGCCCCAGGAAGAGCAATTAAGGCTATATTATCATCATCCTCAACTAATTTGGGAATAAATCGAAGGACTTCTTCAGGATCTTCAACCTCCTCTTGAGTACAAAGACTAGAAAAATACTGGACAGCTGCAGCTCCTATCTCAGGTACAGAATTAACCACAACATTTTCAACAATGTTTGTAACTTGTAGTGGTTGAGGTTGTGGTTGTTTAGCAACCCATAATATCTGTAATATGTATCCCCTTATCTTTCGTTCCCGTAGATATCATAGGATCAACTTGATTGTGTATGGAGGCCTGATTAATGCTTCGCTTGGGACATTTAGATGATGAATGCCCCAAATGGAGGCAGGAGTTACAATACTCAGGCTTGTCTTCATAGACAATAGCCTGAGAGAAGCCTGAAGATCCACATTGGATCCAAATTTTATGTGGCAACTCTTTAGATAAGTCTAACTCAACACACATCCGTGCAACTGAGGGTCGAGATAAGTTTGCAGTAGCAGCGTCAGTTTTAAGGGGCTTGCCTATCAAGCCTGCTATATAAAAAAGAGCTTGTCTGTCCTGAAGGTGTATCGGCAGACCTTCGAAGGCAATCCAAACAGGGACCACTGGAGATTCGACATTAGGTCGAAATTCCGGTGTCCATTTAGTGACACGCATCATGCTACCTCTAATAATCCAAGTTTGACTATTCCAACATCGTAGAAAATCTTCATCCGAATCAAAACGTATAAGAATATGCTTAGGATCAATCAAACCGAGATGAAATGCACCAATAAAGCCAATTATTTCAAAAGGCTTGCGAATAACTGCTAAGCTAGGCCTGCTCTTATAAAAATAATAACCAACAAGAGCCCTTTTGTGTCGAGCAGCCAGAGTGCGGATCTCCTCTTCTGGAAAATTGATAGCCGACAGACCTTTGAAATGCAATGGAGTCTTCACAGAAAGGGGTGAATCAACACGATCAGTAAGAACATCCACAAAAGATTTTTTATGCCAAACGTTTATGTCCGTTGGGATTGGTGGCGGCACCACCGCCGAAGGAGTGGAATCGGTCATCTCTCGTAACACTATGTTTCCATTCTTTCTCCTTTCTTTCTTTTTTTGATGTGACTCGATTGGCTGATTTTATTGATTTACGAAAATAATTAAATTTAAAATTTTTTATATTAATAAAATAAATAAATAAAATTATACGAAAAATAGTCAAAATGGTCTTCTGAAGTAACTTCAGTCAATACAGTCAAAAAGTAACTTCAACCTCAGTTATTTTGATTATTACACGATTTATCGAGTGGAATAAAAAAGTACGTGTTTAATGAAACATTGAGTCACCAAACTTACACAATTCAACCTTATTTTGTCTAATTTCACCATCCGTGCATCGCACAGGTGTCATACTAGTTAGAATTAAGACGTGAGGAGTGTTTTAAATGTATTACTAATTGATTTTATGTCCGCATTCACACAATCCACATGCATCTTTGGCATTCGGTGAACTTGTTCAATGTATTGTTTCGCCAGGTGTCTATCATTAAGGTTGACAATTTAAACATACCCAGAGATTTTCAATAATCATTGACCCATAAATCCCTCGCGTTTTTTATTTTTTATTCTTCAACCAAACCTCCTTAGTTTGTTAGTTTTATTTTCATTATTATGATGATTATATTATTCGAAGTGATTAGCAATTAATTAAGCAGTGAAGCAGAGGAGATGAAGAGCGAAGCTGAGCTCATAGTTCTCCACCCATCAATTCGAACCCGGGCAGCGTCTCTTCGTACTATCGCTATACTTTTCGCCTCATTTTTTGCATTTTCTTTTGGCCTGACACTATTTTCCGGCAGAGAAGCTGCAGGGACAAACGCCACGGCGGCGGGAAAGCATCCGAGACCCGACCCGGTGTTGGAAGCGCTCGTGCATTATGCCACGGTGAATACGACGCCGGTGTATGACGAGAGCGCATATTGGGTGTCGAAATACGAGGAGAGGGTCAAAGGGATCGAGGCGTACGATGTTAAATTCACGACGAGAGTGAGCGAATTGTATGATCTTCTGGAGCAGGCTAAGGGCGAGTTGAAAAAAGATTGCCGGCCGGTGCAGAATCTGCTCTTCTCCGACTGCAAATTGGGCATCAACGAGCTCCCGAACCACATATACGACATCGCGTGGGACGTCATCCTGGTGGACGGCCCGCGCGGGTATCCGGTGTCCGCGCCGGGGAGGATGTCGGCGATATTCACCGCCGGCGTGCTCTCCCGGAGCAAAGTGGGCGGCGCGCCGGAGACTGAGGTGTTTGTGCACGAGATTTATAGAGAGGCAGAGAGAGTGAGCAGCGAGAGATTCCTTTGCCGTGAGAATGTGGTGAATCGTGTGGGGGCTTTAGGGCATTACAGAGTGGCAAAACAAGATCCACACAAGTACATATTTTGCTCACCCACTCCATTGTCATCCTCCTCTTCACCTCGCACACATCAGTGATGAAGCAGAGTTGTTGTTGGGCCACGAAATAAGCCGGGAAATTAAGTTGGAGTCCAGCCCAAGAGAAAATATATAGTCAGGTGACCCAATTCAACATTACGCCTAAATGGATAAGGACGTGGATGTTTGAATTGGATAGTGATATAAGATGATAGAATTGCATAACAAACTCCCTAATTGGTGGCATAGGAGAGGGAAGTGCCTGGAAGTTAGGCATGGTGGCCTCATGATAGCAATTGCAAGTATAAATGGAGAACATTATTTCATTTGTAGAGGAGGACGAATCATACTTTAACTCTTCCAAAACAATTGTATTGAGCTCATTATTATAAAATCCATTATATTTTGTATTCCTAATTCTTATATATTCCCATCATAAGTCCTCAAAGTATTATTTAGCTAAAACAATAATCATCTTCTTTTTTCTTCCCGCCTTGATTCTTGTACGTAACCCATTATCTTCCATTTATTCAATTGATTGTTTGAATTAGCACAAAAATTGCTAAAACAATTTGGCGCCCACCGTGGGGAATCGTGCAAGAGAAAGATCATGGCTGGAACAAATCAATTGTTGATTGAATTTCATAAACAGCTAGAAACGTCAAAAGAGGAAATCCGACGTGAGATGGCGGAACAAACGGCCCACATTCAACGAGAGAATGACGTTCTTCGTTCACAGGTGCAGTCAGTGGTGTCGATAGCTTCAAACTCCATGATTAACCGGAGGAGAGACACCAAGACTATCGCCACGAAACTGGATCTTGGTTTCACCCCGGCGGTGACGGATCCACCTGCAACGATGACGGATCACATCTCCCTCACACTAGGCCTGTCGCCAACCGGAGAACTTCAATCAACGGTCATCTCACAGCTCATCCCCTATACACCTCTCGTCCCTGAGACAACTCCCGCTCCCAGCATACCAACTTGTTTCTTTCCGGAGTCCCTTCGTCCCGAATCAAGAACGACAGGCTTACACTCAACCACTCAAAGCATACAAATGGTTTCCGCCATGTCAGCCCCGACGGAGCCCTCAGTACCTCACTACATAAGCAGAAATCATGGAGAGCCCGGTCCGTCCAGTTTCGTGCAGAACCGCAGACGGAATATTTTTGACGACCTGCTACCTGAGGTTCAGACACAACGACCGCGTAGACCAGTCACTTTGACGGATCAAAATTGTGGGGGGCGACGTCCAGAAATCATATTCATTCCGTCACCAACCCGTCCCGAAGCGACTCAGATGGCAGGACCAACGGTTCCAATAGGAGGACTACTTCAACCAGGTATGGCAGACACAATGTCTATGATGATGGACCAGCTACGACAAATGCTGGAGAGAATTAATGCAATTCCTGGAGTTCCCCCTCCACTTGACATAGCGTCTCAAACGTGTTTAGAAGACTCACCTTTTGACGGTTCGATCATTCGTGTCGAACTGCCAAATAAATTTGACGTACCAACCATGGAGCCATTTGATGGAACCACGGATCCGGGAGAACATGTCGCACGATATAAGCAAGTGATGTCGACAGTCTCTGTTAGAACTGAACAGAAAGAGGCATGTATGTGTCGTGGATTCGGCATGACATTGACCGGTCCAGCTTTGACATGGTTCGTCAATCTTCCGAATGGGAGCGTCGGTTCGTTTGCCGAACTCGTCAATCTTTTCAATCAACAGTTCGCGAGTAGTAAGGTATTATTGGAAAGACAGACTAGTGACTTGTATCAAGTCACTCAGAGGCATAGTGAATCCCTTAGAGATTATTTGCACAGATTCAACAAAAGGAAGGTGTCGATCCCAAAATGTGACGTCTCTACTGTCATTGAAGCATTCAGAAGGGGTTTGTATGGAGATTCAGAGTTGTATCGCGAACTGACGAAATACCCTTGTCGATCCTTCGAAGATGTTCAAGCAAAGGCATTGGCTTTCAGCCGTCTAGAAGAAGACTTACGATCCCGTCACAGACAAGTTGAGTATGAAGGGGGGCATGGAAAATCAGAATCTCTTAGGAGACATGATTACAAGTTTGGAAAACTTTATTCAAGACCTGAGGAATGAGTCGTCACGCCATGACCAGATGGACAAGACAAGTTGATTAAAATCTCGGATGGGGGGCATGTCGTCCGATGGTAGATAGTTTCTAAAGAGCTACAAGACGGTACCCTTAAAGTTGTTTCGCTATTAATTTATTACTTTCTTTTACATTATGTCATTTTTCCGTGACGAGTCACTCCCGTGACGAGTCACTCCCGTGACGATTCACTTTCGCGACGAGTCATTTCCTTGATGAGATGATTAGAATCGTCAGACACGGGGCATATCATATACATATTTTTAATTTATTACTTTCATTTATCTACAAACAACCACTAACTTAAGCATCGGAGGGCCGTTAGCCTCTAGTCAACGGCCGACGTTACCGGATTCTTTTTTACGCAGGAACAGCCGACAATTGGCAATGACAGACTCATAACATACATCAAACAAAGCCTTACAAAAACGTCAAGACACAATTGACGGGGGGCTTACAGAATCTTAGGGGAAGAAGTGGAGTTTTCATGTACGCTAAACATGAGTATAAACACCACTGATTCTCCACATTGTTTTGGCCAAAACTACATAAATATACAACAGAAGCATGTGCTCCAAGAGCATGACAACACAAGCTCCAAAATTATACATAAAAACACATTCCAAACGACATCGATACGAATGACATAATAACAAACAATCATTCTGAAGTTGACGATATTACTCTAAATATACAAACGAAATTTTGTTTAAAGTTTTTGCAGGATAATGTCACACCCACAGAGCCAAACTTGTCGTCACCCTTGTCAACCGAAGCATCAACATCAACCTGGATGAAGTTTCAACTCGTCAGCACTGCCTAGTTATGATCATTAGCACAAATATGGAGGAAGAGGAGAGGAGATCAACCTACGTTCTTCATCGCTTCATTCAAAGAGATGGATTCGATCAGAAATTACTTGCATGGAAATTGATGAAGTCGTCATATCAGACGAGTGACGAGTTGAAGGAAGCATATGACGGATTGATAGAAGTGTCTTGTCATACAAATGACGGGTTGACAACATGTCTCGTCAGACAGATGACGAGTTGATATGTGGAATGATCAACGATGAAAAATATAGGTGTTTTCAAGATTTCGAAAAGTTGATTCTTAACGGGTTGGCATGTACGCCCATACGCCTCAACTTCTTGAAAGGGGGCAATTGTTGGGCCACGAAATAAGCCGAGAAATTAATTTGGAGTCCAACCCAAGAGAAAATATATATTCAGGTGACTCAATCCAACATTACGCCTAAATGGATAAGGACGTGGATGTTTGAATTGGATAGTGGTATAAGATGATAGAATTGCATAACAAACTCCCTAATTCGGTGGCATAGGAGAGGGAAGTGTCTGGAAGTTAGGCATGGTGGCCTCATGATAGCAATTGCAAGTATAAATGGAGAGCATTATTTCATTTGTAGAGGAGGACGAATCATACTTTAACTCTTCCAAAACAATTGTATTGAACTCATTATTATAAAATCCATTATATTTTGTATTCCTAATTCTTATATATTCCCATCATAAGTCCTCAAAGTATTATTTAGCTAAAACAATAATCATCTTCTTTTTTCTTCCCGCCTTGATTCTTGTACGTAACCCATTATCTTCCATTTATTCAATTGATTGTTTGAATTAGCACAAAAATTGCTAAAACAGTTGTATGCTGCAATCAATCAAGTGAAGGAATAATAATACTTCACACAATTAGTTTTAGGTTTAAGAGTACTTTTCCTATAAAGATATTGTATTAAACTTATCTCACTAAACACAAAAATTTTAGTAAGCCCGTAACATGCTCAAATAATGAGGAGTTATTTAAAGGAATTTTATCAATTCATGACTCGAAAGATATATGAATTATCAATTCGGGACCTCAAAGATGAGATCTATCGATATAGGACTCGAATGATGAAAATCTATCAATCTAGGACCTAAAATTTCATAGGTTTTGATTTATTTAATTTTTTATTAATTCCATTGCTAATTTTTGATAAACTTTTTTCACAAAAGTTTATTAGTTTCATAAAACTAAATAATATTTAAAAATTTTAAGATAAAAAATTAATAAAATTTCGGACAACTTAGGTCCTAAATTGATAATTTTCGATCATTGAAGTCCTAAATTGATAGTTTTCCATTATTCGTGTCCTATATTGATACATTTCATCTTTCAGGTCTCAGATTGATAATTAATTAGGTACTGAATTGATAAAAAGAAGAGTTCTACTTGTGTTGTACGTATGTATGTCTCAGGTCAAACGAACACATTAGGCTAAAGTTATACTCTCTTCTTCTCACGCAAAAAATATTTCACATCTTGAACGCTAACATGGACCCATGGACGGAGAAGGCATGCTTTCCGGATGTGGAAATGAAGCATATACTCTGATGGAATATATGGGCCTGGACCCCATGACCCACATACTCGACAGAACAGAAGGTGCCACGATCATCTGGTGGGACCCTCGTCGGCCAGGTGACCTCCATCGGCCAGGAAGCACTCTACTCAGAATACGGTTCAGGAGCCAGGAGAACCGGGTGACCTCGTCGCCGGGTCCTCGTCGGCCGTGCCCTCGTCGGCCATGCCCTCATCAGTCACGAGCGGCCCCCAGAATATGATCTTATACTTAATTATTTCTACATCTCTTGTACCCGGCCCAATAGTGGCCCGACCCAATAGTGGCCCTATTGTAAATGGGCCTCCCAAGCCCAAGACTTGGGAGCCCAGCCCTAATTTTCCCTATAAATACTACCTCTGGGAGTAATTGTAGGGGTTCACAAAATCATTTATCGAAACATTTACTTGCACTTCTCTGTCTAGCTCTCACTTCTCTGTAGATATATACTCTATCATACTCTATCGTCAATCTACAAAATAATGAAGGTAGGGTTTAATTTTGAGATGATTTATACAAAAATATAATGTATACTCCGTAATATACTTCCTAGCCTTTAAGTTGGATTTACAGAGCGTTGAAAGTGAAGATTGATAGAGACGAATCTTCGGCCTACAGAGTTATGCTTGCAGCCTAGGATGTGTCAAAACGATGCAATTAACTATGATTTACTGGTACTCATATTAAGCTAGGTCCAGATGCCCAATCTGCTCTTATAAGCCCTTGCTCGTTCTGGCAATAAAATTGGTCCCATAGAGGATGTTAATCCGATTTTAAGTCATGATACCACACTTGGGAGAAGTGGTAGAAGGGGAAGGAGGCCGTAGGCTGCCCTCTTGTGCTTTGCCTATGATAAACTTCAAGTTGATGAAGATTTTTTGTTTGCTAGTACAATGCTTGGAACTTTTGTTTCTCTTAATAAGAAACAAGTCAAAGAATTTGGTAAATACGTATTGTTAGTATCACAGTTTATCCAACCCATCTTGTACCACCAACGAAAGTGTATCATAGTTTGGAGTAGTATGATTTAATGGGGTATTGTAAATGAGAAATAAAATCATATACAGTTGCTTTGCAAATCAATATCAGCAGAGAACAATCATTCTGTAAGCCACTTCAATATTTCTCTATCTCAAACATAATTAAGCATTTACATTTTATGGTAGATGATAAGAGTTTTTTTACCTTTTGACTTTTATGGAGTGAACTGCTATAGTGCTATTGATATTTTAAAAAGTCCCTTATTCCGGTATTTTCAGGTTTGGAACTTATAATTATCTGTCAAACATGAATACTTCATCTAGAATATACAAAGTGCATGACCATGTGAGTAACTTAAAAAAAGAACTTCGAAAAAGAACTTCTTCTAGACCAGACTCTTGATGCTTACACACAAAGTCCATCAATTAATTTTGCTTAACCCACACAATGAGAAGTTATTTTGATCATGTATGTTCAATTTTGAAAATTTGTTAATTTGGTTTTGCTTGAATGTTCCTAATGAATGTCTCCTTTATATCTTACATGTTCTTTTTCCCTCTTCTTGCCAATGTGTTGTTAATCACCGCATCAACACGTATTCAGCAAATTCATTATTGAAATTGGAGATCCTATTGACTTTGAACTTCCTAGGTGATTAAATAAGTGGCAGCCGGCCTATGCCATATGTCGATGGTATTGGTCCACTTCATTAATTGTCTTGGTCCACCTCATTAAAGCCTTGGTCTCCTATTTATGAGTCTGGCCCATCTTTGAGCTGTCCAGCGACCAAGCCCACTCGCCCTTTTTGGTTTTATACCCAGCTCGTGACTCTGTGGCCCTTTGATATATTTGTCTGGTTCTTTCTCGAACCTCCTATTTGTTCGTCTCCCCTTCTCTCTATCCGATGTGCTCTTCAGCGTGTTGCCCTAGTCCTAGAGTGAGAGAGTGCCAGTTTCATCGTTGGTTTGAGCTTTGGCTAACGTCCGGTGACTCCTTGGGGAACCTTTTGTGGGCTTCACTCTAGTCTGGTTGTTTGGGGTCCTTCTCCGAAACCCTGGTGGTGAATGTCGAGCAAGCCTTTGGGTTTTTGGTGATTGAGGTCTGAGCCGGTCTTGATTTCCAACAGTGGTACAGAGCTTGGACGCTACCGCCTCTCACTGACGCCGGAAACTCGTCGGAGATCTCCCAAACCGGTAACGCCTGGAGCTCCATCGGTATTGGTAAGTCGGATTGTCTTTGTTGGACACCCGCTCAGGTATAATAGCTTGAATTTGACTCTTGGGCTGCCGGAGTGCCACCGACTTCTGTGCTGCATAGGTAGATATGTAACCTTAGATTATAGGTCTGTCGAGTAGAAACCCTAGATAAACCTTTGCATGTACAGTATCAGTTAGTACAAATCTGTACAAACCCTAAGTGGTGTTCGATTGTGCATGAGTGGTCCAATCTGTGTCGACTTGGCCACTGATTATATGTGAAGTTGCTTGCTTATCAATTTGACTTTCTGTGTGTATGGTCTTGATTTTGCCAACCCTCCGTGTTATTACCTCTGAACTCTTCTCAGACCCTATCTCTGTTTACTGTTGTAATTGTTGTTACTTTTCCTTCTGCTCAAATCTGTCTTACACTACCTAGTCTGAGTTCCTGTAATAGTGTAGCTTGTACCCCTAGTTGGTTAGGACACCTGAGGTTAGGACTAAGGGATACCCTGTCAGCCACTTCAGTGGCCCCAGAACTGCGTGGTCTCTTAGTTCGTTGCTTGATCCTCTAGGGTTAAACTTTGATATTACTTGTAGCTCAATAGGCTAGTTGTGGTCTGTTATCATGGCTTCAAACCGGTATGGTATGATGCCTTTTAATGGAAAGACTGATTTTGATATATGGAAACAGAAGATAAAATGTGTATTAATTCAACAAAAAGTGTATAGGGCTGTTACTGGTCAGTTTCTAGAATCAGAGGATAAACCTAAACAGATGGAAATGAATGAAACTGCTTGCTCAACCATCTACCTAAATCTGTCTGACTCTATTCTTAGAAAGGTAGGAATCATAGAATCTGCTAAGGAACTCTGGGATAAACTTGAGTCTTTATACACAGACACTTCTCTTCCTCGTAAATTGTTTTTATTGGAATTGTTTTTAGGTTCAGACTTGACCTAACTAAAGATATTGATGAAAACCTAGATGTTTTTCAAAAACTGATCCAAAACATTAAACAAGCTGGGGATAAACATATTGATGATTATACCCCTATTGTCCTTCTTAATGCCATTCCAGATTCCTATAATGATGTTAAGTCAGCCACTAAATATGGTAGGGATAGTATAACTCTTGATATTGTTATTAATGACCCAAGAAGTAAAGAATTGGACTTAAAACATTCTAGAAGTCACCATAACCACCCTAGGGATTCTGGTGAAGCCTTTTTTGTTAGGGGAAGGTCTAAAAGTAGATCTAGGCACCCTAAAAAGGACAATCAGGATAAAAATAATAGACAACCAGGTAAGAAGACATTCAAGTCTAGAAAAAGAGTCTGTTATAACTGTGGTAATCCAGGACATTTCATAAAAGATTGCACTCAACCTAAAAGAAATGACCAGGCTAATGTTGTGACTAATAAAGATGTAGAAGATGAAGTCTTTATGGTCTGTGATCAAGCTAATTCTATGCTTAGTAGCTTGACTGAAACGGAATGGTTAATAGACTTTGGTTGTACCTACCACATGTCCCCTTTTAGGAATCCGTTTTCTTCCTATAACTTGTGTGAAACTGGTTTTGTTTCCCTAGCTGATAGTAAAAGGTGTAAGGTCCATGGTATTGGTGACATATGTCTAAAATTTGAAAATGGAACTGTTTTTTCAAATAAAAAATGTTAGGCATGTCCCTGAATTAAGGCATAACCTCTTTTCAGTCTCTCCTTTTGAAGAATGTGGTCTTGAGGGTAAATGGGGGAATGGGTGTATGAAAATCTTGAAAACTCTCGTGTTTTATTCAAAGATTTGAAACAAAATAACATGTATGTTGTAATAAAGGTTTGAACTTTTTACAAAAATCGGGGTGTTTTAGAACTGACTTGGTGTCACCTATACCATTCTGTGAGGGTTGTGTCTTAGGTAAACAACATAGGGTTCAATTTCCTACCTCTAGCTATTCTAGTGAGCCTAAGTCTAAAGTTGTCCTTGACTACATACATGCAGATGTGTGGGGTCCTTCCAGTGTCCCTACCCATGGGGGTAGGAGGTATTTTCTGTCCATAATTGATGACTTTTCTAGAAAAGTCTGGATCTTCCTGTTAGAACACAAATCTGATGTATTGGTTAAGTTTAAAGAATGGAAAATTTTGATAGAAAATCAAACTCGCTACAGGATTAAGACACTTAGGACTGACAATGGCCTAGAATTCTGAAACAAAGTAATGGATAGGTTCTGTGTTGATTGTGGGATTAGGAGACACAAAACTGTGCCCTATACTCCCCAACAAAATGGTTTGGCTGAAAGAATGAATAGGACCCTCCTAGACAAAGTTAGGAGTATGTTAACCACTTCTGATCTCCCCAAGAAGTTTTGGGGAGCGGCTGTGAACACGGCAGCCTACCTGATAAACAGATCCCCCTCAGTACCATTAGATGGTAAGTGTCCTGAGTCTGTCTTCTCTAAGAAACCCCTTGACCTGTCAAACTTAAAAGTGTTTGGGTGTGCTGCCTATGTACACCAATAGACTGACAAACTTGACCCTTGGTCTAAGAAGTGCATATTCCTAGGTTACCCGAAAGGTGTAAAAGGTTATAGAATCTGGGGTATAAATCAGAGTGGTTTTAAGGTCATTATAAACAGAAATGTTGTTTAATGAAATTGATTTTCCCTCCTTAGTTAGGACTGTGTCTGACCTTCAAAATGAACCTGCAGGCACCCTCCAAGTGAGGTGGAGCCTATCCCAACTGCTGTTACCCCTCTGTTTAATGAGGTTGTTACTTTTGACTTACCAACACTATGCATGTCACCCCCTCCACCTCCAGTGAGGTGGAGCGACCCAGTGGATCTAATAATAATGATGAAAGTGTGCATGATGTGTTTGCTGGTAATGACTCTACTGATGACAATGACCATCATGAAACTGCTACTGAGAGTTAGGGTCTTGAAGACTATCAGTTAGCTAGATATAGGACTAGAAGAAACATAAGGAGATCTCTGATAGCATGACTGACTATGCCTTTCACATGTATGATACTTCTTTGTTTGCTTTCTCTGTTTTTGAAACTCTTGAGTTAAATGAACCTAAAACCTGCTAAGAAGCCCTTGCATCAAAAGAATCTAAGAATTGGCTTAGTGCTATGCAAAGTGAAATAGATTCCCTTAAGTTGAATAAAACTTGGACCCTAGTTCCTAGGACTCCTAATTGCTCTGTTGTTGAGTGCAAATGGCTTTTCAAAGTTAAAGAGGAACCTAATGTCATTAGGTTTAAGGCCAGGTTAGTTGTTAAAGGTTTCACTAAAAAAGAAGGGGTAGACTGTGCTGAATTTTTTGCTCCAGTAGTAAAATTTACCACAATTAGGATGATGCTTGCCCTAGTTGCCCATAATGACTGGGAGATGAAACAAATGGATGTTACCACTGCCTTTCTACATGGTGAATTAGATAAACAGATCTACATGACCCAACCTGAGGGTTTTGTTGACCCTAAGTATCCTAGACATGTCTGTCTACTTAGGAAGGCCCTCTATGGCCCGAAACAGTCACCCAGACAATGGAACATAAAATTTGACCAATGCATGACTTCCTTGAGTTTCAAAAGGTCTGATTCTGATCACTGCTTGTATTTTAAGAATACTGCTTCTGTACCTATTTTCTTGTTGATTTATGTTGATGACATGCTTATCGTTAGCCCTTCTGTGAATGCTATTAAGACTGTTCAAAAATGTCTCTGTGATAATTTTGCTATGAAGGACCTTGGAGATGCTAAGAGAATCCTAGGGATTAATATCATTAGGGATAGGAGTAGATGCACCCTTACCCTAAACCAAGTCTCCTACCTTGAAAAGGTCCTGAAAAGGTTTAATATGTATTGTGCCCTGTCTGTCAATGTGCCATTAGCCCCTCACTTTGTTCTGAGTAAGGATCAGTCACCTAAGACTGGCCCTGAAATTGATATGATGAAATCTGTACCCAATTCCAATGCAATAGGGTCGGTCATGTATCTCATTTCAAGCATCAGTCCTAACATTGCCTATGTGGTTAGCTGCTTAAGCAGATATATGGCCAATCCTGGGATGCCACACTGGAATGCCCTTAAATGGTTGCTTAGGTACCTTAAGGGCACCAATTCTCATGGTCTTGTGATCTCTAAAACTGATACTGGCATTCTACTTACTGGCTATGTTGATTCCAATTATGCAAATGATAGGGACAATAGAAAGTCTACTACTTCCTATATTTTTACTCTGTGTGGTTCTTGCATAAGTTGGAAATCCCAACTACAACCCATTGTTGCACTGTCCACTACTGAATCTGAATACGTGGCAGCCACTGAAGCCTTGAAGGAGGCCATTTGGCTGAAACAAATACTAACCGAAATTGGTTTTCTTAAGAAGGTTGTGACAGTTTACTCTGATAGCCAGTCTGCTATCCAATTGTGTAAAAATCCAGTATTCCATCACAGGACCAAGCACATTGATGTCAGGTTTCATTTCATAAGGAACATTGTTGATGCAGGATGGATAAAGCTGTCCAAGATAGCTTCTGAATTTAACCGTGCTGATATGGGGACTAAATGTCTCACTTTTGAAAAACTGTTGTCTTGTAAACGTATTCTTAATTTAGATTGTGGCTAGATAAGAACAAACAAAACAAGAAAAACCGACGATGATGATACTCCCTTTCACAGTTGTCCTCTACACCACCAGGGGGGCCAATAAGGTGGAGATTGTTGATGGTATGAGTCTTGCCCATCTTTGAGTTGTCCATCGACCAAGCCCACTTGCCCTTTTTTGTTTTATACCCCGCTCGTGACTCCATGGCCTTTTGATATATTTGTCTGGTGAAAATATTCCTAACTCACTAACCCTACATATATCATCGAGTCAAAAATACTATTATTAATAAATCTCTTCAAAACTCATTGTTATAGGACAATTCCATCTCCGAAAAGGGGCTCTGTTTCATTTGTTAATCATAGTTTGTGAGAATGAAATATGCATCTACCATGGGATAACACCGCCAACAAGAGTGAAAAAGAGGCAAAAAAATGTTTGTGAATAAGATAAATGTCCAAATTAGAATAATGAAAACCTTGGGATAAGGAATTGATTGGCGGTTTAACATGATCAATAGTTTTTATAAAGTAATAATAATTTGAAATTCTTGTATTTTTGGTGATTTTTCTAAAATCTTTAAAAGGTGAGAACTAAAAAAGGAGATTTTTGTTTCTATTTCTTTAATAGCAACTCGATTGTAATACGGTCAGGTTTTACCTTTTTGAGTGTCTCTGCAACATATTTATCGCTTGAGACAAGCAACGCTTATGTGTGAGGAGATTGATTAGTCTATTTTTGTACTTACTTTCTTATCAAATTTAAGCAATTTTTGGATTGAAAAAATAAAAACAAGGCATGTTATATATATTTGTTAGTACCCAATTTTGATAAGATTTTGATGATGCCACTATACCAAGCACGTGTACATTGTGTCTCATTTTGTTCTAGTATTTACGTGACAAATTAAATGTACAACTTTTGAGTCTAAGAAATATTACCGGAAAAGTAAAAATGCAATAAGGTAAATTTTCTTTACCTTAATAGGATATTTGAATCATGTTGGTCCAAAATAGGACGCTCGTAGGCTTTTAGGAAAGCTACGTACGACACTCAAGCAAGAATTAGGAAAGTACGAATATGGAAAGTTAGCCAGAAATAGCATATTTGTATTTGAAATTCGAATTGCCTTTTATAGGCGATTACAAATGGTAACTGCCGAACATAATAATGACTAAATTAATTACAACATTAATACGGAATTAAACACATAATTAAGTCGCGCATTGATTGTTGGCCGTTACTCTTCCTGGCTGGCAGGTCAGCCTGGCTGGCAGGCTGGAGGCTTGAGCTCCCCCCTGCTGGACTGGACGGTGGGCTTCCCGCTAGGCTGGAGGAAGGCTTCTGACCGGGCTGGAGGCAGACTCCCGGGTAGGCTGGAAGGCAGGCTCCCGGGTAGGCTGGAAGGCAGGCTCCCCGTTGGGCTGAAGGCAGGCTCCCACCTGGGCTGGACCGCAGGCTCCCAGTTGGGCTGGATCGCAGGCTCCCAACGGGGCTGGTGGTCGGCAGGCTCCTGGCTAGGCTGGAAGGCAGGCTCCCCACAGGGCTGGAAGGCAGGCTCCCCACTGGGCTGGAAGGCAGGCTCCCCGCTGGGCTGGTCGACAGGCTCTCTTGGGCTTCCGCTCCTTGATTGCCCTGATTGGTTGGGCCGACTCGAGCTCTAGGTTGCTGGGCTTGGGCCCGTTGGTCCAAGTTCAGGGCCTGGGCCGACTAGGCTCTGGGCCTGATCCCATAACCCCATCACGAGTCCCCCACTCCCTTAGTCGAGTAGTGGACTCGGCTAAGAGGGAGTAGTTCAGGTCAGCTGCCCATTAAAAAATATTCACATATCAGGGAGCCATAATTGTGGATTCTGTCAATCCCACAATTTATGGAGATTTCCAAATTTCGAATAAGGCACCCAACTTTAAAAGGCCCCAAATTAATTCCCTCAGCGTTCTAGCACTCCAGCAGCAAGCTTTCTCCCAGACTTCAGGATCCAGGTCAGCTTCAAAAAATCCCTGAAATCCATTTTTATTACTTCATAAATCATTTTTGGACTTTATTTTATTTTTCCTTCCTTTTCTTTTCTTTCCTTTTCTTTTCTTTCCTTCTTTTTTCTTTCCTTTTCTTTTCTTTCCTTTCTTTTTTCTTTCCTTTCTTTTTTCTTTCCTTTCTTCTCTTTCCTCTCTCTCCTGCGTCCGTCTTCCTCGCGTCCGTCTTCCTCGCGTCGCGCAGTGCCGCCGTCCCAAGCTGGTGTGGTTGACCGCCGCCCCGTAGCTTCCCCGTGTCGCCCCCGCCGTGCCAGGCGGACGTCCTGTGTTGGCCGCCGGTTGCCGACGTCACCCGCCAGTCCGGCGAATCAGGTCGGCCGGCCGGCCGGCCTGGACCTTGGTCGGCGCAATTTACATGTATTTGCGGGCTGTCTTGTGCCACCCAACGGTCTCCGATATTGCCCCTGCAGCCTGGTGAATCTGGCTGGCGGGCCTGGGCTCCTGTGGTGGCCGGCGCACGCTATAGGGATCGGCGGCCACCCCATTGTCGAACGGTGTCGCCCAAGAGGTTGGCGGCTAGACGGATGGGTGACCAAGCGCCCTCGGGCCGGATGGATTCGTCCTTCTCACGGGCGTCCATGTTGTTCATCCGCTGCCAACCATCGTTGCGTAGGAAGCCGAGCGGCCAGGTGGTTCCCCGAGTCCAAGTTGGGCGGCACCGTCCCTTTCTTGGCCGGCTGCTGTCGGGCCTCGAAGGAACTAAGGCTGAGGCAAGCTAATGCCCATATGTGCGGTTCCCCATGGAGCTAGGCCGAGCAATGTTGGTTGGGGATCGGACCGGCGGCTGCCACTCTGCCGGTAGACTTTGCTTAGGAAGCCGGCGGCCGTCCCACTGCTGGCTAGCATTGCCCTTCCCCTAGGCGACCAAGGCGGGCACCCCCTGCTTGATGCATTCCATGTTGATTGGCAAACTTGTCACTTTATCATTTTATTTTTATTTTTGAGGTGCAGGTGCGATCTCCCCAATCTGACCATGCAAGACGATGGACGCTCACCCCATGAAAACAACGATCATGTAGATTCGGGATTATCGGCTATTATTGGAGCAGAGCGCGGGGCGGCCGTGAGACCCATGCGGGTCAGCCACAGCCCTCGGCCACGTATGCATGCGGGTGTTACTAGTGGACGACAAGCTGATGTTCTCCCTGAGTTGGCTCCAGCTAGACGGGTTGCCATTTCTGAGGGACGACCCCTCAATGTTCTAGACAGAGCGTGCATCCAACCTGTGAATGTACCAGACTCTGACGATGATTCTGATACTCGGGTGGACTTGGATTCCTGGTGGGACCTTGATAGCAGCGGAATACCGGATCTCCCTTCTCGCGTCACAGAAGGGGATCTCGTCATAGCATATAGTCTGATTGGTGATAATTGTTTGTTGGAACCTCCGGTGGCCACTGACGTATTGAGCGATCAACCAGCCCCCTATTTCGGGGTCCATATCCGCTCACTGGAGTTAGGGATGGCCGTGCCACTGCACCCCTTCCTGGTTCGGTTCCTTCACTTTTTGGGTGTGGCCCCGGGTCAATTGGCTCCGGCGGCTCATATGTTCGTTGCCGCTTTTGTGGCGCGGTGTGAGGATGTGGGCCTCACATCCACGATTGATCTGTTTTTCAGCTGCTTCCAGTGACGTGCTTCTAGCTTTTTCGTCTTACTCTCCCAGAGGCCGGTGAGCAAACTGTTTCGATCGGGTTACCCCCGTTCAGGGAAAGGGTGGAAGAAGAGATGGATATGGGTATCCGACCCCAACCTCCCGTCCCCTCTGCCTCAGTGGGGTGAACGGGTTCGGAAGTGTGACCGGGTCGCTCTCTCCCCTGGTCTCAAGTCCTCCATCGAGATATTGTCCGCAGGCGGTCCCCACTCCATCAGCTCATATTTAGGTGACTGTCATCTGCCTGGTCTATGTTTGCTACTTTGTATTTTATTCTGCTTATCCTCACATTTTTCTTCCGCAGCTGTGCCTGAGAAGCTCGTTGTTGAGGCGGAATCCGATGAAGAGGAGGAGCCTCAACAAGTCATCGTTCCTGTGGCAGCAACGGCTGCAAAGGGGAAAGGGCACGGAGCCCCCCTCCAAGAAGGGTGAGAGTTACCTTCGGGCCTCGGCCAACTACGCCAGTGCAGGAGAAGCACAAGGGCGGACTCGTCGATCTGCTATTCAAATTGGATGGGTCCGATGAGGAGGAGGAGGAGGAGCCCTGCCCCGCCGTTGCTGATGTGGCTCCCAAGACGGTTGCGGGGAAAGAGCGCGGAGCCTCCTCCCCAGGCCGAGGGGAACGAGTCTCGAAGAAGGCCAAGGTCGCCCCCAAGTTTCCTTGCGCTGAGCAGGTACATGAGGGTGCAGATGAGAGGATGGCCGAACGGAGCAGCCATGACACCCAGCATACAGTTACTTACGCCTTCCCATCTTCGAGTGCCTCGATTGTGCATGAAGGCTTCCCAGTCGTGGATTATGCTTCATCAATCCTCCCACCAGGCGACCTCACCTGTACGACTTCCCAAGAGTTTCATCCCCTCTTGGAGGGCTCTATCCGGTCACATATCGAGGTAGGTTGATCACGTTTTGGTGTGGATTGTGTTTATCCCTGAACCCCCTCACATTTTCGTTTGTCTATCTTGCAGGGGCTCGCCAAGACCATCAGGGCACTTCACGCAGCCAATCATTCTCAGGCCAGGCTTCAGCGTGAGGTTGACGAAGCTAGGGCTGCCCTGCGGGCCAGCCAGAAAGCATTCTCCGAGCTGCAGTCCTCGCGTGCACAAGAATGTGAAGAAGCGGCCAAACAAGGAGCCAAGAAAGCGCTCTCCGAGTTCCAGGTCTCTGAGCAGTTCCAGAAGCTCATCTCTGCGAGGGTGCAAGCAGAAGAGTCTGAACTAGTGCAGAGGTGGCTGACGACCCCCGACGGAGAGTATTGGCGCGCTCGCGAAGTCCTCTATGCTTTTCAGAGTGGCAAGTATTTGATGCAGCAGAAGGTGTATGGCCGGTTGAAGGATCTCGACCCTGACTTTCATCCATCCACACTGGGCCTTCCTGGCCGTATGAAGAAACCCGTGGAGGCGATAGCCCTTCTTCCCCCAGAGGCCGTCCGTCAGGAGGAGGAGCTTGGTAGTTCTAACGAATGGGCTTGGTTCTTTCCGCCAGCTCCGGGGAACATGACTCCTGTGGCCCCTGGCCAGGACTTGGTTGGTGTGTTAGATGACATTCCCGAGGTTGATGGCGATGGGTCTGTCCACCCGTGACATTGTATTTTGTATTTCCTTTGTTTCCCACTTGAATACTTTGTGGATGTTTGATTTTTATTTCATACGCCTCCTTTTCTATACTTTGCATTACGAATACTTAGCAATTTATTCGGGGGTCTGGCTTCTCTAACCTCCCGGGGAGCGGTTAGGCTGGTGTGGCCGAGCCTATCCGTGCCCCTCCTAGTTGGGCAGAAGTGATCTGTTCACTATTGATATGGAATCAACAAGTAAGCGACTTGTTTGGCCAGCAAGGTCGGACATTGAACCGACGAGGAAGACCCTTAGGTCGGTATCCCGAACGTTCATGACCCGGGGGTCAGTCCTACTGTCACTTTAACCCGTCCAGTTTGCCTGGACTTGGGGAATAATCTGGTTACTCCCGCATGGATAGCCAAACAACAGGGGCGGACCCTGCATGATCAACCAGAACGAACCCGCACCGCCAACTCAGGGATGACGAGAGTGCGAGCTGCTTGGCCAGCGATGTTAGGCGGCGAGCACTCGAAAGGACCCGGAGGTCAGCATCTTGAGTACCCTCGACCCGGAGGCCGGCCCTACCGTCGCCTCGACTGTCGCGGCTAGCTCTTTACTTTAGAAAATTTCCCGGATTCTTGAAAATCGCTTGGCTATTTTCGGTTAAAGAGCCTAGCCGAGGTCGGCCAAACACCGAGGGGGGGCATAGTACCTTTTTTTTTCTTTTTTTTGCCACCGCCCTTTATTGCTAAGTGAGGTCGGACCTCTTTTGATGACAAAATATCACTAGCAAAGTATATTGAATTCATGATGTGGGCGGACCACATGAAGAATTACAAATTGTAATCCCGTGCTCGGAGCACAGGAGTTTACAAAGAAAAGTGAAACTTCGATTTTCTACTGGTAAAACTTCATCAGGTGCTCGGCATTCCAGACGCGGTCTACGAACCGGCCTGTTGTTGTCTTCAACTTGTATGTCCCAGGGCCGATCACTGCGTCAACCACGTAAGGGCCTTCCCACTTGACGGAGAGCTTACCTCCCTCTGTCGGCCTGCTGGCCTTCCTACGTCTTAGGACATAATCCCCGACGTCGAAACTCCGGGGTCGGGCTCGGCTGTCTTGGTACGCCTTGACTTGTCGTCGATAGTTTTCCGCTTTGATGAAGGCACGGTCTCTTCTTTCCTCAATGAGGTGGAGCTCGGCTCGGAGCCTCTCCTCATTGCTGGCTGGTTCAAACTCTTCCACTCGCCGGCTGGGAACTACGGCCTCGAACGGTGCCCTCGCCTCAAAGACATAACACAAGGCAAAGGGGGTCTCTCCTGTTGCCTTCCTTGGGGTTGTTCTGAAGGTCCAGAGTATATTGTTCAACTCCTCCACCCAGGCAGTCCCGAGGGCCTCCAACTTCTTTTGCAGTCCATCGACGATCGTCCGGTTGGTGTTCTCCACCTGTCCATTTGCCTGGGGGTAGTAGACCGCAACTCGGCTGGATTCTACTCCCCACTCTGCACAGAATTGCCGGAAGGCTTCGCAGTCAAACTGCCTTCCGTTGTCGGAGATTATTTGGAGGGGAACCCCAAACCGGCAGAAAATATTCTTCCATATGAACTTCTTACATTGGAGATGTGTGATGCTGGCAAGCGGCTCGGCCTCAACCCACTTCGTAAAGTAGTCCACCGCGACGATGACAAACTTCCGGTTTCCCGACCCGGTTGGTAAGGGACCGACCAGGTCGACACCCCATCTTGTGAATGGAAGGGCAGTGCTGATCGGTGTGTACATCGTTGCCGGTCGGCCGGGGCTCTTCTGGAACTTCTGGTATGTCTTGCATTTCCTTGCATAGTCAGCGCAATCCTTCATTATTGTTGGCCAAAAGTACCCCTGGAGGACGACCTTCCTAGCTAACGTGCCTGCCCCCTGATGGGCGGAGCATACGCCCCCATGGAGTTCAGAGACGATTATTTCCGCCTCATGTGGGCGTAAACACTTTAGCAAGGTCCCATTGTAGGACCTCTTGTACAGCTTCCCATCCAAGACGACGTAGCCCGGAGCTCGTCGCCGGACTAACCTTGCCTCCTCTTCTTTATCGGGGAGCGTCCCGTCGGCTATGTAGCGCAGGAGGTCATCCACCCAACACCAGGCGACTGGTTGCAGGGGAAGGACGTCAATGGACGGTGAGGCTGATATGCTTGAGGTCGTCGTCTCCTCAATGCGTGCAATTCTCGATATATGTTCAGGTAACCCTTGGGATAGCTTTGAGAGGAGGTCTGCATCGGAGTTTTGATTTCTCGGGATGCAGATCAACTCTGCTTGCTTGAACAACCCGAGCAACTCCCGAACAACATCTCGATACTTCATCATTCTTTCTTCCTTCGCTTCGAACTCACCTTTGACCTGGGAAACCACCAGGCGGGAGTCACATTTCACCGTTATCCACTCTGCTCCCATGGCGGCTGCCAATTGTAGCCCAGACAGTAGGGCCTCGTACTCCACCTCATTGTTGGAGACTTTGAAAAGATAGCGGTAGGCATAGTAGGCTCGGAATCCCTCAGGTGAGATGAGGACGATTCCGCCCCCGCATCCCTTGGCTCCTGCCGACCCATCAGTCGCTAGAGTCCACCATTGTTCATTGCTCTCCTGTTGCCTATCTGCCACTTCTCGGACCGTGCATTCCACAATGAAATCAGCCATAGCCTGGCCTTTGATGGACGTCCGAAGCTGGAAGTCAACCTCGTATTGGTTGAGGAGCATCGACCACTTCACTACCCGGGTTGTGCCGGGCGCCCTCAGAGCGGCACCTAGGGGTTGGTCCGACAGGATTCTGATCGGGTGCGCTTGGAAGTAGTGTGTCAACTTCTTGGCGGTGATGTAGGCGGCGTATATTGTCTTCTCGAGCGGGGTGTACCGGAGCTCAGCATTCTGGAGGGTCTTGCTCACATAGTAGACGGGACGCTGAACGCCTTCCTCCTCGCGAACCAGCACGGAACTGATTGCACCTTGGGAAACCCCAAGATAAAGGATTAACGTCTCCCCCCTCTCCGGCTTGCTGAGTAAAGGCTCAGAGAGGAGGTACTTCTTCAGGTCGTCGAAGGCTCGCTGACACTCATCATTCCAGACGAAACCATTTTGTTTCTTTAGGACTTGGAAGAAGGGTAGGGACTTCTCGGCGGACTTGGACATGAAACGTCCAAGGGCTGCTAGCCGGCCGGTGAGAATCTGGACTTCTTTCACCGACCTCGGGGGTTCCATGTCAAGTATTGCCCTTACCTTCTCAGGATTTGGCTCAATCCCCCTTCGTGTGACCATGTACCCCAGGAACTTGCCTCCTTGGACGGCAAAGGTACATTTCTTCGGGTTCAGGCGCAGACGGACTGCCTTCATGATCCCGAAGATCTCTGCCAAATCATCTGCATGATCGGATGCCCGGGTGCTCTTGACGATCATGTCGTCAACATACGCCTCCATGTTCCTTTCGATCACCTTCCGGAATACCTTGGCCACCATCCTCCTGTACGTCGCCCCAGAGTTCTTCAGCCCGAAGGCCATGACAAGATAACAAAAAATCCCCTCTGGGGTGACGAATGAGGTCTTCTCCGCATCTTCTTCATGCATGAAAATCTGATGGTATCCTCGAAAAGCGTCCATGAAGCTAAGGAGCTCACATCCGGCCGTCCCATCGACTAGTTGGTCGATGTTAGGCAATGGGAATGGATCCATCAGACATGCCTTGTTGAGATCGGTGTAGTCAACACACATCCTCCAGGTTGGCGGCTTCGAGGCCAGGACCACGTTTGCCAGCCAGACCGGGTACAAGACCTCCCAGATATGCTTGATACTCAGGAGCATATCGACCTCCTTCTTCACGAATTCCCTCCTCTCGGTTGAGAGGTGTCTTCTTTTCTGCTGGATGGGCTTCGCCGTTGGATTGACCGCCAACCGATGGACAGCGATGCTTCGGTCAAGGCCAGGCATGTCCTCCGGTCCCCACGCGAAGACAACGCTAAAAAGGACAAGTACCTGGATAATCTTCTCCCTCAAGCCGACCGGGAGCCCGGTCCCGATCTTGACCTTCCGCTCCGGCCTCTCGGGGTCAATCTGGATCTCCTCCACTTCTGAGGTGGGTTCAGCGCGGAGCTGACCCTCCTCATACTTCATGGCTTTGCTGTTGATAGTGTGGACCCTCAAGTCTTTTTGACCGATTTGTTTACAAGCTTTCAGATAGCAGCTCCTCGCCATTCGCTGATCTCCCCTGGCGACTCCGACGCCATTCGGAGTGGGAAACTTCATGCATAGGTGCTCCTGGGATATCACACATCTGAGGTCTTCCAGGGCCGGCCTTCCCATGATGATCTTATGCGCACAAGTTAGGCGTACGACGATAAACTCGACGTCTAACTTGGATACGCAGGGCTCGGAGCCCACCATCACGGGGAGGACTATGCTGCCCTCCGACTCAATGGAGTCCCCGGTGAAGCCTGAGAGTGGGGTTCTCCCTGGGATCAAGTCTTTTCGGTCCAGCCCGAGACCTTGGAAGGTGTCATAGTACATGATGTTAACGGAGCTCCCATTGTCCACCAGGACTCGATGGACGATCGTGTTGTTGATTTCGACCTTGATGACCAAGGCATCCTTGTGCGGCGGAGGCATCGGTGGCAAATCTGCGCCGGTGAAGAAGATGGGGTCCCTCTTCACCCTCTTGTCGGCGGAAGCCCTGGTTATCTCCCCGACGTAT
The DNA here is from genome assembly GCA_945859875.1 of Cuscuta europaea. Lineage (NCBI taxonomy): Eukaryota > Viridiplantae > Streptophyta > Magnoliopsida > Solanales > Convolvulaceae > Cuscuta > Cuscuta europaea. The sequence goes on from CAMAPE010000058.1 coordinate 1,484,823, forward strand.
AGGGCTCGGGCCCACTGCTTCTGCTCTCCAGAGGTGTCGCCTCCCTGGGGTCCCCCGAATATGAACGAACATCGATGGTACTTCCGGGGGCCGCTCCCTAGGTCGGCATCGTCTTCCTCGGAGAAGGCGCCGAGCTCCCACTTCTTGGCAGGCGGTGTCTCCTTTGACGTGGTAGCTTGGTCGGACCGCTGCCACGTCAGGCTCCTCTTCTGCGGGATGCCTCCTTGTTTGCCAACGAATTGGCCCAGGTACCCTTTCTGGATGAGTTCTTCAATTTGCCACCGGAGAATGACGCAATCATCTGTATCATGCCCTGCTCTCCGATGGAATCGACAGTATTGGTAGTGGTTGCGCTTGGCAGTCACCACATCACACTCCTCAGGAAAGTCGACTAAACCTTGCTCCTCCGCGTAGTCGAGGATGGCCCCGACCGGCTGAGCAAGTGGAGTCAATTGCTTGACGAGCTGTAGCGGTTCGCTCGGGACGTCCGCCTTGCCCTTGCCTCTACTTTTGTTACCTTTGTATTTGTTGTTTTTGTTGCTAGCTTTGCCGTCAGCTTTCTCAGCACCTGAACCGGCTTCCTTCTTCTTTTCTTCTTTTGCACCTTCTTCCTCATCTCTTTTCCTCTGCAAGGCGTCCTCCGCCTCGGCTTGCCGGTCGGCACGGCCGAGCACCTCCTCGTACGAGGTAGGGGGCTTCTGACGAAATCTTTGTAAAGCTCGCCCGATCGGATAGAGTTTGTGAGCATGGCCACCCCGGTCCTGTCATCAAGGCCCTGAACCTTGACTGACTCGGCCCTCCACCTCTCTAGGAAGGTCGACAATGATTCCTTCTTCCCCTGTTTTAGGCCGAACAGGTGGCTGAAGTTTTTCTTGACGTCTCGGGAGCTCGCGAACCTCAAGAGAAAGCGCTGAGCCAACTCACGGAAATTCGTGATACTCCCGTCGGGTAGAGAGTCATACAAAGTGGTGGAGAAACCGCGGCATCGGATTGCGTCCTCGTACCCCATCATGACCATGTAGGAAAGGTACCGAGATACATGATGCTGGGGGTCAGAAGCGCCCTTGTATGCTTCAATGGCGCAGGGCTTGTAGCCCCTCGGCAACGGCGCATCCATGACCGCCCGGGTGAAGGGTTCGGGTATCCGGAGGTCGGCCGTGTAAGGTTCCCCCCCGACGACCCTCCTTCTCAACTCGTCAAGGCGCTGTCGTAGATCTTCCACCTCGGCCGGCGGTGGGTTCCTTCGGACAGCTCCAACGCGGGGCTGGGCATGTCCGGCGGCACCTCCAAGTCGTCCGTGCACGTGAGGTCGGGGCCCCACGTTTTGCCTCTCCGTGGAGCCAGTCCGACTGCTCGCCCGGTGAGAGTGGCGAGAGGGCTCGCCTCCTTCCATCTGCGTTGGGCGCCCCTGCTGGGCGCCCCTCCCCGTCTGCCGATGGGGTCGGCTAGGCTGCTGAGAGACTTCTTCCCCCCGCCGATGGGAGACTTCTTCCCCCCTGTTTTGGTTGGATCCAGAGCGTCGCTCATCACGCCGCCTGGAGGACACCTCCACATCCGCTGGCGTCTGTTGACGGAAAGGCTCATCCACATTTCCGCGAGACACCATCTGTTGGAAATTTTGAGCCAAGGTCCCCAGAACCCGAGTTGCCTCCTACAGGGCTTCCACCCCGGCATTGAGTCGAGCCGGGTCCATGCGCGGAGCATGACGTCGGCCTCCCCCCCCGCCGGCTGCGGACCGAGCGCTCACCTTGAGTGTGGTTGAGTGTCGCCCTTAGGTCGCCGTGGCCTGATAATTAGTTCCGAAGGTCGCCTTGGCGCGCCGCCCTCCTGCCCTGTGCATGGTTTTCGAGGGCACGCTGGCGGCCAGACCGGGCGGACTCCTCGGTGTGGACTGAGACATGGTCACGTCGAGACGAGATTCCGGCCATCTTCCTGTGTGATTCCTACTCAAGTTATGTGAGAGACAATAGAGGCTCTCAATGAAAGCACCAATGTTGGTCCAAAATAGGACACTCGTAGGCTTTTAGGAAAGCTACGTACGACACTCAAGCAAGAATTAGGAAAGTAAGAATATGGAAAGTTAGCCAGAAATAGCATATCTGTATTTGAAATTCGAATTGCCTTTTATAGACGATTACAAATGGTAACTGCCGAACATAATAATGACTAAATTAATTACAACATTAATACGGAATTAAACACATAATTAAGTCGCGCATTGATTGTTGGCCGTTACTCTTCCTGGCTGGCAGGTCAGCCTGGCTGGCAGGCTGGACGCTTGAGCTCCCCTCCTGCTGGACTGGACGGTGGGCTTCCCGCTAGGCTGGAGGAAGGCTTATGACCGGGCTGGAGGCAGGCTCCCGGGTAGGCTGGAAGGCAGGCTCCCAGGTAGGCTGGAAGGCAGGCTCCCCGTTGGGCTGGAGGCAGGCTCCCACATGGGCTGGACCGCAGGCTCCCAGTTGGGCTGGATCGCAGGCTCCCAGCGGGGCTGGTGGTCGGCAGGCTCCTGGCTAGGCTGGAAGGCAGGCTCCCCACTGGGCTGGAAGGCGGGCTCCCCACTGGGCTGGAAGGCAGGCTCCCCGCTGGGCTGGTCGACAGGCTCTCTTGGGCTTCCGCTCCTTGATTGCCCTGATTGGTTGGGCCGACTCGAGCTCTAGGTTGCTGGGCTTGGGCCCGCTGGTCCAAGTTCAGGGCCTGGGCCGATTAGGCTTTGGGCCTTGTCCCATAACCCCATCAAATCCTACCGGCAAATACTATTTGACTCAAAGATTATTCGTATGTCACATTTTTAGATAAAAGAAACTACAAGTATCAAATGAATGATTAGAGACAAACATTGACCGGCATTTAATGCCAAATACGTACTGGGTCCCAAGTCATGTACATACACATGGGACTGCAGTTTGAAGTGAAGCTCCAGCGGGTGAATTATTCAAGACAAATGCATCAGCCCGAATTAAAGCTCCAGCACAAGAAGACGAATGTACAATTTGTCCTTGTCAGAATTTCAACGTCAAAGATTAATCCATCCTAACCAACGGATGAGATTAATTCAAAGGAGATGCCTATAAATATAGGCTGAAACGAAAATTTCTAACCAAGTGTTTGAGCATCCAAAGAGAGAATTTCTATTACGAGCATTTACGAGATATCTAGCAAAAGAGAAAGTGTTATTCTAAACTTTACTCTCTGCTTGGACTCATGCTTCACTAAACTTATAGTTTACAAAGCTTTTCATTGCTAAATCATAGAAGTTTAGTTCCTAGTTGGAGGTTAGAACTTTCTTGTAACAAATCACATATTGCTGTAAACACTTAGGAGAACAGTTGTTCGGATCCTACAGTGTAAGTAGATAGATAGAGTACCTTTTGATCCCCACTGGTTCATTAGAGAAAAGTCTAAGGACTGAGTAATTTTGAGTGGTGCTATACTCATCGTGAAAAACCTTCAATCTAGGCCTAAGTGTTGTAAAGGCTAGATTGGCACTAAGTGTATTGGGCTTAATACTTTAGTGAAATCCATCTGAAAGAGGGTGGGACTGGACGTAGGAGGATTACACCACCTCTGAACCAGGATATATCGTGTGTTGAATTCATTTCAGTCAACAAAGCACACACCAAACACTTCTCACATAAAGATTGTAGTCTGCCGGCAGAATCCTAAGCAGTTGTCTTAATTAACCCAACTGCTTATCCTACTGCTTAATTACTCACTTTCTTTGAGACCGGATTCATACCTATAACGTGCACCAACAACATCTAAAAGGATCACTCTTTCAGTTCTCTGAAATTCATTTTCTAAGTACAGCAGGTGCCTCAGCAGTTCCCTGGATTCCACCCAACTGCTGAGCCCTCTTCTCATATATACTTGTTTCAAGTCACTGTCTCAAACATCACCAGATTGTCAACACCTCATCAAAAAGTTTGCTTAACCCAATAAGCTTTTTGACCTGAGCAGGTGCCTCAGCAGTTCCCTCATATTCACCCAACCGTCGAGTCCACTGCTTCAGCTAAAAGCTAGTCTCCCCTCATTTAAGCATACTTACCAAAATGCCACACCATACTCATCAAACAACTATCTCTACCTCCATCAAACACTGCATTTCCTGAGCAGTTGCCTCAGCAGTTCCCTGCTCTAAGCCAACTGCTAGCATTCACAGCCAACTGCTAGCATTCTAAGCCAAACACTCTCCAAATTAGAAAGTGGCTAAACACTCATTACTCAAAGGGTAAAGACTTCCGTTGTGCATCTATAAAACTCTCAAAAGTTTATAGATTAACTCTTTTAGAGGGAAAACTTCCAAAAGTCGAAAAAGATTTAAAAGTCTATTCACCCCCCCTCTAGACTTTTACCCTATCCGGGACCATCAAGTGGTATCAGAGCGGAGTGTTCCTAGAGTCATTTATTGACTATTTTGAACTAAAGATCCAAAGCCACTTCCCCTCCCAAACACTTTCTAAACAATGGACAGTCAACTAGCCAAAAACCTTCTATTCAACCTAAACAAATTTGATGATTGGAGAATCAGGATGAAGGCACATCTCAGTGCCTTACATGATGAGATGCTGGAAGTGATCACTACTGGACCTATCAGGATAATGAAGGTCAGCACATCCAAAATTGATGACCAGGAGGATGTGTACATTCTCAAGCCCAAACTAGAATGGACAACTTAGGACAGAAAGAGAAATAACCTTGATAACATTGCCAAGGATATTCTCTTTAAATCTGTTGATGAATCCATATTTCCCAGGATTAGGAAATGTGAAACTGCAAAGGACGTTTGGGATGAGCTCACAAAAATTGGAGCTGGTGATGAACAGGAGAAGGACAATAAACTAACCACGACCCTCAAGAAATTTGAGGACTTCAAAATGCTGCAAAATGAGTCCATCCATGAGATGGAGTCCAGGTTCCTAAAGATCACAGCAGAGGTCTCAGACCTAGGGAAAGATCTACCTCAAAAAGAGATTTCCCTTAAAGTCTTGAGAGGCCTGCCCTCTAAATGGGACATGAAGGTGACTGCTATGAGAGATAGCAGAGATCTAAGAATCTTATCTACTGATAAGCTCTTCAGTGATCTCAAAGCCTATGAATTTGAGATGAAGGAAATAAATGAAGAAAAGGAAGATGAATCCAAGACACTAGCTCTAGTGTCTGAGCCTGGCCCTTCAAGATCCAGTGAAAAATCCCTCAACAACCTCCTTACTGACGACCAGTTTGCCATGTTTGTAAGGAAGTTTAAAAGGTTCATGAAGAAGGAGGGAACTGCTCCAAAAAGACCATACAATCTGCCACCCAGGAGACAAGGGAGACCTCAAACCAGCGAGGAAACTGTCCTGTGCTACAACTGTAGACAACCAGGACATTACAAAAATGAATGCCCTCTGCCCTTAGCCCAGAAACATCAAGGGCAGCAGGGGGCTGGTTACAAAGCTGGTTACAAGAAGGACTTCAAAGGCAAAAGACAAGTCTTTGTTAGTGAAAAGAAAAAGGAGGAACCCCAATCTGAAGATGAAAGCAGCTCAAGTGATGAAAGCTCTTCATCTGAGAGCTCAGAGGAAGCACTTCTATGCCTGGGATCCTGGCAGGTGGGTGAAGATGGCAGCAATTGTCTCACTGCAGAGAGCAGCAGGTGGCTCAGTGAATCTTCCACCAGCTCAAGTGAAAATAATGAAAGCAGCTCTCCCAAATGCTTAATGGCCAAGGACCACTACAACGATGTCGAGGTAACATCCTGCTCCTCCTATAGCTCTAGTGATTCTGGACCAAACAATATAACACTGGAATCTTTATTACAAGATTTCCAGAAAGTCCAAAATCACCACGTTCTCTTGAATGCTGAAAATGATAGACTGAAACAAGACATTAAGGCCATTCATTCCAAATTACTAGATGCCTTAAGGAAAAATGATGTCTTAGAAAAAGAGAACAAAGAGCTGAGAAACTCCAGCACAAATAGTAAAGACTCTCACTCTACTGCTGAAGTTACTCTAAAAAGGAAGAAAAGAGGTCTTGGTTACTCATCCCCCACCAGACTCACTCAAAACAGTACATCTACAAGCAATACTTCATACACAAGAAAGCTCACTTACCAAAAAACTCATCCCCCAAATGTTCCCAAAAGAAGGAACCAACCTGCTCCCAAACCAAAATCCAAACACATGTATAAATCAACACCTCCTCACCATCTAAACCAAAGAACCTGTTGGCAACCAATCAATAAGACCAACCACAACCAAAATACCAAGCAGACTCCTCAAATAAATAATCCACTTCCCACCTCAAGGAGGAAAAGGATTAACAAGTATATAGCCATTCCTTTTGATTACAACACCTCAAATGGCTATAGACCAATCTGCTTAGAACTCAATGGTTCTAGATGGGCATGGATGCTTAAACTTGTACAAGGGAAGTCGCCCACTAACCTGTGGGCTACTGCTCAATATTAATTTATACAGGAAGGTGCCGGAGCAGCTGAAACACAAACATGGTACATAGATTCAGGCTGCTCCAGGCACATGACGGGCAGCAGGCGGCTCCTGTCAAACTATACAACGAGGGAAGGACCCAAGGTAACATTTGGGAATGTGGAAAAACAAGGAGAAACCAAAGGAGCAGGAGATATATCAATTAATGGACTTACAATCCAAAACATATCATATGTTAAGGGTTTAAAGTTCAATCTCATAAGCACAAGCCAGCTCTGTGACAATGGATACAACGTTACATTCTCCAAAGACATCTGCTTGATGAAAGATGTCAAAAATGACAAACTTGTGCTCACTAGTAGAAGGAAGAAGGACATGTACATTGTTGATTGGAGTTCTGCAAAGGAAGGAATCTGCTTAGTAACAAAGGCAGATTCAAACTTAAGTTGGGAATGACACAACAAATTAAGCCATCTAAACTTCAAAACAATCAACAAACTGTCCAGAAAAGGTTTGGTAAAGGGACTCCTTGAAATCAACTTCAAAAAGGACCACCTCTGTGATGCTTGTCAAAAAGGGAAACAAACCAAGGTATCATTCAAATCAAAAGAAGTTGAATCATCAACTAGGCCCTTAAGCCTTCTACACCTTGACTTGTTTGGACCAGTTGAACCAACAAGCTTAAGTGGTAGAAGGTACACCCTGGTTGTAGTTGATGATTATTCTAGATACACTTGGACCATATTCCTAAAGAAGAAGAATGAAACAGAGAAGAAACTGCCTGAATTGATGAGGCTAATTAAAAATGAAAAAAGTCTCTCAATCCAGAAGATCAGGTCAGACAGAGGTACTGAATTTCTCAACTCAATCATAATTCAGTACTGTGAAGAAAATGGAATCCATCATCAAACCTCAGCAGCAAGAACACCTCAACAAAATGGTGTTGCTGAAAGAAGAAACCGAACTCTCAAGGAAGCAGGAAGGACAATCCTAGAAGCAGCTGGATTACCTAAAAGATTTTGGGCAGAAGCAATCAACACTGTTTGCTACACTCAAAATAGAAGTCTTATTCATAAGACTCACAAGAAGACACCATATGAGCTATGGAAAGAAAGGAAGCCTAATGTCAGTCATTTCCATGTGTTTGGATCCAAATGCTTTATCCTAAACAATGGAAAAGACTATCTCAAGCCATTTGATCCCAAATCTGATGAAGGGATCTTCCTGGGCTACTCAACAACTAGCAAGGCATTCCGAATTCTCAACAAAAGAACTCTGGTGGTAGAAGAATCAATCCATGTGGTATTTGAAAACCACCCCACTGCTCAAGAAAAAGATAAAGGTGAGTCATCAAAATCAAGGGACACTGAAAAGGCTCCAAGATGCCTTCCAAATAATAGTGTTAAAAAGGATGAAAATGCAATTAATTCAAAAGGCAGCCGACTGCCAGCAGTTGACTCAAATGGCAACCAACTGCCAGCAGTTGACTCAACTGACAGCCCACTGCCAGCAGATGACTCACCAAAAGACAACCTTCCAAGCACTCATGACATTTCCAATCTTCCTACTCTACCAGATAATAGTGAAGAGGAAGAAGAGGAGGATGATGAACAACAAATTCAATCCAAAACAACCACATCTGATGTTAGATGGTTGAGAAAACATCCTCCTCACCAAATCATTGGAAATATCAATACAAGGGTTCGTACCAGATCAACAATTCAGAGAGAAGCACTATTCTCATGCTTCATCTCTCAAATTGAACCCAAGAAAGTTGAAGAAGCCCTACTCGACTCAGACTAGATACAAGCCATGCAAGAGGAACTCAATCAGTTTGAGAGAAACAATGTATGTGAGCTTGTACCCAGACCCTATCATCAACATGTGATAGGAACTAAATGGGTGTTCAGGAACAAAATGGATGAAGAAGGAACCATAATCAAGAATAAGGCAAGATTGGTAGCCAAAGGCTACTGCCAGGAAGAAGATATAGATTTTGATGAAACCTTTGCTCCTGTAGCCAGATTGGAAGCTATAAGAATATTCTTGGCCTATGCTGCTCATAAGAAATTCACAGTCTATCAAATGGATGTGAAAAGTGCCTTCCTGAATGGTCTACTAGAAGAGGAGGTCTATGTGGAGCAACCTCCTGGTTTTGAAATCAATAGAGAGAAGGATCAGGTCTACAAATTACATAAGGCTCTTTATGGACTTAAGCAAGCCCTAAGAGCATGGTATGACACTCTCTCTGAATACTTAGTGAATAATGGATTCACTAAGGGAAAAGTAGACAAAACTCTGTTCAAAATAGAAGAAGGTCCCCACATACTGCTTGTTAAAATCTATGTTGATGACATAATTTTTGGAAGTTCAAATCAAGCACTATGTGAAAAATTCTCAACTCTCATGCAAAACAAATTTGAAATGAGCATGATGGGAGAGTTGAACTATTTTCTGGGACTACAAGTAAAGCAGACTCCACAAGGTATCTTCATCAACCAAGCCAAATACACAAGAGATCTCATGAAAAAGTTCAAAGTTGAGAACAAGTCTACAGTAAAGATACCCATGAACACATCCCAAGGTTTGAGTCAGGATGAAGATGGCAAAGATATTGATCCTACACTCTATAGAGGGTTAATTGGCTCCTTGTTATATCTCACCACTAGTAGGCCAGACATATCCTATTCAGTTGGTGTATGTGCAAGGTAAAATTTCACGCTAATCGGACTTCGTTTGGGCGGTCAAACGGGCGTTGACCGCCAAATCAACTATTGTACCCGATCGAGTATGTACTGAAAACTGCCCAGGGGTCGCTGCCCCCTATACCCGATCGGGTATAGGTAGGTACTCGATCGGGTATGTATTGAAAATTTACCCCAGGGGCCGCTGCCTCCTATACTTGACCGAGTATAGGTAGGTAATCGACCGGGTATTGGGTCTTACGCCCAAACGGTCAGTTTTGAATAAGTATAACGTGGGGCGTTCGGGTGAGAAACGTCCACGTTGATCGTTAAGGATGACAATATGACTATAGGGCTAGGTATTGTTCATAGTTAAATGAATGAAAGGTTAAGCCATATCCAGGTTAGGCTTTGGTAAGGAATAAGGTTGGGGTTGAGTATCCCCGGGATGGTAAATGATCCTGAAACTCGGTTGGGGTTGAGCATCCCAAGGATGGTAAATGATTCTGAAATTCGGTTGGGGTTGAGCATCCCCGGGATGGTAAATGATCCTGAAACTCGGTTGGGATTGAGCATCCCCGGGACGGTAAATGATCCTAAAACTCGGTTGGGGTTGAGTATCCCCAGGACGGTAAATGAGCCTGAAACTCGGTAGGATATTATGAATGTAGAACATAGCTTGTGAGCTAGGCATTCGGAAATGAATGAGACAGGTTGGGTAAGTACCTTGTCTCTAAAAGACTCTTTAAGGTAAATAACCTACGGGTTAAGTATTTTATACATATATATACAGTATGTACCATCGGGTGTATGAGTTACAACTATATATATGTATCACCCTATTTTTGGGTCTCGTGTCTGAAACATTAGTTATTCCTCATATAGCCTGCTTGTCACTAGTACTTTCTATGGAGTACTGACCCTTTCGGGGGCCTAACATTTTTCAGGTTAAGGCTAGAGTCCTATTCCTGCACCTTTGCCTAGGGTGATCATCAAATAAGGAAGACGTGGTTCGTGCTTCCATCCTTATTGAAACTTAGTGATTGCTCATGGATATTTTAACAATGTTTTTCTTCAAAAACAGTTGGGAGCCTGCGTGCTCGTGTTTGCCACGTGTGGCTAATTATCAAACATATTATATTTTCCGCATTTGTTTGATTACGATATTGATGTTGATGGTATGTGTTTACTAATCGGTTTGGCAATAGAATCTATCGGATGCCTTGTATAATTCAATATGAATGATCTGTTGTTGTTCTTATTGGGTTGTACGGCGGTTGTCTACGTGGCATGGATGCAGTCCGGGGCGTGAAAATTAAATGGTATCAGAGCCATCGATTTCTAAACTATACAATTACCCTCTCAATATTGTTATCCTCAAAAAGATTTGAATAAAACTATGAGCAAAAGTTTTTGTACTTAAGGAACCATTGGAAACCAAGTTATTGACCTCTTATTGTTAAGACGGTACCCTTAACAGTTTGTTGGCCATAATGTTGGACCAAGTGGTATCTTTTGTACTATTCCGTCAGTTGACAATGAAACGAGTCTAATGGCTCATTCCAAATTTCTTTTAGAAATGGGGCGTAGACGCATGGCTACGAGGAATAACCTGAGGGGGCAAGCGCCGATGACATCCATAGGGGCTAGCCGGGTTGCATCTCGGGGCTCGAGAGGAGGTCGAGGAGGCCGTGGAGGTCATCGGGCTCAAACTGTGAGCGATGGCCACATTAGCTCGGTGCATGAAACCAACACCGAGGACTATGACTCAACATATATTCCCGAAATGGAATATGAGGAGACCCCATATGATGGGGGTGATACGTACACCGACGATGACAATGACGAGAGTGATGCCAAGTTTGCCCAGATGGGTGAATTATTTAATTGGTATCAAAAGGAGAAGCTGAGAAGAGATCTTAGGCGCCAAGCTAGACGTGCCTCTCAGGGAGGTTCGGGTCAGGGGAGTCGGGGTGCTTCCGTGGCCACCCCTGTGGCGTCATAGGGGGTACATGAGGGGGCCCATGTGTGAGAATCTCCAAGTACCTCAAGGAGGTTAGGGCCTTGGGGTGCAAGTCATTTGATGGCAAAGGCGATATATCGGTGGCTGCCGATTGGATCAAGAAGCTAAATGAGGCTGCTAGGGACATGCAGATCGGGCTTGACATAAAGCTGACGGTTGCTACCAGGCTACTGTAGGGAGTAGCGGCTGTATGGTAGGAAGGCGTGGAAGGAAAGTTCCACGGTGAGACCACCTGGGAGAAATTCGAAATAGAATTTTATAACCAGTATTATTCAGAGTTTGAGAAGAACCAGAAGAGGAAGGAGTACATGACCTTGGTACAAGAGGAAGATTGCTCGGTGAGGCAATTGGAACAGAGGTTCCGAGACTTGGCCCGATACATACCCGAGTATGCCATGGATGAGAACCGTATGGCTAATCACTTCTGGGATACCCTACAGTTGGATATCCGTGATCGAGCTACCTACAATCATCACACGACGTTCAGTGAGATTGTTGATCAGGGGCTCCTTGGGGAAGCCAAGTGGAACAAAAGGAAGAAGAGAGACACCGAGGAGGCGAAGAAGAGGAGATGGGGGAATTCTGGATCCCAAGACCATTCCCGGAAGCATCAAGTCGGGAATGGAAATTCATTTAGGGCGCCGGCACCACCGGCAAAGAAAAGTAAGGGCCCGGGAGGGCAAGGGTACATATCCGGGAGTGGGAGGCCACCGAGGTGTCCGAACTGCACCAAGAACCATGCCGGAAAGTGCAATGAACCACCTCGGTGCTACAAGTGCGGTAGCACAAGTCACTTTAAACTCTCTTGCCCAATGTTGAGCGGAGGGGGGCCATCGGGAGCCTTTGAAGGACCTACACCTAGTAGGGGGCGTGTCGGACCATCTTAGGGAGGCACGGGAAGGAGCGGACCCACGGCTAGTAACGCCACGTCTGTTAACTAAGGGAGGACCCAAGCACGGGTGTACGCAATGACCGAGGTAGATGCTCGGTCCAACCCGGACTCCATTGCTAGTAATCTCTTCATTACCAATACGTTTATTCATTTACTTGAAGCAAATCCTTCAGAAAATGTGTATGACCCGATCGGGCCCTTCTATAGACCCGACCGGGTATGGGCCATGTTTCAGTTTCAAGGTGCGTACTCGTTCGGGCGAGTTTGGCAGTGATTTCCACGTTTGGCATTTCCAGCAATACCCGATCGGATATGGTTATATACCGGGTCGGGTATGAGTAAAAAATTTCTTCGTTTTTGAAGTGTGTACTCGATCGAGCGTCCTTGGTAGGGAACTTCGTCGTTTCCAGCCATACCTGACCGGGTATGGGCATATACCCAACCGGGTATAAAGAATTGTTCGGGTTCGAGGCGTATACTCGACTGGGCATGTTTAACCGAAAGTTTTTCCTTAAGGGCTCGAGTAATACCCGACCGGGTAGAGGTCCTTACCCGACCGGGTATAGGGTAGTCCTAGGCTGAAATTTCTTTCGCTCAGTCCTTTTCAGTCGGAATGTAGGGTAGTGTGTCTTACATGACTTATATATGTAGGAACACTAAAGATCAATGGTAGACATGTGAGGATTCTCATCGACACCGGGGCGCAATGTTCATTTATGAGCGAAACGTTTGCCAAGGGATTGGACATGCCTTTGGTAGCAATGACACAACTGTTGTTGGTCTCTACACCGTTAGGTGATGACGTGGAAAGGAAACACTACTATCCTTCATGTAATGTGGAGATAGGGGAACACCGTCTAACGGGTGACTTTGTGCCGTTAGATATGCTCGAGTTTGATGCTATACTTGGCATGGATTGGCTTGAAAAACACCACGCCAAAGTAAATTTCTACACCAAGGTGTTAGAACTAAAAGATGGTGAGGGAAGTACTCTATGCTTCGAGGGAGATAGAGGGAAATTCAATCCTTGCATCATATCGGCCATAAGAGCAAGGGATGTGATGAGGAAGGGATGTCAAGCTTACTTAGCCTATGTCATAGGCAAGGAAGGCAAGGGGAAGAGTCTCACAGAAGTGAGGGTGGTGAACGAGTACCCGAAAGTGTTTCTTGAAGAACTCCCGGGACTTCCACCAGATCGAGAGATCAAGTTTATGATCGAAGTAGAACCAGGCACAAAACCTATCTCGATTCCTCCATACCGAATGGCACCGGCTGAACTTCAAGAGTTGAAGGTTCAATTGGAAGAATTACTGGATAATGGGTTTATTAGACCAAGCCATTCGCCTTGGGGGGCACCATTTCTTTTTGTAAAGAAGAAGGATGGTTAACTTAGAATGTGCATTGATTACCGACAATTGAACAAGGTCATGATAAAGAACAAATATCCTTTGCCAAGGATTGATGACTTGTTTGATCAACTACGGGAGGCAACTTTGTTCTCTAAAATCGACTTAAGGTCTGGCTACCATCAACTGAAGATCAAAGAGACTGCCATACCCAAAAGTGCATTCCGTACAAGGTATGGTCACTATGAGTTTCTAGTAATGTCGTTTGGGCTTACGAACGCCCCCACGACATTCATGGACCTCATGAACCGAGTATTTCACCAATACTTGGACCAGTTCGTCATAGTATTCATAGATGACATCTTGATATACTCCATGAATGAAGAAGAACACGAGAAACATCTAAGACTTGTGCTTGAAACAATGCGGGAGTCGCAACTCTTTGCCAAATTCTCTAAATGTGAATTTTGGCTTGGGGAGATCGGTATTCTCGGGCATGTGGTATCGGGCTCGGGCATTTCAGTCGATAACTCGAAGATCGAAGCAGTCGCTAATCGGGAGAGGCCCAAGAATGTGAAGGAAATAAGGAGTTTTCTTGGTTTAGCGGGGCACTACCGCAAATTCATGGAGAAGTTCTCAGTAATAGCGTCTCCACTCACAAAGCTCACTAAAAAGGGGGCGAAGTTCGTGTGGGATGAGAAGTGTGAGAAGGGGTTTCTTGAACTAAAGAAACGGTTGACGGAAGCACCAGTACTTGCTCTACCCATGCAGGGGTTAGAGTATGACATTTATAGCGATGCTAGCATCCAAGGGCTCGGGTGTGTGCTAATACAATCAGATAAGGTAATTGCTTATGCTTCTCGGCAGCTGAGAAAGCATGAAGTAAATTACCCCACACATGGCCTAGAGCTAAGAGCCGTAGTGTTTGCCTTGAAGATTTTGAGGCATTACCTCTACGGGGAGTTGTGTCACATCTATACCGATCACAAGAGTTTAAAGTATGTGTTCACTCAAAAAAGTTGAACATGAGACAAAGGAGATGGATGGAGTTGATCAAGAATTACAACTTGATTATTGAATATCATCCAGGGAAGGCTAATGTGGTACCCGATGCTCTTAGTATGAAGAGTTCATCAGGGGTTTTACTCACATGCTTACAAGCCTTGAGGGCACACGTGGAGGTATCCACGAATGGGGCGTTATTGGCCAGATTTGAGGTGAGACCCACCTTATTAGACGAAATCAGAACATGCAAGGCAATGACGAGGAATTTCAGAAAATTCAGGAACGAATGCTTGTGGGGTCCATCGAAGGTTTCCGTGAGAGAGAAGATGGACTCCTACTATTCACGGAACGGGTGTGTGTACCATCAGATGAGGAGCTTCGTAAATCTATCCTGGAGGAGGCTCACTCATATGCATATTCCATGCACCCAGGCGGTACAAAGATGTATCGGGACTTGAAAGAAAGTTACTGATGGTCGGGGATGAAGAGGGAGATTGCATAATATGTGAGCCGTTACCTTACCTGTCACTAGGTTAAGGCAGAGCACCAACACCCAGCAGGATTATTGCAACCGCTTACCATTCCAGAATGGAAATGGGAGCATGTTACTATGGACTTCGTGGTGGGTCTGCCATGGACGGTTAGGAACTACAACGCGGTATGGGTAGTAGTTGATAGGCTGACCAAGAGTGCTCATTTTCTGCTGATCAACACTACCTATACACTTGAGCGACTGGCCAAGTTGTACACGAATGAGATTGTGAGACTGCATGGGGTTCCGGTTACTATAGTATCAGATAGAGACCCACAGTTCACATCACGCTTCTGGCCTAAGTTTCAGAAATCCATGGGTACGAAATTGAGGTTTAGCACAACATTTCATCCTCAAACGGATGGGCAATCTGAACGGGTAATTCAGATTTTGGAGGACATGTTGAGAGCATGTGCCTTGGAGTTCCAAGGAAGGTTGGACAACCAGTTGGCTTTGGTGGAATTCGCCTATAACAACAATTATCAGGCATGTATAGGCATGCCTCCATACGAGGCATTGTATGGGAGGAGATGCCAAACACCTTTGTGTTGGGATGAAGTAGGCGAGGCTAAGCTCGAGGGCATTGAGATAGTTGAGATCGATGACGGTGAAGTTTATTCAAGATAGACTCAAGGCTGCCCAAGATCGGCAAAAGAGCTATGCAGATAAACGTCGGAGGACGTTGGAATTTGAGGTCGGCGATGAGGTATTTCTAAGGGTGTCACCTTGGAAAGGGATCATCAGATTCCTCAGTCGGGGTAAGCTTAACCCACGTTACATAGGCCCATTCAAAATCATTGAAAGGATTGGGGCCATAGCATACAGACTCCAGTTGACCCCAGAGTTGGAAAAGATTCATAATGTATTTCATGTTTCTATGCTCAAGAAGTATGTACGGGACCCATCACATATCATTGAGAAACCACCGGTAGAAATCCGAGAAGACCTACACTATACGGTGTAGCCGGTAAAGATCATAGACCGACAGGTAAAGAAGCTAAGGAGCAAAGAGGTGCCGATGGTAAAAGTACTTTGGAAGAGTGATCGCGTCGAGGAGCAAACTTGGGAAGTGGAGACCCTGATGAGGGAACAATATCCATTACTGTTTGACTAGACACGTGGATTTCGGGGACGAAATCCAAAATAAGGGGGGTAGAACTTGTAACACCGCCCCCAAGTATTTGTACTCTATCAAATTATGCATTGAACCCTAAGAAATGAATAAACACATTTTACGTGATTGTAAATTTTTATCAGCTCTTTTACGTGAATAATAGAATTCACGTGGGCCCACGCCGGAAGTGGGGGGGGGGGGCGATATTATCGGAACCACATATTATATTCATCTGGGCCTAGATAATATGTATATGGTGATGGATATCCTAATCGGACCATGGGAAAGGCATAGGGTTGACCGGTTGGTCAAACAAGGTCCGATTATCAGTATCAACAATTTATCAGATAACAGTCCGAAAAGGAATTTCGGAGACTTCTAAATTAAAGTTGAGGAATGTATATTCATTATAAAGTCCAATAGTGATGGAGAACATGTGTTATATTTTATTTGACCCGATAAAATAAAATAAAATATAATTAAAACAGTGCGGAAAATAAACCTTTCGGGGCCGAATGTATACACCAAGACACAAAAGGGTTGACCTCCCACATAAGTGGGGGCCAACCCACGTTTTTAGGCTTGCAAATGGAGAGGGGAGCCGCATCATGGAGCTGGGAGAGGGCTGGAGATTGATTGGGAGACAATGTGTGAAAGCAAAGGGGATCCTCCCCCATATCATTGGGAATAAGCCAAAAAGGCTATCTCCCTCACCCCCACAACCCATATGCTCGACCAACCACTCCATTTTTTGATAGAGAAGCTTTGAAAATCTCCATCTCCATTGCTGCAATTCGAGCTCAAGCCAAGGTGGTCCAAAAGAGAAGATTAAAGAGGAAAAAGAATAGGAAAAGTGAGAAGGATTAAGGTAATAACCTTATAATAACTTTTCCTCTAATTCTAACCTATCATATGACTTACATAGCATATGAAGGACCCCTAGGATTGTTCTACATGTTTAGAAGTGTAGAATGAGGGGTTGGAAGGTGGTTCTAAGTCCAAGAACGGACTTAGAATCCAAAGTGACCGGTTCGTCGGAAAATAACCTTTTAAAGGTTATTTGTATTAATATGGGTTTTGTGATGATAAAACCTTGTTAGTAACTTGCCTAAGGTATTCAAGGAACTTTCACGGAGTTGAAAGGGGTACCGTAATCGTCGCCGGAGTTCGCCGGAGTTTCGCCGGAGCTAAACCGGGAAGGCTAGAACTTCATAAGCATCATTAAGGTGAGACGACGGCTTTATGATTTATAACTTTTGTGTGAGGCATGAGATTACCTAAATTAATCAAGAATATGTTTTATGGATTGGTTAATAGTATTAAAGTATGTGTTATGTTGTGTTAAAGAATGTAACATAGTTGGAAAGCATGATTTGTAGGTTTGATTAGTGAAATTATCATAAATTGATATGTATGATGTCCCAAAGACCCAAATGGGTATTATTGGATTAAGGACGTCAAAGAGTACATGCATGTAAAATTTCACGCTAACCGGACTTCGTTTGGGCGGTCAAATGGGCGTTGACCGCCAAATCAACTGTTGTACCCGACCGGGTATTGGCAATTACCCGACCGGGTATGTACTGAAAACTGCCCCAGGGGTCGCTGCCCCCTTTACCCGATCGGGTATAGGTAGGTACTCGATTGGGTATGTATTGAAAATTTGCCCCAGGGGCCGCTGGCTCCTATACCCGACTGGGTATAGGTAGGTACTCGACCGGGTATTGGGTCTTACGCCCAAACAGTCAGTTTTGAATGAGTATAACGTGGGGCGTTCGGGTGAGAAACATCCACGTTGATTGTTAAGGATGACAATATGACTATAGAGCTAGGTATTGTCCATAGTTAAATTAATGAAAGGTTAGCCATATCCAGGTTAGGGTTTGGTAAGGAATAAGGTTGGGGTTGAGTATCCTCGGGACGGTAAATAATCTTGAAACTCGGTTGGGGTTGAGTATCCCCGGGACGGTAAATGATCCTGAAACTCGGTTGGGGTTGAGCATCCCCGGGATGGTAAATGATCCTGAAACTCGGTTGGGGTTGAGCATCCCCGGGACGGTAAATGATCCTAAATCTCGGTTGGGGTTGAGTATCCCCGGGACGGTAAATGATCCTGAAACTCGGTAGGATATTATGAATGTAGAACGTAGCTTGTGAGCTAGGCATTCAGAAATGAATGGGAAAGGTTGGGTAAGTACCTTGTCTCTAAAAGACTCTTTAAGGTAAATAACCTACGGGTTAAGTAGTTTACACATATATATACAGTATGTACCATCGGGTATATGAGTTACAACTATATATATGTATCACCCTATTTTTGGGTCTCTTGTCTGAAACATTAGTTATTCCTCATATAGCCTGCTTGTCACTAGTACTTTCTATGGAGTACTGACCCCTTCGGGGGCCTCACATTTTTCAGGTTAAGGCTAGAGTCATATTCGTGCACCTTTGCCTAGGGTGATCATCAAATAAGGAAGACGTGGTTCGTGCTTCCATCCTTATTGAAACTAAGTGATTGCTCATGGATATTTGAACAATGTTTTTCTTCAAAAATAGTTGGGAGCCTGCGTGCTTGTGTTTGCCACGTGTGGCTAATTATCAAACATATTATATTTTCCGCATTTGTTTGATTACGATATTGATGTTGATGGTATATGTTTACTAATCGGTTTGGCAATAGAATCTATCGGACACCTTGTATAATTCAATAGGAATGAACTGTTGTTGTTCTTATTGGGTTGTAAGGCGGTTGTCTACGTGGCACAAATGCGGTCCGGGGTGTGACATTTAGCCTTTTCGGATGGATGTTTAAGGCGTGATCGTGAACCTTTAACTTTTTTCGTTTGTGGATCTCTCACAGGAATATTTGGTAACTGAGTGGACAATTTAGATTGTTGTTCTTTATCAACTCCCCCATCATCCATTTGTGATAGGTGTTTCATAGCATTCTGCAAAATCTCGGCCAAATAGGTGCTTCTCTCCCCAATTAGGGAGGCTGAATCGACAACCTGGAATGCAAACAACCTTAGTTGTACTAGTCTCGCCCACAGTTTTTTCCCAACAAATGAATCGCTAGTGGGTCGATAAAGAGGGTTCGTATTTGCATTCTTTGTCCAACAATTAAGTATATAGCGACTTGGCAATAGCAAAACTTGTTCCAGCCTCATCCATATCAGAATGTGTCGGCAAGGAATTCCCATAAACTCCATTTTTTGACAGCTACATGACACAAAATCTGAAATCATATCATACGTAAGGAACCTCTTTGTAGATGTAGGACTTGAATCAATTTCGCATCGTTTCACATCAGACGCCTTAGTATTTGCTGAGTTGGAAATCTGGTGGCAGGTTTATACAGCACATGCATCCAACTCTTTCTGAAACTTACAAAAAATTGCCTTTGTGTATATTTTTACCATCTGTCTTTCCATTACATAACTTGAGTTTAACCATGGAAATTCATTCCGATCTCAATGATCAGCAATTAGTTCACGATGCCCTTTGACGCACAATTGCACAAGTAATTCGTGTTACACATTGGCTCATCGTGCATTTTTTGTTCACATATTTTTTGAAAATAGCATGTGTGCTTTCAACACGCTAACTACTCAGCTTTCCAGCACAAAAAATATGTTTCACAAAAGATGGAACCCATTTTTCTCGAGCTTCATATATATCAGTGAGCCATTCGTTTTCAATCAACTTTGGTAACAAAAGTTTTTCGCTCCACCGCTGCTCAAAGTCACTTGTCGTCTCTGAGCCCATTATAATGTCAACCATCTCTTCTAGAAAAGTGGAAAGAAGCCAACAAAAAGATTTTGCCGATTGGTCTCTCAACAAACCGCAACCGAAAACTGTAGTTTGACGGTGATGATTAAGGATGTTTTTACTTGGACTGTAATTTGCTGGTCTGGTCTGGTCTGTTTTAGTCTGGTCTGGTCTTGTCTGGTCTGGTCTGTTTTGGCCTGGTCTGGTCTGAAATTTTATTTTTTATATTTTTTGCATAAAGATTTTATGTTTTATATATATTATAATCCATAAATAATTATATTTTATTCATTTATAATTAAAAATAATAACATTCCTTCCAAATTATCGAAAATTGTTATCGTTTTAATTGGATTGATTTCAATCCCGGACCGAAGCAGATCATACAAATACATAACAATAATAAAATAGTACAAGTATTATTAATAATAACAACAATAACAATACTACTACTACTACTACTACTAATAATAATAATAATAATAATAATAGTAGTAGTAGTAGTAGTAGTAGTAATAATAGTAATAATAGTAATAATAGTAATAGTAGTAGTAGTAGTAGTACTACTACTACTACTACTACTACTACTAATAATAATAATAATAATAATAATAATAATAATAACAATAATAATAATAACAATAATAATAAAAACAACAACAACAATAATAATAATAATAATAATAATAATAATAACAATAATATTAACAATAACAACAATAATAATAACAATAATATTAATAATAAAATATGGTCTGGTCTGGTCTGGTCTGATCTGGTCTGTTTTAGTCTGTTTTGGTTTGGTCTGGTCTGATCTGGTCTGGGACGAATTACAGTCCAAGTAAAAACAACCTAACACTGACAATTGGAGCAAGGTAAAAACCATATTTGTTGGTATTAAATGTAGTGTCAAATACAACTAGTTCACCAAAAAACAAGTATGAATTTCTACTATCACTATCGGCCCAAATGCATCTCATAAGCATTTTTTCGTTATCTATGTCAAATTTGTAAAAGAAGTCACCATTCCTTTGTTTTTCAGTCTGGAATCCATGGATCATTGTTTTCACATCAATCCCATCGAATTTGGATTTCAATGATGCATTATAATTATATAAATGAGTCTCTGTGCACCCCATAAAAGAGAGACATCCGACTTCATTCTCCAACAACCTAATTTGTGTATGTGTCTCAATATTAGCATCTCCCACTCATTGATCAATGCTCTTTTTGATGACACTTTTCGATGCGAACGGATCAAATGTATCTTACTAGGACTAAGTAGGTCATGATTATGGATCTTCTCAAACACTGACACAATCCACACACCTTCTTTATGATTCATGGAAACATGCATTCTAGCAAGACATCCACACCTAATTTCACCCCGGTTTCTTTCATGTGTTGTTTTGTTTTTCTTATGTGAAGAAACATACGTCCTCCCTTCCTTGGAACATGCAAATGCTCTCCATGTTATAACCCCAACTTTGTTGGTTGTTGAATTTTTTATTTTAGTACCAAAACCCAACAACTTTGCATACACATTATAGAAGGCTTGTGCATCATCTAATGAATGAAACTGGTGACCAATTTTAGGTGTGGCATCAAAGATAAGATCTGTACACAGATTTTAAAGTAACACAAAAGATATGACGTTAACAAGCTCAAAATAAAACATTATATAAATATATATAATATAAGTTAAATGGCGGAATTTATTAATGAAGCATATACACATATAATTAAGAATCTAATGTTGGTGGATTCATGTCAGTCTTCATTTAATTTCCTTTGATGCTTGCTATATGAGTACATATCCTCTAACCAATATTTTACAGCTAATAAATACTATGCATTACAGTTATTATTCTATTGAAGTGTTACATAGTAGTATTATATTAAAGTGTTACGTACTATTATTATTATTATTATTATTATTATATTAAAGTGTTAAGTTTATGCATAGCTTTATAGATACACACATACATACATATATAATCCCTGTAATCAACGAAAAAATATTTATATTATTGTTGTATATTGTTGTATAAATTATCTCAAAATTTAACCCTACCTTCATTATTTTGTAAGATTGTCGATGGAGTATTTGCTTCATCTCCACATCCATAAAGTATGCCCACTCCGTCCATGTTTGCGTTCAAGTGCGAAATATATTTTCCAGCAAGATGACGTGAGGCTGTGAGAGAAAATTTAACCTATATATAATGATGTCTTTTTTTGACCTGAGTCATACATACGTACAACCCTAGTAGGACTCTTCTTTTTAATAACTCCGTATGGGGGCCATATGCCACCAATGACAACGTTCTCCTTATTTGAGCATGTTACTGGCTTACTAAAATTATTGTGACTAAACAAGCTCAAAATGCATATCATGTTTGAAAATCGCATTACATTCAAAATGGTTTTCAAACCAAACCGGAAATCAGGAAAACACGTTTTAGTGTAAAACGGTCCACCAAATTGTCCTTAAATGGTGGGTTAGAGCATCTCCATTCTCCAATGCTTGTGGTGTACTGGTGCTTAGGTGTATACAAATGAAAACGATCCATTGATTATGTGGGCCAAATAAATAAATTGAGGAGGGTTCATCCTTTTGATGCTCCAATGCAAAAGACACCCGTGTGAAAATTTAAAACAATGATCAACTAAGAGATTGAGAGGGGGTGACAACGAGGTCTCAAAAGTCAAAATGTGAAAATAGACCTCATGGTGTACTTTGCTCATTTCTCTCTCTTACCAACTAAACATCAAGGTCGTTAAAATCGTATTTTCGAATCGGCAGATGTTTTTGAAAATCAAATCGTAAAATCAAATCACAAATCGTAAGATTTTATCAAACATATCTTAATAATTATAAAATAAATAAATATTAAAATTAAGCTGTAAGTTAATGGTATTATATCATTTCATTATATAAAACTATACCTACAAGGTACAAAATAAGACTTATAAACTATTTTAATAATGTAAATGTAGTGAATAATAACATTAAACATATGTAAAACATAAAAATAATTAAATAACACAAGAACCCATTACTTTTTTAGATATACTATTGATATTATTACTATTGTAATTATGTATCAATTTGTAGTATTTAATTTTAATTAATTTGAACCATTTTCACTAAAAAAACTTATTAGAATTTTGCTACGATTTTGCTACGATTTTAAACGATTCTACACGATTTTGTATGATTTTTTATGATTTTGTACGATTTTATGATTTTACGATTTTACCTGCGATTTGAATCGATTTATTAACGTAGAATCGTAAAATCGTACGATTTTACGATATAAATTGAGATTTTAACAACCTTGCTAAACATGACTTAGTTCATTTTTGTTTGTCTCGAACACTACATTCTTTAACAAAGCGTTCATTTGATGATGTGGGAATCCAATCCACTATTCCATTGGAGATGCTCTTAGAGTTCCATTTGGATCTTTGTGATTTTCATTTCGAGCTTAGTCATTTAAAAACCACTCAAGTATTTTGAACTAAATGGCCCGGTTACAACGGTTGCATGAGTACTTTTCGTGGGTGAAGTCTAAACATGAAAAGAAGAGTTTTTCTCAAAAAAATATTGTTTACATATGAAAAAATTAATTAGTTTAAAAAATTCACTCCTCTAAATTAGTTATATATGTGCTCTAATATTTGGTATTTTTATACGTTTAAAAATCATATATTCAATTCATTAAAATTATAAAAATATGCTCAAACCTGTATAATATTTTGGGGTTTTCTTCATATGTCACATACGGAATAATTAATATAATAAAAATCAAAACGCTTTAATTTTCACGTGTAGACTTCCTCTATTCCCGGTTAAATTTAAAGGATTAAGCCTTGATCGACTTTGACAAATAGTCACACTTCATGACTTTTATGTAATAGCTAATTAATTAAAATTTTGTGTACACTTTAGGTAACCAAACATGATTCTAACGTGCTTGATTACCACCATCTCATCTGCGCGCCTTTTTTTCCTACCTCAAGAGATGTCGATCGATGATCTTGACATATATACTCCAATTTAAGCTGCAACTTAGCAACCCTGGCCTTCTTTATAAATATAATATGTGAATCAATATAATCTTGCATGATGAGAATTTTAAACCATTATTATTAATTAATACTACCCAGATAAAATATACATAGCATATGCGGCCACTGATAGGATATTAGCCTTGCCTGGCCTGCTTAGTACGTAGTAACTCATTATATATTGTCTTCGTCTTTAAGTTTTGATCTTTTGATTTATAATAACGTACCTAGCTAGCAAAGCTATTAGCTATACTATTGTATATGAATATATGATATGATGGGTCTCTCAAAGGCGCATATTGTTGTTTTTGTTTTAAGGGTTTTAGCCTTAGGAGGCACTTTAGCTGCAACCATTGTGATGGTCACCAGCCACGACTCTACTCAACTCCTAGGCTTCACATTTCAAGCCAACTTTACCCATTCACCAACTTTTAAGTAACATTTTTTTGGTTCTAATTAATTGAAAAGTTAGCGGCCGGTTCACGAACTTAACCAAATATATATGCTCTTGGCAGGTACTTTGTTGGTGTGAATACAATTGCAAGTGGATATAGTCTCATAGTCCTGTTTTTCCCATCCAAGAATATGGCCAGCAGTGTTCTTCTCTTCTCTGATATGGTAAAT
This sequence comes from Cuscuta europaea, assembly GCA_945859875.1. NCBI lineage: Eukaryota > Viridiplantae > Streptophyta > Magnoliopsida > Solanales > Convolvulaceae > Cuscuta > Cuscuta europaea. The sequence continues at coordinate 1,509,316 of CAMAPE010000058.1, forward strand.
CCCCCTTGAATGCATGTATTTCTTTCTTAAGTAATTGTATAAAATTTCCTTAGGACTGTGAAGAAACAACACTTCATCAATACTACGGAGTAATATGTAAGATACCATATATTTATGCATATTTCTTCGAGTCTGACTTTATTTTAAAGTTGAAGTCAAGTCTTCCACATGGCTAATGACCTTTTTTTTTTGTGGGGGGTAAAGATATTGATGTTGTTGATGGATTCAAGCATATCAGCATGCCTAGCTGTGGCTGAAGTGGAAAAGAAAGGGAACATAAATGCTGGTTGGCTGCCAATTTGTGGCCAAGTCTCCAAGTTCTGTGATCATGTTGCAGGATCTCTCATTGCTGCCTTTGCTGCTTTAGTTCTCTATTTTGTGCTTCTTCTCTACTCTTTCCACACTGTCCTTAATCTTTACACCCTTAAATCGTAATAAGTCATTTTTCCTCGGGACTTTTGGAGCCCTTTGTAATACACCCGTAATATTCTTACACCATCTCTGTTTTTCACTACACACACACACATGATGAATGAATCTATATATACATAAAAGCAAAGCAATAGGTTACTGTTCAATGAACATTGTTTTTACTGTTCAATGAACAGTACTCCCGCTCACATCCAAAATAATCTCAATCGTCCGCTTTCACCATTTCTTCTAACCCTAGATCGTCCGCTCTCATCTCACCTTTTCTTCATTCGCCTCAATCGTCCGCTCCCATCTCACCCTTCTTCCTCAGACGTCCCCTTCTCATACAAAAAAGCAAATCGCCCTCTCCCATCTCACCTTTTCTTCATTCGCCTCAATCTCCTCAATCGTCGCCTCAATCGTCCGCTCCCATCATTGCACGGTTACTCCCACAGATCATAGCCCTTTCTTCTTCACCCTATTCTCCCTTACCATTTCGCAGCGCCGTATCTAACAATTGCGCAGGACCGCTCTTCTCTGACCCAGCGCTGCTGGAATCGATCAAAGTGTTCGCATCAACAGTTGCGGTACCATGAAGAGTTCATTTGCTGGTGGAATCGACGACGGATTCCGTATCCAATGTTTATCAGGTTAGATTTGATTTATAACTTCAATTCCTATCCAATTATTGAATTATTCAATTCTTCAATTTATGATTCAAATACTTAATTTCCGATTCAGTATCATCAAATATGAGGTTTATTAAAAGATAATTTTAAGATCCCTAAGACAACCCTATTGATGATTTCTTTTCTTGAGAGGATTACACTGTGTTTCAAATGTAATGCTCATTTTTTTTACTTGGTTTCAATTCAAATTCAACCAAATTACTTGAAAAATGCCTTTGCATTAGGTTTAAGAAGTTAGGTATTAAAAATTGCATGTTAAAATCATGTCCAGGTTATAAATTCATTCATTACATCAAATTAAAGAGTGCTTAAGGATTGTTGAGAGGATTACACTGTGTTTCAAATGTAATGCTCATTTTTTTACTTGGTTTCAATTCAAATTCAACCAAATTACTTGAAAAAGGCCTTTGCATTAGGTTTAAGAAGGTAGGTATTAAAAATTGCATGTTAAAATCATGTCCAGGTTATAAATTCATTCATTACATCAAATTAAAGAGTCCTTAAGGATTGTTAAAAACTGCTCTTGGGTGACTTTAGGCTATCTTTAATTTGATTTTAAAAAGCATTACATTTTTCTAACTAACCATTGAGATCAGTTTTCCAGGGCGCCATGTATACTCTCTCTATCGATACTGCATATTTTCTATTCTTATACTCTGATGTAAATAGGTTAATAACTGAGGAGGATCCACAGTTATTATTGTAAATGTATCACTTCTGAATTATTGAATGAAGCTCAATCTGTCAACTTGTGACTTAGTTCTATAATTGCATATTTTGGGTATGGTATTTCGTGGTTAAAGTATTGAATCAATTTAAGAATTTTCCGATTAGAGAAGCAAGAATTAAGTTTATGGAAAAGCAATTAAATTGGTAAAGAATGGTAAGGGTATAACTTCTGAAGTATTGAATGAAAGTGAATCAATCACTTAAGCATCTTATGCTATTATTTGCTTATATTACTATGTTCTACTATTGTATAGGAGGACCCAGTGTTGGTATTTTGATTCTTTCCTTTCCGAAGTCACAGCTGAATGCCTAAATGTGTTGTTGATATCAATCTTTTTTGTACCAACAAAATGGATTGAGCTCTTTTTGCAGTTTATGTGATTAAGGAGTGTGATTCAATTAGAATATTTTATAGATTTAAAGTTAGCATGATGGGCTTATTAAATTATTTTCATAGCTGAATTATTTCTCACTTCTAATCTTGAACATTTTTACCTAGAACATTTTTAGCTGCTTACTTTTACTTCTTATCCATTAATGAGCTTTTCTAGAAAGGTCTTTATTTTTGAATCACTAGTGCAAAATATAGATTTAATAACCAACCTTTTAATATGGGTTCATAATTAACCCTTATTGAAACCACACGCGGGGTAAAATTTATAAATAATAAAAGTTTTGCATTACAGAATGGGGTAGAATTTGAAATATTAATTTCTATCAATAACGATTAGCATTTTAACTGACATAGAAACTCAAAACGGGGTAATTTTTGCAATTTTTGAAAACTAATCTGGCACGGGGTCAGTTATGCTCTAATATGAATAGGAGCAGCTCTTCAACCCTTCTTCAATGCCACACCGCCGCTCGACTACGAACATCGAAGCTCCTCCTCCCTTCTTTCAAACCACTCCGCCGCTCGTCTACAGACATCGCAGCTCCTCAGCCCTTCTTCTGCACAACATCGCAGCTCCTCAGCCCTTCTTCTGCGCAACATCGCAGCTCGACTACGGACATCACAGATCCTCTACTTGACATTGCACTACTTAGCAAAGCAGAAAAGAGCGAGGGTGGCGTATAGATGGATGATGAGGAGAAAATAGCTGAGTGTCGTTCTCCCTGATACACCAGCCCTCCCACGTCACGAGCCACCGATCTTCCATCGCTTTCGGCCTCTATCCATCCCATAGTCTCACCCACCTCTAATCTGGCCGATTAAGGTAAAAATGTTTTTCATGCTACACATTTGACATTTGAGTATTTTTTTACTTAGGGTTTGGTTTAGGTAAAGTCTCGTCTCTGGAGTTTGTTTGCTTTGTAAGTGATGGGAAATAGATGCTAAAAGTTTTGCTAGTAAGGCTTTCAATTTGCAGTGACAATAATGTGTTTGTAGGAATGTCTAAATGAGTTTTTCAAGTTTAAGTGGTGCTCTTTAATCACAAGGAGTGAACTTCATTCACAATGAGTGTAAAGTGTGTATGAGGTCTTGAAGTATTATTTATTAGTCTCTAATTAAATTTCTTGTCGAGGTCTTGTAGAATATTCTATTTTAATGTCATAACTTGACCTGGTGCTTTTGAGAATCCAAACATACTCATTAATTTTGTAGTCGCATTTTGATTAATGGTTCTATCAAGTGTCAAAGTATTGAGTCGGTATTACCCTCTTCTTGTTATTGTTGGGGTTTTATAGTTTTATTTTCTTTATCACGTTAAAAGTTAGCAAATTTTGCCTTTTTGAAATTGATGTAACAACAGGTATGTTTTTGCAGGTTGCCCAAAGAATAGGAGTTCGGGTTTGACAGAGTAATGCTTTTTTTGCTCTTAGGATTTAAGGTCTTTTCATGGCACAAACTTTTTAAAGTTTTGTTCTATGAATCCATATCAAGTACTTTGAATATTAAGTACCCCGTAGCTGTCATGTTTTAAGGTTGAAGTGTTAACTTGCTCAAATCCTGAGATAAGTACAGAACTGGGTATGGGTATATTTCCAAAACAGAGAAGAATAAACTAGGAATTAAAATACCCTTGCACTGGGTAAATGAAGCAAAAGTAGAGCTTCTTTAGAACACATTCCTCTTCTTACATTTTCAATTTACCTGAACCGGAAAGAAACAAAACAGAAGCAAAACAAAGGTAAATGTTCACTTGAGAAGAGATCGTTTTCATTTTCATTTACCCCAGTGCCGCAAAGGCTCCCACCTACGGTGGGGTAAGGGGGGGTCGGATGTACGCAGTCTTACCCCTGTACTAAAAGTACAGAGAGACTGTTTCCGGTTCACTTGAGAAGAGAAATGCAAAAAAAAAACTCCACAAGTGTTGTCATCTCTCAAGCACGTTTTTTCACTACACTGGCCATATGTAAGAATAAAAACACTCTTAGTGAACAATGGTTGGGCTGGTTCTAGAACCGAAGCGAACCGGGAGTATAGAGCACACAAATCATTATATTTTTCTTACACTTAACTACGCAAATTATTATACCAGAATGTCAATTTTGAATTTGTTAAAAATATCAAAGTTTCTTTTTTAGTTGGATGAATGGGAACCTTATTCACTCCATTTCACCTCAATAATTTTCTCACCCAGAGTATGTAAAGTTTTTACTCTTAGAGTAGCTCTTTGATATCTGATTCCTTCCAATTTTTGTCATCTTCATAAGTAGTCATGTTAAAAGGGAACCAACAGGTTTGTATTACTGGAAGATTAATATATACTTGTAGTTATCCCGAGTTTCATGGTGCTCTGTTCAGTTTTATAGTTTGATATAACTTCTAGATTATTTTTCCCTTTTAACCTTGTAAGTATTATTTAGTTTTCAATACTAATGCTACTTTACTCGATCCAGTTAACTAAGTAAAATGGATAGATCACAAAGGCATTACGGAGCGGGTATTACAAGGCAGTGTACAATTAAATTTGGTGCTGATTATTGCAACGCCATTGGTGACTGCGACGCATGGGAGGAAATAGTTTGAATGGTATTTTCTTAACGACCTCTAGTAGTGGTTTTGAAGAGTTTTCTAAAAAATTAAGTGATTGTTTTTAGTTGAATTAGGAGTGTATGGAAAGTTGTGAAGACTGGGGATTAAGCATTGAATATCGCGAAGGTAACCACATGTAATTTCTGTTACATTTCATATTAGGAGTGTGGTTCTGATGATTCCTGATGATAGGTTGTTGTAGTCGTGATCACTGGGTGTTCAGGTTGAATCAATAAGTAATATTTTTGTGGCTTTATTCGCTCTATAATCGGGGGGCTGGCAGAATTCGGACATGAGAAGCCCTTGGTTAAAAAAACTATCCTCCGTTTTCGGCCATAGTCCACCTCTTAATTGGTTACTCTTGCTTCTTGTCAGCATCTTTGTGCTGATAGCTTTGTTGGGGTCATCTTCTTCTAGTACTTTTGATTCTGTGTCTTCATCTGCCAAACCTAAGCTTTATACAAATTATAGAAGGTTAAAGGATCAAGCAGCTAGTGATTACTTAGAGCTAAGGAGCATTTCCCTCGGATCTTACCATATAAAGGATGTTGGTCTTTGTAGCAAAGATAAATAGAATTATGTGCCTTGCTACAACGTGACTACAAATTTACTTGATTCAATGATGGGGAGGAATTTGATCGGCATTGTGAGATTTCACGGGATTTGCATCATTGTTTAGTTCATCCTCCCAAAGACTCTAAGATTCCTCTAAATTGGCCAGCAGGCAGGGATGACATCTAGAGTGGAAATGTGAAATTAACAAAAGACCATTTCCTGTCATCTGGAAGCATGACAAAAAGGTAATTTTAATGAAATAAATGCATTGCTTACACAAGATTTGACATGTTGGGCTAAGTCTTCTGTATTAATTGACATGCTTTTTGTAGAAAACCTTGACGGTTCATCAAGGTGCCAGCTGTGTGTTAAAATATTGTTCTCATAGTTAGTCATGATTTTCTCATATTAATGTTATTAGAGGAGAATCAGATTGCTTTTCACTCAGAGGATGGAGTGGCATATGATGGCGTAAAAGATTACTCTTACCAAATTGCAAAAATGATTGGGTTGGGAAGTGACCATGAACTTCCTCAAGCTGGTGTAAGTTTATCTTAACTATCTGTCAAAACACATTTGTCTGGTTTTAGTGGTAGAATTTCTCGGCTTCTCGCTGTGGTCCTATACAGTTTTCTTTTATCTTCTTTCCTTACAACTTTTACTCCGTAAGTAGTGAAGTGCTAGTGTCTTTGATTTGTGATTTTGCCACTAAAAAGGCTTTACTTTGAACAATTACACTTGGGCTTAGATATATCATGTTATTGATAACAGGTGCAGACTGTGTTAGATGTTGGTTTTGGGTTTGGTAGCTTTGGGGCTCACTTACTCTCCTTGAATTTGATGTCCCTGTGTGTAGCAGCATATGAGTCTTCAGGTAGCCAGGTCCAATTAGCACTTGAGAGAGGTCTTCCAGCAATTATCGGAAACTTTATCTCAAAACAGCTTCCGTTTCCTGCATTGGCATATGACATGGTTCATTGTGCCCAATGTAGCATCCTATGGGACATAAAAGGTAATTGTTTAAAAGAAACTCTCTATAGAGATTCTTTTTTACCTTTATGAGATTTTCCCTATATAGTCGTTTTACTAGTGCATGGAAAATAGTTTTCATTGGCATGTAACTGCTTTTACACTGGAATTTTTTATCTATAAAGAGATTCAGATGTAGCATGGTAGCACCTATTACTCTTTTAAAAATACTCGCTCGCTTTTACATCCCCACCACATGGTGGCCATGAGAAAGGTATTTCATTTATAAGTTCAAAAACAATCAGCATATTTGAGGTGAATTGCATATGGCTACTATGTTATGAGACATATGGCTACTGTTGTTTCTACTGATATTGTTGATTCTTGGATGAAGGTGAAGTTTTAGCTTATTTGTTCCCATATACTTGTGATTTTATTGTTACTGTAAATGTTATTTCTTTTACTTCATGATTTTTGTATTTATTCATTTAGTTTCGTTATTTAATTTGTAGGCGTTCAACGTTCAAGAGTCATTCACCGATCAAGAAATCAACGAGACACGAGAGCGTTGAGCGTCATTTTTCTGCGAAGCTACGGATATTTGATATAATTTTTAGACTCTTAGCTAGTTTTTTATGAGTCTTGTGAACTCATAGTTTTAGTGAATTCAGAGTTAGTTTTTGATGAATGTTGTGAACTCATACCTAGTTTTTGCTGAATATTTTTGGATCAAAACAATGTGAATGTGGAATTTTATTAGTTATGAGAAATGATATGTGTTTACTTTGTTGCAATAAATGTTACTATGATGATATGTGTAAATTTTTGATATTTAGAAATAGCTAGGTGTGAATTAAATGTTAGGAAGACATTTCATATGGGTTGATCAATCTCATATTGAAAATCTTTAATAACGGTTAATTTATAACCGCTATTGAATGTTTCAATAACGGTTCTGTATTAACCTTTATTAAATGTGTCGGACTTTTAACATGTGCAGCAACAATATCGGCCTATAACCGTTATTAAAAGCCCAATCGAACCGTTATTAAAAAACTTTCATAACGGTTCCCGAACCCATATTAAAAGTACCAGACTTTTAATAGGTGTTGCAACAATAACGGTTCTGAACCGTTATTAAAAGTCCATTATAACCGTTATTAAATCCATATTTTCCACTAGTGAATCTACCATTTCTAGGAATTGTTTTTGACATTTAGGAGCTACTGCAATTATTTAGTATCCGTAATAACCAAAGCTTTACATGACACCTTTATTTGCACTTTCAGTATCTTTTCTTATATTTAGCATTTGAAAGCGTAAAGGCTTCAGATTAGTCGTGGTTAAAGTATTGCATATATTGGGTTGTCTGGCCATACACCATGCTTTAAAGTAAAACTATCTTACTTTCCTGCATCCCATTTGCTATCAATAGTATAAAAAATCTAACTTCTTATCTCGAACATTTTTACCTAGAACATTTTTAGCTGCTTACTTTTACTTTATATCCATTAATGAGCTTTTCTAATGCACTGATATAATTAATTGGCCATATGAAGCAGAGGAAAATTGGTATTGGGGAGCCAACAACATACATGGCCCGTTGACTGTTGGCAGGTTGAGCTCTTCTGCAAATTTTATAGTGTATATATTTGTTTATTAAAAACATATTTAAAAATGGTAAGATATTGACGAGCATTTTGTCACGGTGCGTCAAAATAAATTCAATACTAAACACTTATATGTAGTATAGCGTAATAGAGTTCGTATCCACAGGGAAAGGAATAATTCTCTTTTTATGATACTTAGTAAATAAAAAGGGGGGATTTGGATTGAGTGATTTAATTTAATTAAAAACTAAGATGAACAACCTATATGTGTTTAATTCAAAGATAAAAAGGACTTGGCATTGCTATTTTCCACTTGTTGATATATTTTAGTCGATCATTGTTATATCTATAACTTATTCCCTCTCGAATACTCAATCGGGGAGTATATCCACTTCATCGAGGGTAGTTATTAACAACAACCGTTCATTAATAACCCTTACTATTAATCAAATATAGAACAACGCCTTATACCGATTTAATAGTAGCATTTAATCTTTCTAACTTCTTGATGAAATCAATTGAGATTGATAACCTCAGCACAATGGTTTCGGTTTAACCAATGAAATTAATCCCTCTTAAGTTTATTAACCACGACCGTGCATTAATAAACCGAAGTTACTTACTTGTGAAACCATCAACGATTAACCATCGGTTCGTTGATCGTTTCTAGTAATAATTAATATATGAAACAAAACTAGTTGATCCTTTAAGTAATGTTCAAAATATTAATATGAAATATGAGTAGGAATTAATTAATATTCAAGGAAGAATATTATTAAAGAAGATGAATCCTACTATAATTAATATCAAGATGTTAACTAATTGTCATCTTAGCAACACTCCCCAATATTAATATAGTGGAAGAAAATACCATTCTAACTAATGTCGAGATGTTAACTAATTGTCATCTTAGCAACACTCTCCAACATTAATATAGAGTTGGTATTAAGGAAAAAACTATTAATTAATATTCAAGGAAAGAAGTTAAGAAAATAACTCACAACTTTAATAATCAACAAGCTTCAAGAGCAACACCAAGAATGAAAGTTTAGCTCCTCATTTGGAGACTAAACATAGCTAGAAAAATATAAAGAAATGCTATTCTAAACTGAGCTTAAGAGTATGGAAGAAGGAGTGATGAAATGTGAAGGAAAATGGGGTTATTTATAGGTGTTTTGAAGACCTATAGCCGGATACCCGGCCGGGTATTTGACATACCCGACCGGGTATTTGTCAAATCAAATCTTTTTCCCATGTTCTTGTGTTCTTTTGCACATTCGTTTGCCCGAAATCACTTCATACCCGACCGGGTACAGGGAATACCCGACCGGGTATTTGCTAATTTCGTAGAAATTTCCTTTGTCACTTCATACCCGGCCGGGTAAAGTCCATACCCGACCGGGTTTTGAATAAAACTCAGGTTTTTCCATGCTTCTTGCTTCCAAACCTATCCTAAACTTATAGCTCAACTAACTACAACTTACAACAAACAATAAAATGCTAAAAATACGATTACAATCAAATGCAAACTAGCAACTATAAACTTACACAAAACTAGTAAATAAACATTACAAACAATAATAAAAATGTATACTTAGGCACTAACAACTAGTGCCCATCAAACACCCCCACACTTGAACCTTTACTCGTCTCGAGTAAATTAAAACCTGCCCATGAAGTTTTCAAAACCACAAAAGTAGCAGAACAACCATCCAACATTTTCTTCTTTTTTTTTGATTATCTTCTGCATAAATAGATATTTTTCTCTCATTCTCTCATTTTGCCTAGGAGCCTTTTCAGGTTTTCATCCTAGCCTCTCTTTTTATTTTTTCATTTCTCACAACTCACTCATTTTAGCCACTTTTGCTTAGATTGCCCATTTTTTTCTGGGTTTTCAACCTAACTAGCATTCTTTTTTTTTCTTTTATTGTTTTTTTTTGCTCTTTTTTTTGTTGATGAAAAATAATGCAAGTTACAAGGTTAAAAAAATGAGTACATACCAAATGAGTGCCTCCCCTACACTTTTTTCGAAACACTGTCCCTAGTGTTTGGAACCATGATTGTCGATGTACCCTCCATAACCACCATCGCCACCAAGACCATGTTCACCGGAGCTAGAACCTCTAAATTTCCCTAACATGAGGGATAATACCATGTCGGGTGTTGTACTAGGTTGGGCATGTTGGAGAAGTACCCTTGGTGGTCGAAGTTATGTGTTCTTTTTGGTGCTTTTTTTTTCTCGTTTTTATTTTTTTGTGAATTCCAAACTTGAGCTTGGGGGGTTAGGGAATTCGGTTTGTAGGGTATTTGGGGGATTTTGTGGGTTTTGTGTGTGTGGGTTTGGAATGTAGGGTGAGGAGAAAAAGAAATGGCATTTTTTTGGAGGTTTTGGGATCGGAGAGGATGATGTGGATAAGAAGAATGTGGAGTTAATTTGGATGTTTTGGTTGAGATTGGAGTGGTTTGAAACTTGGATGATTGTCAATGGAGGTTGAGGGTTTGAGTTTGGGACATTAGGGAAGAAAATGGGTGTTTTGTGGGCTGATTTAGGACCAAAACGGACTGAAATCTCGATTACCCGGCCGGGTTTTAGTAATACCCGAATGGGTATGTTGTTTTTCGCTTGGTAGAACGTTTTTAGGCTGTTTTGGCCAAAAACCCGGTCGGGTTTTTGTAATACCCGGTCGGGTTTTCTACGTTTTTATTTTTTTTTCATTTTTTTTTCGCGCCTTCGACCTATTCTCAAACTTTAAATAGGTAGGAGGGTGCGGCTACTTTGTTGAGCCGTACCACGGAATCAACAGCTCCAAGTGGGCCATTTTTGGTCACCCGGGCGGTTTTAAGTGAAAACCCGAATGGGTATTAATTCCAGAGGGCATAAATCGGTGAAAACCCGGCCGGGTTTTTGGTATACCCGGTCGGGTTTTAGCTCTTTTTTGGTTTTATCAAAAATCACCCTCCTGGGGTGTTGCCCGGGTATTCATTCATTGTTCTGTTACCCGACCGGGTGTGTTATATACCCGGCCGGGTTTGTTCCCAATTTTACTTCAAAAACTTTTTTTTTTGTTTTGAAAAAAAAAATACATTCTCACACACACTCTACTAAAATAAATTGAGATAAGAAAAGATACCTTGCATGGGTTGCCTCCCAAGAAGCGCCTCGTTTACCGTCGCGGCACGACGCCCTCATTTTGTTCAGTCGTTTAAGCTTGGATCGTGATAATCCATCTTCTTCTTTGTTACACTTTCGTAGAAATGCTCAATTTTCCAACCCGTCACTTTGAAAACCTTTCCAGGATCAAATATCCAGATTTCCATTGAATCATGTGGTGAGAGTGAGGGTCCATGATTTTCATTAAGCATGGTCAATGGAAGGGATTTTGATCCGGGTGGTATGAGAGTGGGTATCAAATGTTTACTTAACTCCATTGTCATTTCCTTTGAATTACCCTCACATTCGCTGAGGATTTCGTCTTTGTCCTTCTCTACCCTTTTTGTTTCCCTTAGAACCTCAGGAAATGGTGGCATGATCTCAGGAATGATCGGTGGTGGAGTTGAGTTTTGATGTTCCTCCTCCTTCGGTTGAGCTTTTTCTGCAGGCTCCTCTTCTTCCTCCTCCTCGCGGATGTAGTTCAAAACGCTTGGCATTTGTTTTATCTGATAGTCCAAGTTCTGTTCGTTGGACACTACTTCTTGCGGGCATTGTGACATATTTTGTTGCATATTTGTCACATTGATAGTGAGAGCTCGGATCATGTCTTCAGTGGACATGCTGGAATAAGAACTTGAGTATGGATTATATGTGTTGGAGAATGAATGGACATCTTAAGATGCCTGTGTGACATGCAAATGTTGCATGTATGGACATCTTAAGATTTTGAGCATGAAATAAACTCCTTTATTAGAGAAGTCAAGTCGGAAATTTGACTCTCTAGGGATGATGTGTTGGTATCCATATACTAATGAAAGCTCAGAAAATAGAAAAGTAAGATTTTTATTTATTTTTTTTGTTTTTGATTTTTATGAGATAAAATAAAAAGAAAAATAATTGCCTTTCCCCGGCAACGGCGCCAAATTTGACGAGCACTTTGTCACGGTGCGTCAAAATAAATTCAATACTAAACACTTATACGTAGTATAGCGTAGTAGAGTTCGTATCCACAGGGAAAGGAATAATTCTCTTTTTATGATACTTAGTAAATAAAAAGGGGGGATTTGGATTGAATGATTTAATTTAATTAAGAACTAAGATGAACAACCTATATGTGTTTAATTCAAAGATAAAAAGGACTTGGCATTGCTATTTTCCACTTGTTGATATATTTTAGTCGATCATTGTTATATCTATAACTTATTCCCTCTCGAATACTCAATCGGGGAGTATATCCACTTCATCGAGGGTAGTTATTAACAACAACCGTTCATTAATAACCCTTACTATTAATCAAATATAGAACAACGCCTTATACCGATTTAATAGTAGCATTTAATCTTTCTAACTTCTTGATGAAATCAATTGAGATTGATAACCTCAACACAACGGTTTCGGTTTAACCAATGAAATTAATCCCTCTTAAGTTTATTAACCACGACCGTGCATTAATAAACCGAAGTTACTTACTTGTGAAACCATCAACGATTAACCATCAGTTCGTTGATCGTTTCTAGTAATAATTAATATATGAAACAAAACTAGTTGATCCTTTAAGTAATGTTCAAAATATTAATATGAAATATGAGTAGGAATTAATTAATATTCAAGGAAGAATATTATTAAAGAAGATGAATCCTACTATAATTAATATCAAGATGTTAACTAATTGTCATCTTAGCAACACTCCCCAATATTAATATAGTGGAAGAAAATACCATTCTAACTAATGTCGAGATGTTAACTAATTGTCATCTTAGCAACACTCTCCAACATTAATATAGAGATGGTATTAAGGAAAGAACTATTAATTAATATTCAAGGAAAGAAGTTAAGAAAATAACTCACAACTTTAATAATCAACAAGCTTCAAGAGCAACACCAAGAATGGAAGTTTAGCTCCTCATTTGGAGACTAAACATAGCTAGAAAAATATAAAGAAATGCTATTCTAAACTGAGCTTAAGAGTATGGAAGAAGGAGTGATGAAATGTGAAGGAAAATGGGGTTATTTATAGGTGTTTTGAAGACCTATAGCCGGATACCCGGCCGGGTATTTGACATACCCGACCGGGTATTTGTCAAATCAAATCTTTTTCCCATGTTCTTGTGTTCTTTTGCACGTTCGTTTGCCCGAAATCACTTCATACCCGACCGGGTATAGGGAATACCCGACCGAGTATTTGCTAATTTCGTAGAAATTTCCTTTGTCACTTCATACCCGGCCGGGTAAAGTCCATACCCGACCGGGTTTTGAATAAAACTCAGGTTTTTCCATCCTTCTTGCTTCCAAACCTATCCTAAACTTATAGCTCAACTAACTACAACTTACAACAAACAATAAAATGCTAAAAATACGATTACAATCAAATGCAAACTAGCAACTATAAACTTACACAAAACTAGTAAATAAACATTACAAACAATAATAAAAATGTATACTTAGGCACTAACAACTAGTGCCCATCAGATATCTCTATCATATACAAACCCTTTTTATTTAGAATAAAAACTTGAAAATGGTAAGTATATTCATCACATATCAAACCTAGAAAATAAAACTATAAGGAAACCTGCACTTGTATAAGACAGTTTTCAGACAACCTTCATCTTCCTTCTGCATCTGTATAATATGATGATGGGACTGACTCTATATACAATGGAAGGAGAATTCTTGAAAGTGATATTCCTATAGACCAAGCTGCAGCTTCTTTCATTCAAATAAGTGGACATGTACATGTCTGAAAGCTTCAAAAAAGAATAATCCATCCCTAAAACATCATATGTTTCATTTGTGTTGTGACAGTGTTGGGGTATGTGTACTAAAATTTTATTATTGCTAATCACATTTTTACCTAGAATATTTTTTACCTAGAACGTTTTTATCATATAATTATGAAATTCTGTTTCAAAGTATCATATTTACATGATTCACCTCTTTTTCTCAAGTTTAAGAGTGTTAAAATGGTCAGTATTACGTACAATAAAAGAAATGTTTTGTTTGTTAAATAAATTCTTTAAAAAATAGTAAGTATGATCTACCTTATATATAACTTTTATTTAAATAAAATAAAAACTTAAAAGCAATATATTCACCATATAATAATCCTAGAATCAAAACCTAGAATGTTTTTATCATATAATTTTGAAATTCTGTTTCAAAGTATCATATTTACATGATTCACCTCTTTTTCTCAAGTTTAGGAGTGTTAAAATGGTAAGTATGTCGTACAATAAAAGAAATGTTTTGTTTGTTAAATAAATTCTTTAAAAAATGGTAAGTATGATCTACCTTATAAGAAACGTTTATTTAAATAAAATAAAAACTTAAAAGCAATATATTCACCATATAATAATCCTAGAATCAAAACCTAGAAGGAAACACTTTTGTAAGGAAACATGCATCCTATGTATACATGGGATAAATCTACCTTCTATTTTTAGACTCACATAATAAATCTGTTTAGTTAATAAACGCCGTATTTCGTTTCTATATTTATTCAGAGTCACTATGTGAATGGTAAGAATCTACCTTCTATTTTAGACTCATATCATATAAATCTGTTTAGTTAATAAAAACATATTTCGTTTCTATATTTATTAAGAATCCAAACTGTATGAATGGTAAGAATCTTCTATCATTAATTATATTTCGTTTCTACATTTATTTATTTTCTTCACGTGCACTTAAATACAGATATCATTAATAACCCTAACTATATAAGGAAATGTGCATCTTCTAAATTACAGAATGAATAATTGAGATTCATATTTAAGGGTCCAAACATATTTACACACCACCACCAAACGACCTTCTATTATATATATATATATATATATATATATATATATATATATATATATATATATATATATATATATATATATATATACACGCACATACCATAAACTCATAGAGTACTCGAGCATCTTAGTGTTTCAAGGCAGAGGTTCAACAGGTATGTCATTAACCTTTTATAGTTCAATAATCTTTCACCATGTAATGATTGACCTTCATTCTGATATAAATGCTTCGTGAACTTACATCATATGATACATGTGTTTAGTTGTTATTAATAATTATTATAATTATTATAATATCATTATAATAATTATATTTCTTTTCGGAGTTATACTTTCCATTGGTAAAATATTTGAAAAAATACATGTACACTTATAACTTGCTTTAAAAGTACATTCAAGTGTATTCATAATTTCTGGTATTCAAATCTTGCTTGAACAGGTATGTCATTAACCTTTTATGGTTCAATCATCTTTCACCATTAAATCAATGACCTTCATTATGATAAAAATCCTTCATTCACATAGATCATATGATACATGTGTTTAGTTGTATATATAGATTATTATAATAGTTATTATTATAATTATGATCAGAATATAAGATTATTATTATTATTATAGTTCTTTCAGGATTTATACTTTCCATCAGTAAAATATTTGAAAAAATGCACATACACTTATAACTTTCTTTAAAAGTACGTTCAGTGTATTCATAATTTCTGTTTTTCAGATCTTGCTTCTTCTTTGAATGATAATGCAACAAAAATGCCACCTGAGAAGAAATTTCTTTCTGATGTGACTCTTCAACTCCCACGAAATTCGTCCTTTTTGTTTCGTGTTAGGAGAAAGTGGATTGTGAAAACCAGAACATGAGCTTGGGTTCCCGCTCTTGTGAATTAGTTTTGATGGATGAAAAGGTGATGCACTACCCAATGCCATGTTTTTTAATTACTTTTGATTTTATTTTATCCGTCTTTTTCATTGAATCCGTGTTCCATTGTGTACATTCCTATCTTCTACACATTTTTCTTTAAAGCACACTTACTTTAAAGCAAAAACTTTAGCTAAATCGGTTTAGTTGCTTCAAAACACTTTACCTAATTCGTACCAAATAAGCTCAAAATATAATTTGAGTAGATGATTTTGAGTTTCCAACTATTGGCCATTAGCCTAAATTTCAATTTGTCCCTTCGGTTTCTTGCATTAAGAATAGGGGTGCAAAAACTTAAGTTCAACATCTCAAAAAAACCTCATTTAATAAAAATGCTTTTTCCAAAAGCTACATATATAAACTGAAATTATAACCATATCCCCTAAAAATGATTAACCATGAAAACGTTATATGTTTTTTATTTGTGAGACTGAATTAAATGGTTAGACTTCCAAGTGTATCAAAAATTTTCTTTGTAAGTTCTCTTCATTTGTTATTCACCTTGCATATTCTCAGCTTTTGAGATCTTGGAGCAATGTATTTTTTTTTTTGTTTCAATAGCTGTTTAAACATATCCCCTAAAAATGATTAACCACGAAAACCTATTTCCCAAATCTGCATTGCATTGGTTTTTGTTGTTTTGTTGCTGCATTAAATGCACATATGTGTTTACTCATTTGAAATGCATATATGTGTTAAATGATTGATAAAGTATGTCTGTTTCCCATGTATTGTTTTGTGCTAATGAAAGTCTGTCACTTCAAAACACCATGAGCTAAGGATATAAAAATACAAAAGAAATGGGTACTTGGACCTTGAATACATTTTGTTTATACTTTATATTGCAGTTTAGTATGTAAGAATGATCAGAAAAATGAATTATTTTGTAGATTATACTACCTTAATAGCTCATGTTTATTTGTAAGGCTTCTTTTCATGTAAGCAGTTCATATATGTTCATCATTTATTTTTTTAATTAATTGCCTATTTTGTTTAAACTTACTCTTTAGCTTATAATTTTTTTAGAAACTGCACTTCATCTTTACAGCCATTTGTTTTTTAATTGTATTGTGAGATGAGTAATGTAACATAAATGAATACTACATTCTCAAAGTTCAGTTATATGCTCAAGTTAGTAAGGCAGAGGACTCTGTCTATTAGAACTAAACCATATTTGTAAACTGAAACAGCGCTCTGTGCTCTTTCAAAAGGTACATATATAAATTAAACTATTAGACTTATCTGTTTTGTTGGTACTGTTTTTATGCTACTGTCAGTTGTCATATGTAACTCTTATCTTCTACACATTTTGCTTTAAAGCACACTTACTTTAAAGCAAAAACTTTAGCTAAATCGGTTTAGTTGCTTCAAAACACTTTACCTAATTCGTACCAAATAAGCTCAAAATATAATTTGAGTAGATGATTTTGAGTTTCCAACTATTGGCCATTAGCCTAAATTTCAATTTGTCCCTTCAGTTTCCTGCATTACGAATAGGGGTGCAAAAACTTAAGTTCAACATCTCAAAAAAACCTCATTTAATAAAAAAGCTTTTTCCAAAAGCTACATATATAAACTGAAATTATAACCATATCCCCTAAAAATGATTAACCACGAAAACGTTATATGTTTTTTATTTGTGAGACTGAATTAAATGGTTAGACTTCCAAGTGTATCAAAAATTTTCTTTGTAAGTTCTCTTCATTTTTTATTCACCTTGCATATTCTCAGCTTTTCAGATTTTGGAGTAATGTGTTTTTTTTTGTTTCAATAGCTGATTAAACATATCCCCTAAAAATGATTAACCACGAAAACCTATTTCCCAAATCTGCATTGCATTGGTTTTTGTTGTTTTGTTGTTGCATTAAATGCACATATGTGTTTAGTCATTTCAAATGCATATATGTGTTAAATGATTGATAAAGTATGTCTGTTTCCCATGTATTGTTTTCGGCTAATGAAAGTCTGTCACTTCAAAACACCATGAGCTCAGGATATAAAAATACAAAAGAAATGGGTACTTGGACCTTGAATGCATTTTGTTTATACTTTATATAGCCGTTTAGTATGTAAGAATGATCAGAAAAATGAATTATTTTGTAGATTATACTACCTTAATAGCTCATGTTTATTTGTAAGTCTTCTTTTCATGTAAGCAGTTCATATATGTTCATCATTTATTTTTTTAATTAATTGCCTATTTTGTTTAAACTTACTCTTTAGCTTATAATTTTTTTAGAAACTGCACTTCATCTTTACAGCCATTTGTTTTTTAATTGTATTGTGAGATGAGTAATGTAACATAAATGAATACGACATTCTCAAAGTTCAGTTATATGCTCAAGTTAGTAAGGCAGAGGACTCTGTCATATGTAACTCTTATCTTCTACACATTTTGCTTTAAAGCACACTTACTTTAAAGCAAAAACTTTAGCTAAATCAGTTTAGTTGGTTTAAAACACTTTAGCTAATTTGTACCAAATTAGCTCAAAATATATTTTGAGTAGATGATTTTGAGTTTCCAACTATTATCCATTAGCCTAAAATTAAAATTTGTCCCTTGGCTGATTTTTTAATAAAAATTTCATATAAAATAAGTGAACTATTGTTATTTAATTTAGTTTTTTCTTCTCTTATTGGGCCATGATTTAAAACATAATAATGGCACAATGTACTCTTTAGTTTGAAACGCACTGGAATTTTTAATTTCTCAATGCATATCAAGTGTTTTGTAACCTGTTCGCCTTTCACTTATCCTCTTCTTAAATGTGATTTTATATTCAATTACAAATCTATTAAGAAAAGCACTTACTTTCTATAACTTGCAAAACACTATGAAAAATTTGGCAGAAGACACTTTTTTGCTTATTTGTTCTTTATATGAATAATAAATTTATTAGTCCAACTCACAGCGTGATCAAATCCAAGCAACGGTCCCTCTCCACTTGATCCCCCAGTTTGAAGACCAATTTGAAGAAGGCAACCTATATGCCATGCTCAACTTTTCTGTCAAGGTGAATCAAGGAGGTTGGAGAGCAACATCCCATCCATTCCGTTTATTGTTCACTGAAAAAACAAAAGTCATGCTTCAGACAAATGAAAAACATCGTGAATTTTCAACAAGCATTTATAATATCATAGCCTATGCAGATATTATCAATTCCCCAGATGTTGAAGCGCCTG
The DNA here is from genome assembly GCA_945859875.1 of Cuscuta europaea. Taxonomy (NCBI): domain Eukaryota; kingdom Viridiplantae; phylum Streptophyta; class Magnoliopsida; order Solanales; family Convolvulaceae; genus Cuscuta; species Cuscuta europaea. The sequence continues at coordinate 1,528,327 of CAMAPE010000058.1, forward strand.
ATTTGATTGGTACATTTCTAAAAAAATATCTAAATGTTGGTCTACATTTTTTATCACTTTATGTTCTAACATTACCCTTAATTATAATTTAGATGTTATTGGTGCGTACAATCCCGATCAAAAACCTACCAAATCAAGTGATGGGAAAAGCTCCTGGTGTCGATTTCCGTTGGTCAATCTAGAGTTAAGATACGATTGTGTAAAATAAATTCATTCCTACACACATTATGATGATTGCTTTATTTTATTAACAATCTCATGACTAACATGTAGGAACACCAAAATAACATGCACACTATGGAAGGAGTATTCAGCGCAATTTCTGGATTTTATTAAAACATCTAGGCATGATCCCATTATTGTGCTTCTGCAGTTTTGTCGGATAAATAAGTGTACGGTATTCCTACATCCCTTCTAAGTCTCAAATTATGTTTTCAATGTCTTCTATTTGCTAATTTCGTTTCGAGGATGCAATTAGTGACCTAATGAAACTGTATATTTCATTTAGTCGGTGATACGAAGGGTGTGTCATCTACATGGCATTTTACAAAGTTACTGATTGATGAGAACATCCCTGAGATTGAAGATTTTCGAAGCCGGTGTGGACACTTTTTATCTTCGTGCTGCGGTATATTGTTGTCCTTAATTTATTTTATATTATTCAATCTTACATCTTCTGCTATTTTAATCATTTGTTGCAGTTATATGCTGGCCGTTCATCAACCAACACCATCAAGTACTTTTGTTTCAAAATCATCTACTGCATCACTTACTCATGGTGATGAGATCGGTTTTACCAAATCACTTTCAGAGTTATCCAATATGAAGGAGGTAGTATGTTAAGCTGCAGTTATTATATATTAAATTAGTAGTTTTGACATTACTCATTTCCTCTCAAATAAGATGTTTACTGTTCAATGTGTAATAATGTTTTGATTTGCTTTTTTTAAAGAACACTGAATAGGAATCATAATGGAAAACTTGAAAATAAAAAACAAACACAAATAGTAGTAGACAACCCAAATAGTATTGTTGATGAATAACACACATGGTTTAAGGGTTATTATTGTACGGCCTCAGAACCTAAATTGCAGGCTTGCATCCATGAATCAGTCTTGGAATTAAAAAACTGAAGATAAGAAGGACATTTGAGCTCTTATCATTTATTTTTAATTTCAGGGCGATTGTTTAGGTTTTCAAAAGAAATGCATTTAAAAACAAAAAATCTTCGGTTACCACATTAACTTTCAGAAACGCCAACTTCAATAGACCAAAGCTTGAATAGACCAAATCTTGAATAGACCAAAGCTTCAATAAGAATGTGATACGTTCGTAATTTCCATATTTATGTTTACGTTTTTAATTAGTTTTGCTTGACTTTTACTTTGGAAATTACACACTTTTGGTGTAATAGATTAGATTGTTAAATTCTTGTAAATAGGTTAGATTAGATTTATTCTGAGCTCAAGCAGGTTTTGGTCACTCGAAGTACAGTTGGTGAACCCAAAAAGTGAAAAGGAGGTGCAAAAGTTCAAAGACAAAAGAAGATCCTGAATTTTGGTCTATACTCGGTCGAGTATTAGCTATACTCGATCGGGTATTAGGTTGGAACTTCAAATCGGATCAGATCCGAAGACAAGGGAACATGCAGGGAAGATTTCGGCCACGATTTTATGTCTATACCCGATCGGGTAGACCGACATATCTGATCGGGTATGCCTTTGAATTTCAAAAGAATTTCGGTCGAGTATGGTTCGAATACCATTTTCTAAGCATACTCGACCGGGTATTTATATATACTCGATCGGGTATACTCTTAGAAAATACCCTGAAACCGGTCGATTATACCTCGGATCGGGTGTTACACACATACTCGATCGGGTACCATATATATACCCGATCGAGTACCCGAATCCCATCCCAAAAGCCTATAAATACACCTCCTTTCCTTCACAAAAAGGCATCCAATTCCTTTGTACATCTAAGCTCAGTATAGAATAACTCTTTCTTTATATTTTTCATCATGTTTAGTCTCCAAATGTGGAGCTAAACTCTTCCATCTTGGTTTTGCTACTTTGAAGCTTAATGAATTTGTAAGTTGTGAGTTATTTTCTTTAATCTTCTTCCTTGAATATTAATTCTCTCTTTCAAAATACTATCTCTATATCAAAGTTGGGGAGTGTTACTAAGATGACAATTAGTTAACATCTTGACATTGGTTATAGTAATAGCTATTTCTTCCTCTATGATAATATTGGGGAGTGTTACTAAGATGACAATTAGTTAACATCTTGATATTAATCATAGTAGGATTCATATATTTTAATATTCTTCCTTGAGTATTAATTAATTCATATTCATATTTCATGTTAATATCTTAAACATTACTTAAAGTATCAACTAGTATTGTTTCTCATATTAATTATTACTAGAATCAATCGGTTAAGACGCTTGTTATTAATCCGGTTCTTTCAAAGGTAGTAAACTTGGAATATTAATGCATGCATCTCATGGTTAATATCCCAAGGGAAATTAATTATATTGATTAAACCAATAAACCGCTTGTGTTGAGGTTATCAATCTCAATCGTTTTCATCTTAAGTTTATTGCTACTATCAAGTTAATATACGGCGCTTGTTCTATATTGACTCGATAGTAAGTTTTATTAATGAACGCATCTCGTTATTAATAACTACCCTCGATGAACCGGATATACTCCTCGATTGAGTATTCGAGAGGAAGATAGTTAAAGATATAACCAGGATCGACGAACATTTCATTAAATGGATAAAAGCAAAACCAAGTCTTCATCTCATTGAATTAAACTCATATAGGTTGTTTATCTTAGTGTTGTTAAAACAAGCAAATCTAAACCCCCCTTTGTTACTACTTTTATAAAAGAAAAGTATTCCTTTCCCTGTGGATACGAACCTTACTACACTATACTACGTATTAGTGTTGTATTGATTATTTATTTTGAGTGCACCTAACGACGAGTGCACGTCAAATTTGGCGCCGTTGCCGGGGAGAGGCAATTAATTTTTCTTTTATTTTCATATCAAGAAAAAAAAATATTAAATAAAAATATAAAAAGTTCTTATTTCTTCTATTTCTGAGCTTAGTGGAGTTTATGGTTAAACATCGCTCCATAAACAAAATCACATACCAAACAAACCCAGAAATAGAACAAACTTTCGAGCGGTTGAAAAGTAAATTTTCTAACACCGACTCGGAAGAATCATCTTCCAGAGATTCATACACCGCTAGCTCTAGTTCTAGCGACACCGAAGAGCCAACCACAATGGCTCTTGAGACAAGAACACTACGGGAGCTCACTGCTCCAAATCTCAATCAACAACCACTATGTATTACCTTCCCTACACTCGATGAAGGTAATACATTTGAGCTAAAATCTGGGCTCATACATCTACTGCCATCCTTCCATGGCCTAAGGGGCGAGGACCCCAACAAACACCTTTCTGAGTTCCATATTGTGTGCACAAGCATGTGCCCCAGTGGTGTCTCGGAAGAACAAATCAAATTGAGGGCTTTTCCATTCTCCTTCAAAGACACTGCAAAGGATTGGCTATTCTATCTCCCTTCGGGAAGTATAGACACATGGGCAGCAATGAAAAAATGCTTCTTGGATAGGTATTATCCCGCCTCAATCTCATCTTCTTTAAAAAAACAAATAAGCAACATTGAGCAAAAAGAAGATGAAACATTGTATGAATATTGGGAGCATTTCAAAAAGTTGTGTGCTAGTTGCCCATATCATGGGTACACCGAGCAAGACCTCATCCTCTATTTTTATGATGGTCTTGCGGATCAAGAAAGGCGCATGGTGAATGCGGCATGTGGAGGGGGAATTGTTAACAAAACCCCTTCTCAAGCAAGGAATCTCATCTCGGAGTTGGCCGAGAACTCCAGACATTACAGTGGGCGATCCTCAACTCGAAGGGTTGCCGCAGCAGAATCCAACACCTCGTTGAAGGCCAAGTTGCCAGTTTGACTTCTCTTGTCAAAGAACTTCTTCTGAAACCAAACACTCAGGAGGTCAAAGCTTGTGGCATTTGCACAGCAACCGGGCACCCCACTGATTCGTGCCCATCCCTCCAAGAAGAACAAGTCAACGCCTTGGGTTTCCAAGGCCATCAACAGAAGAGGTATGATCCATTCTCAAATTCTTACAACCCTGGATTGCGGGATCATCCTAACTTGAGGTATGGAAACCCTCAACAATCCAACTCATCTTCTCAATCTGGTATATCAACTGATGACATGATCCGGACTTTGACCTCAAGCATGATTACCATGCAACAAAACATGGGACAATTTCAACAAACCATGGTACAATTTCAACATGAGACAAAGTCAAGCATTAACAATTTGGAAACTCAAGTTGGTCAAATTGCAAATGCCGTGAACCGACTTGAAACAAAGGACTCGAGTAAACTCTCGTCCCAAACGGAGCAAAACCCGAGACAACATGTGAATGCCATCATGTTGAGTAGTGAGGCCACATGGAAGGAGGTAGATCAAGATAAGGACCCTGAAAAAGAAATTCAACCTGAGGAGGGGGTCACAACAGCCAAGCTCCCCCCACCGTCATCATATGAACCAGTAGCCCCGTTCCCTGAGGCACTGAGAGAGACAAAGAAACCGGGGAAAGATTCTGACATCTATGAGACTTTCGCCAAGTGTGAGGTAAATATTCCGCTCCTTAACTCAATGAAAAGTGTTCCTCGTTTTGCTAAATTTTTAAAAGAATTATGCAAAACAAAAAGGAAAAAGAAACAAGAGGTTATGGTTAGTGAACATGTCTCAACTATTTTCCAAAATAAACTCCCCGAAAAATGTAGCGACCCAGGCATGTTCACTATTCCTTGCACGATAGGGGGCACCACATTTCCTAGGGCCTTGTTGGATTTAGGGGCATCAATAAATGTCATTCCTCATTCCGTTTATAAATCCCTACAACTTGGTCCACTACATCAAACCGGTGTAGTAATTCAACTAGCGGATCATTCTAGCACTTACCCGAAAGGTATGATAGAAGATGTGCTAGTAGAAGTGGAAAATATGGTCTTCCCTGTCGACTTCTATGTCCTCGAAATGGGAAATGATGACCAAACAACACCCATCCTTTTGGGCAGACCCTTCTTGAAGACTGCAAAAACTAAAATCGACGTGTCTAGTGGTTCATTAACTTTAGAGTTCAATGACCAAAAAGTAGAGTTCAATATATTTGACTCTACGAAAAAACAAATTGAAGATCAATCTCTTTGCTCTTTAAGTGTTGTTGAACCACAAGAACCAATTTTTTTGAAGAAATTTGATAAAATCTTTCAAGAAGAGGAGAAAATTGAGCATAGGGAGTCATCGGTGGTTGGAACAAAGTCATTGAGATGCAAACTTAAACCACATGCAATTGAGGTGTTGATGAGAAAGAAACCCCGGCCTTACTGGAAAAGGCCGAAGAATAAATTTGAAAAATGGCTAAATAAGGCCACAAAAAATGAATCAAGGGATGTTCACGATCCCACTTAAAAAAAAATGAATAACGTCGTGCCACGACGTTAACTAAGGCGCTTCTTGGGAGCCAACCCAAGTTTATTTTATTTTTTTTAATTCAAGAGTTTATAATTCATTTTTATTATTTGAGAGATCAGTGAGGGAGGGCACTAATCACGGGTTTTTGGAAGAAAAGAAAAAAAAAATGCAGGTTTTGGAGCATCTGGGGACATACCCGATCGAGTATCACCTTATACTCGGTCGGGTATGACAAAAAAGAAAAGGGCCCGAGCATTACTCGATCGAGGAAGCACTCAAAAATTGAAAAATAAGAAATACCCGATCGGGTATCACTATACACCCGGTCGGGTATGTTTAGAAATGCAAAAATTGAAGGAGACTGACTCCCACACTCGACCGAGTACCTGCTTCAAAAATAGAAAAAAGCACATACCCGATCGAGTATGGAGGAATACTCGACCGGGTACAGGAGACAGGCTGCTCACAAAGTTCTTTTTCCAGACATACTCGACCGGGTAACAACACCCTACCCGATCGAGTACAGGAGGCAGGCCGCTCAAAAACTAAACTTTCCAGCAATACTCGACCGGGTAACCATACACTACCCGATCGAGTACAGGAGGCAGACTGCTCAAAAGGCTACTTTCCAGACATACCCGACCGAGTACCAGCACATACTCGATCGGGTATACGGGTATTATAACCCCAAATCAGCCCCAAAACACTTCGTCTTCTCCGAATTTCCAACCTTATTTCGAACAAAAACGCCCAAACCCCCATTTTTACACCTTCTCTCTACCATATCTCTTCCAAATCTTCACCAAATCCTCCCATTTCAACACCAAAACACTCCCCTCATCCTCCTCTACACATTCATACCCACCAATCCCATTCTCCCCCAACTTTCAGAGGTCCGAAAAACCCTACCCCCCACCTTCCAATTTCGGGTTTCAAAGGCCAAATTCACTCCAAATGGCTCCAAGGAAAGAGAAAGGGCAAAGCTCAAGCACTAGGGCATCCATCCCGGGCTACGAGGACATCCTCTTCGTGGACAACGAACAACGCACACGCTTCATGTCCACAATTGAAAGGCAAGTTAAACTTTCCCGCTTTTTATGCCTTGATGCCCTAAAGGAATTAGGAGTATACAAAATGATGAAGAAATTTTTTCATGAGTTGAGCATGGATAAAATTTTCAAAATGCAATACAACTCAAATGAAAAAATTATCTATGAATTCCTAAGCTCTGTGCAATTTGAGAACAATGAAGAGGACTTTAGGGATGATAAACTCAGGTTTCGATTGTTTAATCACAATCACACCATCACAAAACTTGAGTTCGCCGAACACTTTGGTATTCCGGTCCCGTACCAAAAATCTATATCCGACAAAACCGCCTTCGGCCACACCCTATGGACCAAGATGACCGGGGAGACTAAATTTAGCTCCTCCCAACTCTACATTAGTCATGTCCAACATCTGGTCCTACGCCTCTTTTTGAAATTCCTTGCCAACTCCTTACTTGGACGTCCCAACAACCATCACACTAGGATGGGGGATGTGTGCCTCATCTCGGTAGCCCTATTCCGTATCCACGTAGATTTCAATCTATGTAATCTTATGTTGGCTCATCTCAAAAAGGAAAGCGTGGCAAAGGGTGCTATTGTAGTGGGCGGGGTAATTATGCACTTGGCCACAAAGTTCGGGTATACGGATGACTCTCCTATACCCGACTACTGTTTGATGAACATATCTTGGCTGGGCCACTCAGGCTGTACATCTTTTTCACACACCGTTTATGGTGAGGAATGGCCCAGAAATATGTACAACTGGAACATCCACCCCAAACCCCTCAAATACTTCCTCTTGCCCAACCCAAAACTCCCCCAACTCCAATTCAAAACAGGAAGAGCGGACCAACATTACCTCTTCCCAAACGCCCTCCCACCACATCTCCAGGAACCGGAACAGGAACCTCCCCAAAACCAACCCGATTACGAGCCCTATGAGCAACTCCATAGCCATCCAACCATGAGCCAGGACTTCCCAGAACAAAGCCAAAACCCTCCACCACCCGACTTCTTTCAACAACTTCTGGAGGGTCAACAACAACTGCTCACGGGAATAACCCAAATGGACAACCGGCTCAACCGATTAGAAGAGGAACAAAGAGCCGGTTTTCAACGATTGGAGGATGAGCAAAGAGTTGGCTTTCAACGATCGGAGGAGCTCCGGGAGGCCGATAGACATCGGTATGAGGAAGACCAACATAGGTTCTACGGACCTATGTACTCTTTTATGGCACAGCAGGGATCCTTCCATACCATGGCGAACCCTCCTCTACCACCCTCATGGTATGACCCCACTCATTGGGGTAACTTTGGAGGATCTGGCTCCAGGGGTGGAGGGTACGATGGCGGAGATGGCGGGGACACTTACATGGGAGATGGTGGCCAAGGGAGCGGCTTTGGAGGGAGCTACTATGGAGGAGAAGGCGGGCACTAGGGACAGTGCTTGATTCAAGTGCGGGGGAGACACTCATGATGGTATGTAATTTTCATTTCTACCTAGCACTATGCATGTAATTCTTTTGAACTTTTTCACAAAAAAACAAAAAAAAAATAAACAAAAGAAAATAAATGCTAGTTAGGTTGAAAAACCAACAAAATGGGCAATCTAAGCAAAAAAGGCTTATAAAAAAATGAGTGAGTTGGAGAGAATGGAAAATGAAAAGAGGTGCTAGGATGAAAACCTGAAAAGGCTCCTAGGCAAAATGAGAGATATGAGAGAAATGTTTGTTCTTGCAGGCACTCATTGTATCCTTGTGAAGAATAAGAAGATTCAAGATAAATAAGAAGAGAGGAGGAGAAAAGAAGATAACACTAGGAGGCCATTAAACCCAATGATGCTCTTTTGTAATTTGAGTTTAAAACTCATTTTTCTTTGTCATCCTTGGTGGTCTTTGTGTTTGTATTGTGTTTTTGTTGAACTGTGGAACTTTTGGACAAACATTGACACTTGTAAACATTTGATATTACTCGAGACGAGTAAAGGTTTAAATGTGGGGGAGTTGATACGTTCGTAATTTCCATATTTATGTTTACGTTTTTAATTAGTTTTGCTTGACTTTTACTTTGAAAATTACACACTTTTGGTGTAATAGATTAGATTGTTAAATTCTTGTAAATAGGTTAGATTAGATTTATTCTGAGCTCAAGCAGGTTTTGGTCACTCGAAGTACAGTTGGTGAACCCAAAAAGTGAAAAGGAGGTGCAAAAGTTCAAAGACAAAAGAAGATCCTGAATTTTGGTCTATACTCGGTCGAGTATTAGCTATACTCGATCGGGTATTAGGTTGGAACTTCAAATCGGATCAGATCCGAAGACAAGGGAACATGCAGGGAGGATTTCGGCCACGATTTTATGTCTATACCCGATCGGGTAGACCGACATACCCGATCGGGTATGCCTTTGAATTTCAAAAGAATTTCGGTCGAGTATGGTTCGAATACCATTTTCTAAGCATACTCGACCGGGTATTTATATATACTCGATCGGGTATACTCTTAGAAAATACCCTGAAACCGGTCGAGTATACCTCGGATCGGGTGTTACACACATACTCGATCGGGTACCATATATATACCCGATCGAGTACCCGAATCCCATCCCAAAAGCCTATAAATACACCTCCTTTCCTTCACAAAAAGGCATCCAATTCCTTTGTATATCTAAGCTCGGTATAGAATAGCTCTTTCTTTATATTTTTCATCATGTTTAGTCTCCAAATGAGGAGCTAAACTCTTCCATCTTGGTTTTGCTACTTTGAAGCTTAATGAATTTGTAAGTTGTGAGTTATTTTCTTTAATTTTCTTCCTTGAATATTAATTCTTTCTTTCAAAATACTATCTCTATATCAAGGTTGGGGAGTGTTACTAAGATGACAATTAGTTAACATCTTGACATTGGTTATAGTAATAGCTATTTCTTCCTCTATGATAATATTGGGGAGTGTTACTAAGATGACAATTAGTTAACATCTTGATATTAATCATAGTAGGATTCATATATTTTAATATTCTTCCTTGAGTATTAATTAATTCCTATTCATATTTCATGTTAATATCTTAAACATTACTTAAAGTATCAACTAGTATTGTTTCTCATATTAATTATTACTAGAATCAATCGGTTAATACGCTTGTTATTAATCCGGTTCTTTCAACGGTAGTAAACTTGGAATATTAATGCATGCATCTCATGGTTAATATCCCAAGGGGAATTAATTATATTGATTAAACCAATAAACCGCTTGTGTTGAGGTTATCAATCTCAATCTTAAGTTTATTGCTACTATCAAGTTAATATACGGCGCTTGTTCTATATTGACTCGATAGTAAGTTTTATTAATGAACGCATCTCGTTATTAATAACTACCCTCGATGAACTGGATATACTCCTCGATTGAGTATTCGAGAGGAAGATAGTTAAAGATATAACCAGGATCGACGAACATTTCATTAAGTGGATAAAAGCAAAACCAAGTCTTCATCTCATTGAATTAAACTCATATAGGTTGTTTATCTTAGTGTTGTTAAAACAAGCAAATCTAAACCCCCCTTTGTTACTACTTTTATAAAAGAAAAGTATTCCTTTCCCTGTGGATACGAACCTTACTACACTATACTACGTATTAGTGTTGTATTGATTATTTATTTTGAGTGCACCTAACGACGAGTGCACATCAGAATGGCAACAAAGACTCTGCTGGCTCTTTCTCTGCCATTCACTTGATCAAAACTTAAAGTTCCGCAGCCATAACTTTAATCAAAACTTAAAATTCAGAATATAGTTTGTGCAAGAGAAGAAAAATGCAGAATTTTCTTCATAGATTCTGTTAGATAGAAATAATAGAGTTGATGTAAAACTGTAGTTCTAAAAAAACAGAAACCAAACTCTAGCAGCCACGTTGAAATGGAGGATATAATTACAATTTGAAGGGATGCCCGAATCTTTAGCTTTTCTTCTCCGGAAATTTCAGAACAGATTGGCTGAAATTGGGATATACATCTAGGCTTGCAATGTATAACAAGTCTCTCTCACTTTCCTGGGAGTGATAATGTATGTTTTAAAAACTCTAAATATGGACAATAGGTTATTGAGCTCCTATAATAGTAGTACATTCTGCAAGATGCTGATTGTTTTCTGAAGGAAAAGCACAAACATGAAAACTTAAACAAGTTGGAGGGATGTACTTTTCTGAAATTTTTCTTAACCTAGCAGATGTGTTAGTTCTTTACGTGTTTTGGTATTTTGCATTTTATATTTAAAACTCTTAAAAGTTCCGTAAATGAAATGTAGTATATCCATTTGAGATGATAAAACCCAAGGTAGAAATTAAGTTATAGTTGTTGCTATTTTTTCTCCACTTTTACATGAGATCTAGGCCTACCAAAGCTTATAAGTTGTTTGATGAACTGTTCATATCAGGAAATTAGTAGCAAAGAACAATGTCTACGGTTTTTAGTAACTTAGACAATTTTAGCCGATTTGTGTTTTCAATCCTCTCATAAGTTTTCTACTTTAGTCAATTTAGTCAATTATATGCTTCTCGAAAGTTATCTCGCATCATATTACACACATCTCTTCTCAAAGCTTATATTCAATGCAGCAGGTCCGAGGATGCTGGTTTTATGGTGTGATACATGCAATATTTTCTTCACGAAATTGGGCTTATTTTGGTTTTAGCGACGCAAAGTGTTGTAAGAAACTGCGTGAAGAAGATGTAGTGTGCACCAAGTGCGGTAGAAGTAGAGATGAGGGTGTTTGGCGATACACTTTGAAAATGAAAGTCAGGCATGGGACAACTTTTGCCGATGTAATGTTCTGGGATGAGGAGGCAAGGCTACTACTTGGAAAGGCTGCAGGAGATCTCCACGAACACCTCGATGTGGCACTTATGTACTTCATTTTTAAATTATTTGTTTAAAAATATATTTATATTCATATATTGTGACATATAATATCCAAACAACTAACTGTTTGTAGGCAACACTTAGACCTATCAGCTGCCCTGAAGTCATATCTGAATTGATTGGACGAGAATATCTATTCAAAATCAAGTCTGCAAGCACAAACTCTAACTATGGTGAACAGGTTTATGTAATAGGCATGATATCGAGCGATAAAGAAAAAATAAAACAATTCAAGTTGGCAGCAGGCACTGAGGGAACGAGTTCTGAGGTAGTATACCTCAAACATGTTAATATATCGTTGTTTCATTAAATGTTTATCCATTTTAAAACATAAAAGTTATCCACAGGCGTACAATTCTGATGAAGATTTGGAATTGCTTTTTGAATCTGTGCCGACAATGGACTCAAATGTGGTAATACCTTAATTCTATATATGTATTATTATTTTTACATCCAGTTTGTTTTCTCTTAATATTATTATTACAACCTCTACTATTATTTTTATATTCTGGCCATTTTCATTCTAAGAGTAGGCACATTACCATTTTAACCTAATTACAAAACAATTTTTTTTTTCAGGTTATTTCAGACACTGAAACTGATGGGAAAGGAACTCCAAAATCAAGTGGACGATGTCGAGAATCGGAAGAAGCAGTCATTTGTGATGTCAACGGCTCAACACAGGGCTCAAGCAACAAGAAACTTAAGCCCGGGAAGATTGAAAAGCCATGATATTGAATTATTATTTGCTATTTAATTTCGTACCGCCTTTTATACTTTTGTTCACGTATTGTTTCACACAATTTTGATCTTAGACTTCTCAATGCCATTGAATTTTCATTTGATATTTTATGAGTGTTATTTTGAGTGTGTAAGACAGTAAGAATATTGACTTTAATGCTACTTACATACAAAGATAATATTATGGCTAATATTAATATTGAATGGGGTTGAATTACAAAGTATTAAGTTTTCTAAATTCGTTTCATTGCAAGTTCAAGGACATATATGAATATTTACACTTCACATATTGTTATAAATAATAATATTAATATAGCATTTTTTTTACTATTTATCTCTTTCTTAGAAAGAGCATTATAACAATATGTGATCATACGTGTGGATCAATTAAAGTGTTCTTCAAGTATGGTTCTTTTATTTACAATGTATTAAAAATATTTCAATAAATGATAACTTACTAAATGAAAAAAATTTAATTAATTAAACAGTAAAATTAAAATTCGAAAACCTAAATACATTTTTTAATTAATTGCAAATTAAAAAAACGTAACCAAATTATGCACATATATTTTGTAAATATATGGAACCAATTAAGAAATCTCCTATATAAGTAAACCCATTAATATGCATTAAAAGTAACATTATTAGGCTACTAAGATGGTAGGTAGATCTTGCCATATTTTTATATATTGCTATATAAGGAAGTAAACTACTAATCCCTCCTAATTTAGTGAGAAATCTTTTGTATATAAATATCTCTTCTCTACAAGTTCATTCCAACATAAACTCAAATCTCTTCATACATGACTTCATACAAAGGGCGTGCCAGGTATGATCTAAATCTTTTTGTTTTAAACATCGATTTTTTTATCTCATTAGTTAGGGTATGTTAATTTTTAAAGGTATGTGGATGGTTTATTTTGATTTCAAAAATGATATATATAGTTATCAATTCATGTTTTGCATTATAATACGAAGTAGGATTTGAGGGTATTAAGATAGACATTCTTGACATGTTTCTATACATGACATTAGAAGGAACGAATTACTATGGAATACAAATTGATCAGACATTTTCCAGACCACACCAATTTAGACGAGATCACACACACCAGACATAAGCAGAATAGATCGGTTCAAAACATCCTACATTAGAAAACTCTCAATAAAAAACAATTTATACAAGGCTCAAGCAATCTATGTGTCTCCAAATAATAGTTTGGATGAGTATTTATTTCTTCATTAGAAAACTTCCTTTAAAATTATTTCTATGATTGATTTCTAAAACGAAGTCAAACATAATATTAATGTTAGCTTATATTCAAGTTTTACAATTGAGTTGTCGCGAGTACACAACACTACATTGTTGTAACTTTTATTCTCTTTTTTTTTAAATATGTTTTAATAAAATTAACATTTTTGAACTAACTGCATCTTTTAAGAGATTATATTTAATTATCATAATTGATGTGTTCAAATGGGTATTAATACTATAAATCTAATGTATTATTGTTACCTTTTTTATATAAGTTTTAACAGGCATTGCTTTGAAGCTCTAGATAGAAGTATGAGAGATATACTTTCTTGCTCTCATGATGGCAATCCAAAATTGCCTTTTGGTGGAAAAACAATTGTTTTTGGTGGAGACTTTAGACAAGTGTTGCCTGTCATTCCTAAAGGCACCAGACATGATATTGTTCATGCATCTTTGAATGCATCACATTTGTGGCAGTATTGTACGGTGTTGAAGTTAACAAAAAACATGAGACTCAAGAACTTCACAAATGAATCAACCAATCCAAGAATTTTGAAGCTTTTTGCCGATTGGATACTTCATATTGGTGATGGTGTTTTAGGAGAGAGCGAAGATGGAGAAGCGGAAATTGATATACCGGAAAATTTTCATGTTCCAGAAATGTCTGATCCCATTGCATCCATTGTCAATGCTACTTATCCAGATTTTTTGAAGAACATGAACAACATCTCATATCTTGAAGGGAGAGCAATTCTTGCACCGACAATTGATGAGGTAGACAAGGTCAATGACTTCATGCTGCTGCTGAACAGCTCAAAGGAAAAGACATATTTCAGTTCAGATTCAGCGTGTTCCTCAACCTCAGACAATGACCTCCTTCAGGAAATTCATTCTCCTGAATCCCTTAACGGCATAAAATGTTCTGGTGTTCCAAGTCACGAGTTGAAGCTAAAAGTTAGTGTACCGGTGATGCTCATGAGGAATATAGATCATTCGGCCGGCTTGTGTAATGGTACCCGACTTTTAGTGACAAAACTTGGTGAACATATTATTGAGGCGCAGATGATGTCTGGAACTAATGCAGGTGAGAAATTCCTTATCCCGAGGATTAATCTAACCCCGACAGATGTGAGGCTACCTTTCACATTCATGCGTAGGCAATTCCCCTTGATGGTTAGCTATGCAATGACAATGAACAAGAGCCAAGGACAATCGTTAGAGAATGTGGGCGTTTTTCTACGACGACCAGTTTTTACACATGGGCAGTTATATGTTGCAGTTTCGAGGGTGACGAGTCCGTCTGGATTGAAGTTCGTGATATGCGACGACGAGGGAAATAGGAAAAAGACCGCAAAAAATGTTGTCTACAAAGAAGTTTTCAATAATTTGTAAAATTGTATACTTATTAAATTCTAAATATTTTTTATTATGTATTTATTAGTCGTTACTTTCATTCCCGTGATAAATTATAATATAATCTTTAATTTCATTTAAAGGTAGAATGATTTTTGTATACTTATAATATTTGTATCTTACACCCCGTGCAACGCACAGGTGGAATACTAGTTTATTGAACTGTAATGACAATTGGCAAATGCTCCCTCGGCCTGGCCTGTACTACAATGACATCGTAATAACTATTAATCATATTGTGTAATTTAGTTTTATTGTATTAATATTTTTGAAAAAACTCTTTAGATTATTACGAATAATATTTTTGAAAAAACTCTTTAGATTATTACGAATAATTGCATAGTTAGTTCGACAACATTCCTATGCAGCTATGCTACTTGTTTTTTTGGGTGAAATGTAAGTATATATAAAAACCATCCAAAGAGTTTATATGTACATATAAAAATTGGTAGCAAAAACGGGACTATCCATAGAAAGGATAACCCATCACCTCAAAAACTCTACAAAATAAACTCCCTCACGGCCAAGCACAAAATAGGTGATGGGGCATGGCTAATTTATCGAAAAGCGATCAGTTCATGAAGGTATATGTTATAAACGATCTTATACACAATGTATTTGATCCTAGCAAGTATAGTCTCCTCTCTTGGCGTGGTTCCATAAAATTTTGTCGCATTTCTCACTCTCCATAGCCGGTAGATGGTGTAGATGAAAGCAATGTGGACTGCCTTTGCTTTGATTCCAACACCTACTGACCTACATGGTCTTTCTTGATCCATTTAACCGAGCTAGCTAGTGTAGACATCTGTCTAGGCATTTCAATCCAATCACATACTTTTCTCCAAATGGCTCTTGAAAATTGGAAAGCAAAAAATAGGAGCGGTACCGTCTCCGATTCACCCTTGCAAGAATGACAAATGTTAACAAATTCAAAACATCCAAGGTAATCGTAAGTTGCTAGACGATTTCGAAAGCCAACCCAAGCGGTAAACGAAAACTTACGAAGCAAAGTGGTGGGATATAGGTCTTCCAAATGCAATGTTGGTATTGGCCCGACATTTCTTTAAGCCCAATTGCACTTGAGGAGGTTCCAACTCGTTTAGCCTTGGATTTACCCAACCCATGCCTTGTTTGTCTGATGGTCTGCACAACGCCGTTCTTCTTCACCCTGCGGAATCCTTTCCTTCTTTTAACGGGAACTACGTATCTCCTACTATGGTAAGTTACCATATCTAATTCCAATCCTTCTCTTTGAGACTATAGTGGAATTATCATCCTTTGTGGATGAAATTGGAGACCTGAGCTGGAACATTACACTGGTATAAGAGCCGGGAGTCGTCTGCCGCCATCCGCCGCCGCGCCGCCGCATCGCTGCCGCCACCTGCCATCACCAGAGGTGCTGCAGTAGCCAGCTTCATCGTCAAGTGTTCTTCCAGCGCCCAGAAGCGTTGGTCCATTGTTCTTCCGGAGCCCAAGCAGCTGTCCGAGTGAGGTGCCGCCTCGGTCTAGTTTCTGCCGCTGCCAGGGAGCACCACTGCCGCTGTCAAGCTTCTGCTGTCGTGTCCTACAGCAGCCCACGCTGCCTACGGTAAGTCGGGTAACCCAACCTTGGGTCCCGCTCAGGTAAATTGGCTTTAACTCTACTTGGTGTACCAGAGTGCCATCAAATTAGTTTTTTCCCCGTACCCCGCTGCTGACCTACGTGGTCTAGGACGCCGGCTGTGCCCGGCCCCAGGTACATTTGCTTAATCTTAATCCTTTGTGTAGTTATTGATTGTTGATTCATTTTAATTTTTGAAGTTGAATTGCGATTAATTGCTTGTTTGAATCATTGATTAATTTTGCCGGTTAAGAATATTTTGTTCGGATATTTATTGTCCGAAGTTGTAAATATTTCTGTCCGGTTAAAAATTTAATCACATTTAGATTTAATTGTGATTACTTGTTAGTTGGTTCATGGATTAATTTTCCGGTTGAGAATATTTTGTTTGGATACTTGTTGTCCGAAGTAGTAAATACTTCTTTCTGGTTTAAATTTATTCCCGTGTTGAGTTTTGATTTTCTATCTATTAATTCGTGGATAAACTTTCCGGTGAAGAACATTTTGGTTGGATACTTGTTTTCCGAAGTAGTGAATATTTCTGTCCGGTTTAGTTTTAATCCATTTTCATTGTTTGTTGATTTAACTCTAGCCTATCTGTGCTTGTACGAAAGAACAAGGAGATTGTACCTGAGTTTTGCGCTCATTGGTCTTCTCGGCTTGTTCGTGCTAGTTGTTTTGTACAATTCAAAGCCTTATAGGTTATAATTAATCACTTATCTGTCTGTTGAGTAAATAGTAATTTATCCGAGCTTGTACAAAAGAACAAGAAGATTGTACCCGAGCTTTGTGTTCATTGGTCTTTTCGGCTTGTTCGTGCTAGTTGCTTCGTACGGTGCGTAGCCTGATAAATTTTATCTACTCTCTTGCGTGTTGTGCTTGCTTTCCTGTTAAGATGGCTGTCAATCAATATGGCATGCTTCCATTTAATGGAAAGACAGATTTTGATATCTGGAAACAGAAAATCAAATGCGTGTTGATCCAACAGAAAATCTATAGAGTTGTGTCTGGTCTTTATCTAGACTGTGAGGATGCTACAAAGCGCCTTGAAATAAATGAAACTGCTTGTTCCTCTATATATCTAAACCTTTCTGATTCAGTGCTCAAGAAGGTGGGTATTATAGATTCTGCAAAAGAGTTGTGGGACAAGTAAGATAAGTTGTATACCAATAGTTCTTTGCCTGGTAAATTGTTTTTGCTTGAGAAGTTCTTTAGGCTTGACCTGACTAAAGACATAGATGAGAACCTAGATGTGTTTAACAAGCTTATTCTAAACATTAATCAAGCTGGTGATAAACACATAGATGACTACACACTCATAGTGTTACCTAATGTCATCCCTGATTCTTACAATAACGTCAAATCAGCCATAAAGTATGGTAGAGATGATATCTCGTTAGATATAGTCGTTAATGGATTAAGAAGTAAGGAGTTAGACCTTAGACACTCGAGGGGTAGTACCGGTCAATCTAGGGACTCTGGTGAAGCGTTGCTTATGAGGGGTTGATAAGTCCGTATTTAGACACACATTTGATGCGTGTTGGGATCGACTATTGATGGTTTTTCTAGATTTAAGGTGTTGCAAGTCTCAATTTTAGCTCAAGTTATGTTTACCGGGCATTGGCTCGAGTTTTGTGTTGTTTGGTGTCAAAATCAGGAATTTAGAGTCCGGCACCGGCGCTTGAGGAGCAATCGGGATGATTCGAGAAGCATTCGAGAGTGAATTTAGAGCTTTGGAGGTCACTGGGAGGTTCACAATGAAGATTTGATGACAAAAGAGCTCTAGAATTAGCTACGGGATCAAAAGAAAACAAATAGAGCTTGAAAACGAAGTTCAGGATGACCTTCTGTCAATCGTTCAATCATATCTCTTCGTAGAAGCATCCAAAGGACACGATTCAAGGTGCATATGAAATCCAACTTCAAGGGCTATATATCATATGAAGACACAATTGAATTAATCGGAGAGAAAGAAGGTGAAAACAGACGATGAAGTCAGATAATCGTTGTTGCGATTTCAGAATGCGACCTTCCACTATTTTATTCATATATATTTTTTGGGATAATCCAAATCCAGTTTTGCAAGTTTTGGTGGATAGAAAACTTCATTATCTACAACTTTCATGAAGAACGTTTTGTCAAATTCGGAATAGATAAGCCGGAAAATTCACTGGAAGCCACGCATGCGTGCGTGGGGGACGCACGCGTGCGTCCAACGTTTTTACGCACAAGTCTATCGGGCGCACGGACGCCACACACGCGTGCGTGGGCGCCGTGCGTGCCCCGTTTCAGTCATAATTCAACTCGAATTGCTCTGTTTTTCCTATTTAAACAGCATGTAAACCTCTGTTTTGAGGGGGGAGCTTCGAAAGAGTGCCTAGCACGAAATTTAGAGAGGTTTAAAGTCTTGTTCATCAATCTTTTGGGATTCTTTGTAAGTTCCTTTTTTTTAATTAATGAAAATTAATTCTATTCAGCCCAATTCTGTTGATTCTTCAATTATGAATTGTGAGTAGTTTAATTAGGGATTTGGGATTGATGAAGGGGTTAATCATGATGTATGGCTAGATTCTTGATGGATTAATTGCATGAATGCCGTTTAATTTGTGTTTGAATAATTTAAATAATATCTTTTGTAGCCTAGAATGCGTGCTAGAATTACAATTGCTTGTAGAATAAGTTAAGAGAGATCTAATTTATTCTAGGACACATTCACACACACTTAATCGCTCGCTAAGAGATTAGTAGCGATTAAGGGGCCGTAAGCTCGCTCGTCTTGGGAATAATTTAGGATCATGTCGCATGAGAGATCAGCCTGCTCCCCTAAATTATTTTACTCTACACCGCAATAGCGGTAAGAACTTAGTATTGATTAGCTAGGCTCAATTAAATTAATTTCATGTAATTAAGCCTGATTTGCCAGAAATCTGATTACCCCAAAATCAGTCCCTGTTCCCTTCGTCATTAATTAAGAAGAACCCAACCTTTTATTTTATTTGCTCATTCGCTTTAGTTTAATTTCAATTCAACCAACCAATCTCGCACGACGCATTTTTTTAATTTTTAATCGCTGAATTTATTTAATTCTTAATTCCCTTTTGTCCGTCCCTGTGGAGACGATACTCATACTTACACCACTATTCTACAATCTATTTTAAGTGCGAGAAAACTCACATCAGGGGTAGGTCTAAGAGTAGATCTAGAAACCATAATAAGGGTAGCAACAATAAGAACCAAAACAATAATAATGACCGGGGTAAGAAGAGAGGTAAGTATAAGAAGAGAGTGTGTTATAATTGCGGGAATTCTAGCCATTTTATTAAGGATTCTCCTAACCCTAAGAAGTCTGAACATGCTAATGTGGTAAATGATAATAACTTGCATGATGAAGTTTTATGGTCTGTAATTTTGCCAATTCTGTGTTGAGTAGCATGACTGAAAATGAGTGGTTGATTGACTCTGGTTGTACTTATCATATGACACGTTTTAGATCCATGTTTTCTTCTTATGATTCTTACAATGATGGTTTTGTGTCTTTTCAAAATACATGGGGTGGGTGATGTATGCTTGAAGTTTGATAATGGGACTGTGTTTACTATGAAAAATGTGAGACATGTTCCTGATTTGCGCCATAACTTAATTTTTGTAGCTGCTTCTGAGGGTAGTGGGCTTGAGGGTAAATGGGGAAATGGGTGCATGAAAGTTTTAAAAACTTCCCTTGTTTTGTTTAAGGCAAAAAATGTGAATAACTTGTATGTGTGCCATGCTAAGCCTTTCTGTGATTCTGCTCATGTTGTTAGTTTTGATAAAACTGCTTTGTGGCATAATAGATTAGGACACATGATGAGTAATAAGGGTTTAGAGATTTTGCATAAATCCGGTTGCTTTGGTAAGGATTCTGTGTCCTCCATCCCTTTCTGTGAATCTTGTGTGTTAGGCAAGCAGCATAAGGTTACATTCCCCTCTTCCCCTTATCCTAATCCCACTAACTGTACCTCTGCATGTGTTAGAGTATGTACATGCTGATGTGTGGGTCCTGCTAGTGTCTCTACCCACAGGGGTAAGGGATATTTTTTGTCCATCATCGATGATTTTTCTAGGAAGGAGTGGGTGCGTCTCCTTGAGCACAAGTCTGATGTCTTTGTGAGATTTAGGGAGTGGAAGAACCTTGTAGAAAATCAAACTGGTAAGAAGGTCAAAATCCTTAGGACTGATAATGGATTAGAGTTTTGCAATAAGGATATGGACCAACTCTATGTTGATTGTGGGATTAGAAGGCACAAAACTATGCCCTATACTCCCCAACAAAATGGGATAACCGAGAGAATGAATAGGACTGTTCTAGATAAGGTTAGGAGTATTCTTGCTACCTCCGGTTTGTCTAAAAAGTTTTGGGGTGAAGCAGACAATACTGATGTCTACTTGATTAACCGCTCTCCCTCTGTTCCCTTAGGTGGGAAACGCCCTGAATATGTTTTCTCAAACAAGCCCCTTGATTTGTTTAATCTTAGAGTGTTTGGGTGTGCCGCGTATGTGCACCAACAAGGTGACAAGTTGGATCCTAGATCTAAGAAAGCAGTCTTCTTAGGTTATCCTGAGGGTGTGAAGGGGTACAAGGTTTGGGATAGAAACCAGGTAGGTTTCAAGGTTTTGGTAAGTAGAAACATTGTTTTCAATGAATCCGAGTTTCCTTGTTTAGTTAAGTCAGTTCCTGATTCTGAGTCGAGCCCTAGTAGTACACCCTTTGAGGTAGAGTCCATACCATATGCTGCTAGTCCTTTGTTTGCTAATCATGATTCTTCTGACTTGCATGATTCTTCTGAATTGCATGATTCTTCTGAGCATGATAATACCACCACTTCGAGTGAGGTGGAGCATTCTTATGTGCATTCAAATGGCAATGAATCGCATGATGAGAATGCAGATTCTAGTGAAAATGGTTTGCATGATTACCAACTTGTCAGAGATAGAAGTATGAGAGAAATTAGGAAAACTGCAGATAGTATGCCTCATTTTGCTTTCCATGTGTGTGATACATCAATGTTTGCTTTCTCTGTGTTTGAGATCCTTGAGCTTAACAAACCTAAAACCTATAGAGAGGCCCTTAAGTCTAATGAGTCTGCTAAATGGCTTTGCGCCATGGAAAGTGAGATGGAGTCACTTAGAGCGAATAAGACTTGGATGTTAGTTCCTAGACCGTCCAATAGTTTCATTGTTGAGTGTAAATGACTATTTAAGGTTAAGGAAGAGCCTAACGACATTATATATAAGGCTAGGTTAGTAGCTAAGGGATTTACTCAAAAAGGAAGGTGTTGATTATGCTGAAATCTTTGCTCTTGTTGTTAAATTCACTATGATTAGAATGATGCTTGCTCTTGTT
Source organism: Cuscuta europaea (assembly GCA_945859875.1). Lineage (NCBI taxonomy): Eukaryota > Viridiplantae > Streptophyta > Magnoliopsida > Solanales > Convolvulaceae > Cuscuta > Cuscuta europaea. The sequence goes on from CAMAPE010000058.1 coordinate 1,550,225, forward strand.
ACTCATAATGATTGGGAAATGAAGCAACTGGATGTCATCACTGCTTTCCTGCATGGTGATTTAGATAAGAAAATCTATATGACCCAGCCTGAGGGCTTTGTGGATCCCATGAAGAGTGATCATGTGTGTTTGCTTAGGAAGACCTTGTACAACCTGAAGCATTGCCTATAAGGAATATCAAATTTGACCAGTGCATGTCATCTTTGAAATTTCACAAGTCCGAGTGCAACCATTGCCTATACTTTAAAAATACTTCTTCTGTGCCTGTATTTTTATTGCTTTATGTGGATGACATGTTGATTGTTAGTCCTTCGGGTGACGCCATTAAATATGTGCAAAAGCGTCTCAGTGAGAACTTTGCAATGAAAGACCTAGGTGATGCCAAGAGGATCCTAGGCGTTAACATTGTTAGGGATAGGAGTAAGCGTGTGTTAGTACTCAATCAGATTTCATACATCGAAAAGATTTTGAGTAAATATAACATGCATTTTGCTACTCTCCTTTCTATACCTATGGCGTCCCACTTTGTGTTAAGTAAGGATCAAACTCGCAAGACGGCTCCTGAAATTGCTAAAATGAAATCTGTGCCTTATTCCAATGCTATTGGGTTTGTAATGTATCTCATGGTGAGTACTAGACCCGACATTGCTTATGCCTTTAATTGTTTGAGTAGGTATATGTCCAATCCAGGTTTACCTCATTGGAATGCTCTTAAGTGGTTGTTTAGGTACTTGAAATCTACTGTTAATCATGGGTTGGTTTTCACTAGGTGTTCTGAGGGTGTTAAGTTGGGTGGGTATGTGGATTCGAATTTTGTTAACGATAGAGATAATAGGAAGTCCACTACCTCTTATGTGTTTACTCTTTGCGGGTCTTGCATTAGTTAGAAGTCTCAACTTTAACCCATAGTTTCCCTATCCACTACTAAGTCCGAGTATGTGGCCGCTACTGAAGTGTTTAAGGAAGCCATTTGGTTTAAGCGTCTCCTAACGGAGATTGGTAGCCTTAATCAGGACATTTGTGTGTTTTCTGATAGTCAATCTGCTATTCAACTGTGCAAAAACCCTGTTTTTCATGATAGAACTAAGCATATTGGTGTTAGATTTCATTTTATACGTGATATTGTTACTACATGTGATATCAAATTGATTAAAATTCCGTCCGAATTTAATCCTGCTGACATGAGGACTAAATGTCTCTCTGTCGAAAAACCGCTGTCATGCAAACGCACGTTAAACATTGATTGCGGATAAGTTGCCTGGTGATCTTACCCCTTTTGCCTGAATGTGTCTCTGTGATCATTCGGGCAATCCAGCGATGATGAGCCTCAAATATGTATCAGAGTTTTGACTCTACACGACTAGGGTCCAATAAGGTGGAGAATGTGTTGGTATTGGTCCGACATTTCTTTAAGCCCAATTGCACTTGAGGAGGTTCCAGCCCATTTAGCCTTGGATTTACCCGATCCATGCCTTGTTTGTCTGATGGTCCGCACAACGCCTTTCTTCTTCACCCTGCGGAATCCTTTCCTTCTTTTGGGAGTCCTCGACTGTCTCGAACCAAAGCAATTCTCTTTGTTTTTATTTTATTTATTGTAAACGTACTTGAGAACGTAGAACCAAATTAATAAATAATAATCATGGCCTATAAGAGTCAATCAACTCCGCAAGTTTATATGCTAATCACATCATGGCATGGGCACCTATGAGAACATGAAAACTAGAAGATGAGAATTTTCAAAATGATCTTGCTGATTTGAACTCCTGATGACAATAAAGTTTCTTTTATATTTTTTTTAAATGCTAAGAGCACTCTTAAAAAATAAACCCAAAATCTATAAATTAATGGCCGTTAGGGGTGTTTTCAGTTGGATTGAAAATTTCTAATGTAGTTTAATCCATTTAATTTATATTAATCCGTTCAATTAACCTGATAAATGTTAAGTATTTATATTTTTCTATTATCTAAGTATGATGTAGTGAGAAATTGAAATAGGTCTAAGTAAAAAAATCCATACAGCGGGTTGAAGTGGGAGATAGTCCCAACATGTGAGTAAGGGAAAATAGGAAAGAGATTAAAATTCAAAGGAAAAAGAGTCAAATAAATCCATATATTATCGCGAAAAAAATCGCCCAAACTCCTATACTAAAAAATACATCACATGAGAGTTTTTACTAGTGAAAAACAATCAAATAAATCAAAGTGACCGGAAATCAGAGTTTTTGTCTTTCCTTATTTCTTTCTTGAAGCACACTCCATTCTCAACTTGCCAATCTCAATCGCTTGTTTCTTTATTTTCTTTGTCTCCTTAAATCTTTTCTCAAACCCGGGCCGATCTTATGGCTACATTCATGTGTCGATCTTTATTTTCCTTTTTCCGTTTCTTCATCCTATCATTCCAACAATTAACATTTTTACTTTTTTTTGTTCTTTTCCCTATGTTTAAAATTGACACAGTTCAATATGACAATATGTAACTTTAAGCACAGTTAAAAATACACTTTTTCTACACATTTTCAAAAACAAATTCACACAATTTTTTTCTCTAAAGTTAGACATAGACAAAAAATGTTGGTTGTAAAATTCAAAACCAATGTTGGAAAAATGTGTTAAAAATTGCATTAAATGGTCTTTTTGGGGCAATTATTTGAGTGAGTTCCACTTCCGATTTGAGTCGGATTAAAGTGGTTTAGGATTGTCCTTGTTAAGGGCTACAATTCGATATATGGTACGCTCAAAACGGATAACGGGTGAATGAGAAATTGATTCTCGAAGTTCACTCGTTGAAATGGAAAAATTGGGAAAATGATGGGTTTCTAGTGTGTTTTATCCCACACCGGAAAACTCAAGGGATTTTCACCCCCTTATAAAGGGAAGCCTCTTTTAAGGAGTTAAGATTCCTAAAGGTAAAGGCTCTCTCTTACGCGCAGGGAGGGGGGGTCCTGATCAAATCCTGAAACAGAGAAGAAAAACCGCGACTCGTGTACGCGGGCGACCTGCAGACACGAATGCCGTCCGAAAAATCTTTCATTCAAAGATCTAGAACAGAAGTGCTCGAGTTCTGTCCGCAATAGAAACCCTCGAGGTCTTCTGTTCGCAGCAGAGACGCTCGAGGTCTTCTGTTCGCAGTAGAATGCCTTCTGATCCGTTACAGCAATAAATGCTCAACGTTCTTCTCTTTTAATGCTGCGTTAAATGGACAGTTTATGGACGATTCAATGCCCAATGGACTAGTCATTGATGTCCAACGTTCAGGTTAATTAACACCCAATTTAACACACAACAAATCCTCCTATAAAAGGCTGGCAGGTGGTTTGCAACAAGACACAACACACAATACATTCCTCACGTTTTCTTGAGCTAAAAAACACTTCCAGCTACTCCGAAATTTCCTAAGTGTTCTGCTATTGTTCCAGTTCGCCGGGACTTTCGTTTGTGTGCTCAAACGATCGTTCGTTAGCCACCGTATCCTGGGAAACGGTCGTTGAAACTGCTCCATCTTATTTCTATTTTCTTTTAGCTATTTTATTAATTAATTTTATTTAATTAATATTTCTTTTTTTTTCTGAAACACACCCAACAATCTTAAAACGTATTCGGTGATTGTTCTACTTCGGTAAACAATCCTAAAACGTATTTTCCTTAGTTGTTGTATTGCGGTAAACAATCTATAAACGTAGTTTGTCACTTCGTTGAACGAACTTATTTTTTGTGTTTTCGGAAAACGTAGAAAACGTTATAATGGCTTCGCAAGAAATTGGAAATGTTGGTGGGCAGAACGTGCCAAACGACAATCACTCTGAAAGTGGAGCACCGGTGAACAATGGTTCACAACGCGGTGCATCTACTTTGGGCAACCAAGGGGCAATCCCTATGGTTACCGTGCCGAGCACCTCTGTGGAGAAACCCGAAAAATTTAACTGGTTAAACTTCAAGAGGTGGAAGCAAAAGATGCTATTCTATCTCACTACTCTCGGTCTTGCAAGGTTCTTGACCGAAGATGCACCGGTAGCAACCGGGAGTGAGGTGGATGCGCAATCTTTCAACGCGGTTGAAGCTTGGAAGCATTCTGACTTCCTTTGCCGAAACTATGTGTTGAACGGGCTGCATGATGCTTTGTACGACGTGTATACCAAATTAGCTACGGCTAAGGAGCTATGGAATGCTGTGGACCACAAATATAAAAGCGAGGATTTTAAAATGGTGGATTCGAAGACGGTCTTGAGTCAAGTTGAGGAAATGCAAATGATCTTCAACGAAATTCGAGATGAAGGAATGACAGTTAGTGAGTCTTACCAAGTGGCGTCAATTATCCATTTATTGCCGCCGGCTTGGAAGGATTTCAAGAACTACCTTAAGCACAAGCGAAAGGAAATGAACTTGGAGCAATTGATCCTCCGTCTGCAGATTGAAGAGGATAACCGGAAGAACGATGGGAAACTCCCAATCGTTAACGGCGCCAAGGCCAACGTGGTGGAGCATGCAAAAGGCTCCAAAAATAAAAATAATGGGAAGAGCAAGCTCGGTCCCAAGGGAGGCGTTTCCAAGACAAAGTTCAACGGAAAATGCTTCAATTGCAACAATAACGGACACAAGTCCGCGGATTGCAAGGCACCAAAGAGGAAGAAAGATTCTCACGTGAACTTGGTGCAAGGTGGGCAAAAGGATGAAGACATCATCCTTGCGGCTGTGGTGACCGAGGTCAACCTCGTTGGATCCAATTCCAAGGAGTGGTTCGTGGACACCAGTGCAACCCGACATATTTGCTCAAACCGGGAGTTATTCACTACTTTTGAGCCATCAAATGGTGAGAAGGTGTGGATGGGAAACTCGGCTCATTCCGCCGTTAAAGGTGTGGGCAAGGTGGTCCTGAAGATGACTTCGGGCAAGAAGCTGACTCTAAACCAAGTGCTGTTCATTCCGGAAATACGCAAAAACCTGATCTCCGGTTCTTTGTTGAACAAGCATGGCTTTCGCATGGTTTTTGAGTCGGACAAACTAGTTTTGTCTAAATCGGGAATGTATGTGGGCAAAGGATATGCATGTGATGGGCTGTTTAAGCTCAATGTAACGACTATTATTAATAAAAATAATAATAAAATCCCTTCTGCTTACTTGCTTGAGTCTTCTAATGTGTGGCATGGTAGACTAAGACATGTTTATTTTAATTCTATACGTAAATTAATTAACATGGAGCACATTCCTAAATTCACAATCGATGTGAAGCACAAATGTGAAGTTTGTGTAGAGGCAAAACTAACGAAAATGTCTTTCAAATCGGTTGAAAGAAAAACGGAACCACTTGAATTAATTCATAGTGACGTTTGTGATTTTAAATCAATACAAACACGTGGCGGTAATAAATACTTTATTACTTTTATCGATGATAGCACTCGCTACAGCTATGTTTATTTATTAAAAAATAAACACGAAGCAATCGATAAATTCATTCTTTATAAGAATGAAGTGGAAAACCAACTTGATCGACGGATTAAAGCGGTTAGAAGTGATCGAGGTGGTGAGTATGAAGCACCAATTGATGACTTTTGCGCGAGCGTGGGTATAGTACATGAATGTACCGCACCCTATTCACCTCAATCAAACGGTGTTGCCGAACGAAAGAATCGCACATTGAAAGATATGATGAATGCGATGCTAGTAAGTTCGGGCCTGTCACAAAATATGTGGGGCGAAGCAGTCTTGTCAGGCAATTACCTTTTAAATAAGGTTCCCCGGAAAAAACATGATAAAACTCCGTACGAGTTGTGGAAAGATAGACGGCCTTTCTATCAATATTTAAAAGTGTGGGGGTGTCTGGCAAAGGTGCTTGTACCAACACCTAAGAAAATAAAAATAGGTCCAAAAACGGTGGATTGTATTTTTATTGGATATGCACAAAATAGTATTGCTTATCGGTTTTTAGTGTACGATTCGAATAATCTGGATGTACATAAAAATACAATAATTGAATCAAGGAATGCATCATTCTTTGAAGACGTATTTTCATGCAAGTCCAACGAAGGACCAAGCACGTCAAAACGAACATTTGACGTAGCTATGGAAAATACTAGCGAGGGCTTCGGAGAAGAACCCGAACCCAGACGTAGCAAACATGCTAGAATTGAAAAATCCTTCGGACCGGATTTTCTCACCTACTTGGTAGAAGTTGACTCGGATATTCTAACATGTATGGTAGAAAATGAACCGGATTTTCTAACATGTTTGGTAGAAAATGAACCACGGACTTATACGGAAGTCGTGACGTCTACCGAAGGTCCTATGTGGAAAGAAGCCATCAAAAGTGAGGTGGATTCCATCCTTAAAAATCACACATGGGAATTGGTTGATTTTCCTCCGGGAAAAAAACCTTTGGGATCCAAGTGGATTTTTAAACGGAAAATGAAACCTGACGGTTCCATCGATAAGTACAAGGCCAGACTTGTAATCAAAGGATACAAGCAACGTGAGAGCCATGATTACTTTGACACGTATTCTCCTGTGACGAGAATAAATTCCATTAGGATGATACTAGCAATTGCCGCATTGCGGAAATTGGAAGTTCATCAAATGGACGTAAAAACCGCTTTTCTAAATGGCGATATAGACGAAGAAATCTATATGGAACAGCCCGAGAGATTTCGTGTTCCTGGCCGAGAAAGGAAAGTGTGTAAATTAATTAAATCATTGTATGGATTGAAACAAGCCCCTAAACAATGGAACAAAAAGTTCGATCATGCAATGTTAATTAATGGGTTTAAAATAAACGAAAGTGACAAATGCGTCTATGTGAAGAGCACAGTAGACGGCTATGTCATTTTATGTTTATACGTGGATGATATACTCATCGTGGGTAGCAATAATCTAATGATTAATTCTACCAAAAGCATGTTAAATTCTAAATTTGATATGAAGGATATGGGGCTGGCCGATTTAATCCTTGGGATTAAAATAATTAGAGGACCAGACGGTCTTACGCTAAGCCAATCCCATTACGTTGATAAAATCCTTACGAAATTTAATAAGGATGATTATCAAGAGGCAAGGACTCAATTAGATAAAAACGTACAACTTACCAAAAATCGTGGAGAGTGTATTTCTCAAGTAGAATACGCTAGGATTATTGGAAGCTTGATGTATCTAATGAGTTGTACCAAGCTTGATATTGCCTTTGTGGTTAGCAAGCTGAGTAGATATACTAGCAACCCCGGTGATGAACAGTGGAAGGCAATAGTAAGGGTTTTGAGGTATTTACGTAAAACCCAAAACCTTGGACTGCACTATGGAAGATATCCAGCTGTACTTGAAGGGTATAGCGACGCTAGTTGGATATCCGATATTAAGGACTCAAAGTCCACAAGTGCATATGTTTTCACTTTGGGAGGTGCAGCCGTGTCATGGAAATCCTCAAAACAAACGTTAATAGCTAGATCCACGATGGAGTCTGAGCTAATAGCCTTGGATAAGTGCAGTGAAGAGGCTGAATGGCTACGCCATTTTCTCGAGGATATTCCAAGTTGGGAAAAGCCTGTCCCTCCAATATGCATACATTGCGATTGTCAAGCGGCAATTGAAAGGGTACAGAGCAATATGTACAATGGTAAGTCTAGACACGTTTGTCGTAGACATAACACCATTAAACAACTCCTCACAACGGGTGTTATCACTGTTGACTACGTGAAGTCAAAGGATAACATAGCGGATCCGCTAACCAAGGCATTGGATAGAGAATTGTTGGAGAAGTTGTCACGAGGAATGGGACTAAAGCCCGTGAATCGAAAAGTTCTATAGTGGATACCCAACCTAGTTGGTCCTAGGTTCAAAAGGGACAACTAAATTATAGAGCGAATGATGGTCACTGGGGGGTCCCGGACTCCTACCCACTCCTCGTTAAAACAGTGACTCCCGCACGAGGTTAGCAAAAATGTTTGCTTTAATGATTCTAAAATGTTGATCTACTCGATAACATTGGAAGAGTATGAGGGATACTCATGAAAGAATCACCTATGTGAGAGAGAAGAGGGCCGCTTCAAAGGAGAATTGTATAGGCTCAATTCTTTAGAAACTCTTGCAGAATCAGGACGGTGACCCATGGCCAAAACGGGCACACCCATGAGAACGGAACAAAGTTGGAAGATTCTTGTGTAAAGATAAGTCAATGTTTACACGACGGCAGTATAGTTCAAGGACATCGAGTCTACTAGACAGCCAGTAAATAAACGTGTCTTTACAATGGAAGGTTCAAAGGATAAAACCTACCTCTCCGTATGCAAGGATCATCCGGTGAACAAAACGTGTCCTCCTATCTTCGTGTCTTTTTAAGTCTCGAAAATCGATTTTCATTCATGTGGGGGGTTGTTGGAAAATATGTTAAAAATTGCATTAAATGGTCTTTTTGGGACAATTATTTGAGTGGGGTCCACTTCCGATTTGGTCGGGTTAAAGAGGTGTCGGATAGTCCTTGTTAAGGGCTACAATTCGATATATGGTACGCTCAAAACGGATAACGGGTGAATGAGAAATTGATTCTCGAAGTTCACTCGTTGAAATGGAAAAACTGGGAAAATGATGAATTTCTAGTGTGTTTTATCCCACACCGGAAAACTCAAGGGATTTTTACCCCCTTATAAAGGGAAGCCTCTTTTAAGGAGTTAAGATTCCTAAAGGTAAAGACTCTCTCTTACGCGCAGGGGGGGGGGGGGTGCCGATCAAATCTCCGTAACGGAGAAGAAAAACCGCGCAACAGAAGGCTTCTGATCCGTTACAGCAACAAATGCCCAACGTTCTTCTCTTTTAATGCTGCATTAAATGGACAGTTTATGGACGATTCAATGCCCAACTGACTGGTCATTGATGTCCAACGTTCAGGTCGATTAACACCTCATTTAACACACAACAAATCCTCCTATAAAAGGCTGGCAGGTGGTTTGCAACAAGACACAACACACAATACATTCCTCACGTTTTCTTGAGCTAAAAAACACTTCCAGCTACTCCGAAATTTCCTAAGTGTTCTGCTTGTTCCAGTTTGCTGGGACTTTCGTTTGTGTGCTCAAACGATCGTTCGTTAGCCACCGTATCCTAGGAAACGGTCGTTGCAACGCTCCTACCACCGTGGGATGCGACGAATACGTTTTAAGGACATCGTGCGTAGCACGAACTCTGGCTAAAAACTGCTCCATCTTGTTTCTATTTTCTTTTAGCTATTTAATTAATTAATTAATTTTATTTAGTTAATATTTCTTCGTTTTTTTCCGAAACACTCTCAACAACCAATACACAATAATAGTGTGGCACAGAAAAAATGTTATCTGTAGGTAAAAACCGTATCAATATCTTTTGTAGGTAAAATTAGGCCATAAATAGAAAAAACAATATTTTAAAGACAACAAATGTTTGGCACACATGAAAAATATTTCAGACACGGTAAAATATTATACACTTTTTGTGTGATAGATTTTTTTATGTAAAAGCGAATTTTTAGACTAGTATTTTTGTTTGTGCCCAAAGTTAACAAAAAATATGTGCACAAAGTAGTACTTTTTTTACCCTGGCCGAAACATTTTTGTGTGTATGTGACATTAGTTTTCCGTAAAAATGTACGTAGTATTTCTTCTATCAACATTTTTTTCTATGACCAAACTTTACAAAAATATTTGTAAAATATTGATACGGTCAAAAGTTGAAAATGTATACAAAAGTTGCACATTTTTTATGTTGCATGAAATTGTTATTTTTATGTGCTAGACATTTATTATTTATAAAATTAGATTTTGCGAGTAATATTTTATCTTCATCTAACTTTATAAAAATGGTAGTACGGTGCAAAATTTTTAAAAAATGTATAAAAAACTACTCCCTCCGTCCCATTTTACTTAGCCAAACTTGACTTTTCAAGTTAATGACATCTAACTTTGATCGATTATATCTTTATATAGACAAAGTATTAATAATATGAAAATGATATGCAAATGTTCTTTGTTAAAAATACTAGTAAATAATTGGTTTAAATACTAGTAAATACTAGTAATAATATGTAAAATTATTAAATTTTGCATAAATATATTAGTTTAAATAATTGGTCAAAGTTTAGTACCATTGACTGGAAAAGTCAAGGATCACTAAGTAAATTGGGACGGAGGGAGTACAATTTTAGCATGCATGATTTAGGGAAAAGCGTGGTGAAACATATTTTTACTGGGACTAAACCGTTTTTATGTTGTCTATTTAAATCTTGTCTTATTTGATCTAGTAAACATCTCATGTACAAATATTTAATTAAAGAAGTTGTCCTAAGTAGGAATAAAAACGTTTGTGAGCTCTAAAATAGGATTATCATGTTTTGACATTACTTGACCTTGAACATTTTAAGTTTAACAATAATGACTTCAATTTAGAGAATTAAAACATGATGGTGCTATTTTGGAATTCTACAACGTTTTTACAGTTTTTTAGAAATTTTCTTATTTCAATATTATTTAAGTTTGATCTGATCTAGCATGATATATTTAAGTATGATGTCGTCTTGTTTGAGAGTGAAAAGCAATTCATTTAATGTATTCCAAGAAGGAAGAAGAAACAAGAAAAACAAAAACAAATAGAAAACGTACAAGAAAATGCTAAAAGGAAAATAAAAAATTGAAGAAAGAATAGGGAAATGGGATTATGGGAACACAATAGATATAAAATAGAGTCAAATATTTAGGAAAAAATACAAATCGTTGGATGGCTAGGATGAAAAGAAAAAGTAAAGATAACAAATTAGTGGTGCGAGAAAGAGAGAAAAAAAAAGAAAAATAATACGGAGTACTCCCTCCGTCCCGCTAACAATGGGACAAGAGGGAGTGACACGCAAATCAATAAAAAGTGATTTATGTGGTTGATGTTGAATTGATAAAGTAAGAATAAAGTAAGAATGATTTAGAGTCACACAAACTTTACCAAATTTGGTATGAGACAATCTCAGTGGGACGGACCGATAAGGTAAAATGGGACAATCATAGCGGGACCGAGGTAGTATAAAATAACAATCACATGAGTGGAGCCGTGGTGTGTGCTACAGAGAAGAACAAAACGGAAAGAGAAAAAAAATGTTAAAATCCTCCGTACCACCAACTTGCTGTAGGAGTAGGGCCATTAACTATCCGAGCCCGAACATCCAAAGCTCGAGTTCGGCTCGATAAGGAATTAGTGGTGTTCCGGTTCGAGCTCGAAACTCGGCGAGCTTTACAAATGAGGTTCGTGTTCGGCTCGATAGGCATTCGATGTTCGATCCGAACGCTCGATAAGCTCGATAAATATGCTCGAATTTAAAATGTTAGGTGATGTTCGTTAATAGGCTCGTCCTCGAATGGTTCGACAAGTATTCAATTCTTTAATAATCATATTTAAATTCATAAAATAATACTAATTATATTTATTTTTTTAATTATATTTATAATTTTAGGGTGTTCGATAGGCTCGAGTTCGAACCGAGCTGAATACTACTATGTTTGAGCTCGGCTCGATTAATTTTTCGAACTTAAAATTCAGCTCGGGTTCGCGTTCGAAAGCTCGTTAAGCCCGGCTCGTTAGGTTCGAAACCGATCTCAAACTCGAACAGTTCGATAAAAGATCGGTTCGCTAACAGCCCTATGTAGGAGGTTGTTCTCCGGTCACATGATTTATACGGAGTATGATTTGTTAGGAATCCGGACCGGCTTAGACCTCAATCACCACAAAGCCCAAAGGCTTGCTCACACTCACCACCAGAGTTACAACCAGGGAAGACGAAGGGCGACAGCCAACAAACCCTCACACTCAGAACCCAGACCCCAGTCCAGAAGCCCCACCGGAGGAGTAAACAACCCACCACACTACCAGACTAGAGTGAAGACCCCAATAGGAACCCCAAGGTCTCACCGGAGCATAGCCGGAGCTAAAACTCAGAAGAAACCGGAACTCTCTCACTCTAGGTCTAGGATAACAGAACGGGAGCTTCATCGGATAGAGAGAAGCACTACGAAAAAATTCGCTTGTAGTCACCGGACCGTAGTCACGGATTTGGTCCGTGACTAGTTAGTCACGGTTCTAATCACGGTTTAGTCACGGAACGTTTAAAAAAAAATAGTCACGGATTTGGTCGTGACTACGTCCGTGACTATAGTTAGTCACGGATGTAGTCCGTGACTAAAGTGTTCCGGCCAACCCAATTTCGCCTCCGGCGGGATTTTTTTTAAATTTAAAATTAGTCACGGATGGTTCCGTGACTAGTGCTGTGACTACAGTTAGTCACGGATACGTCCGTGACTAATTCCGTGACAAGTGCAAAATTGATTTTTTCAACGTTCCAAATTTAAAGTGCTCTGACAAATCGTACCAAAAATGTGTAGTCACGGACACATCCGTGACTACAAGTTCTATATATGCAGCATCCGCTTCATTCAAGAAAATCACACCATCTACTCCAGATAGAATTCCAGATAGAATTGAAGGATGTAATCTACCCATCTCATATCATTTTTCCTGTTTATGCAGATAAGGTATGTAATTTGAATTACGTATTTTTTGTATGAATTAGTTGGTTCATTTTAGCTACTACATTAGTTAAATTAATACTTAATTATTAATTAACGAAATAAATTCCTTAAATTTAGTTACGTTAAACGTAGGTGTAATTTAAACATATAGGGTTAATTAAGTTGTATTTTATTAATTAAAATTACGTAAATTAGTTAAATATGTAAATTAGTTAAATACATATGTAAGTATATTATTAAATATAATATTGGCAATACATATGTTATTAATTTTAAAATATAGGGTTAAGATTACGTAAATTAGTTAAATACGTATGTAAGTATATATGATTAAATATATTTTAAATGCATATTATTAATATTAGTTAAATGTAAGTATTATTTAATTCATATTACTTACTTATATATATATATATATATATATATATATATGATTAAATATAAGTATATGATTTCTTTATATTGGCAATTATTGTTAATTAAGGCGGCCTAATTTAGGATTAATAATGATTTAAATTAGGGTTAGTTAATTTAATTTAAATGTGTTTATTATATATATATGCTCAAATTATTGGATTTGCTCATATTATTTAATTTAGTAAATTGTTAAATGTGCATTATTAATAAGATTAAGATGTTGATAATTTTAGTATTGTGGATTAAATTAATGTCATTAACGTATTGTGCATGTTTATAGTTTAATAATATTAATTATTGGACATTAGTTAATTTTAAGGGAATTTTAGTGAATTTTAGTGAAATTTTAGGCAATTAGTTAATTTTATGGGAATTAGATAATTTTAAGGGAATTTTAGGGAATTAGTTAATTTTAAGTGAATTTTAGTGAATTTTAGTGAAATTTAAGGAAACCAGTTAATTTTAAGGGAATTTTAGGGAATTAGTTAATTTTAAGTGAATCTTAGTCAATTTTAGTGAAATTTAAGGAAACTAGTTAATTTTAAGGGAATTAGTTAATTTTAAGGGAATTTTAGGGAATTAGTTAATTTTAAGTGAATTTTAGTGAAATTTAGTGAAATTTAAGGAAATTAGTTAATTTTAAGGGAATTAGTTAATTTTAAGGGAATTTTAGGGAATTAGTTAATTATAAGGAAATTTTAGTGAAATTTAGTGAAATTTAAGGGAATTAGTTAATTTTAAGTGAATTTTATGAATTTTAGTGAAATTTAAGGAAACTAGTTAATTTTAAGGGAATTAGTTAATTTTAAGGGAATTTTAGGGAATTAGTTAATTTAAAGAGAATTTCAGTGAAATTTTGTGAAATTTAATATATTAATAATACTCCACATATGTTGGTAATGTTTATAATTTAGAGTTTTTAACCTGTATAATTTTTTTATTATAATATTCAGGCATAATGTATAGACAAAATAGAATTTGGATGTATGATAAACATCCGGCTTATATGAGTGGTGATATGGGTTACCACTCTAACTCCGGTTATGGTGCTATATGCCATGCCTGCAATAGGGTCGACATTCGGATCTCTGTCGTCTGATATACTCAATCAATTTCAGTCATCCGGTGGAGGCAACCGAGAAGGCAGCCGAGGAGGCAGCCGAGGAAGCAACCGAGGAAGCAACCGAGGAGGCAACCGAGGAGGCAACCGAGGCAGCCGAGGAGGTACCCGACCCTTGGACACCGTGGATGCAGAAGAGGATCATCATCGTGACTATGATGATAATGATGACGCATATGATTATGATGATTCTAATTTTTATCATAATGGAGTCCGATGTACGGGCATGCAATTACATAATATTGTTTAATATTGTATGAATTTTGTTTTTATAATTCAGTCTGTAATAACATTTTTTATGTTTAAGATTGTATGGAATTTATTTTTATTCTAATTGCTTTAAAGTAAAATTAAAATAATTTTTTATTTTTTTATTTAAAATTGATTTTTTTTTAAAATCAAAAATATTAGTCACGGACTAAATCCGTGACTACATTTTAATCCGGAATAAATTCAATTTTCATTTTTTTATTTTATTTTATTTAAAATCTATTTTTTAAAAAAACAAAAAACATTAGTCACGGACCAAATCCGTGACTACGTTTTAATCCGGAATAAATTCAATTTTTTTTAAATTAAACATAGTCACGGATACATGTTCGTGACTAATTGCGGGCTTTTTAAAAAACGTTAGTCACGGACACGTCCGTGACTACCACAAAAAATAAAAAAATTTAAATTAAACTTAGTCACGGCTCTTGTCCGTGACTAACATAAAAAAAATTTAAATTAAAAGTAGTCACGGATCTGGTCCGTGATAACGCGCCGGAGGGCTAATTCCGGTCAAGATGTAGTCACGGATCGAGTTTCGTAACTAATCCGTGACTACACTTAGTCACGGCCAATGTTCCGTGACTACGTTCTAGTCACGCGGAATTAGTCACGGAACTAGTCACGGACAAAATCCGTGACTAAATGTGTTAGTCACGGACTTTTTACACTACAGTCCGTGACTAAGTCCGTGACTACATGCAATTTTTTTTGTAGTGAAGGAGGAGCGTATGAAATAGGAGGTTCCAGAAGAACCGGAAAAATATATCAAAGGGCCACAAACGGAACGGGCTGGGTAGAATACAAATAGGGGGAGTGGGCTTGGTCGGGTAGACAACCCAAATTGGGCCAGGGCAATAAATAGGAGACCAACTCCTTAAATGAGGTGGACCAAAGGCAACTCAATAATGGCCCAGTGAGGTGGACCAATACCAACTACAATATCCACCTTATTGGTCCCCCTGGTGGTGTAGAGCACAACGTGAAAGAGAGTATCATCATCGCCGGGTTTTCTTGTTTTTCAGTTCTTATCTAGCCACAATCTAAATTAAGAATACGTTTACAAGACAACAGTTTTTCAAAAGTGAGACATTTAGTCCCCATATCAGCAGTGTTAAATTCAGAAGGTATCTTGGACAGCTTTATCCAACCTGCATCCACAATATTCCTTATAAAATGAAACCTGGCATCAATTTGCTTTGTCCTGTCATGGAATACAAGATTTTTTCTCAATTGGATAACAGACTGTCTATCAGAGTAGACTGTCACAACCTGCTTAAGAAAACCAATTTCAGTTAGTATGCGTTTCAGCCAAATGGCCTCTTTAAAGGCTTCAGTGGCTGCCACGTATTCAGATTCAGTAGTGGACAGTGCAACAATAGGTTGTAGCTGGGATTTCCAACTCATGCAGGAACCACAAAGAGTAAAAATGTAGGAAGTAGTGGTCTTTCTATTGTCCCTATCATTTGCATAATTGGAGTCAACATAGCCAATAAGTAAAATGCCAGTTTCAGTTTTAGAAAACACAAGACCATGAGAAGAAGTACCCTTAAGGTATCTAAGAAGCCATTTAAGGGCAGTCCAGTGAGACATACCAGAGTTTGCCATATATCTACTTAAGTAACTAACAACATAAGTTATATCAGGTCTTGTGCTTACCATGAGATACATGACTCACCCTATAGCACTGGAGTAGGGTACAAACTTCATCCTATCTATCTCAGGAGCAGTCCTTGGGGACTGGTCCTTGCTTAGCACAAAGTGGGGTGCTAAAGGAACATTTACAGACTGGGCAGAGTAAAGATTAAACTTTTTCAGGACCTTATCTAGATAGGAGGTTTAGTTCAGGGTAAGGGTACATCTACTCCTATCCCTAATTATATTAATCCCTAGGATCCTCTTGGCATCTCTAAGGTCCTTCATAGCAAAGTTTTCACAGAAGCACTTTTGAACAGTCTTAATAGCATTCACAGAGGGGCTAATGATAAGCATGTCATCAACATAGATTAACAAGAAAACAGGTACAGAAGCAGTATTCTTAAAATACAAGCAAGGATCAGCATCAGACCTTTTGAAACTCAGAGAAGACATACACTGGTCAAACTTTATGTTCCATTGTCTGGGAGACTGTTTCAGGCCATAGTGGGCCTTTTTAAGTAAACAGACATGACTGGGGTTCTTAGGGTCTATGAAACCCTCAGGCTGGGTCATGTATATCTGTTTATCTAGGTCATCATGCAGAAAAGAAGTGGTAACATCCATCTGCTTCATCTCCCAGTCATTATGGGCAACTAGGGCGAGCATCATCCTAATTTTGGTGAATTTTACTACTAGAGCAAAAATTTCAGCATAGTCTACCCCTTCCTTTTAAGTGAAACCTTTATCCATTAACCTAGCTTTAAACCTAATGTTATTAGGTTCTTCTTTAACTTTGAAAAGCCATTTGCACTCAACAACAAAACAATTAGGAGTCCTAGGAACTAGGGTCCTGGTTTTATTCAACATAAGAGAATCTATTTCACTTTGCATAGCACTTAGCCAATTTTTAGATTCTCTAGAGGCAAGGGCTTCCTTGTAGGTTTTAGGTTCATTCAACTCAAGAGTTTCAAAAACAAAGAAGGCAAACAGAGAAGTATCATAGAGGTGAAAAGCATAGTCAGTCATGCTATCAGAAATCTTCTTTATGTTTCTTCTAGCCCTATCTCTGGCTAACTGATAATCAACTAGACTGTCATTCTCATGGATTTCACCAAGTTCATCATTATCAGCAAAATCAGATTGAACAATCACATCATGCAAACCTTCAATACTATTACCAGATTCAGTGGACTGCTCCACCTCAATGGAGGTGGAGGGGGTTACATGCATAGTGTTGGAAAGGTCAAGATTATCAGGATGTTCAAATTCATTGAACAGAGGTGTAGTAGCAGTTTGGACAGGCTCCACCTCACTTGGAGGGGTGTCTTTAGGTTCACTTTCAGGATCAGTCACAGTTTTAACTACGCAGGGAATATCAGTTTCATTGAAAACAACATTTCTACTGATTCTGACTTTAAAACCAGTCTGATTCCTATCCCAAACTCTATATCCTTTAACACCTTCAGGATAACCTAAGAAAATGCATTTCTTAGACCTAGGGTTAAGTTTGTCAGTCTGTTGGTGTACATAGGCAGCACATCCAAACACTTTTAAGTTTGACAGGTCAAGGGGTTTCTTAAAGAAGACAGACTCAGGACACTTACCTTCTAAAGGTACAGAGGGGGGTCTGTTTATCAGGTAGGCTGCAATGTTCACAGCCTCTCCCCAAAACTTCTTAGGGAGACCAGAAGTGGCTAACATACTCCTAACCTTGTCTAGGAGGGTCATATTCATTCTTTCAGCCAAACCATTCTGTTGGGGAGTATAGGGCACAGTTTTGTGTCTCCTAATCCCACACTCGGTACACAGTCTATCCATATCCTTATTGCAGAATTCTAGTCCATTGTCAGTTCTAAGGGTTTTAACCTTACATCCAATTTGATTTTCTACCATAATTTTCCACTCTTTAAATCTATTATACACGTCAGACTTATTTTCTAACAGACAGACCCAAACTTTTCTAGAAAAATCATCAATTATGGACAGAAAATACCTCCTACCCCCATGGGTAGGGACACTGGAGGGACTCCACACATCAGCATGTATGTAGTCAAGGACAGCTTTAGACTTAGGCTCACTAGAATAGCTAGACACAGGAAACTGGACCCTATGTTGTTTACCTAAGACACAACCCTCACAGAATGGTATAGGTGACACCAAGTCAGTTCCAAAACACCCAGTTTTTTGCAAAATGTTCAAACCTTTATTACTCATATGACCAAGTCTTTGGTGCCAAAGCACAGACTTATCGGTGAGTACATCATTAGCATTACCTTTATTACTCATATGACCCAGTTTAGCATGAACAACATAGAGGTTGTTTTCTTTTAAAGCTTTGAACAGAACAAGAGAGTTTTTCAAAATCTTCATACACGCATTCCCCCATTTACCCTTAAGACCACATTCTTCAAAAGCAGAAACAGAAAGCAGGTTGTGCCTAAGATCAGGGACATGTCTAACATTTTTTAATTTGAAAACAGTTCCATTTTCAAACTTAAGACTTATGTCACCCACACCATGGACCTTACACTTCTTATTGTCATCCGCTCTCTTCAAGTCCGGCCCAACTCTTTCTTCAAAATGACTAAGTGGAAGATCCGCCCTCTTCATAACAAAGACGCTTCTCTTGCCCTTGTCATCAAACTCCATTTTGGTGACCACATCTTGCATGTCCATCTCGTATACACTTCTCACCCTCTTGCCTCCAATATCCTTATCCGGGGTTTGAATGCCATCAACAAATTCCTTTGTTAGATGGTTCATATTTAGAACGAAAGGATATGTAGACTCCTTGGGCGCTAGGGACACATAACCAGAATCACAAGTACTATAAGAAGCAAACAGATTTTTAAAAGGAGTCATGTGGTAGGTACAATCTGAATCCATTAACCATTCAAGTTCAGTTAGGTTGCTTAGGACATAATTAACCTAATCACAGACCATGAACACTTCTTCACTAATTTCCTTATTGGTCACAGAGTTGGCCTGTTCATTTCTTTTGGGTTGGGTACAATCCTTTATGAAATGACCTGGGTTCCCAAAGTTATAACACACTCTTTTCTTAGACTTATACCTTTTCTTACCAGGTTGTCTACTATTCTTATCTTGATTGTCCTTTTTAGAGTGTCTAGACCTGCTTTTAGACCTTCCTCTAACAAACAGAGCTTCCCTAGATTCCCTATGATGACTCCTAGAGTGTTTTAAGTCCAGTTCTTTACTTCTCAGGCCATTAATGACAATATCTAGAGTTATGTCATCCCTCCCATACTTAATGGCTGACTTAACATCATTATAGGAATCAGGTATAACATTGAGTAAAACTATTGCAGTGTAGTCATCTATATGTTTATCCCCAGCCTGCTTAATGTTTTGGATTAGCTTATTAAAAGCATCTAAGTTTTCATCAATATCTTTTGTTAGGTCAAGTCTGAACCTAAAAAATTTTTCCAACAAAAAGAGTTTACCAGGAAGGGAAGTATCAGTATATAGAGACTCAAGTTTATCCCAGAGGGCTTTAGCAGACTCAATAACTCCAACCTTTCCAAGGACAGAGTCAGACAAGTTTAAATATATGGTTGAGCAGGCTGTTTCAGTCATTTCAACTTGTTTAGGTTTATCCTAAGTTTCTAAGTATTGTCCAGTAACAGCTCTATACACTTTCTGTTGAATTAACACACATTTTATTTTCTGTTTCCAAATATCAAAATCAGTCTTACCATTAAAAGGCATCATACCATACTGGTTTGAA
This sequence comes from Cuscuta europaea, assembly GCA_945859875.1. Lineage (NCBI taxonomy): Eukaryota > Viridiplantae > Streptophyta > Magnoliopsida > Solanales > Convolvulaceae > Cuscuta > Cuscuta europaea. Next base: position 1,569,933 of record CAMAPE010000058.1, read on the forward strand.
GCCATGATAAACAACAAGCACACACAGTTAATGAGCCAAATGTAATGCAGAAGCCTAGCTCTAGGAGGTTAGGCTGCGGACTAAGGGACCACGCAGATCTGGGGCCACTAAGGTGGTTGGTAGGGAATCCCCTTGCCCTAACCTCAGGTGCCTTAGCCAACTAGGGTTTTACAGCCACAGTATTACAATGGATCAAAAACTATCAACTCATGTAAAGAAGTATACTGAAAACAGATAACCACAAACAACAGAGAGCCAACAAACAAGTAGGAATCACAAAGGTGCTCAGATAATATCACAGACAACGGTGGGCTAAGTTCGACACATATTAGCACCACCCATGCACTAGTTCAACAAACCTAGGGTTTCTGCAGATATGTCTAGACAGACTCTACACATGCAACGGTTAAAAAACTAGGGTTTCTAACTGGCAGTTCCTCAACCTAGGGTTTCAGAAACTACCCATGCATCACAGAAGCCGGTGGCACTCCGGCAGCCCAAGGTTTAGGGTTTCAGCGTTATACCCGAGCGGGTGTCACTGAGAGACAACCCGACTTACCTTCTCCTATGGAGTCTCCAGGCGTTACCAGTGTGGGAGTTCTCCGGTGAGCTTTCGGTGTCAGAGAGAGGCAGCAACGTCCAGGCTCTGATACCACTGTTAGGAATCCGGACCGGCTCAGACCTCAATACCCACAAAGCCCAAAGACTTGCTCACACTCACCACCAGAGTTACAACCAGGGAAGACGAAGGGCGACAGCCAACAAACCCTCACACTCAGAACCCAGACGCCAGCCCAGAAGCCCCACCGGAGGAGTAAACAACCCACCACACTACCAGACTAGAGTGAAGACCCCAATAGGAACCCCAAGGTCTCACCGGAGCATAGCCGGAGCTAAAACTCAGAAGAAACCGACACTCTCTCACTCTAGGTCTAGGGTAACAGAACGGGAGCTTCATCGGATAAAGAGAAGGAGGAGCGTATGAAATAGGAGGTTCCAGAAGAACCGGACAAATATATCAAAGGGCCACAAACGGAACGAGCTGGGTAGAATACAAATAGGGGGAGTGGGCTTGGTCGGGTAGACAGCCCAAATTGGACCAGGGCAATAAATAGGAGACCAACTCCTTAAATTAGGTGGACCAAAGGCAACTCAGGAATGGCCCAGTGAGGTGGACCAATACCAACTACATGATTATTTAGATGATTTTTTATGATAATAGACGGGCTTATTTGATTCTTTTTTCAAATTCAAATATAGTACTTCATATTGTCGATCTGGATCTTTGTAATATGATTTGATTTGAATCTTTTTAACATGATCTTATCTTATCCAAATGGTCTTTTTATTTTTTCGTTTTTATCTGATTTGATATGAATTTTTATGATATCATATCCACTCTGTATGATCGAATCTAATTTGAATAAAACAAGAATAAGTAATAAGCAATCGGAATAAGATGAAAATAATGGCTCTATAGTTAGACTTCAAAGAAATCTGAAAGGATGTCTGAGTGAAGGCTTTAAGGTACGTTATAATATGTACGAGTATATCAAAATGTATTTCAGTACAATTATCCCTTAAATGATCACTTTTTTTTGTTCTATTTAGTTATAGTTTTGTATTTGCCCAACTAAAAGGTAAGTAATATTCATGCCATTCTTTCAAGTAATAATAAAATAATAATGCAATTAAATTAAACAGATATTTAGTCAACTAAACAAAACCATAGGTCTGATCGATCGATCATATTTAAAAATCAAAAGTCCAAAGTATTTAATCTGTAAATGCTGTAATCTTTGTTATTCAAACAAATAAATATGGTGTTAAACCTTTTTTGATCGTACACATTACACAGACGGTATATCCTAGCTTAGCCATGAATTACACAGCAGTGACAGTAACTTTTTGGCCAGCATCGCAATGACCAGGAATGCCACAAATGTAATAGCTGCTTCCACTACTCAATGTAACTTGATCATGTCCTGAATTTAACGTCGTCCCCACCGGCGTGCATGAGTCATAGTTTTCCTTGCTCACAATTACCACGTTGTGTACTGCCGGGTCGTAATTAAACACTGTGATTGAAATTTGTGCAGAGGAGTGAATTAACTATAATCATAAATTATTTTACTTAAAAAGATAGACAAAGTTTTAAGGAACACAACTAAGACAAATGAGGTTGATTTTTAGTAGTTTAGTATTGAAAAGCTTGTACACTTTGGGAGTTTGGAGGAAAGGAGAGGGGAAGACTTTGGAGGTATGTTGTTGGAGGGGAAAGGAAGGCGAGGGTGAGGAAACACTTCTTTGTATTTGGGAGTAATAAAATTGGAAAAAGAGAGTTTTTGAAAGAATTATAATTAAAATCACTTTGAGATATGACGAATTCAAATCATTGAGCTGATATTCATTTCTAATTTAGCTTAAATTACCATCTTGTTAATTATCCTCCAAAACCCTCCAAATTGGGGGAACTTAAAAATTAAGCATTTGGAGGGTTTTGAAGGGTTACAAAAATCCTCCAAAACCACCCTTCCAATTTTTTAAACTCCCAAACATGAAAAGGAGGGTCATAAACCCCCAATAACCTTCCCCTCCCCACCAAGACCAAACTCCCAAACACACCATAAGTATAGACAACTGAATATGGTGTATGCTATTTTGAAATTTCAAAATAGGAGTATCATGTTTTTTATTCCTTGAATATGAGTAATCTGCCAAGTTTGAAAAAAGTCATGTTTAAAAGAGTCTAGTAATCCCAAACTTGACAGAAATTTACTCTTATTTAAGGAATAAAAAACCTGATTCTCTTAATTATAGTCCTATTTTGTGTCAATTAAGTTTAATTTTAGTCGTATATAGGACAATTACTTTATTTGGTATAGAAAAATTGTTTATGGAAATGACATTCAATTGAAATAAAAGGTAGAAAATTGAAAGTTTTTGATAAAGAGGTGAGACCGATAATATCGCCGGCATTGAAAGTTTTTCCACTTGGCCAGCCGCCCATGTCAAAACTCCAGCCGGCAGAACCACCAACGGGAAAGGTATTTGCGGCATCACCCAAACTGCACAATAGCATCGCTGCTACAGCTACAACGGCCAGGCTTTTTACACACACCCGCCATCTTCAACCTAATTAATTAATTAGTACTAGCTAGTATATGGGAGATCGATTTTCACTTCCTTTCTTTTTATCTTTTTGTAAGCATTCGGGTTGACATTGTCGCTCCTTTTATAAGGCCCGTCCTCGTACCATATCAAGCATATTGTACCGGGGAAAACCCCATATGGTAACTCATTATTAGATCAATCCAATGGTGGGAAAAAAATTCATCTCTTTATATTGCCATTAATTAGGAACCATATCTGTTTATACAAAAATTTGTATAAAATGAATCAAAAAGACAAATTTGTGACTTGTTTCATTTTTTTAAAATGTGACTAAAAGTCATATTCCTTGTATTTAATCATTTTAATATCCATTTTATATATTTGATTAGTGGTCCTATGACCGCCGACTGCCACCACCTCCGCCTCCACCGGTGCCAGCGCCGGCACCACCGTCACTATCGGCGCGGCCAAAGAGACTCCGGCCAAAGTGACTGTCCCACCGGTCACAGTGATTGCCCCAACGGTTAGTCACTCCGGCCACCCGCACACCAGTCATAGCGACTGCCCGCCACCCTAGTGACTCCGCCGCCACAGTGACTTCCTCACCGCCGTAGTGACCGTCCACCGGCCACAGTGACTGCCCATTCACTGCCCGCCGATCAGAGTAACTGTCTGCCCACCGCGCACCGGACCATAGTGGCTGCCCGCCCACCGGCCACATTGACACGCCACGTTTTCGGACAATGACACGGTGCATCTCCGGCCAGTGACACAACGTGTCTCCGGCTAGTGACCCGCTATCTCCGGTGTCCCCAGCTCCATCCCCCCTATCCCTCCCCTGCTCCTCACACACCACAGAGCCCTGTCCCCAACCTACCCAGCCCTAGCGTCGTCGCTAACCACCGCCCCAGACCCGGCCACCTCCCCAACCTCCTCTGATCCCCCTGCCAGGCTGCCACCACCTCAGCCCGAGCGCTAGCTCCCCCACCTCAGATGTAGCCCAAACTGGACCCAAACAACCAAATCCCCAACCCCCTCTGATCCCCTACCACCTACCCATCCCCAAGCTTGACCGCCAGCTCCCCCACCCCAGATCTAGCCCAAACCGGACCTAAACACCCCAGATCTATGGATTCCGGACAGAATAAAGGAGAAGAAGACATTGGAGGTGAGCGATGGATGTCCGCCTTGCTCCGAGCTTCTCATCGCTGGTCGGAGGTCCTCTGCGCCGGTGGTCCACTGTGAGAGCATCGCAAACCTCGCCGATGAAGGAGGACAGTGAGGCAACGTTGCGCAAAGGAGGACGGCGAGGCAACGTCGTCGCACGAAGGATCTCCCTTCTCAGCGATGGAGATTAGCGATGCAGGCGGCCAGATTGTCCTTTCCCAGCGACGCAGGCAGCTGGATTCCACATTCCAATCGGTGGCGAAGATGTGAAGAGAAGCGCAGGCCTATCTGAGTCTCAGACTCAGAGAAGGAGAAATGGAGGAGGGCTGCGCAAGGTTGGAGATGAGAGCTACGAAGAGAAATGAAGGAGGGTTGCGATGAGGGAGGGCTGCGTTGAGAATGGGATGGGTTACGAAAGAGTACACGTCATATTTTTGGGAAAAGAAAAATAAGTCATATTTTTGGAAATGGAAAGCTGATTAGTAATATTGAGGCCATTTTTTCACGTACAAATACAATTCCTCACTCCCACTTTAATTTGTCTTCTTAACAATATTCAAGATATATAAATTTTTTGTTCAATCAAGATTTCTTATTGTGAGAGGTATTGGCCCTTGGCCTTCTTCTCCAATAATTTCCGATACTTGGGCCTAAATCATTTGGTTATAACCTGGCCCACTTCTTCCTTGCTTGATCCATCCCATTGTGTTGTTCAGCCCTTATACCCTCTGTGACCTACTTACCTTGTTGGGCTTCCTTGACCCATCTATGTAATCCCTTGATCTGCCTTTGCCTGGGGAGTGAGCCGCATTTGTGTAACCCTAGTTCTAGAGCTTTCTATTTAGAGAGAGGGTCTGGTTTCTCTCTAGCCTTTCTCCTTCTTCCGCTCCTCTCTTCACCTCCTTCATGTGTGTGTGTGCGCGCTCTGTAGGTTCTAGGGAGAGGTTTGAGAGGGTAACTGGGTTTGGGTTTGGGTTTTGGTACCTTTGGCGGTGGTTCCCAATCCGGTAGGTCCTTTTTGTGATGGTTGTGAGTTGTTCCAGAACCTTCAGGTTCGTGTGGCTGGAGATCTGAGCTGGAAGATCTATAAGCCTTACACATATGTGTATTTTATGATTTTCTAGGAATAGTTTTAATGCAATTAAAACCTTAAAATTGGATGGTCTGGTAGATGTTTATTCGAAAAACTGTCATATAAATCCTCGTACTATGTTGGAAAAGACAACTAGGTCCTCGTATTTTATAATTAACCAATTAAACCCTCAAATTATTTAAAAAGTCAATTACATAGTTTAGTAGGTAAACATCAAGTTTTCCAGTTAATTTCTTACGGACTGTCATTGTGGTAACCCACATATATATACGCCACGTTAAATAAATGAAATATATTAATATTTAAAAGCAAAATGTTTTAGGTTCAATGTTTTGATGGTCAAAAACGTCAACATCAACATCTTAAGTCATTCTCCGTATGAATACATTTTTAATTGAAAAATATACAGAACAGGTAAATAACAAGTACCGAGCAATATCTAATAGATTTCACCATGTTGCCTAATTTATTTCAAAAATGATGTTTGTACCCACTCTTATACCCACTTTTGTCCCACCCATGTTTGTGAAAGCTTTGTTTTTATTTGTGAACATCGATTCACAGACAATATTTTGCACAAACAAAATATTGTCTGTGAACCGGGTTCACAAACAAAAAAAAAGCTTCACAAACATGGTGGATATAAGGTGGGTATAAGAATGGGTACATCAAGCACTGTTGAATTTATTTTGATGTGAGATGCCCCCATGTTGCCTAATCTATTTCACCCACTATTGCATTTCACTATGCTTTATTGAACTAAATTCATTGGACATAGTCTCTTTAGCTAATGCATAGTGTAACTTCTCATTCTTATACACCATTAGACTCGGAATGTGACAACACAGTTCAAAATTATATTGTAATTCAAAATAAAATCCCGCTCGTCATCCTCACTCATGGGTCGCTATAAGTAGAGGGAAGCATAAGCTTAACTGTTCAAACACACTTCTTCACAACTCCAAAGAACACCTATATACTCACGCTTGCAGTAAAGTTAATATGGTGGCCATGTGGTCTTTGATTCACGAAATGGACTACTCCAGAACCGATTGGATTATGAGGGCAAGAGCAATTAGGGTGTTTCGCATTCCAGCTCATGATAACATATTTAAGACTCTTAATGTTGTGTTACACGATGATGAGGTTAGTTAACAGAGAAATCTTTGTTTCAAAGGGAACGAAGATTCACGCTTAGATCCCTGAGCAATTCATTCCTAAGTTCCACAAGATCTTTAAAGAAGGCAAAGTGTATGCTGTGAGACATTTCATGGTTGAGGAAAACTATATGTTTTTTAAGCCAACAAGCAATCCCTACAAATTGTATTTCTACAAAAAACTGAGGCCTTTGAAGCACAAATCGAATTTCCATTGAGAACGTTCACTCTTGCATGCCATTTGCTACATTCCAAGCATAGAACATAATAGACGAGAAAGTAGCAATAAGTATTATCTGTTTCAAAGTTGTTTTTTATATATGTTAGTCCAATAGGATTTGCTTATGCTAACCTAAATGCAAATGTAATTGGACTAGTCATATTCGACAAAAGTCAAAGAACGATACTGAAAAATGATCGTCCTGTCATGCTCATGATCATTAAGCTCCAAGATAACGAGTTAGTGTTTTCTTCATTTTAATCACTAAAGTTAAAAACAAAAACCTTTGGGGAATATAAATTGTGTAATGGGAATGTTATTACGTGCACACTTTGGGGAATTGGTTGAGACTCTGCTCAGCTACAGAAAAACGTATTCCGGACCTATAATTATGATATTGCAGTGCTACAAAGGAAAAAATATAAAGTAGAATTCCCAACTACAACGCTTAACGCATGCGGTTCTTGGCTATCCTTAGAGAGGTTAAGTGTGAGATGTTTTCATTTATTAGGTGGAGTTTATGTGTCTTCCATGTATGGCTTTACAAAGATGATACTAAACAGAAAGGAAGCAAAATTTGTTTAGTTTAATATTAGAATGAATGCAGTGCGTGGTCAAGGGACTCAAGGAAGTAGCTCTTCCGTTTCATTGAAATCAGCTATCCAAGGAGAGATCAGTAATGGCACAATTGCTAGTCTTGCCAAGATAGAAGAGGTGTGTAAACTACAAAAGTTTAGTATTCTCTATTCGCATTCAATGTAAAGGTCTATATTGTTTTGTTCTCTCATGATGGGAGGCACTAGGTGTTGGCCCAAATTGTATCAATCGATAGTCATAGAGAGTGGTGTTACATCTCATGTGTGAGTTGTAGTAAGAAATTAAAGCCTCACAAGATGGTGACTCGGGCTGAACAGTTTATAATATCATTTTAGAAAACTCTATTATATTTAATATAATATAGTAACTCACATAAGATCTTCATGTTTTTGTGTCTAGACAAAGACACTCAATTAAATAAATTTGTCAATCCATTAAAAAGAGTTTCAAAGTCCATATAAACTCATCATCCCCAATTCTCTATTCCAAATGCATTAAGTTTTCTTTCTTTAACACTCCATCCGTCTCAAATTGATGGTCCTATACTTTGTAAGCTCAAATATTAAGAAAAAATGGTAGAATGACCCATATAACCTTACTTTAATTTATTGTATTGTTCACTCCTTTACTTCAATGTTCATTAAAAAGGAAGGATATAAATGGTAGTCTACTTTAATTTCTTTACCAAAAAGGGAAATGTGACTATCATTTTGGGACACCTCAAATAGGAAATACAAGACCATCATTTTGGAACGAAGGTAGTATTTTTTTTTTGTAAATAGAGACTCTTACTCAATGAAGTGTGACATATTCATTTAATTATTTTAATTTTACTTATATTTTGAGATTAAATAAGCTTTGAATTGTTTTCATAGACAAATATATATAGTAATTAGTTTAATTTCTTACAACTTTATAGTTCTATCTTTCTAGTTTCTGGATGATGATGTCTAAATTTCTACATTTGAAAATTTGGTGTTATTTAATTTGGGCGGTGTGTGTTATTTAATTTATAAATTTGGCATTAGATATCACTACAAGAAATACAATCTTTAACCACGAAAAATTAATGACCGGATGAAAATCCGATCATTAAATGTATTATTCCAAATTTTCATAGTTTTTGTGACGGTAAAAAACACTCTCATTAAAACTGTTACTCTTTAATGATGAAATAATGTTTCTGGAGTATTAGGAGGTGTTTGCATCTAATTCTTAAAACTGCTTCTGTTCCTTTAGGGAGCAAAAACAGATGTTGGAGTGTTTGGGTGGAAGTGCAGAAGTATTTTTGATGCTCTAATTTACTCCCGCTAACATTTAGAACACCTGGTAATTGCTGAAAAAGTTCAACCTTGAAAGGGATATTGAGTTGCAGGTACATTGTACCTACAATGGTTACAAGTTAATTTGATGTGGTTGGTCGTCCGATATAATGGGGATTAACAATTCCGGAATATAAGATTTAGTTTTTCCTTTCTTGCTTTTCAATGAACAACTAGGGGTTAAGCTCCCCACGTCAAGTAATGTCAGAATAATAGATTGAAGTTGTGACACCGCACCCGAGTGTACTTGAACTTAAAATTCAGTATGTATTTGAATTTTGCCAGTGGTGGGGACGAGCGTCCTAACAATCTTGTCTCCTGTGTCATGCTTGCTCCCAAGGCCAAGGTTTCATATGTACGTCTTGCAATTGGGTCTTGCTCGCCTGTTGGGGACGTACGTCCACTGAAGTAGGGGAAAGCATCTCCAGCTGCCTTAGTCCTTGGAGACGTTCATCTGCCATTGGGCCTTTTTGGCCTATTGGGGACGTACGTCTACTGAACTAGGGGGAGATCATCTCCAACTGCCCTAGTCCTTGGAGACGTTCGTCTTCCATTGGGCCTTGCTGGCCTGTTGGGAACGTACATTTACTGAAGTAGGGGGAGAGCATCTCCAGTTGCCCTAGTCCTTGGACACGTTCGTCTGCCATTGGTCCTTGCTAGCCTGTTGGGGACGTATGTCTACTGAACTAGGGGCGAGAGCATCTCCGGTTGCTTAAGTCCTTGGAGACGTTCGTGTTGCTATTAGCTGACTCTCCTGATGTGACGGTGGCTTCCTTGGCATGGTTTCCCACCAATGGCTGACGACGTTCGTCCCCGGGCATTGGCTGCCTGGTGGCGACGTTCGTCCTCAGGCATTGGCTGCCTGGTGTCCCGTGGTGCCTTCCAAGTTGCTCAGGCAGTGTCTCCTGACGTACGTTTCCTAATGCGCTGTTTGCCTGATTAGTTACCCCATGAGAAGAGGTCGTACGTCGTCACTGCTCACTGCCATTTCGGTGCAGGAGATGAACGTCGTCACGGCCTTTGACCACTCTGAGGGTATTTGTCCCCAGACTGTACTGTTGGGGCTTTTAGGAACGTTCGTCCGATGATCATCAGGGGTAACTGAGCCGTTCCTATTTGGACCATTTACCCAATAGTAATAATTATAGAAGCCCAACTAAAATGTCAACCGAGTTGGTAAAAATGTTTGGGTGACTCAAGTGCTATGTCAACCCGATAAAATAAAATATAATTAAAACGGTCCGGAAAATACAACTTTCGAGACCAAAAATACACTTGAGACATATTGGGACGACCTCCCACGTGGGTGAGGGCCACCCCACGAAATTGTCAATCAAATAACCATTGATTGACTATTAGTTGTGCGGATAAGCCAAGGAAAGGAAAAGGGGCACATGGGTGTAGGGTCTTAGAGATTCTTCACCATGTAAGTTGGTCTAATAAGCGAAAAAGGACACCTCCCTATCATCTCACTCCATAATTTCGGCCAAGGCTCACCAAGAGAAGAAGAAAGCCTCTGCAAAATACTTCCTCCATAGCCATGAACATAGCTCGATCAAGGTTGGTCCAAGGAAGAAGACTAAAGAAGGAAAGAGTTAGGAAAAGTGTGAAGGATTAAGGTAATAATCTTATAATAACTTTTCCTCTACTTTTTACTCATCATATGATTTATATAGCGTATGGAGTACCCCTAGGAGTGTTCTACAAGTTCAGAAGTGTAGAACGAGGGGCTGGAAGGTAGTTCTAAGTCCAAGAACGGACTTGGAAGCCAAAGTGACCGGTTTGCCGGAAAATAACCTTTTAGAGGTTATTTGTGTTGATATGGGTTTTGTGATGATAAAACCTTGTTAGAAGCTTGACTAAGGGGTTTCTAGTTGTCGCCGGAGTTTCGCCGGAGTTCGCATGAATTTCACCGGAGTTCAACCAAGAAGGGTAGAACTTCTTAAAGCTCATTCGAGGTGAGGATGACTCACTATATTGCTTATAATTAGTGAGTTAATTTCGTAAGATTACCTAAGGTAGTTAAATGTGATTTTCATGGATTATTAATGATTGATAATGCCTAAATGAAAAAACTACTCCGTATTGATTATGAGTAAATGAAGCATGTTATACAAATTTGGAAGAAATTGTGTATAATTATTTGATATGAAAGTGATGACATGATAATGGAATTAACTATGAAAATATTGTGATAGAATATACTTTTACTTCATGTATAGAATTCATGAATGGATAAAAGTGATATTTTTGATATGGAGATTAAATTATATCTGAATTGGAAAATAAATTGAGATGAACAATATGACTATGAATTAGGAACTTGGTTGTTCCAAGATTAATTGACTAGTATTGAAATACTTGTCGGGATGTTAGTATGGAAAATGATTGAATTAATCTAATTGTTTCAGGTTGTGAGAAGTCATACCCTAGGTAGTCTCAAGAGATATCTTAAGGTCGATTTGTATAAGCTCTAAGTATATTAGGAGTAAGCCTTAAAGGCCACTCAAGGTAAATTTATTCTAAGCATAGAATTGGCTTAGGAATCGAATAACTTGACTAAGAGCGAGGCTCTAATATGACATAGTGATGACTAAGAGCGAGGCTCTAGCATGACGTAGTTCGACTAAGAGCAAGGCTCTAGCACAATGGTAGATTAACTAAGAGCGATGCTCTAGCCTAATGTAGATGACTAAGAGCGAGGCTCTAGCACGACGTGGGACGACTAAGAGCGAGGCTCTAGCACGACATATGCGACTAAGAGAGAGACTCTAGCACGGTATAACAATAAGATTGAGCGAGGCTCCATGATTGCCAATTAATGTAATTGAGAAATGCCCCATGACGGTAAAATAACTTACCGAAGGTTATGACAATCGTGACTCGTAGTCACGGGGAAATAGGGTGGGACGTTTCAAAACGAATATGGGCCATGGGCCGACTACTTGACTTTATATATAAAGTAAGTATATTTTAAAAGAGGGTAACCAGGGGTTATGGCCTATAAAATAATATCACCCTATATTGAGGGTCTTAGAAATTGAAACTGATAGATTAATTATCTAGAGAGAAGGGAGAGCTAGAGAGATAAAATGATATATATAATGATTTTCTAACCCTTTACATGACTCCCTTAGGGAGTATTTATAGGATAAAAGAGGGCTGAGCTTTCAGGATTGGGCCTGGAAGGCCCAACTACAATAAAAGGCCAATAAATGGCTAATAAATAGTATCTAATCTATTCTAATAGATACATATGAATAAATATCGTGTACAAGGAAATAAATGCTATCTACTGAGCATATGTGGGCCTCTGTCCGGGCCACTGTCTGGGCCCAATAGTCGTGATACCCGGGGTCCGAGTCTATATACTCTATCAGGAGTCCCCCACTCTCTGAGTCGAGAGTACTCGAGGCAAAAGAGAGTAGAACCGTGTGCTGATCTGTCGTCGTCTAGTGAGTAAACTACTGTCGTCGCCGAAGCACCTCACCCGAATTCCCAGGACGATGATTTGATCCCATTGGCGAGCCCTGACTGAGGCAACCCTGTGGGAGAATCCTCAGCCGAAGGTCGCAGATTAGAGACCATCACTACCGGTCTTGAGGCCGGGGAGCTATGTATATGTATTGGCCGATGTGGCAGCTGAATATGTATGTGATATGATGATGTCGTCGGTGCGTGTGGCAATCCTTGCAAAAATTTTGAATTTGCGTCTTTTCCATTGTGGAGGCGCTAAGTCCCCTGCTCTTCCAGCCCCCCACTCCTTGAGGCGAGTGTAATGAGGTGAAGAGGAGTAGAGTAATGCATGTCGGATGATGTCTTCAACAGGGGGTCGAGGGTTGACACCTTTTGATCCACAATGGGGAGATGCCTCGTTAAAAACCTCATTAGGAAAAAACCCTGTGGAAAAAAATCCTAATGAGTGAAAAAGAGTACACCGGATGCCCCCAATATGAAGCAAAAGGGGTGAGCCCTTCGGCCTAGGTGTGGAGCTGCAACGGTGTTCGTCTGCTGAGGGGATGGCCGAGACCAGTCTCTAGATGTGAGTAGCTCGGCATGATAAGTAGTCCTAGTCATCAAATAAAGATGACTAATGGATGGGTCGAGCGACCGTCTATAATATGATGTCTGGTCCATCAAATAAAGATGACCAGAATATAAGGCCGACGGGCCGATATGAGCTCCACGTCATCAAATAAAGACGACTAGGAGGCTAACGGTCGAGAGGGCTGTATGAGAGTTCCACGTCGTCGAATAAAGATGACGGGGTGATGTATGGCCGAGAGGCCTATATGAGAGCGCCACGTCATCAAATAAAGATGACGGGGCGATGTATGGCCGAGAGGCCTATATGGGAGCGCCACGTCATCCAATAAAGATGACGGGGCGATGTATGTGACGTGCACTCGTCGTTAGGTGCACTCAAAATAATTAACCAATACAACACTAATACGTAGTATAGTGTAGTAAGGTTCGTATCCACAGGGAAAGGAATACTTTTCTTTTATATAAATAGTAACAAAAAGGGGGGTTTAGATTTGTTTGCTTTAAAAACACTAAGATAAACAACCTATATGAGTTTAATTCAATGAGATGAAGACTTGGTTTTGCTTTTATCCACTTAATGAAATGTTCGTCGATCCCGGTTATATCTTTAACTATCTTCCTTTTGAATACTCAATCGAGGAGTATATCCAGTTCATCGAGGGTAGTTATTAATAACGAGATGCGTTCATTAATAAAACTTACTATCGAGTCAATATAGAACAAGCACCGTATATTAACTTGATAGTAGCAATAAACTTAAGATGAAAACGATTGAGATTGATAACCTCAACAAAAGCGGTTTATTGGTTTAATCAATATAATTAATTCCCCTTGGCATATTAACCATGAGATGCATGCATTAATATTCCAAGTTTACTACCGTTGAAAGAACCGGATTAATAACAAGCGTATTAACCGATTGATTCTAGTAATAATTAATATGAGAAACAATACTAGTTGATACTTTAAGTAATGTTTAAGATATTAACATGAAATATGAATAGGAATTAATTAATACTCAAGGAAGAATATTAAAATATATGAATCCTACTATGATTAATATCAAGATGTTAACTAATTGTCATCTTAGTAACACTCCCCAATATTATCATAGAGGAAGAAATAGCTATTACTATAACCAATGTCAAGATGTTAACTAATTGTCATCTTAGTAACACTCCCCAACTTTGATATAGAGATAGTATTTTGAAAGAAAGAATTAATATTCAAGGAAGAAGATTAAAGAAAATAACTCACAACTTACAAATTCATTAAGCTTCAAAGTAGCAAAACCAAGATGGAAGAGTTTAGCTCCTCATTTGGAGACTAAACATGATGAAAAATATAAAGAAAGAACTATTCTATACTGAGCTTAGATGCACAAGGGATTGGATATCTTTTTGTGAAGGAGGTGTATTTATAGGTTTTTGGGATGGGATTCGGGTACTCGATCGGGTATATACATGGTACCCGATCGAGTACGTGTGTAACACTCGATCCGAGGCATACTCGACCGGTTTCAGGCTATTTTCTAAGTGTATACCCGATCGAGTATATATGAATACCCGGTCGAGTATGCTTAGAAAGTGGTATTCGGGCTATACTCGACCGATCTTCGTTTGCAATTCAAAGGCATATCCGATCGGGTATGTCTCTATACCCGATCGGGTATAGACATAAAATCGTGGCCAAAATCTTCCCTGCATGTTCCCTTGTCTACGGATTTGATCCGATTTGAAGTTCCAACCTAATACCCGATCGAGTATAGCTAATACTCGACCGAGTATAGACCAAAATTCAGGATCTTCTTTTGTCTTTGAACTTTTGCACCTTCTCTTCACTTTTTGGGTTCACCAACTGTACTTTGAGTGACCAAAACCTGCTTAAGCTCAGAATAAATCTAATCTAACCTATTTACAAGAATTTGACAATCTAATCTATTACACCAAAAGTGTGTAATTTTCAAAGTAAAAGTCAAGCAAAACTAATTAAAAACATAAACATAGATATGGAAATTACGAACGTATCAACTCCCCCACACTTAAACCTTTACTCGTCTCGAGTAAGATCAAATGTTTCAAGTGTCAATGTTTTGTCCAAAAGTTCCACAGTTCAACAAAAACACAATACAAACACAAAGACCACCAAGGATTACAAAGAAAAATGAGTTTTAAACTCAAATTACAAAGAGCATCTTGGGTTTAATGGCCTCCTAGTGTTGTCTTCTTTTCTCCTCCTCTCTTCTTCTTTATCTTGAATCTTCATATTCTTCATAAGGATACAATGAGTGCCTGCAAGAACAAACATTTCTCTCATATCTCTCATTTTGCCTAGGAGCCTTTTCAGGTTCCCAGGATGAAGGGTTGATACGTTCGTAATTTCCATATCTATGTTTATGTTTTTAATTAGTTTTGCTTGACTTTTACTTTGGAAATTACACACTTTTGGTGTAATAGATTAGATTGTTAAATTCTTGTAAATAAGTTAGATTAGATATATTCTGAGCTTAAGCAGGTTTTGGTCACTCAAAGTACAGTTGGTGAACCCAAAAAGTGAAGAGAAGGTGCAAAAGTTCAAAGACAAAAGAAGATCCTGAATTTTGGTCTATACTCGGTCGAGTATTAGCTATACTCGATCGGGTATTAGGTTGGAACTTCAAATCGGATCAGATCCGAAGACAAGGGAACATGCAGGGAAGATTTCAACCACGATTTTGTGTCTATACCCGATCGGGTAGACCGACATACCCGATCGGGTATGCCTTTGAATTTCAAAAGAATTTCGGTCGAGTATGGCTCGAATACCATTTTCTAAGCATACTCAACCGGGTATGCATATATACTCGATCGGGTATACTCTTAGAAAATACCCTGAAACCGGTCGAGTATACCTCGGATCGGGTGTTACACACATACTCGATCGGGTACCATGTATATACCCGATCGAGTACCCGAATCCCATCCCAAAAACCTATAAATACACCTCCTTTCCTTCACAAAAAGACATCCAATCCCTTTGTACATCTAAGCTCAGTATAGAAGCTCTTTCTTTATATTTTTCATCATGTTTAGTCTCCAAATGAGGAGCTAAACTCTTCCATCTTGGTTTTGCTACTTTGAAGCTTAATGAATTTGTAAGTTGTGAGTTATTTTCTTTAATCTTCTTCCTTGAATATTAATTCTTTCTTTCAAAATACTATCTCTATATCAAAGTTGGGGAGTGTTACTAAGATGACAATTAGTTAACATCTTGACATTGGTTATAGTAATAGCTATTTCTTCCTCTATGATAATATTGGGGAGTGTTACTAAGATGACAATTAGTTAACATCTTGATATTAATCATAGTAGGATTCATATATTTTAATATTCTTTCTTGAGTATTAATTAATTCCTATTCATATTTCATGTTAATATCTTAAACATTACTTAAAGTATCACCTAGTATTGTTTCTCATATTAATTATTACTAGAATCAATCGGTTAATACGCTTGTTATTAATCCGGTTCTTTCAATAGTAGTAAACTTGGAATATTAATGCATGCATCTCATGGTTAATATGCCAAGGGGAATTAATTATATTGATTAAACCAATAAACCGCTTGTGTTGAGGTTATCAATCTCAATCGTTTTCATTTTAAGTTTATTGCTACTATCAAGTTAATATACGGCGCTTGTTCTATATTGACTCGATAGTAAGTTTTATTAATGAACGCATCTCGTTATTAATAACTACCCTCGATGAACTGGATATACTCCTCGATTGAGTATTCGAGAGGAAGATAGTTAAAGATATAACCGGGATCGACGAACATGTCATTAAGTGGATAAAAGCAAAATCAAGTCCCCATCTCATTGAATTAAACTCATATAGGTCGTTTATCTTCGTGTTATTAAACCAAACAAATCTAAACCCCCCTTTTTGTTACTACTCATATAAAAGAAAAGTATTCCTTTCCCTGTGGATACGAACCTTACTACACTATACTACGAATTAGTGTCGTATTGATTATTTATTTTGAGTGCACCTAACGACGAGTGCGTGTCAAATTTGGCGCCGTTGCCGGGGAAAGGCAATTAATTTTTCTTTTATTTCATTTCAAGAAAAATCAAAAAAAGTACCAAACAAAAATATAAAGAGTGTTTATTTTTCTATTTTCTGAGCTTAGTGGAGTTTATGGTTAAAACATCGTTCCATAAACGAAATCACATATCACAAAAACCCAGAAATAGAACAAACTTTCGAGCGGTTGAAAAGTAAATTTTCTAACACCGACTTGGAAGAATCATCTTCCAGAGATTCATACACCGCTAGCTCTAGTTCTAGCGACACCGAAGAGCCAACCACAATGGCTCTTGAAACAAGAACACTGAGGGATCTCACTGCTCCAAATCTCAATCAACAACCACTATGCATTACCTTCCCTACACTCGATGAAGGTAATACATTTGAGCTAAAATCTGGGCTCATACATCTACTACCATCCTTTCATGGCCTAAGGGGCGAGGACCCCAACAAACATCTCTCGGAATTCCATATTGTATGCACAAGCATGTGCCCCAATGGAGTCACCGAGGAACAAATCAAGTTGAGGCTTTTCCATTCTCCCTCAAAGACACTGCAAAGGATTGGCTATTCTATCTTCCTTCGGGAAGTATAGACACATGGGCAGCAATGAAAAAATGCTTCTTGTATAGGTACTATCCCGCCTCAATATCATCTTCTTTAAAAAAACAAATAAGCAACATTGAGCAAAAAGAAGATGAAACATTGTATGAATATTGGGAGCGCTTCAAAAAGTTGTGTGCTAGTTGCCCATATCATGGGTACACCGAGCAAGACCTCATCCTCTATTTTTATGATGGTCTTGCTGATCAAGATAAGCGCATGGTGAATGCGGCATGTGGAGGGGGAATTGTTAACACAACCCCTTCTCAAGCAAGGAATCTCATCTCGGAGTTGGCCGAGAACTCCAGACATTACAGTGGGCGATCCTCAACTCGAAGGGTTGCCGCAGCAGAATCCAACACCTCGTTGGAAGGCCAAGTTGCCAGTTTGACTTCTCTTGTCAAAGAACTTCTTCTGAAACCAAACACTCAGGAGGTCAAAGCTTGTGGCATTTGCACAGCAACCGGGCACCCCACTGATTCGTGTCCATCCCTCCAAGAAGAACAAGTCAACGCCTTGGGTTTCCAAGGCCATCAACAGAAGAGGTATGATCCATTCTCAAATTCTTACAACCCTGGATTGCGGGATCATCCTAACTTGAGGTATGGAAACCCTCAACAATCTAACTCATCTTCTCAATCTGGTATGTCAACTGATGACATGATCCGGACTTTGACCTCAAGCATGGTTACCATGCAACAAAACATGGGACAATTTCAACAAACCATGTTACAATTTCAACATGAGACAAAGTCAAGCATTAACAATTTGGAAACTCAAGTTGGTCAAATTGAAAATGCCGTGAACCGACTTCAAACAAAGGACTCGAGTAAACTCTCATCCCAAACGGAGCAAAACCCGAGACAACATGTGAATGCTATAACGTTGAGAAGTGGTGCAACGTTGAAAGAGGCAGAAGAGAACGATGAAGAGACTGAGGGTGTGGACCCTGGAAAAGTAGTCCCACCGGAGGAGGAAAACAAAGAAGCCAAGCTTCCCCCACCCTCATCATATGAACAAGAAATCCCGTTTCCTGAGGCGCTGAAGGAGACAAAGAAGCTAGAAAAAGATGCCGACATCTATGAAACCTTCGCAAAGTGTGAGGTAAACATTCCGCTTCTTAACTTAATGAAAAATGTCCCTCGTTTTGCTAAATTCTTAAAAGAATTATGCAAAACAAAAAGAAAAGATAAATTGAAAGGGAAACAAGAGGTTAGAGTTAGTGAACACGTCTCGGCCATTTTTCAGAGGAAACTCCCCGAAAAATGTAACGACCCAGGCATGTTCACTATCCCTTGCAAAATAGGAAACACCACATTTCCTAAGGCCTTGTTGGATTTAGGGGCATCAATAAATGTCATCCCCTATTCTGTTTATAAAACTCTACAACTTGATCCATTACATCAAACAGGTGTAGTGATTCAATTGGCAGATCATTCTAGTACTTACCCGAAGGGTGTAGTAGAAGATGTGCTAATAGAAGTAGAAAACATGGTCTTTCCTGTTGACTTCTATGTCCTTGAAATGGGAACCGATGACCAAACAACACCCATCCTTTTGGGTAGACCCTTCATGAAGACCGCAAAAACGAAAATTGACGTTTCTAGTGGTTCACTAACTTTAGAGTTCGATGATCAAAAAGTGGAGTTCAACATCTTGGACTCTACGAAAAAACAAATGCAAAATCCAACTCTGTGTTCTTTACATGTTGTTGAACCACAAGAACCGCTGTTTTTCAAAGAAGCGGATAAAATCAGATGTCTTTCGAGAAAGAAACCCCGGCCTTACTGGAAAAGGCCGAAAAATAAAAATGAAAAATGGCCAAATAGGGCCTTGAAAAGTGAAACAAGGGATGCTCATGATCCCACATAAAACAAAACCAAAAAATGAATAATATCGTGCCACGACGTTAACTAAGGCGCTTCTTGGGAGGCAACCCAAGTTTATTTATTTTTTTATTTATTTAAGTGTGTATAATTCATTTTTTTTTTTTATTTAGAATTCATTTTTTTTGTTTAATTATTTGAGAGATCAGTGAGGGAGGGCACCAATCACGGGTTTTTGGAAGAAAAGAAAAAAAAATGCAGGTTTTGGAGCATCTGGGGACATACCCGATCGAGTATCACCTTATACTCGGTCGGGTATGACCAAAAAGAAAAGGGCCCGGGCATTACTCGATCGAGGAAGCACTCAAAAATTGAAAAACAAGGAATACTCGATCGGGTATCACTATACACCCGGTCGGGTATGTATAGAAATGCTAAAATTGAAGGAGACTGACTCCCACACTCGACCGAGTACCCTCTTCAAAAATGAAAAAAAAAGAACATACCCGATCGAGTATGGAGGAATACTCGACCGGGTACAGGAGACAGGCTGCTCACAAAGTTCATTTTCTAAGCATACTCGACCGGGTAACAAAACCCTACCTGATCGAGTACAGGAGGCAGACTGCTCGAAAAAGCCACTTTCCTGACATACCCGACCGAGTACCAGCACATACTCGATCGGGTATACGGGTATTATAACCCCAAATCAGCCCCAAAACACTTCATCTTCTCCAAATTTCCAACCCTTCTCGAACAAAAAATGCCCAAACCCCATTTTTACACCTTCTCTCTACCATATCTCTTCCAAATCTTCACCAAATCCGCCCATTTCAACGCCAAAACACTCCCCTCATCCTCCTCTACACATTCATACCCACCAATCCCATTCTCCCCCAACTTTCAGAGGTCCGAAAAACCCTACCCCCACCTTCCAATTTCGGTTTTTAAAGGCCAAATTCACTCCAAATGGCTCCAAGGAAAGAGAAAGGGCAAAGCTCAAGCACTAGGGCATCCATTCCGGGCTACGAGGACATCCTCTTCGTGGACAACGAACAACACACACGCTTCATGTCCACAATTGAAAGGCAAGTTAAACCTTCCCGCTTTTTATGCCTTGATACCCTGAAGGAATTAGGAGTATACAAAATGATGAAGAAATTTTTTCATGAGTTGAGCATGGATAAAATTTTCAAAATGCAATACAACTCAAATAAAAAAATTATCTATGAATTCCTAAGCTCTGTGCACTTTGAGAACAATGAAGAGGACTTTAGGGATGATAAACTCAGGTTTCGATTGTTTAATCACAATCACACCATCACAAAACTTGAGTTCGCCGAACACTTTGGTATTCCGGTCCAGTACCAAAATCTATATCCGACAATACCGCCTTCGGCCACACCCTATGGACCAAGATGACCGGGGAGACCAAATTTAGCTCCTCCCAACTCTACATTAGTCATGTCCAACATCCAGTCCTACGCCTCTTTTTGAAATTCCTTGCCAACTCCTTACTTGGACGTCTCAACAACCATCACACTAGGATGGGGGATGTGTGCCTCATCTCGGTAGCCCTATTCCGTACCCACGTGGATTTCAACCTATGTAATCTCATGTGGGCACATCTAAAAAAGGAAAGTGTGGCAAAGGGTGCTATTGTAGTGGGCGGGGTGATTATGCACTTGGCCACAAAGTTCGGGTATACGGATAACTCTCGTATACCCGACTACTGTTTGATGAACATATCTTGGCTGGGCCACTCGGGCTGTACATCTTTTTCACACACCGTTTATGGTGAAGAAAGGCCCAGAAATATGTACAACTGGCACATCCACCCCAAACCCCTCAAATACTTCCTCTTGCCCAACCCAGAACTCCCCCAACTCCAATTCAAAACAGGAAGAGCGGACCAACATTACCTCTTCCCAAACGCCCTCCCACCACATCTCCAGGAACCGGAACAGGAACCTCCCAAAAACCAACCCGATTACAAGCCCTATGAGCAACTCCATAGCCATCCAACCATGAGCCAGGACTTCCCAGAACAGAGCCAAAACCCTCCACCACCCGACTTCTTTCAACAACTTTTGGAGGGTCAACAACAACTTCTTACGGGAATAGCCCAAATGGACAACCGGCTCAACCGATTAGAGGAAGAGCAAAGAGCCGGTTTTCAAAGATTGGAGGATGAGCAAAGGGCCGACTTTCAACGATTGGAGGAGCTCCGGGAGGCCGATAGACATCGGTATGAGGAAGACCAACATAGGTTCTACGGGCCTATGTACTCTTTTATGGCACAGCAGGGATCCTTCCATACCATGGCGAACCCCCCTCCACCACCCTCATGGTATGACCCCACTCATTGGGGTAACTTTGGAGGATCTGGCTCCGGTGGTGGAGGGTACGACGGCGGAGATGGCGGGGACACTTACATGGGAGATGGTGGCCAAGGGAGCGGCTTTGGAGGGAGCTACTACGGAGGAGAAGGCGGGCACTAGGGACAGTGCTTGATTCAAGTGCGGGGGAGACACTCATGATGGTATGTAATTTTCATTTCTACCTAGCACTATGCATGTAATTCTTTTGAACTTTTTCACAAAAAAAAAAACAAAAAAAAAATAAAGAAAAAAATAAACAAAAGAAAATAAATGCTAGTTAGGTTGAAAACCCAACAAAATGGGCAATCTAAGCAAAAAAGGCTTATAAAAAATGAGTGAGTTGGAGAGAATGGAAAATGAAAAGAGGTGCTAAGATGAAAACCTGAAAAGGCTCCTAGGCAAAATGAGAGATATGAGAGAAATGTTTGTTCTTGCAGGCACTCAGTGTATCCTTATGAAGAATATGAAGATTCAAGATAAAGAAGAAGAGAGGAGGAGAAAAGAAGACAACACTAGGAGACCATTAAACCCAAGATGCTCTTTTGTAATTTGAGTTTAAAACTCATTTTTTGTCATCCTTGGTGGTCTTTGTGTTTGTATAACGTTTTTGTTGAACTGTGGAACTTTTGGACAAACATTGACACTTGTAAACATTTGATCTTACTCGAGACGAGTAAAGGTTTAAGTGTGGGGGAGTTGATACGTTCGTAATTTCCATATCTATGTTTATGTTTTTAATTAGTTTTGCTTGACTTTTACTTTGGAAATTACACACTTTTGGTGTAATAGATTAGATTGTTAAATTCTTGTAAATAGGTTAGATTAGATATATTCTGAGCTTAAGCAGGTTTTGGTCACTCAAAGTACAGTTGGTGAACCCAAAGAGTGAAGAGAAGGTGCAAAAGTTCAAAGACAAAAGAAGATCCTGAATTTTGGTCTATACTCGGTCGAGTATTAGCTATACTCAATCGGGTATTAGGTTGGAACTTCAAATCGGATCAGATCCGAAGACAAGGGAACATGCAGGGAAGATTTCAACCACGATTTTGTGTCTATACCCGATCGGGTAGACCGACATACCCGATCGGGTATGCCTTTGAATTTCAAAAGAATTTCGGTCGAGTATGGCTCGAATACCATTTTCTAAGCATACTCGACCGGGTATGCATATATACTCGATCGGGTATACTCTTAGAAAATACCCTGAAACCGGTCGAGTATACCTCGGATCGGGTGTTACACACATACTCGATCGGGTACCATGTATATACCCGATCGAGTACCCGAATCCCATCCCAAAAACCTATAAATACACCTCCTTTCCTTCACAAAAAGACATCCAATCCTTTTGTACATCTAAGCTCAGTATAGAAGCTCTTTCTTTATATTTTTCATCATGTTTAGTCTCCAAATGAGGAGCTAAACTCTTCCATCTTGGTTTTGCTACTTTGAAGCTTAATGAATTTGTAAGTTGTGAGTTATTTTCTTTAATCTTCTTCCTTGAATATTAATTCTTTCTTTCAAAATACTATCTCTATATCAAAGTTGGGGAGTGTTACTAAGATGACAATTAGTTAACATCTTGACATTGGTTATAGTAATAGCTATTTCTTCCTCTATGATAATATTGGGGAGTGTTACTAAGATGACAATTAGTTAACATCTTGATATTAATCATAGTAGGATTCATATATTTTAATATTCTTTCTTGAGTATTAATTAATTCCTATTCATATTTCATGTTAATATCTTAAACATTACTTAAAGTATCACCTAGTATTGTTTCTCATATTAATTATTACTAGAATCAATCGGTTAATACGCTTGTTATTAATCTGGTTCTTTCAATAGTAGTAAACTTGGAATATTAATGCATGCATCTCATGGTTAATATGCCAAGGGGAATTAATTATATTGATTAAACCAATAAACCGCTTGTGTTGAGGTTATCAATCTCAATCGTTTTCATCTTAAGTTTATTGCTACTATCAAGTTAATATACGGCGCTTGTTCTATATTGACTCGATAGTAAGTTTTATTAATGAACGCATCTCGTTATTAATAACTACCCTCGATGAACTGGATATACTCCTCGATTGAGTATTCGAGAGGAAGATAGTTAAAGATATAACCGGGATCGACGAACATGTCATTAAGTGGATAAAAGCAAAACCAAGTCCCCATCTCATTAAATTAAACTCATATAGGTCGTTTATCTTCGTGTTATTAAACCAAACAAATCTAAACCCCCCTTTTTGTTACTACTCATATAAAAGAAAAGTATTCCTTTCCCTGTGGATACGAACCTTACTACACTATACTACGTATTAGTGTCGTATTGATTATTTATTTTGAGTGCACCTAACGACGAGTGCACGTCAAGGGTGCAGCTCTCATTTTTGTTCCGAGGAAATCACTGCAGTGGTCTGGCCGATGATGCACTATCGTGTTGCTTTTAGTTCTTTTGGGTTTGACTGAAGCTATTCTGGCCGAGGTCTTTCTTCCCCATCTGTAAGCATGACCAAAAGGTCAGCTTGTGCAGACAAGGCTCTTCTTGCAGGGGTTTAAGGGTTTTAATTAGGGTCATGGGTTAAGGGTCCCACCAACTTTATGCCATGCAGCTTTTCCTTTTGTTTTGGTTTTTGTTGGCCGATGGGTGGTGGAAGTTCTTCCCTTTGGCCGAGGAGAGTATATGACATGCAAGAAGAGGTGGCATGTTTCCCCCACTAGGGTCGAAATGGTGGCCTTCACATGTAGCTTTATTGGTTGGGAGGATCTCACTTGATTTTTCCTAACTCTCAATGAAAGCACCATTTGATAGATTATTTATCTAGAGAGAAGGGAGAGCTAGAGAGACAATGTGATATATATAATGATTTTCCAACCCTTTACATGACTCCCTTAGGGAGTATTTATAGGAGAAAAGAGGGCTGAGCTTCCAGGCTTGGGTCTGGAAGGCCCAACTACAATAAAAGGCCAATAAATGGCTAATAAATGGTATCTAATCTATTCTAATGGATACATATGAATAAATATCGTGTACAAGGAAATAAATGCTATCTACTGAGCATATGTGGGCCGCCGTCTGGGCCACTATCTGGGCCCAATAGTCGTGATACCCGGGGTCCGAGTCTATATACTCTATCAGAAACATTGATTATATACAATGTAGTTGTCATTGTACCTTTCAAATGCTTCGGGTAGATTTTCAGGTAGATGTTGAAGCTTGCTACCATCGCCTGTTGCTTCGGGGAAGTCTAGGAGAGAAGACGTGGTTCGTGCTTCCTCCGTTCCTGTTTTAAAAACAATTATATAAATGCTCATGGATATTATTTTTCTGAATAATTATTTGGGGGCTTGTATGCCTAAGTTTGCCAAGTGTGGGCTTGAACACTTGTAATATTGTTTCCACTGCTTTAATGAATATTTTACATTATGTTTGTTTATGAATGTACTACGTGTGAATGATATTTCAGACGTCTTGAATAGTATGGATGTGTTGGACTGTGGTTGACTATTCGTACTGTACGGCGGGTTGTTGACGTGTTCGGGTATGTCCAGGACGTGACATAAGCTTACAGAGGACATCAATGGAGTATTTTTTCTATTCTTTGTAAATAGAGTTAACTATTTTCATTTGTTCCGTAATTTAAAAATGATTACGCTTTAACTAATTATTATTTTCTTTTTAACTAACTACTTTCAAGTCTCATTATTTCCGTTTGTCATTTTAGTATATTTTTAACAATACAATGACAACTTCTTATTATCTTACAGGGGACTAGCGGAGTACGTCTGCTTTATTACTAGGGCACATCGGGTCTTCGCCTACATCCCTGTATGCCATCTGAACTTCTAAGTTTGAAGACTGAAGTCGCAGGTTTGCAGGTTGTACGCTTCTGAAATAACACCATATACTCTAGTTAGTTTGGCGAAGTGTTTTAGGTTTGATATACTAGAACCATGTGTCTATAAGTTATCCTTGACTCCTTAGCTATTAAGTTTACTTTTGCTAGAACTAGAAACAGTTATTTGTATACTTTCCATCACCACTTTTAATTTGTAAACCTCCATTGTGTGGGTTATAAAAAAGTACTCATTTTCATGTGATTTGTCAATATTTAAGGCTACTAATCTAGTGCAAGTCTCTTTAGGACTTAATCTTGCGCTGCTTTAAGTTTCAAAATTTACACATTAGTTTTTAAGATGTGCGGCTACCGAAGCTATTGGTGAAGAGTCAATTTTAAAACAAAAATGCTTTGATGTGTATGAAAATTCATATGTGTCATTATTCCGCCTTTTAATGGACAAGTTTTGAGCATTGCTAAAAACTTTCTGCACCTTTTCATTTGTTTTAATGGGTTTTGATAGAGTATAAGTCTAGAGAGAAGTGAGAGCTAGAGAGAGAAGTAGTACAATTGCTTTGTATTAATGAATTTTGAAATCTTACAACTACTCCTAGATGGAGTATTTATAGGAAAAATTAGGGTTGAGCTCCCAAGTCTTGGACTTGGGAGGCCCATTTACAATAGGGCCACTAATGGGCCGGATACAAAGCACATAGAAAAGATTAAGTATAAGACCCCATTCTGGAGGCCATCTGTGGCCGATGAGGGCACGACCGACGAGGGCGTGGCCGACGAAGACCCGGCCGACGAGGTCACCCGGCTCTTCCTGGCTTCTGGATCACATTCTGAGTAGACCGTTGCTTGGCTGACGGGGGCGCCGGCCAACGGAGGCACCGGCCGACGGGGGCACTGGCCGACGGGGGCACCGGCGGATGGAGGCACTGGCCGATGGGGGCCCCGGCCGACGGAGAACAATTCTTCTCCTTGGCTTCTGGACCGTATTCTGGATCGACTCTTCTACGGTTGATGGAGGGCCACCTGGCCGAAGGAGGACCCACTGGGTGACAGCTGCGCTTCCTCTTAGTCTTCTGAGTATGTGGGTCATGGGGTCTGGACCCATATACTCCATCAGGTTTATAAGCATTATACCATTTTAACTTTTAATATTTGTTTTAATGTTGAATACCTAGACATTTAAAGATGGAGAGCTAGCTTCAAATGACCAGTTTATTCATCTAAGCCACACATGTCAACACTGTTTGCAGCTAGTAGAACCAATATTGATGACTTGCTGAAGGGGCCACCGGGGAAAAAGCTTGTGGAGGGACACAATTAGTATTCAAATAGTAGCACTAATTGTTGTGAATTTTGTGTTTTTGTTAGTTATGATTAATGAAATGTGTTTGATGTTATGATAAATATTGTTTTGTTGATATTGAATTGTAATATAAAATGTAACGATTAAAAAGGTTCTTTCCCCTTCACTTTTTTTTAAGCCTGGAATAAACCACGGTCGGTGGGGGAAGTGCCGGGGAACACTTCCCAACTTTCCCCTTCACTTATCTTGGTAAACATGCCCCTAAAGCCACCATTAATTAAAAATGTTGATTTTTTTTTGTATTCAAAAAGGTTCTTTCCCCTTCATTTATCTTGGTGCTAATATCTTTCAAGCCAAATCTAAGATCTGTCATTTTGAAAATATTATTTCTAAGGTGGATCATAAGCTGACTGGTTGGAAAAAACAATTTTTAAATCCTGGTGGTCGCATTATTCTTATTAAATCTGTACTCACCTCTCTTCCACTCTATCACATGGCCAGTGTCATCGTCCCGAAAACTGTTCTTCATACTATTGAACAAAAATGCTCCAGATTTTTATGGTATAATGATGATTTTGAAAAATGTCATATATGGAGAAAGTGGAATAAGATTACCTATCAAGTTAGTGAAAACGGTTTGGGTTTTAGAGACTTTTTTACTATACAAAAGTGTTTCTATCTGAAATGTTTATGGAAATCCAATGAAAAAGTTGGCCTTTGGGGGCGCTGATTTTCTCAATTAAAAAACCCCAATAAATCCTACATGTGGAAAGGTTTGACTACAGTTAAGCATATTTTTGAAACTCTTACTACTGTGATGATCTGTAACGGAAATTCCTCATTTTGGGAATCTAACTGGTCTGAATTTGGCAGGCTTAAGGATCATTTGAACACTGAGGACATTTTACACCCTCATATGACCGTCAAGGAAGCTTACCATCACCCATCTTTCTTTCAAGAGATCCAAACTATGATGCTCGAATACATAATCAGTAGTATTAAGCATACTAATCCCCACTTCTCCTCCGTTGAGGACATCACGGTTTGGACCCTTACTCCCACAGGATCCTACTCCTTTCGGAGTGCCTATGAGGAAATCAGACGTAAAAGAGACGTTCATCATAACATTTTGAAAATATGGAATAGAAATATACCTACAAAAATCTCCTTTTTCATGTGGAAGGTCATAAACAATTTGCAACCCTTTCAAAAAAAAATACATCTTTTTGGCAATCACAGCCCCTTTAAATGTCCCTTTTGCAACAATGACGATACTAAAGACCACTGTTATACCTCTTGTGATCTTAGCAAAAAACTTTGGACCCATTACGTTAACCTTCTCAATATCAAGAACCATAACAGTGAGTCTCTTGTTTCGATTTAAAAAAACTGGTTTACTGCCAAAGACGACTTTGCTAATCTAAATAGTCAAGTTGCCATCTATATTCGTTGGACCATTTGGAAAAGAAGAAATGGGTATATTTATGATGACACTAATATTTTACTATCTGAGGCTATTGAGTATATCAATAGGGAGATCCGGAATGTCAGCAGGGCCAAACCTCTTTTTACCAAAGCCACTAACCCCCCCCCCCCCCCCCCCCCCCCCATACCTGAAACTCATATTATCAAACCGAAGATGAAACCTCAAAACCTACCACTCGGGCTGTTAGTTGGATTAAACCTCCTGCCAATATCATCACGATTAATATTGCCATGGGAACTATGTGGGACATGAGTATTATCTCTGGATTGGTTATTCGGGACAGCTGTGGACAAATGATTCACTACAACTCCCACAGTCATACTCAATTTTCTAAAAGGCGTTAGGCGCTAGGCGGACGCCAGCCCAGCGCCTAGCGCCTAGTTGGCTAGGCGGACGCCTAGTCGAGGACTAGTCGGTGACATAGATATTGCATTTTTTATCTATATTTTTACATATATATGATACTACCACCGTCCCACTAAGATTGAGATGAGAGAAGGTGGCTGGATTATTAAGAAAAGTGGGTTTGTGTGGTTAATATTAAATTGATAAAATAAAAATAAAGTAAGAATGGTTTAGAGCCACACAATCTTTCCCAGATTTGGTATGAG
Organism: Cuscuta europaea; assembly: GCA_945859875.1. Lineage (NCBI taxonomy): Eukaryota > Viridiplantae > Streptophyta > Magnoliopsida > Solanales > Convolvulaceae > Cuscuta > Cuscuta europaea. The sequence continues at coordinate 1,598,789 of CAMAPE010000058.1, forward strand.
ACAATCTTAGTGGGACTTCCCTAAAAGGTAAAATGAGACAATCTTAGCGGGACAGAGGGAGTAAGTAATATTGTATTTTTGTGTGTATAAAATTCATATATACATATACATCAACAAACATGAATGATAGAATTATCACATTTAATCATACGTAGTATATGATAACTAATCAAAATGTTTTTACTTGGACTGAAATATGTTGGTCTAGTCTGGTCTGATCTAGTCGGGTCTGGTATGAACTGATCTGGTCTGGGACTGAAAACAGTCCAAGTAAAGACATTCTCACTTAGCTTCATTATATTATAAAAATAAATAATGATAAAATTTAGGTATATATACAAACATATATAGTTTTATCTTAATTTACAACTTCATTTCTTTATATACATGGCTAAAGCTGAAGTACGTATATCGCTTAGAAAATTATAACTAAAAAAATAAAGTAATGTTCGGCGAATCTAGACGGCCTAGGCGGCCAATTAGGCGCTCTAGGCGGACAATTAGGCACCATAGGTGACTGACTAATTCACCTAGACGGCAAACCAATTAGTCGGAGCGCCTAGACGAAAACCGGGGCGCCCGACCACCGCCTAGCGCCTAGGCGAGGACTAGTCGGACGTCTAGAACGATTTTTAGAATAGATGTCATACTCATCCCAATTATACTTTTAACTTCTGTGAAAACATGATCACTTTAAACAATCTGATCAACGAGAATAACTATACTAATATCATTCTTGAATGTGACAACTTACAGGTACTCAAGACCCTTCAAGGACTCGACAGGCCAAGATGGACCTCGATTGCAAATCTCTATGCCTTCAACGAAAAATTTCAACATGTCAATTTCAGTTATTCTTGTATCAAGAAACCTTGTTATAGGGTGCCTACTATGTTGCGATTAACGCTGACCTCTTTAGTTGTAGCCCAAACATTTATAATAAATTCCATTGTATCCTTAAATTTGATGTGATTAGTTATCCATACATTGTATAATTTGGTAGGTATTGGCTTGATGTCCCCCTACATACCATGTATCTCTGTCTTTAAAATAAACAGGTAAGGCCCTTACCCCACATTATGTGGATTAACACCGGGATTAAAAAAATATAAAATATAACGATTTAAAATTTTAAATTATTGATATTTGGAAATAGAGTTTACGTACAAAAAACATTTCTTATGGGTTTTCTTAATCCCATGTTGAAGACCTACAATAACGGTTATGTGTCAACCGTTATAAAAAACATTTCGTAACGATTAAACGAACCCATATGAAAGGTATCGTACTTTTAATATGTGTTGCTACAATAACGCCATAACGGTTCCCAACCGTTATTAAAAGCCTGTTTTAACCGTTATTAGATCCCTATTTCCACTAGTGAAATAGTAACCTCTCGTCACAGTTGCTGCGATTCGAATCTGAGACTTACACCTTGTGGCACCCCCTATCTACCTGTTGAGCTACGCCCATCAGTGTCTTCTTGATGGTTGATGCTATTGTACAATGTAGGGACTTAGTAGCATTAAAATGAAGTAATCAACCAGTGAATCAGAAGAAGCCAATTTAATTAGAAGCCAGATCACTCTCTTAGTTTTTGTTAGTGTTTACTTTGTGACACTTTTTACTTTGTTGGTTATGTATTTTAGCTGGGGCGAACCTTAAATTAAGGGCTGAGTATGGCAAATGTACACACTATGAATCTTGTTTTGGTATTGTTGGTTTGTTCCGTAACATTTCTGTTGGAAATATAATTGCATATTACTATTTGGGGTTCAAGCATATTCATGACATTTCTACACACTATATAATATTGATGACAGTAGTTCCTATCGTCAAAAGAATATAATAAAGAAGTTTTCTTATAGTGATTAGTATTAATGATGGGAACTTTCGACATAAAAAGAACCTTTTAATGAAGGTAAATACACTCTCATTACATACTTATTAATGACGAGATCATATAATTGTATGTCATTATTTATTAGTGACGAGGGGTGACAGGAGATATCCCCTCATTGGGGATGTTTGGTTAGTGGCCTATCAGCCAATTTTTAGTTGTTTTGACTAATTTTTAGTCTTTTGACCAGATGAATCTGCTAATTAGGTGTTTGGTTAAACAACTTTTCTATTCGGCTTCTTGCCCTGAACAGCCAACTTTTGAAACGCCACAAATCTAAGCGTTTCGGCATGGCTTTTCTCTTGACATTATAAATATTCCTAGTCTACCCCATTACTCTCACACTCTCTTCTGATAAAATGCCCATATCTCATGTATTTGCGAAAAAAATGTTTAAAACAAAGGTTAAACTATCAGATCGCACTTGTTGGCAATTTCATTAGTGGGCCCTACCATACCACTAATATTCTGCATATTAATTTCTAGAGTTCACAAATCAACTTAATACCATAAAACTGGTACTCCGTATATTTTTACTTACAACTCCATTTATTTATCATCATATTAATTAATTTTTTAATTAATTAAATTTATTAATTTGTGAAAAACAATGTTTAAAATGATTATCACTTGTGTTAATACATTTTTAATTTTTTAAAATTATATATTGATGTCATTAAAAGTCCTTTAACAAGTTATCAGCTAATTATAAACAGCTATTTAACCAAACACTGTTTTCCAAACAACTAATTCTATCGGCTAATCAAAACAGCCAACATAATCTGTTGCCATCAATCAGCTAATATAATCAGCCAACAGCCAATTGCCAAACACCCCCATTAAAACTCTTCTATGACAAGTTTTTATCTTTTAACTACCGTATCTTCCCTCATAAGATTTTGTTAACTAACTTAAAATGTTGTTTTATATTTTTATTTTGAATCTTAACTATATTATGGTGGCATTGATACTTAATTATTTTGAAAATTTTATAACTTACTAGATACTTTCTATCATAGACGTAATTTTGTTTTGCAAAAAAAGAACAGAGAACTCGGACCGAACCAGCTTGTTTCAAACATGGTGGTAAGGTCCGATTCCTACTTTGGGATTTGGTATACTTAGACCGAACTTACCCGCTAAGTGGAACCGACAGTTCTTAAAAAATTACTACCTTCATCCCTTAAAACTTTGTCAAAGTTGACCGGCACGGAGCATAATAAAGTAAAAATTGTGTGGTTGAGATTTGTGCAGAGGAGAGAGAAATAACAGAAACCACAAAATAATTGATTAAAAGGAAAAGTGACAAAGTTTTAAGAGACGGAGGGAATATTAATTACCCAAATCGACCCGGACCGTGCTCACCAGTCACCCCTAGTGAAATATATGGATCTTTTTATTAAAGTCTTGACTCTTGAGTCTTGATAGTCCGGACACAAAAGTCATTCTTTTGATCCAAAAAAGGTGGAAGTATACTTACAAAAAAGTCATCCTTTTTTAAGGAGAAATGCACAAACGCCAAAATAAACAAAAATGATGTTTGTACACACTCTTATACACACTTTTGTACATACTTATTTCTGTGAAAGCTTTTTTTTGTCTGTGAACATCGATTCACAAACACTGTTTTGCACAAACAAAATATTGTTTATGAACCGGATTCACAGACAAGAAAAAACTTCATAAACGTAGTGTGTATAAAGTGTGTACAAGAGTGTGTACATCAAGCATGGTTGGAAATAAAATTGACAAATTGCAGGGGCAATTACGCAACCGACATCAGTTGAAATGCAACCTGCTATTTCAATTGACTAGTAACTTCACGTATGTGTTGCACGAAAGTGTAAATCTATATACTCCGTATTATTTAATGTTTTGATTGTAAATACAATAGCGTAAAAAAAGTCGAAGTTTTTTAAATACTCCGTATATATTTATTTTCCTTGTATATCAGAGTTTTTTTTACATTAATGCTAAAAAATGAAGTATTTACGAAATTAGGGTAATGTTAAAACTATTTACGAAAAATACTGCTCAAATAAACTAGGGTTAAGAGAGTCGCCAAATCAAATGGCGACTTGCGCCTAAACTACAGGAAGGGAGAATTGTGTTGCACAGGAGGGAGTGATGGGGTGGGAGACCTAAGTAAAAAAATGCTCTTTTTCTTTAAAGTGCTACATCTTTTACATTTTTTTTAACCCAGAAGGCAAACCACCAAAATCAATGGGGTAGATGTCGGGGAACATCTACCGGATTTTATTAATAAAATTAAAGATACACCAGAAAGGGGAACTGTGCCAAGACTTTTCCAGGAGGCCTTCCTCCCAAAAAACAGATAAAACATGAAATGACTAAAAAATAACAATTGGGGGGGCTGGACCTGACTCAATTGACAAATACATAAACCAATAAAGAATCAACATCTAATAGAAGCGATATCAAAGATATCCATAAAGAAAGCCCTTCTAGCCCGAATAGGAAGTGTAGACGGGCTAGCATATCGTTTTTTTGGGACCGTGTGATCCAACGATAAGAAGTGGGCTACCAAGTTGCCTTTGCGCATAACATGACCGAAGCTCAGACCTTTCCTCTTCGCAAAGACTTTGGTTTCCTGAATTAGATCCGACCAGCACCTCGCATCTCCATCACTCATTAAAGCTAACACCATAATCGAATCAAATTCTACCTGAAACCCAGTGTATCCATCGTTAACCGCACATCGAACAGCCTCTGTCAGTGCCTTGAACTCAGCTTCCACCGCAGACGATGCTGAAAGCGGAAAGCTAATAGCCCATAACATCTCTCCCTCAGAGTTTCGAAGAATACTTCCTCCCGAAGCACCATCAGGTGAGTATTTAGCATCCAAATTCAGTTCAACTGTGTATTAGGTTTACGCCATCGGATAATTTGAACAGTATTACCTCGTGCTTTGAAATTAGGCGTGACCATCTCTTCTTCCTTCAAAATAATGTTAACAGTGTTGTTCTTTAGTCTGGGAAAAGACCACGCCCAGTTTCGAGTATATGCTTTAATTTGAGATATGATATTGTGCGTAGTACATGCACTATTGTGTTAGTGATTTCCCCAAACAAAATTTGCATAAGATTTCCACACATGCCAACAAATAATTCCTGGCATATTATGTTTAAAGATATCCATCACATTTTTCTGACCAGTCTTCAACCACCAATTTTTGAAAATATGACTGATATTCTCGCTCTAAGGTATAGGGATTCCAAAAATCTTCATAAAATAGTGCCAGACAGGTTTGACAATATCACAGTGGTAGAAAAGATGCTTCAGAGTATCTGAATGCTTTCTGCATAGCACACACATGGATGGTTCAGTAACCACATTAAATCTCCTAAGTTTGTCAGATGTTGGAATCAGACCTTTACTAATCTTCCACATAAGTAATTTCACCTTAAGCTCTTGCTGAGGATGCCAAATATGTTTATATGTGAAAGTGGCATCCTGTTTAGATCTAGCTTCTTCATATGCTGTTTTAAAAGTGAATTGACCAGTTGTCTCTTCTTCCCAGATCAATGTACCAGTGTTGTCAACAGAGCAAAGTGAAAGGGCTTCCTCGTGTATATTGCAAACTCTTCTCCAAACGGAAGAGTCAACAGAGCAAAGTGAAAGGGCTTCCTCATGTATATTGCTACATCTTTTACAATTTTGTTCCAATGTTTTTTAAAAATATATTGAATTTCATAACTTTTTACGAGCTTTCATGTGACACAATTTGAATATATAAAAATTTAAAAAAATTTGAAGCCCATATGGTGGTGAAAAGGTTCGTTGCAAGCATGTTTCGTCAATAAACTAAATTCTAAACTAATATTTTTTATAAAAATATGTTCAAATGGTTGGATTGTTAGGAAAAACATGATTGAGTGGGTATTACTTTTCATATAATCCAGGATTTGTTTACTTGGATTTTAGATTAAGTTTATTGACGGAACATGGTTGCAACAAGCCTTTTCACCACCATATGGACTTCAAAAAATTTTAAATTTTTATATATTCAATATTGATGTCATATGAAAGATCGTAAAAAATTATGAAATTTGGTATATTTTGTTAAAAAAAATTGGAGCAAAATTGTAAAAGATATAGCACTTAAAAAAAGAGTTTTTTTTACTTAGGCCCCCCCACCCCATCACCCTCTGTGCAACGCAATTCTTCATTTTCTTGGTCCAAAAGATGGAATCTCTCATCCCAGGAGCTCCCTCACCCCGACCCGACAGGATGGTGGGAAGGTTAATCACGGTGACTCAGTCAGCAAAGCGGCTGTAAGCCTTATACATGTTCGAACCAGAGAGGTCCAGCCTTATTTCAGGTTCTGTAACCTCCACACGGCCGCTGCGGGTTTCGAACCTTGGTCACTTGGTCCAATTTTCTCACCACTCGACCAACTGAGATACCTGTGCGGGTAACAATTCTTCCTTTTCTTAGTTTAGACATAAGTCGCCATTTGATTTGGCGACTCTCCTAACCCTAGTTTATTTGAGCAGTATTTTCGTAGATAGTTTTAATCTTACCCTAATTTCGTAAATACTTCATTTTTTAACATTAATGTGGCAAAAACCGTTGTACCCTAATTTCTTGCAAATACTGAAGGGGGAGCTTGACACTATATCAAAGGGGCACTATACATACCACAAGTCAGCACAAGAAGAAAACATTGTTCGTGACATAATAGGTGCTAACAACTATAGCCTACACTAGAGCAAGGCAGACTTCGTGTACTTCCCTCTGAATACTGGCAACCATTGGGTTTTGGTAGTACTAGATATCAAGCAAAGAAAGGTAAGAGTGTACAACTCCAATGCTAGAAGAGGTGATTCACTAAGGGATATCAGGTCATATGTTGCATCCATAACAGTCCTCCTGCCCAGAATAACGGACTATCACAGAGTGTACGAACATATGGGTGAGGATCCTATGGGTGAAAGGTTTTTGGAAATTGAGCGTGTAGAAGGATGTTCACAGCAAGATGATGGGTAAGAGGATATAAATTTGCTTAATCAGATTGTATAGTAGTGTACTTTTTTATTTTAAAAATTTATTTTAATTTTTGTTGTTATGCATCAGGGGAAACTGTGGAATGTTCATGCTCAAGATGGCAGAATTTCTAATGGTGGGGATGGACATGGATGACATATATCCTGAAGCAATACCATTATTTAGGGAAGAAATGGCAACTGAACTGGTCCTATATAGCGAGAGGAGGCGGGGTGAGAGAGAATGAAATGAAGCTATGCAGAAATGGGATTGTAGGATGAAACAATTATGTTTGTTTTGGAAGACTCCTATATTTACTAGTATTTTTAATATCATGTCAGGACATCTAGACATCTAGTACATTCGTTTTGAAAAACTTGGTTAACGCAACTTTCATTGTGTTTTGAATGTATGAAATATGCTTTATGACAATGCATTGTGACAATGCATTTTATTGAATTAGGTTCAAAAAATCTGTTTGATTTTTACATTGAGGATGACTTTGTGTCAATGCATTCTACAGGGTACTTATATTTATGTAAGCACGGATTGTTACTGAAGAAAACCCGTGATAAATGACATTTGGATGACAGTGTTTAGAAAACAAAATGACATCAACTTTGAAATCTGTCTGTTCAAGGGAAGTACGTCCCCTTGGCTAGTTTATCTAGAGCATTTTTTATATGAACATGTAGATGGATACTAGGATTGAATGTCATTTACATGCAGTAAATAAATGACAACAAAGTGACAATTAACATGACATTTTTTGGAATACAAAATGCCATCAAATCTGACATTTGTCATTTATACATAAACCAAATGACATTACATTATTGAGATGACATTTGGGACAAAACATTTGGATAAAGAACAAGTCATAAACACTTAAATGCCAAGAATGGCTAAAGCACAAAACCTTAAACGTTTAAGGAAATGATAAACAAGTCCAAACCACATAGCAGAATTGTTAAAAGTACAAAAAAAACAGAAGACAACATAAAATGAGTGGGCAAATCTACATCACTGGGTATTAATTGGAATTGGATTTCTACAAGTTTTCTTATTATGCCCAAGCACATGACATCTAGAACACTTTTGACGTTTTGAACCTCTATATTCTCCAATGGATGGAATCCTGCATTTCTTAGGGCAACCAGGAGGACGCTTCAAACAACTTGGTGGCTTGCATCTCTGGTTTTGAATATTAGCTGGAATTGATCAACTGTCAGGATCAGCAATAGGATGCATGATACCAGACCATGTAGCAAGCCAAGCATCTCTTGTGTAATATGGAGATATGTACGTATAACATGAAAGGTGTGGGCGTATACCGATTGCAGCCACAACATGAACACACACAAATTGATCTAATTGAAAGTGGCCGCATGTACAACATCTAGAGTTGAGGTTTACCACAAAGGACTTGCATCTACTGTCAACAACTTCAAATTCATATGCACATGATGGTTTAACCTGTGAAATAAAAAAAATAAGAATATGAAAGTAGATAAAAAAGAGAATTAGCAAAAGAATATAGCAGTAATATGTGGCTATGAAGTATAGAAAATGTCAACTTATATATGAATATTAAGTAGAAGAAAAATGATAAATAAAAACGCTAGTAAGACTATTTGAATATGAAGTACACAAAATGACAAATTTATAAAGACAAAATGACATATTAACAAACAAAGTGGAATTATAAAAGGAGATGAAAAAATGAAAACTGACTAATGGTATTCAAAGTCAAAAAATAAGCTTTGACATACCTTCATACGTGTGGATTCAGCTTGCAAAGCTACCAGACGTTTCTCACATTTCTTTGTGAGTATAGTACTTGTTTTCTCAGCTTTATCTTTCCTCTCTGTGAACCATTACTGCATCCTTTCACGCAAGAAATCAACAAGTTTAGACACAGAATACTCTCTTGCACAAACATTGACTTTGTTCATAGACTCAGCACAATTTGATGTCATAATATTATATCTCTTTGGGCCATACATTACTTTTGATCATGTGTTAGCACCTAATTTGTCTAGCCAAGTCCTTATCTTGGGGTCTTCAGAATCCAACATTAATAAGTAGTCATCATATTCTTTCATAGTTGCTGCCATATAGGCAGCTTTGAACTTCCATCCCAAACCAGCTGCAGATCCTCTGAATATTGATGTTATGTTACAACCAAGATGAGCAACACAAAAACCGTGGCTAGCATGTGGCGAGTTCAGAAACGGCCTTGATAAGCCCTTTATGCCCATCAGATACTACATACAGGTCATGTCTGTACTTTATTGATTGACAAACTTTGGATAAGAACCATTTCCAAGAAGCTTTAGTTTCAGAACCACAAATACCAAATGCAATAGGAACTATGTGACCATTGGCATCTTGGCAACAAACTGTAAGGAGAGTGCCTTTATAGTATGCCTTCATGAAAGAACCATCCAATATAAGAACATGTCTGCAGTAGGGCAAAGCTTCTATCAATGGTTTAAATGACATAAAAAAGGTAGAAAATGCATCATCCTGCCCTGTGACTAGATTAAACATAGAGCCAGGATTTGTTTTCTCAAACACATAAGCCATTGAAGGCAAAAGCTGATAGGATTCAAGATCAGAACCAAATTGCAGTTGCATTGCTTTCTTCTGTGCTTTCCAAGCTTTGTTGTATGACATGGAAATTCCATACTGCATACTCATGTCCTCACGAATTTGCTTTGGGGGGTATGGTTTACTGGAAGCATCAAGGTATTTGTGTGCAATAATATTTGCTATCACACTAGCAGATGCCTGTCTATGTTTGCCTTGTCTGTAATCAATAGAGCATGTGTAAGCTGGCCGGAATCTGAAAAGAAAAAAATGACATTATTATACAAATACATAATATAAAGTTGACAGTCCTGTATAAGAATGTCACCACAACATGCCATTCTTATAAACCAGAATTTAGAATGAAGTGAATTAAAGAAGGAAAATTGAAGTTACCTTCTGATTTGAAACATTGTTACGCCATGTAGTTTTACATCTCGAACACTCCAACAACATTTCGGATCTAAGCAAATAACATGCAAACATATTTTCTTCGATGTCTTAGTTCTGTATTGGAAGTGGTTTGTGATAGCATACATCTTCAGATGGTGGATAAGTTTTATTTTTATTTTTGTAAATAGCATGGAGAAGAAGATAAGTAGGATGGGACTGTGTGATGATTTCAAAATTTTGGAGAAATGAGAATGAGTCAGATGATTTAGTTAAAAGGCCATCTGACATATCATCTGACATGTCATCACTGTCTTCATATGGTTCATTTTCTACAGTTGCAGACACAGTGTTACCACAAGAAACAATATCTTCGGATTGGCCACAACTTACCCCAGATAGCATAACATTTTCATATTGCCCAAATGGTGGGCCATCATCAAAAGAAAGTGCAGGTGAGGAGGAATGTTGTTGGGCAGAAGAAACAACAACATTCTCATAAGTGGTATGTTGTTGTGAAGCATGGGAAGAAGAAACAACAACATTCTCATCATAAGGGGTATGTTGCTGTGAAGAAATGACAACATTTTCAGACCAAGGAGAAGCAGATGGTCCAACATCAATAGAAAATGCAGGTGAAGATGAAACATGATAAAACTCAACACAAAGTGGATACAATGAAAAATATGGTTGAAGAGACTTGATATGAAGATAAAATGTTAAGGTAGATTGATCATTTATAGTAACGGGAGGAGGAAATCCATCTCGCATATAAGAAAGCCTGAAATTATGATTAGCTTTGTACTGAGAAAGGATGTCACTCAAAGAGTTAATAAAAGAAGCATATTGAACATTATAGTTAACATGAAGGCCACATGTGTGGACATTGTTGAACACGTTGTTAGAATCCCAAAAACCGTCAACCTTGACCATAACAAGTAAAATAGGATCCATTATGGTAAAAAGGTTCCTAAAAAATGCAGCAAAAGAAATATTTCAGTATGACAAAATCTAGGAAAAAGACAGTTCGGACAAAATTATGACAATTTTGTTAACAATATGAGAGTTTATAAGGATGTGTACCAATTATATACAATTACAGAACATAAAAAGGAGAAATAAAAAAATGCATATACATGACAGGTAGGACAAACTAAATGACAGTTCGGACAAAATTATGGCAGTTTTGTTAACAATATGACAGTTTATAAGGATGTGTACCAATTATATACAATTACAGAACATAAAAAGGAGAAATCAAAAAATGCATATACATGACAGGTAGAACAAACTAAATGACAGTTCGAAGGGCATAATTTAGGTAGAAGAATAGAGAATTTAACAAAAACAAAATAAATTGTAGATACAAACTGATATCTAAACTAGCCGATGAAATTTAATGAAATAAAACCGAGTACAACTACATACGAAATAAATTGTTGATTATAATGAATTTGAAATCGATCATATGATGAAAGGTTTGATAATATGAAATTGAAGAAAAAAACAGAGTTTGAAGGAAAAAACAGAACGCAAATGCATATATGTATATGTATTCAACTGAAATATTGTCGCTCCAATACAAGCAATTGCGAATTCAATTTAACAACAATTGAAGAAGAATTGACGAATGAAAACAGAATCACGGTCATAATAAGTTATTATGAAAGCATGAAATTTGAAGTAAACGTACTCTGCAAAGAACGAAACACTGAGGCACCTATGACGTCGTACTCCAAGAGAAATCCATGGCAGAAGAATGCAGGAAAAACAACGAATGATTAGTTAGGTTGAATGATATCCAACAAACTTAGGAAACTAATAGCGATACTCAATCTGAACAAGGAAACTACTTTGAGAAAGGAAACTCCTTAACCGTTTGAAACGGGATAACCGAAAAAGGCCGGTAACCTCCTTAATAATATCACAAATTCGAACAAGGGTATTTAGGATATTTCCTAAAGTAGTAAAACGCAAGATAGGACCGTATAAGTCCTATTAACGAGAGAAAACTTGGTAAGTCCTAATATGAGTTTTTTAGCATGTTTAAGTACTATTATGGCTAATTTTACTATTTACATCCACATGACTAAATACAATCAACTCAATACTCCCTCCGGTCCCATAAAATTCTTCCCACTTTCCTTTTTGGGCCATCCCAAAATATTCTTCTCACTTACCATTTTTGGATAATTTGTGTGGTTCACATTCATTTCACTTTTTTCTTACACAATCACAACCATACATTTCCACTTTATTCCACTATCTTAATCTCCGTGTCAAGTCAAAGTGGGAAGAATTTTATGGGACGGAGGTAGTATATAATAGAGACAAAGATTTTGAAGGAAAGTCAGGCTAGGTCAGTCATCCATCCCTCTATTTTCTACTACGTATCAAGGATGTTAGATAAAGAGACATTCAAATTAAAAATGGATAACACAGAACATTAGCATCTTCTAAGTATATCTTTTTTAGAGTGTGTGCTGCAATCATAATGCCACCGAAAATCTCAGCAAATGTAAAGTTGTGTCGAACAAGGAAGGAAATTTTATGCATTCACCTGCATCATTGGAATGACCCATGCATGGTCATATATACATGCTACTATACAAAACGTCTCCCGTACGTTGCATGGTAACGGCGAGAATCATGGAGCAAAAGGGGAAAGAAAATAAAGATCTACACCTTCTATCTAAGACACAAGCTACGTACTACAAAAAATGTGACAAAAAATATTTGTACATAATAATAATTCCAACACCCCTCGTCAAGATGGAGCATGGGGATTCCAAATGTCCATCTTGCCAAGTAAGTAGGAAAATTGATAAGCTCCAAGGGCTTTAGTAAATAAGTCGACAGGCTGTTCGGTTGTAGCGGTATAAGATGGAATGATCGTACCGGCCTGAATGTGATCCCGAATAAAGTGACAATCAAGCTCGATGTGTTTTGTGCGTTCATGATAAACGGGATTAGAAGCAATGTGTATAGCGGCTTGATTATCGCAGTATATAGTGATTGGTTTACCATGGGAGACTCCCAATGATCGAAGAAGATTGCGCAACCAAATGAGTTCCCAGGTCAACGATGTCATAGCCCGATATTCAGCTTCGGCGGAGGAGCGTGAACAGTAACTTGCTTCTTGGTGCGCCATGAAATGGGAGATGATCCCAAAGTGACAAAATAATATGTGACCGATCGGCGTGTGATGGCGCAAGTTGCCCAGTCGGCGTCACAGTACCCAACGAGAGAGAGTGGTGAATCGGAGCATAACAAAATACCCTGTCCCGGACATCCTTTGAGATACCGTAACACACGAAGTACAGCCTCTCAATGTGCCACCTTGGGATTTTGCATGAACTGAGATAGTATGTGAACGGAGTAACATATATCCGGTCTGGTCAGGGTCAAGTAAATCAATTTCCCGACAAGCCATCTATATCTTTCGGGATCATGGAAACCGGGGCCAGAAACAGACTGAAGTCGATGATTTTGTACCATAGGAAACACCGCCGGTTTGGATCCCAATAGCCCGGTTTCTGTCAAAATGTCAAGTACATATTTTCGTTGGCACAAGAAAATACCTGTAGGATTGTGTGCCATCTCAATTCCCAAAAAATATTTCATTACACCCTGGTCCTTGACCGGGAAGGTGGCTGCCAGAAATTTCTTGAATTGAGTAATCATGTCCCGGTCATTCTTGGTTATCAATAAATCGTCAACATAAATAAGGATGCATAATATTCGATTATCCCTACGCATGGTGAATAAGGAATAGTCCGCATGTGATTAAAAATCCATATGCCCGTAAGGAAGTGGTAAGCTTAGAAAACCAACACCGCGGGGCCTGGCGAAGACCATAGAGCGACCGGAGCAATTTACATACCTTCCCGGATGAGGTTGTAGAATAACCGTGCAGCAAATGCATGTGCACATCTTCATGAAGGTCTCCATGCAAAAAGGCGTTATCCACATCCATTTGGTGCAACTCCCAATGACGAGAAGCAGCAACAACCAAAATAGTACGAATCGTCACCATTTTCGCAACCGGAGCAAAGGTCTCACTAAATCAATCCCTTGGACTTGTTTGTTGCCAGAAACTACAAAACGTGCCTTGTATCGTTCCACCGAGCCATCATTTTTATATTTGATCTTATATACTCATTTGCAATAAATCGCCTTCTTGCCAGGTGCCAAGTCTTGAATTTGCCACGTCCTCGTTCGCTCCAATGCTTGAATTTCTTGAGTCATAGCATCCCTTCATCTCGGATCATGAACTGCCTCCCCGAAGCTAGCGGGCTCTTTAGTCGTAGAAATAGCTGCAAGAAAGGCTCAGTGCGGAACCGAAAAATGATTATAATTTACATAATGAGTTATGGGATAAGGAGTACCTGCTGAGTCGGCCGAAGAAGTAGGGATACTGGCGGGGTGGGTTTATTATAACCGTGTTCATCTGCACATCATAGTCCTTATGCCATGCCGGAGTTTGTCGTGAGCGAGCCCCCCGTCGAATAGTGTCAACAGGAGCTGAAGTATCGTTTCCAAATGTGTTGACCGAATGTTGGACAGTTGACTGCTCAGTGTCATGCGCGTGGTTTCCAGAAGAGGCTTGTAGACCTGCCTGTTGCTCGTCACTATCAATCCCATGCACGTCGTTATTATGGGCTACGTTACCCAGTGGAATCTCATCATCAAATTCATGTCGTCGTACGTCTCCCTCGTATGCATGCATACCATCTACTCGATCGTCAAAGCCTGTTGCCTCCTATATGAAAGGAAAGCAGTGTTCAATGAATTTGATGCCCCAGGAAATAAAGTGACGTCCATGTTGAAGATCAAAAACCTTCCAACCCTTTTGAGAATATGCGTAACCCAAAAAAACACATTTCACACCCCGAGGTCCAAATTTGTCACGTGAAACATTGACCTCATGAGCATAACATAGACAACCAAAGACCCTAAGTTGATCATAGAGGGGCGGTTTGTTATAGAGCAATTCATATGGGCTTTTGTTGTCTATAACCGGAGAAGGCAATCGGTTGATCAAGTACCCAGCTGTCAAAATGCATTTACTCCAAAACTTTATTGGTAAATTGGCATGAAACCTTAGAGTCCTAGCAACGTCCAAAATATTCCTATGTTTCCTCTCGACTCTACCATTTTTTTGAGGTGTGTAAACGCATGAGGTTTGGAAAATTATGACTTGTGTCAAAAAATATTCGCGAAGACTAGTAAATTCCTTGCCATTGTCACTTCGCACCACTTTCACAATTTTGTTAAATTGACGACTAGTCATGGCAATAAACTGTTTTAGAATATTTTTCACCTCACTTTTATCACGCATCAGATGAACCCAAACAGCTCTAGAAAAATCATCTACCATAGTCAAAAAATAATGTGCACCACAAGTAGATAATGTACGATATGGGCCCCAAATATCACAATGAATCAATTCAAAAGGTTCAATGGCACGAGCATTATTAATAGTAAAAACATCATGTGTTTGTTTCACTCGCAAACAGGCATCACATGCATTATTCTGGACCGTATGTAACAAACTTTTATTTAAATAACCAAGCAACCGTAAAACTTTCACTGACGAATACCCCAACTGAGAATGCCACAAATCACTTGAGTTGGATTTCTCCACCGCGTATGCTTTTGCCCGATCGAGACTCCGGAAATAATAAACTCCCCCTCGTCGCTCACCCACTCCAATCGGCGTCCTCGTAGGTAGGTCCTGTATCACACACAAATCATTAGTAAAAAATATATCACACTTTCGGCCGTCAATTAATTTTCCCAAGGAAATTAAATTGCATTTCAATCCGGGTACTACTAAAACATTAATTAAATCCAGTCGTTCACTGAGCAATACAGTCCCCACGTGAGTAGCCTGCGTGATATCACCATTTGGCAACGAAACCGCCACCGGTGGTATCCTGGTCAGCTCTTTCAAATTCCGGTTTAGGCCAGTCATGTGATATGATGCTCCTAAATCCAAAATCCATTCATTATGAATTTTCATACCTGTGAGCTTCTCCTCCGAGGAAGTGATCTTACACTTTTCCATGAATTTCAAAAGAGACTTCCATTGCTCATCGGTGAATTCCGGTTTATGCATGGGTGCCTCCTTTGTTTCACGCATAACATCGCCATCATCCCGGTAGTCACCTACGTGCAAGGCATGCACGGTTTCGCGTCCATTGGTGCGTCCAGATCCTCTACGTCCAAGTCCTCCACGCCTCGTCCACCACGTCCTCTTCCCGGATTTTCATACCACCAGTCCGGGTAGTTCCCGGTGCGGCGGAAGCAGTTTTCCACTTCATGCCCTGTTTTGTGATAGAAAGAACATTTCGGCCGTTCCTCCCTTGGCCCACCGATAGGTCCAGTGCGTGCAATAAAGGCTACTGCTTCGGTTTTTTGCTCCTTTCCCTTCGTCAAGTTGTGATGCCTTTCTTCTTGTATCACCATGTGATACACCTTGGTCAATGAGGGAAGTTCATCCAAACTAAGAATATTTGAACGTAAATTCCCGTAAACCTCGTGATCAAGGCCCATCAAAAAATCATGGATCTTCTTCGTCTCCACATGCTTGAGAAACAATTTTTTGAGATTGCACGTACAAGAACCGCACGTACATTAGGGAATATTTCGAAATTCATCATAGTCGTCCTAGTAGGCCTTCAATCGCCCAAAGTAGGTGGTGATGGTTTGTCCATTCTGCCAGCAATTCCGGATCAGCTCCTTCGACTCATGTGTCCGCATCACATCGCCTACGGCGAACCGCTGCTCCAAATTGTTCCATAGATCACAAGCACTTTCCATATAAACCAAATTTGTTCGCAAAGGCTGGTCTACCGATGTCATAATCCATCCCACGGCCATGGAATGGACCGTCATCCAGTCCTCAATGTCCTTTTCATCGTTCTCGGGTCGCTTCAGAGTTCCGTCAAGAAATGCCAATTTTCGTTTCGCACGAAAAGCATTTTTCATAGACGTTGCCCATTCTCTATAGTTGCTCTCTCCTTTCAGAACTATCCCACAAATATTCTGTCCAGGGTAGTCTGCGTTGGACAGATAGTAAGGCGAAGCAGGGTCTTTGATTTTCCGGCGCACAACTTGTTTACCGGCCATCGTGGCGTCGTCGTCGTTTCTGTTAGTACACGTAATATTTCCCAGAACAGTTTACTGCTCTGATACCATGTAAAGTTGCACCGAACAAGGAAGGAAATTTTATGTATTCACCCGCATCATCGGAATGACCCATGCATGGTCATATATACATGCTACTATACAAACCGTCTCTCGTACGTTGCATGGTAACAGCGAGAATCATGGAGCAAAAAGGGAAAGAAAATAACGATCTACACCTTCTATGTAAGACACAAGCTACGTACTACAAAAAATGTGACATAAAAAATATTTGTACATAATAATAACTCCAACAGTAAATGCATTCTGATAAGCCAATCTACGTATATAGTTTCTCATAAAGGCAGTCAAATTGAAATTATGTAAACTTAAATAACTCAAAATCCATTCACAAATCTCTTACGTGACATCACAATACCTAAATGATTAACCAAAAACACAAGTTGTTTTTTCAAGCAAAGTAGCTCTTGAGGAAATTGCATCACCATGTTGGACCGGTTCTCATTTTCTATAGAAATTTTTCTTCTTCTCTTTGATAACCTTCCCTTTTTAAAATTGCAGAGTTTCAAAGGCCGACAAAATATTAACTATCAACAGTTAATCTGCTCAAAACAAAGACATTGATTTTTAGAAATAAGACCTTTAAGGAAACTCTTGATGCGATTAGCCAGGACTTTTGGGAAAAAATTATACACAACATTACAAAATTATCTTTTTTGTGATAAAAATTAAACTAGTACGAGGTATGATTTCATTTTTTTGCCACTTTCCCTTTTAAGTAAAGAATTTGTGATTTCAGATAATTCTCTCTTCTCTGCACAAACCTCAACCACACAATTTTTACTTTATTAATCCCCGTGCCGGTCAAACTTGACAAAGTTTTAAGGGACGGAGGTAGTATGATGTAAGACTGAATCGAGAAAAGTGTGCCACAAAGTAATGGAGAGAACTAAAAGTGTGACACACAAGTAATAGGAGTACATGTAACACTTGAGATTTAATTTAAACGGATTAATAGTACTACTCATACCAACAAGGTGCATCTCCTTTTAAGGGAGCTCATTAGCCAATAACTCCAAAGTTAAGCGTGCTTGCACGGGAGTAGTCTTGGGATGGGTGACCCCCTGGAAGTTTCTTAGGGCGCGCACGAGTGAGGACAAAGTGCGCGGAAAAGGCTAGTGGCGGTCTGTGAGGACAATACTAGAGGTCAGGAGTAACTATCTCGGGGCCTACAGGGGCCGGGGTGTTACAAATGGTATCAGAGCAACCCTGCAACAATGTGCTGATCCGTTGGATATCGGGCAGACACTTAGCATTACTACGCCGTCCACTTAGGACTCTACATTCCTAAGTGGGGGTGATTGTAACACTTGAGATTTAATTTAAACGGATTAATAGTACTACTCATACCAACAAGGTGCATCTCCTTTTAAGGGAGCTCATTAGCCAAGAACTCCAAAGTTCTTGGTGCTTGCACGGGAGTAGTCTTGGGATGGGTGACCCCCCGGGAAGTTTCTCAGGGCGCGCACGAGTGAGGACAAAGTGCGCGGAAAAAGCTAGTGACGGTTTGTGAGGACAGTACTAGAGGTCAGAAGTAACTACCTCGGGGCCTACGGGCCCGGGGTGTTACACTGAGCACGACACAGTCTTACCTCTACCATGGGATTTGAATATGGTCTGCTGAGGTACTAGAGGTCAGAAGTAACTATCTCGGAGCCTACAGGTCAAATGTAAAATTAAAATGAAAGTACTTTCCAATGCAAAATAAAGTTTGCCACCTCAGCTGCAATGCACAACCGCATTGGAGTTGCTCTAATATCGACATCTTTACCTTAAGGCTTAAGCCGTCCACGTGAATTTTGAGAAGCCGTATTGCACATAACACTAATACTTAGTCCCATATACAATACGTTAATATATTAAGGAGTATTTTGTTAGAGTAAGGATGTTGTTGTTTGGAGTTTGGACTACTTTCAGTCCCACAATAGACGAGACTTATATTATACTTCTTCCGTTCTTTTCTAAATGCAACACTTAGCGTTTTTGGCAGTTTCAAATTAAATGCAACATTTCCAATTTTAGTAAATAAAATAAGTGTAAGGTCTTTAATGTGAAAAAATGGAAAAGGTTACTCCCTGAGGAGTATTAGAGAGAGTTTAATGTAAAGTACAATACTGAGCCTATAATAATTATATTACACCCCCTCAAACTGTGCGGGAGATACAATGCACAGGTTGTCTTTCAAAAAATGAAAACGTTGACTAGATAGACTTTTAGTAAAAATATCTGCCAGCTGTAGATGAGTAGGAACATGTTGAACAATCAGATCTCCATGAGCAACCCGTTCGCGAACAAAATGATAATCAATCTGAATATGTTTACTGCGAGCATGCTGAACTGGATTTGCAGTCAAGTAAGAAGCAGATATATTATCACATAATAAATGTACCGGCTCAGAGATAGGCCATCGAAGTTCGAATAGGACTGAGCGGATATGTAGTGTGTCTTGTACTGTGTAAGCAATGGCACGACATTCGGCTTCTGTGGAGGACTTGGACACAGTGGGCTGCTTCTTAGCCTTCCAGGAAACCAAATTAGGGCCCAAAAATACAGCAAAACCTGTGGTAGACCGAGAACTATCAGGACAACCTGCCCAATCTGCATCGGAGTAAGCAACTATACAGGTTGGCCGATTAGACTGCTGAAGCCAAAGTCCATGATCTCGTGTTCCCTGCAAGTATCTGAAAATTCTTTTGACTGCAAAAAGATGAGTGGTACGAGGAGCATGCATGAACTGAGACACTAAGTGTACTGCATAAGTAATATCTGGTCGTGTCAAAGTTAAATATTGTAATGCACCAACCATGCTGCGATACTCAGTAGAATCAGATAATAACTCACCATCAGAAAGAGACAGAGTGGTACGGGAAGCTAATGGGGTGCGAACAGGTTTGACAGTATGAAGGTGAAAACGAGCTAGAAGGTCAGTAACATATTTATGTTGAGAAAGAAACAAACCTTTAGCTGAACGAATGGCCTCAACACCCAGAAAATAATGGAGATTACCCAAGTCTTTCATAGCAAAATGTTTAGATATAATTGAAATAAATTGGGTAACAGAGAATTCAGAATTGCCAGTAATAATAATATCATCCACATATAGTAATAAATATATAATAGTATTATTCTGGCGGTATATGAACAAAGAATTGTCGGATTTGCTACAGAAAAAATTATGTTGTAGAAGAAAGCTACTAAATCTATGAAACCAGGTTCGTGGAGCTTGCTTAAGGCCATAAATGGCCTTGCGCAGACGACATATATGATTAGGAAAGTGAGGGTGAATAAAACCACGGGGCTGCCGCATATAAACTTCTTCTGTCAGATTCCCATGTAAGAAGGCATTTTTAACATCAAGTTGTCGTATACCCCACCCAAAAGAAATAGCTAGAGTAAGTACAATACGAACAGTGGTGGGTTTAACAACAGGACTAAAAGTTTCAGAGAAATCAATACCTGCCTGGTGATTAAAACCCTGTGCAACTAATCGAGCTTTATGGCGCTCTAAGGATCCATCAGAATGATATTTAGTTTTATAAATCCACTTACAACCAACAATATTTTTAGAGTTATCAAAGGGCACCAAGTCCCACGTATTATTATTAATGAGTGCATTAAATTCATCAGTCATCGCCTCACGCCATTTTAATTGTTTATTTGCCTCAGTAAAACAGGTAGGATCTGCATTGATAGTAACTGTACTTAAATTAAAAATGGTTTTAGGCTTAAAAATTACTGACTTAGCACGGGTTTGCATGGGATGGTGATTAACTACCGTAGTGGACGTAGGTGAGGTGGTTTCAGGTGAGACAGTGTCGATTGATGTTGTCTGTGGCGTGCTAGACGAAGTATGGGAGGAGAGATGGGGTGGTGGGGGGCTGGTTGTGGACGTGGGATAGGAGGAGTGGGGTGACGGTACACACGGAGTGATAGGAATACTTGGTGACCAAGGTGGCGATGAAGGGGTTGGTGCTGGTGCGGCCGTAATTGTGGGAACAGGCTGGAGAGGTGGGTCAAGAATGATATCGCTGAGATGCATAGGAGATGGTGTAGTAGAAATAGACCTGGATGGAGCAGACGAGAGAGTTTTAAAAGGATATGTGTCCTCATGAAACCTAACATGACGGCTAACATAGACTTGACCTGTGAAAGGATCCAAACAACGATAGCCTTTATAACCGGATGCATAGCCAAGGAAAACACACTGAACTGAACGAGGTGATAATTTATTGGCTGAGGTGGCATTAAAATTTGAATAACAGGCAGAACCAAATACTCGCATAAAGGAGTAATCTGGAACTCGGTTAAACAGTTTTTGATACGGAGTAAGACCATTTAAGGTAGGAGAGGGTAATCTATTAATAATATATGCAGCAGTAAATATGGCATCGACCCAATAGTGACTCGGAACCGAAGCTTCAAGAAGCATGGTCCTAGTTAACTCAAGTAAATGACGATGCTTGCGCTCAGCAACCCCATTCTGTTGAGGTGTGTCAGGGCAAGATTTTCTAAAGTAAATGCCATTAGCAGAGAAAAATTGCTGCATATTATTATTAACAAATTCACCTCCCCCATCACTTTGAAAAATTTTAATTTTCTGATTAAAAAGATTTTCAACCAAAGCTTTAAAATTTTTATGGCATTCGTAATGAACTTGGCCTTTTTTCCCCTGGTGACTGGAGGTGGTGGTGCAGAGGCGACAGAGGTGGCGGTGAATTTTATTTTATTTTTTTGAGTTTTTTATTTTTTTAAAAAATATATATTTTTTTATTTTTTGAAAAATAAATAAATAAATAAATAAATTATTATTATCGAATAAGTCATAAATTAACTAGGTTAAGATTAAATAAGTCATATTTTAGAACTAACTAGGTTAGGGATATTAAGGGTACAAAATTAATGTTTACTCCTATTGAAGGAAGTTTTAAATTATACTCCTATTTATGTAATTATTATGTTTATGTTTACTCCTATATTGGGCAATTTCTATTTCTTATTCCATAACAATGGAGAACCTATCTAACGCTCCCAATGGTGACCACGAATTGCTACGTAGGACTCGCCTAAAAATGTATAAAAAATCAGTTACAGCCAAATTTGATTTGTCTCTGTAGAACATTTACTGTAGTAAAAGCAAACGGTGCCTGACACATAGCAACCCGCATGGGTTGTTCAGTTGGTCGAGTGGTGGAAAAATTGGATCAAGTGACCAAAGTTCGAAACCCGCAGCGCCCGTGTGGAGGTTACAGAACCTGAAATAAGGTTGGACCTCTGATGCGCACGTGTATAAGGCCTACCGCCGCTTTGCTCACTGAGTCACCGTGATTAATCTCCTCATCATGCTGTCGGGTCGGGGTGGGGGGCTCCTGGGGTGGGAGATTCCACCTTTTTTGGACCAAGTGGCTGACACATAGCTTATTATCTCGAGTATTAGAGAGGGTAAAACTGGAAACAAGGAATTCAAGTCTAAACTCTTAATTTTCGTGCCTAGATCCATGTTGCATTTATATCCGAACGGAGGAAGTACATATCACAACAAATCAGATCCGACTTAAATAGTGCATATCAAACATCCATAGTTATAAAATACATAGAGACTAAATTGATCTATAGCTAGGTCAGGGAAGAAACACCTGGATTAATTTCACCATGTTATCTACGACGTGCTTCCAAACATAATCTCGCTTTAATTTATCCTTTCATATAAACAACCAGTGACAGCACCACATATTTCAGAGTGGTGTCAATTGACACCACTCAATTTTTTTTTATTATTATATATGTAGAGGTAAATTTTCTAAAAATTAATTTGACACCACTTATATATAAACCAAATGAGGTCAATTGACAAAACTCAAACATTTTTATAATTATATATGTAGAGGTATGTTTTCCAAAAAAAAATGATGATCCCTCCTATGACATAGCTTACTTGCTTGTATCATGCATGTTCCAATAAAATTGCAAACGCACATAGAAAGATAGGAGAATGAAAGTGAAATTTATTTCTGTAATATTTGTGAAGTCAAACTGTAAAGATGAATGTGAACCGGAGGGAGTATTTATTGTACCTTAATTAACATCAGACTCGAAGACTTGATCTCAATTGGCGTTTCAAAAGAAATATGCGGAGTTAATCTGGCATTCTGTCCACCTCAATCATTTTAACATTCCACAACTCTAATTCTTAGTACTCTCTCACTAAATAATACTCCTCCGTCCTTGTGTCCCATAAAATAGTTCCCAGTAGGATTTAAATTGGAGTTTAAGAAAGTGAGAATAAAGTAGAAATGTATGGTTGTGGTTGAGTAAAAAAAAGATAAATAAATGGTAGCCACACAAATTTTTCCAAAAAAGGAAATGTGAACTATTTTTTGGGATGACCCAAAAAGGAAATCAGGAACTATTTTGCGGGACGGAGGGAGTACTACTTTAATACTCCGTAACATTTGTATTGTTTTAAATCATTTTAACTTTTTACATCACATTTTCTAATGTAGATGCACGGATAAGATACTTTTTAACATAATTTGGTCATAAATGATGAAGCGGTCCAGCCCAGCTGGTCGCTGACTCACTCTCCCTTACGGGAGGTCTCGGATTCGAAACTCAATGAGTGAGTTTCAGACTTTTGATTACTCCAGACTCCCCCGACGCCCCTCCCCCAGACGCCCCCTAGAGTAAAAAAAATGAGTGATAAACCAAAACGAGGTGGATAGAATGCCAAACTGTCTCCGCATCTCTTGCTTGTAAGAATACAGGCCGACCCCAAATCAGCATTTTATTGTAGGGAAAAGGGGCAAAAAACCCTTGAAGTTGTCACCAAAGAGCACTTATGCCCTTAAACTCTATTTTTGTGCAAAAAGCTTTAAAATCACAAAAGAGGAGGGCAATCACCTCCTTCTATAACGGTGAACCAACTGAGTCGGCAACTACATAGTACAGTATTAAATTTGCTCCTTCTGTTAGACTGTGTATAACAAATTAAATCCTGAGAGTGTCTTTGATTACTTTTTCTAATTTCAGCTAGTACCCCTGTTACTTAAATAAATTTAGAATATTTTGAACCACTACTAAAAAACAGGCTTACAGTGACACTTTTATAGTGACACTTTCTAATAAAATACTATTAATGACACATAAGTATCACTGATTTCTAACAAAAAAAATTACAACCGAATAGTGACACTTTTTTTATTCAATACGGGCCGGGAACTATTATTCCACGTACTTAATGACCTGGTACGGTGTGCGGACTTAACACTTACGCAAAACCATTTTCTTATCCGCTTATGCAAACACTCTCTTACGCAAACACTAACCTAACGTAACCCTAGATCGATCGTCTTCTCTGTCTTCTTCCATAGCAGAGATGATACGATTTACTCCATCGTTGCAATACTCCATCACCGAACTCCATCGCCAATAGTGGAGTTTTGATTCTTCGTCCAGATCTCTAACAAGAGATCGATCGATTGTCCGTCACATAACTCTGTGTCCGCACTCCGACGCTTTACTACGACCGGGCGCCTTACTCTGTCTTCTCTCTTTACAAGTGGAATCAGCCACAGACCTGTGTTTGGAACTCTACTGAGTTTGCGCTCCTTCTTCTCCAAATTTCAGCTAGGGACCTTGTTCAAACACCTATGTATGTCATTCTTCTCACTGTACTTCACTATTTTTTTAATTAAATTCATCTGATAGTAATTTTTTAACTTATAAGTGTTCATTTTTCTCAGAATTAATTTTTTAATTTTTTAATTTTTTTAACACCTATTTGTTTTCCCTAATTCTCTTCATATGGATTTTTTTGGCATTTGATATCCCTATTTGTTTTATATCCTTGTTGTTGTAGTTGTTAATACTTACTGAACATGACATGAGCAGTATACTCTCAGCCTTGTGGAGTTATAATAATACTAAAGTGTGAGTTATTGATGGCTAGAGTATTCACATGTCATACCAAAGTATTCACATGTTATTGAAGTTAGTATGTTTCAGCATGTTTATCACTCACTTAGTATATTTCAGCATGTTTCAGCATGTTTATCAGAGTATTCACATGTTTTATTTTCTAGTTTTAATGTTTAAGACTTTAATTGAATCACGAGTCATGACTTTATTGTTGTTAATCACTTAATCATGACTTTATTTTGGTTAGTCGTGACTTTATTTTGGTGAAGCATGACTTTATTTGTAAGAAACATGACTTTTTAATGGAGTTGCTTCAATATGGTGAATTGGTACATTTGGTACTACCAGTATGATTTTTTGTGTGTGTATGTGTAAAGTGTAAAGTACCCTTCTTGTACTCTATGTCTCTATAGAACTCTTGCTCTACGGTCTATACACTTAAACATGTATAAAAATACATGTGAAAAAATATACGGTTTGCTCTACTCTACATGTGTAGTAAACTCTTACATCTATTTTTTCAGTAAACATCTTCTTCTACAGCTTATTTTGTATGTTTCAGTAAGTAAACTAACAACTTTCTTGTACTCTACAGCTGTTAGTAAATAAACTTATTTCTGTTAATCAGTATGTTTCAGCATGTATGTTTCAGTTAGTCAGTTCAATTTTTTTTACATTTAGTATGTTTCAACATGTTTATCAGTTAACATGTTTCAGCATGTTTATCAGTTAGTATGTTTCAGTTAATCAGTATGTTTCAGCGTGCATGTTTCAACTAGTCAGTTCAATTTTTTACAGTTAGTATTTTTAGCATGTTTAGCAATTAGTATATTTCAGCATGTTTATCAGTTAGTATGGGCAATTGGGCTAGAAAACTTATTTGTTGTGACTTTATTTTGGTTAGTCGTGACTTTATTTTGGTGAAGCATGACTTTATTTGTAAGAAACATGACTTTTTAATGTAGTTGACTTATAAAAATTATCAGGAATCTAGACATGGATAGATCATGGATAACGGAAGGTAACTGACTGTCTGAAGCATACGTAAATGGAGTTGATGAGTTCATACAATTTGCTATTGTTAACTCAGAAAATCGTAGATCATTCAGGTGTCCGTGTAGAGATTGTTGCAACATGGAATTTAGTACTCCTGAAAAAATTAAAGTGCATTTGTTGAAAGTAGGTTTCTTGAAAACTTACCTTATTTGGAGTAGGCATGGAGAGACTGAAAAACATCCTAACTTTGTTCCATCACAGTCAACATTTCATGATCAAAATGAAGTTGATGAGATGTTTGGTGATATTTATGAACAACTAGAGGGTAATCCAAAAAGTTTTAAGCAAGTAGTTGAAGATGCAGAAAAGCCATTGTACCAAGGGTCAAACTATACTAGGCTATCGGGGTTAATATTGTTGTACAATATTAAAAGGGAAACATGGGTGGTCTGATCAAGGATTCACGGCTTTATTAGAAGCTCTTTCAAACATATTACCGGCTGACAACAATATTCCTAAGTTAATGTATGAAGCTAAGAAAATAATGAAGGTCTTAGGATTGGATTATCAAAAAATACATGCTTGCCGTAATGACTGCATCCTTTTTCATAAGCAACATAGTGACCTTGAAAGTTGTCTTGGGATGCCGTAATGACTGCATCCCACCTGTGGCGAGTCTAGGTGGAAAGAAAAAAAAAGAGCCATAACAGCTACCAATAGAATTCCGGAAAAAGTGTTGTGGTATTTTCCTCCAATTCCTCGGTTCAAGCGTATGTTCCAATCACACCAAACCGCTGAGCACTTGACATGGCACACAAACCATCGCATTAAAGATGGGAAATTGCGTCATCCAGCCGATGCTCAAGCTTGGCAACACATAGATAAAACTTGGCCAGATTTTAGTGAAGATCCTAGTGATGGATAGTGTACTCGGGGGGTAGCTTATCCGGGGGGTTATTGCGGGGAATAACAAGAGAGAAGTCAGAGCCAGTAAGTATAGAGAGAGAAAGTGTATTTAGAAAGTATGCAGCGTTTATCACTGTTAGGAAATTGATGTAACGTACCTCGAAAGTACAGCAACGGAAGTTTAAAATTTTCCCAAACAGATCTTCCCTGATTATGACAAAACAACGAATATGGCAATAATAACAGATCTGAGTTAGAACTTACAGATCTTCCAGTCTAGCGGTGATAATCCTTGACCTTTGGTATCCACGTGATTTCTCCTTTCCGAAAGAACGATTAGATCTCCCTAAGAGAAAGGCTAGGAAATCTCTTCGCAGGGAAATAAACTGGTAATACTGAATCTCAAAACTGGTCTATAATTATGAATGCGGAGGATGTATTTATACTAGTTCTAAACTAGTTTCCCAATCACAATGAAAGTCTTTCTCATTAATGAGTTCTAGTCCTACCAAGACCAATACTTATCATTAACGATTTTATTAATTAAATAAAAAGAACAAAATAAACTAATAATAATATCAAAGTGGCTGCACGTCACTTTGCTTGTTGTTATTATTATTATTATTTATTTCATTTTCTATTTTCTTTTAATTCTAAATTATAAAAGAAAACATCAACTTTATTTAATTAAAATTACATCTTAATTAAGTATAATAAATCTATTTTATCAAACTTAATTAATTCTATCAAATAGAACTTTCCTTCAACATGATGAATTAAATATATTAATCTAATTAATAATTAACTCATCTTATTTTCAGCATTATGAATTAAATATTATTTAATCCAATTAATAATATTTAATTCCTTCTAATAATTCAATCGGAAGGTATAATCACTTGTTGTGTGACCCATAGGGCCTTATATATTAAGCACTAATCAAATTGAGGTCTTAGTAGAATCCCTAGACGATTTACCAGACAAACTTAATATATAAGGACGTTTGCGAGGACTATTCAAACTCCCTGTAATATAGAGCTCATAGTGATACGGTCCTTTCATTCAACGAACATTCAACTAAGTCTGGAACTTGATATTGTGTCTATTCCAACAACTTAGCCTCTCTCTCAATCTCTCTAGATGATCCATAACGATCATATTCGATATCCAAAACGAATATATCTTTGCATTGGCCAATGACTTTATGATCCATCTAGATATGAGAAGTAGAATGTTCTCTCTTAATCTATTACGAGGAATGAATCCTTTCTTGGCTCAACTACTACTCCATGTGCTTCGTGATGCACCCAACGCATGCCGTATCTACCCCGACTGGAGTGCAAGCGTTGGTCATGGTCAAAGTACATCACTCCGCACATGTAGTACGTATTGACCTCAAGTCGGAGGACTATTACACTACTCTATACGCCGATAATTCCATAGACACATGAATAGAACTTATCAAATGGTTTCTCGGTGGGTATGCCAATATTCTCTAAAATATCTATGTGACCATCATGAATTACAGGAACTCATAGTTGTGAGATCAACTATACTTTCTAAAAGTATGATGCAGTCCACATACCAATCTTATCGCATATCATCAATATCCCTTTCTTGATGATCATTGATTGGGGCTATTTTTGGACCTTGTGTTATATTATATCATATAAGCTCCCACTTACTTATTGACAACATAAATTCAAGGGAACACAATTATGAATAAGATATTGACAATCGAAATACTTAATCATCAATGTGTAATACCGTATATATCAAATATATAAAACTAAATGTGATCAAGTACATATATCTCTAAAAAGTGATTGTCGCTAGGACATATATACTAACAATCTCCCACTTGGCCTAGTGCCAATCACCGATGCGTCTAACACCCAGACTCTCAAAAGTCTAGTATGTTTCTCGCATCTCAAAGGTTTGGTGAATGGACCAGCCAAATTGTCCTCTATGGGAAGACATTCTATTGCAACTTCTCCTCTTGCTATTTGTTATCAAAAACATGATAGCACATAGGTATTTTCTAGTTCCTTACTTCGCATCTTGGTTCCTTATCTTGTGCAAACACACCGGTACAGTCACAATAACAATTATTGGATAACTGTTGCTAGGAACTACCCCTATTTCTTTAAGCAACTAACGTATCTAAATGCTTACCTAAATTGCATCGAATGCAACAATTTACTAGGCTCTAGTTGTCGAATTTATAGTAGTTTCTTACTTGTAACTTTTTCAGCACTACTATTACATTGAGACTAAAAACATATACTGACTGCGACTCGTAGTCTTTCTTATCATACATGAAACTAGTGCTAGAATAATTAAATTCTACTAGTTCCTTGTTGTCTACCATAGACAAAAAGATATTCATGAAGATTTTGGGTAACCATTCTTTCACGGACTTCAATGAGGGGATATCATTCTCTATGATCAACATATATGATCATAAAGACCACGTTATCTTCTTGCGCACTCTAAACACGCAAGCACCCTCATTTCATTTGATGAGGTCAAATGATTTGACTATTTCATCAAAATTAATATTTCAACTCCTAGAGGCTTGTTTTAGCCCATAAATAGATTTTTCTAATTAACATAATGATTTAGAATTTGACTTGGATGCAAAAACCTTCAGGTTGTACCATGTACACCTCCTCCTCGAGGTTTCCATTAAGGAAATTGGTTTTGACATTCATTTGTCAAATCTCATAATCATAGTATGCAGCTATCACAAGCAAAATCCGAATGGACTTCAGTTTTGCAACTGGCGAATAGGTATTACTATAGTCAATTCCTTCTCTTTGACTATAAGTTTTAGCCACTAGCCTAGCTTTGTATGTTTGCACCTTACCTTCAAGATCAATTTTCTTCTTGAAGATCTTTTGCATCCAATGGGTCTAACCCAACAGGCAAGTCAACCAAGTTCCATACTTGATTGATATACATCAAGTCCATTTTAGATTTCATGGCATCTCGCTACCTCTCTAAACCCACATCTAATATTGCTTTAGTGTAGGTCTTAAGTTCATCCTTATCAAGAATTTCAACATCATCATGATCCTCCATGAGGAAATCAAACCTAGTTAGTTCATGACGAATCCTAGTAGACCCACATAGTTGAATGTTTTGCGTTTTGTTCGGGCTTTTCATTCTAATCGTGAAGAGGTTCTCTTTCATTGGACTATCCAATGCTCAGAGAGTTTTCTAGTGCTACACTTTTAAGTGTTTTTAGAAAAAGAGAAGTGAGTGCAGAAGGAATGACAACCATGTCATCTCTTTCTTTAATAAGAATCACTTGTTGGTGCGAGGTGATTCCTATGTTACTCCCACTAGCTGAAAGACATCCTCCTAGAGACATGCTTGCACTCAATTCTCCCACTGAATCCTTGTTTTGACCATCTAACAAGTCTTCATCCTTTATGTTATTTTGTGATTCTTGAACTTCATCAAGTTCTATCCTCCCACGATTACATTCCTTAAAGACCAAGTCTTATACTAGGAATCTCGCTTGTCTGGAAATAGTGATTTTTTTTATTCCTCGGGAAGATAAATTAGTATCCTCTAGTTTCCTTAGGATACCTCACAAAATAATATCTCTCACTTCTATGTCCCAACTAGTCAATGTCCATTTTCTCCACATATGTAAGGCAACCTCACACTTTAATATGTGTAAGAATAGGCTTCTTATTACACCATAACTCATATGGTGTCTTTTGCATGAACTTAGATGGAACTCCATTCAGAACGTATATTGAGGTTTCCAATGCGTACCCCAAAAGAGATGTTGGAAGAGACTGGAATTCATCATGGACCTAACCATGTCCAACAAGGTTCTATTTCTCCTTTCAGAAACCCAATTTAATTGAGGTGTTCTTGGAGGAGTCCATTGTGCCTGAATTCCTTGACCTTTCAAGTAATCAAGAAACTCCTTAGTCAAGTATTCCTCTCTATGATCAGATCGTAGAGTCTTGATACTCTTGTCAAGTTGTTTCTCTACTTCAGCCTTATACTCCCTGAATTTCTCAAAAGCTTTTGATTTATGTTTCATAAGATACACAAATCCAAACCTAGAGAAATCATCAGTAAAATGATGAAGTAAGAAAATCCTCCTCTAGCTTGACTTGGGAACTATCCACACACATCTGTGTGAATCATCTCAAGCACTTCTTTGGCCCGCAATCCTTTTCCAAGAAAAGGTTTATTGGTCATTTTAGCTAAAAGACAGGAATCACAATTATCATATGATTCAAAATCAAATGGTTTTAAGTAATCTAATTTACTTAACCTTGTTATTCTTGTTTCACTAATATGGCCAAATCACAATGCCAAAGATAGGTGGTAATTTTCTGATTACTTAACCTTGGTCTCTTATTTTGTACATTTAATATGTCATGCCTACAAGTAAGATTATATAAACCATTCATAAGAGGGGCATTTCCAAACACAATGCCATTTTGTCAAAAACAACAAGTGTTATCAGCAAAATGGAAGGAAACCCCTTAATGTCTAACATATGAATGGAAATTATATTCTTTGTTATAGAAGGAACAAAATAACAATTATTTAGTTCTAAACTATAACCGCTCGGTAAATCTAATTTATAAATGCCTATACGCCTAGCAGCAACTATTGCTCCATTTCCTACACGTAGGCCAATTTCACCCAGCCTAACTGCTTACTGTCACTTAGACTTTACACATTATTCCAATATGTGAGCTACACGTTGTATCTAATACCCAACAATGAGAGTTAGTTGTAGACATATTAATATCAATGACAAAAATGCCTAAGCTAGAAGCACTCGGTGCTTTGGCTAGATTAGTCCTGTATATCTCACAATCTCTCTTCCAATGTCCTATCTCTTTGCAGTAGAGACATACATCATTTGGTACCTCAGCAATGTGATTCTTCTGAATGTCCTTGTCAAACATGGCTAATTCAGAAGGCTAACATCAAGGATCTTGGGTACACATGTATCAAATGCATGTTCAATATTTTCTTGCCTAAGAATGAAACGCATATTTTGTTCCACGTCTAGAAAGTTTGGTTCAGTCACATTATTTGTATCCAAGATACTTCTCATTGATAAATTCGACATTTCTAAAAGCCTAAAGAAGTTCAAATAGAACGGGAATTAAAATTCATGTAATAATTCCTATGATCACATTTAGTTAACTAAATAATTCGGACTTTTAATTATTTAGCTCCCACTATTTTTCATGTTCTTTGACCCCAATAAAAAGAACATGGAATATTTTACAATCATAGTGGCCAAGATCCACATTCGTACTATTACAGTCCCAGCTTGGGCTGATCACTGTAATAATATAATGGGTAGGTCCCTAGACCAATTGTGTCCAAACAACTCTTGGTTGATCAATTTTTAAATTGATCGACATCCCTAAATTAACACTGACGCTTCGGCGACTCGAGCTAATTTAAGTAAGTCAAAACCATCACACGATCACAAACAATTGTATCTATAAATTAGTTCTATATTTTGTCGAATGGAATAAACACT
Organism: Cuscuta europaea; assembly: GCA_945859875.1. Classification (NCBI taxonomy): domain Eukaryota; kingdom Viridiplantae; phylum Streptophyta; class Magnoliopsida; order Solanales; family Convolvulaceae; genus Cuscuta; species Cuscuta europaea. The sequence goes on from CAMAPE010000058.1 coordinate 1,631,245, forward strand.
TGGGTGAAATATTCTTCAACGAAAAAAAAATTCTACTAATTTAATTATGATGGGTGATGTCGTTATCCTAAATAAGACTTAAATTTTAATTATGGGGAACGTTTAGCGGGGTATTAAATTATTAATCAAGATGCTAACAACATATTATCAAATAATATGTTAATGAGATCTAACTCAAACTTATAAAATTAAGGCATGCAATATAAATCTAATTTATAAATAAATACAATTAAAGTAAAAACATGCTTAATAATATAACAATAATACAATTATTATGTAAACCAAGCTTTATTAAAATTAAACTTATTCAGTCTCTGAGATTATTAATCTAATTACAATAAGGTTAATTTTAATATTTAACTAATATTTAAAAACTTCCATTTTAATATTAATTAAGAAAAATCATGGAAAACCCTTGCCCAAGAGCCCAAGCACTATGCACTACTCTCAATCGCAGCACGTCTCTTAGTTTATTAGGACTTTAGTAAACATGGCAAGAGAATCCAATGTTTATCTAATTCTCAATATGAGACCCAATCCTAAAATAAAACAAAAAGGTGTCGATCTAATCGGACCATACAACTCTACAATTTTCCAGAGCTGTTCGCGCAAAAGGCTTCCCATATTCAAACGCAAGTGCAGTTTTTGCCGACAGAATCTACTACGTAGACGTCGTAACAATGTTGCCCGCTCTCCAGATTTTAGTTGTCTCTATCGTCAGGCTTTCGTCGGTTGGAGGTCAACTGCCATGGTCGTTCCGACTCATGGATTGTCCAGATTCAACGATTTTGGTTCTAAACATCTAATACAATTTCTAAAAAAAAAACTAGTGGCAGGGAAGGCATTTGAGATTTCTGACTTGTTTCAAAAACAATTCTAATTCAATTTTCAGATTTCATAAAAATTGAAATTAATCTAATTTCGAAAAATAAAATTAGTCGAGAATATGTGCACACAACAAATCATGAATCCATATTCGTATAATTTCATTAAAATCAGTTTGGCTCTGATACCACTGTTAGGAAATTGATGTAACGTACCTCGAAAGTACAGCAACGGAAGTTTAAAATTTTCCCAAACAGATCTTCCCTGATTATGACAAAACAACGAATATTGCAATAATAACAGATCTGAGTTAGAACTTACAGATCTTCCAGTCTAGCGGTGATAATCCTTGACCTTTGGTATCCACGTGATTTCTCCTTTCCGAAAGAACGATTAGATCTCCCTAAGAGAAAGGCTAGGAAATCTCTTCGCAGGGAAATAAACTGGTAATACTGAATCTCAAAACTGGTCTATAATTATGAATGCGGAGGATGTATTTATACTAGTTCTAAACTAGTTTCCCAATCACAATGAAAGTCTTTCTCATTAATGAGTTCTAGTCCTACCAAGACCAATACTTATCATTAACGATTTTATTAATTAAATAAAAAGAACAAAATAAACTAATAATAATATCAAAGTGGCTGCACGTCACTTTGCTTGTTGTTATTATTATTATTATTTATTTCATTTTCTATTTTCTTTTAATTCTAAATTATAAAAGAAAACATCAACTTTATTTAATTAAAATTACATCTTAATTAAGTATAATAAATCTATTTTATCAAACTTAATTAATTCTATCAAATAGAACTTTCCTTCAACATGATGAATTAAATATATTAATCTAATTAATAATTAACTCATCTTATTTTCAGCATTATGAATTAAATATTATTTAATCCAATTAATAATATTTAATTCCTTCTAATAATTCAATCGGAAGGTATAATCACTTGTTGTGTGACCCATAGGGCCTTATATATTAAGCACTAATCAAATTGAGGTCTTAGTAGAATCCCTAGACGATTTACCAGACAAACTTAATATATAAGGACGTTTGCGAGGACTATTCAAACTCCCTGTAATATAGAGCTCATAGTGATACGGTCCTTTCATTCAACGAACATTCAACTAAGTCTGGAACTTGATATTGTGTCTATTCCAACAACTTAGCCTCTCTCTCAATCTCTCTAGATGATCCATAACGATCATATTCGATATCCAAAACGAATATATCTTTGCATTGGCCAATGACTTTATGATCCATCTAGATATGAGAAGTAGAATGTTCTCTCTTAATCTATTACGAGGAATGAATCCTTTCTTGGCTCAACTACTACTCCATGTGCTTCGTGATGCACCCAACGCATGCCGTATCTACCCCGACTGGAGTGCAAGCGTTGGTCATGGTCAAAGTACATCACTCCGCACATGTAGTACGTATTGACCTCAAGTCGGAGGACTATTACACTACTCTATACGCCGATAATTCCATAGACACATGAATAGAACTTATCAAATGGTTTCTCGGTGGGTATGCCAATATTCTCTAAAATATCTATGTGACCATCATGAATTACAGGAACTCATAGTTGTGAGATCAACTATACTTTCTAAAAGTATGATGCAGTCCACATACCAATCTTATCGCATATCATCAATATCCCTTTCTTGATGATCATTGATTGGGGCTATTTTTGGACCTTGTGTTATATTATATCATATAAGCTCCCACTTACTTACTGACAACATAAATTCAAGGGAACACAATTATGAATAAGATATTGACAATCGAAATACTTAATCATCAATGTGTAATACCGTATATATCAAATATATAAAACTAAATGTGATCAAGTACATATATCTCTAAAAAGTGATTGTCGCTAGGACATATATACTAACAATCACTTGGTTACAAATGGGGAAAAGGGGTGCTATTTATAGTAGCAATAAATGCCGGACAGGGATACGTGTCAAGCGTCCATTGGCCGAGAGGTCACCTCATCTGGTTGGCGCTGGCAACCGCATGTGACCGCATTTAATGCGGCTGTTGGATGGGACGTTTGTACAGAGCACGGTGATCTGTACGCATGTGGTGTGGATATCATGTCGGGCAGGGTGCCCTCGGCTGTAGAGGACTAGCCGAGGGCTCCTAGTACTGGGGACCCCCTTGGTGCCGAGGGCTCTAGATGCCGAGGGCTACTGATTTTTGCCGTTTTTCCCAGTAACTTCGTTTTGCTGTTCTGGCCCTCTTGTGAGAGTTAGAGCCTTCGGTCAGGGGGGCGAAGGCACCCCTGGTGCGCTTTGTGGGCTGCTTGGTACTCTGGGCGCCGTGACTTGGGCATGTTGGGCCTTCTGGGCCTGTTGGGCCTTTACTGGAGTAGTAGGAGTCTGTGGGCCGGGGGTTCCCGGGCCATATACTCCATCACCTAGGAATCTTCGGTTGGCACTTTCAAGTGATGGAGTAAATCCGCACAGTTCACTCAGCTCTTCCTATAGTTGTTGGCCCGTTCAGTTAGTTATTTATAACCTTCCGCCTTGGTTGACCATGAAACGAAAGTTCATGATGTTATCTCTCTTAATATCTGGTCCTAAATTGCCTGGAAATGATATAGATGTCTATTTAGAACCCTTAATCGATGACCTAAACACGCTTTGGCATGTGGGTGTAGAAGTTTTTGATAGTTTTAGAAAGGAAACCTTGAACTTAAGGGCTATATTGATGTGGACTATAAGCGACTTCCCTACTTATGGTAATCTGTCCGGGTGCACTGTTAAGGGCTATTATGCTTGCCCCATTTGTGGTCCAGCCACATCATCTACTTGGCTGAAATGTAGCAAAAAATGTGTGTACATGAGTCATCGTCGATTTTTACCTGATAATCATAGGTTTAGAGATCTTAAGAAACCTTTCAATAATAAAGTAGAGAGAGCTGGAGCCCCTGCTACTCTCTCTGGTGAAGATGTTCTTGACTTGGTAGAAGGAATAAATTATAAGAGTGGGAAGCGCAAGGATGGCAAGCGAAAGAGAAAGCGTGATCAGAATGATGGAGGTATGAACAAATTGTTCAAACGCAAGTCCATTTTTTTAACTTAGAGTATTGGCAACATTTGCTAGTTCGTCACCTACTAGATGTGATGCACATTGAAAAGAATGTGTGCGAGAGCATCTATGGAACCCTTCTGGATCAGTCGAAAAAGACAAAGGATGGGCCCCAAGCTCGAAATGACCTTATTCATTTGAACATAAAGAAACATTTAGTTCCTGAAGAAAATTCAAAATCTTTACCTCCGACACCCTACACCTTGACCAAGAAAGACAAACAGAAATTCTGTGAAACCATTTTGGAAATAAAGGTACCGGATGGTTATTCTTCTAACCTGAAAAGCATTGTTTCTGATGATGAGAGTCACCTTCAAGGTCTCAAGTCTCATGATTGTCACACCTTGATGCAACAGATACTTCCCTTGGCCATTCGTAACATGTCAGTGGCTGAAAGTGTAACAAATGCTATAACTAATATGTGTTTGTTCTTTAATAAATTGTGTGAGAAAGTGTTGGATAGTGATTCACTTGATGAACTAGAGTCTAATCACCACATCACCATGTGCTGTCTTGAGCAATACTTTTTGCCTTGTTTTTTCGATATAATGGTTCATTTAACGGTCCACTTTCTAAGTGTCACTAGCCCCTACTTTCAGCGACACTTTTTTAGTGTCACAGAAACTTTCAGTGACACTAATTTGGTGTCACTGTAAGACATTTTTCTAGTAGTGAACCTAAAATAACAGATTTCATCCATTTTTAAATAAGTGCAATATGTCAAATTTTACACTATTCACATACACTACTTTGACCATGCTTTATTAATATATTACGTATTAATAAATTATTTTTCAAAAAATATTTTGAAATAATTGTCTCATTGTAACTGCAACCTCACATTTTCTTATTATTAAACAATTTAATGTTCGAAAGTAAAAGTTACTACCGCTGTCCAACTAACATTGGGACATGAAGAGGTGGCGTGATTATTAAAAAAAGTGAATTTATGTGGTTGATATTGAATTGATAAAGTAAGAATAAAGTAAGAATTATTTAAATTCACACAAAATTTATCAAATTTGATATGGAACGATTTTAGTGAGACATCCCGAAAAGGAAAAATGAGACAATCTTAATTAGCGGGACGAAGAGAGTGCGTGTTAAATGATAAAGTTAACCGGTAAGTCTGATAAGCTGAAAAATAGAACCACCAAACGAGCACTTAGTCCTTAATATACTACGTATCAACTAGTAAGTGATTTGTTATGTAATTATGAGAAGGGAAAGTTCCCGAAATAGGACTAAAACAATTTCAAAATTCTAAAATAGGTCTCTCATGTTTTTATTCCCAAAATAGGACTAATTATTGCCATGTTTAGAAAATACTGACATGTTTGAAGTTTGATACTGTCAAAATATGACAATAATTAGTCCTATTTTGAGAATAAACTGTTTTAGTCTTATTTCGGGTAATATCTCTTATTAAAAAGCACGGTTCAATATACTACGTATCAACTGCTGTGAAAGCATCGACTTTAACGGAGTTGCATGTGAACAGTTAAGCAAAGGGGGTAATTGCCCTCCTTTCATATATTTTAAAGCTTTTTACACAAAAATAAAGTTTAAGGGTATAAGTGCCCTTTGGTGACAACTTCATGGGCATTTCGCCCGGTGCTTATACCGTGGGATCGGTGCATGGTGAGCACTATGCATCCTTTGTTATTTTCTATTTCTCCTTTTCTTAAAATTGTTAATAATTTTTTTATTTTTGATCTGATTTTTATAAAAATTATATCAAATTTTTTTATTTTTCATGATCTTTCAAATGAGACCTATATTGCCTATGTAATTTTAATTTTTTACATTCATACATTTTTTGTAATATATTTTTATATGCATACACTTTTTCTATAATATATTTTTTTATCACTTTTATATGATTTTAGAGGTTTTTAAGATATTGAGTTTGTTTATTTTGCTTCTAGCTTGGAGTTACATTTGATAATATACGAAGTTACATCATCTTATACTCCAGTTACAAGTTATTATGTGTGAGTTACATCTTCTTATGTGTGAGTTACATCTTGCTATACACGAGTTACATACTTTTATGCGAGAGTTACATGTAATTATGTGTGAGTTACATCTTGTTATACACGAGTTACATACATTTATGTGCGAGTTACATGTAATTATGGGTGAGTTATATCTAATTATTTGTGATTTTTTACTTTATCTTTATTTTGAACTAATTCAATTATAACTGAATTAATTTTTTTCTTTGCCAATTTAATACAAAATTTTATTAATCCACATAAAATAAGTATATTGTATTTCATATTCATACACAATTTTTCAAATGATAAAAATGAAAGATGTAGCAGGGGTTTATTTCATGGTGTAACTCTCATACATTAAGATGTAACTCGTGTATATTAAGATGTAACTCGCGTACAATAAGATGTAACTCACGCAGAAGAAGATGTAACTTCATCATATATTATCAAATGTAACTTCAAAATAATTTGTTAAAATTTCATAAGCAATATTGGTCTCATTTGATAGATCATGAAAAATAAAAAAAAATTATATAAAATTTATAAAAATCTGATATCAAATAAAAAAGTTATTACAATTTTTAACAATAAAACAAATAAAAAAATGAATGTTGCGTCGTTTTGGGATCGGGCGCACCATCCGCCGATCCCAGGATATAAACTGCGCATTTCGCCCCTTTTCCCTTTATTGTAGCTTAATTAGAGGTCAAGCTAAACCATAGCTGCAGGCCAGGTCTCCCAAAAAACTTATGGAGAATACTTTCTTACATAACTGTGAATTTGTGTGTAATGCCCGCACTAATAATGCTTAATTAATGACAACGTCAGATGTTTATATATAGGAGATGAGGAGGCTAGGGTTGGGTGCGAGATTAGTAATGGGCTGTAAAGCAAAGGAGAAGGAAAAGGAAGGTTCAGGGGTGTTTACTTTTACATTTTCCAATACATCTTGGGACCCTTTTCAATCCCAGATCAACTCTACATCCGAGATCAACTCTATATTTAACATGTATTTAATTGTTAGAGATACACTAATTAATATAAAATTACCAAATAAACATTTTTCCGCCCTCAATTTATCTTATTTAATGAAAATCGTAACAATTAGTTTCATATTACAACCTCACATTATTCAGTAATTTCCTTAGTTTTATATGACAATCGATCTCACGTTATTTAGTGATAAGTATGATCTTCATTCTACACATGATCATTACTGTTTTTCGGTTTCTTGATATATACGTAGTATAATTTTATGAAGATTCATTTCACTTTCTAGAGCATCTCCATTCATACTCTCTAAATAAAAGATTTTTTATTACACATCATTGACACATCACATTTATTCAATAAATTTTAAATAATCTCAAAGTTTAAAACTCTTAATCAACAATAATACTCAAATAATCAGTTTTTTCCGGACATGCATTAAATGTATTTTAACTATAATCTAAAATAATCCGGGATTGGAATCTTGATATCGGATATTCTTTTTCAATAATCTCACTAAATAATCTCTCACTCACAATGATAATCTTTAAAATAATCTTACACATCATCGATTGATCTTCAAATAAACTCATGGATGAGGATGCTCTTATGAATAATAAAATGTGTCTAAACTTGGCGTTTATTATGCTTTAAAGTTTCTAAATAAGTTACATCCACAATTCGGAATGTTTATCCTATAATATATCTCTTCCTCCATCTTATCATATGTGCTATAAGGACTACTGGTACAAAGATAAATATAGGGGGTGTTTGGAACTGATTCTGCTTCTACTTCTTTTTTAAAGCAAAAGCAGAATCAGAATCAGTTTTCAGAAGCTGATACCCCCCAGCTTCTAAAAAAACTGATTCTAGGAGTAAATTAGAGCATCAGAATCACTTCTGCATTTTCACCCAAACACTCCAACTTCTGCTTCTGCTCCTTCAGGGAACAGAAGCAGTTTTAAGAATCGGATCCAAACACCCCCATAAGCATAAATCATTACTTTACAATTTATCCAGGGGCGGATCTGGCATAGGGCCAGGGAGGGCCTAGGCCCCACCTTAAAAAAATTACTAGTATATATATATATTATATATGTACTGGGAAGAAATGGTATAATTAGAACAAACGTCCTATTGTAAGCAAAAGTTACATTGGTGTGATTGGTAGTGTAGAGGTTATGTGTTCGATTCCTAGCTAGATCAGCATTTTTTTTGTATTTTCCATCCAAGTCCAGGAACATGTTATCTTACACAAATCAAGTCTGAATTTTAACTTTTGAATACTAGGATGCAAAAATTAAGTAGTCCAACTAATTGGGCTTTATTAGTCTGAAAAACCAATTAGTTCAATTGATTGAGCTTTTTGAATATTGTCCTAAACATTAATTAGTTTAATTCATTGGGCTTTTGAATATAGACTGAAAAATTAATTAGTTGAATACATTGGATTTCGTACGTGAAAATAAGTTTTCTTTACATAGAGTATAGATTTTAGAGTAAAAAATCGGTTTATCTTGTTTCCGAGAAACTAACCTAAAAATTGGCACTAAACATTTGGGTAACCGATAAAACTTCGGTTCGATATCTATGACTTTTAAGATAATTGTATTGTCGGTTCTGTAATATTCAATTCATTCTTTGACATTTCTATAATTTACATTTTGACTTCTAAGATATTATTATACTGTACTACATTTTGACATTTTTTATGATATACGTTATTTAATTAAATTTTGGCCCCACCTGAACGTAAATGTTAGATCCGCCCCTGAATTTATCTACATAATAAAGAATCGATATATATTAATCACATTATTTTCAATAAACGGACTTAATCATATTATTACTGGAAAAACGTGAACCTAGCTATGTTTTTTCATTTACATTTATATATAAATGTGAGTTATATATGAAGCATATTTTTAACTTAAAAAATATTCTTAATATTTACACAATCAAACTATAACAATAAAGTGTTATAAAAAATAGATACTTCTAATATTTTCATTTTATAAGGTAAATTCTACAATATCTCAAAAATATCATATACACCTTATCAAGATGGCCTAAAATTATAGGAAAGAGGTAAAATAAGACTACTCATATCTTGTGAATAAGAATGTTATACTCATATTGTCACATTTAATACTCCCTCCGGTCCCAAATGAAATTCACACTTTGACTTCACACAAATTAAGAAAATAAATTTGACTTTACTGTAGAGTACACTGTTGTGACACTGTTTGGCATTATTTGACATTGTTTTGCACTGTTTTGATGTAGATAATTTGTCAAATATGGAAGAGAGAAGAAGTGTGAAGTTTAGTTTAGACCTATCCAAAAAGAAAAGTGTGAATTTCATTTGGAACCTTAGTCTTACATACGGCTAATAGGCCGATAGGCGTACTAATTTTCATGTCAACACACAACAATCTATGCGAAGCAAATAGAAGAAAGGTCAAACTTCGATCCGCATGGGCATAAACCAATCTTTATAAAACTGTAAAAAACAAACAAACACATTGGATCGACGGATTCCATTCAAACTTTTAAAATTCCGGTCGAAGTGGTTAGATTGACTGATTTTGCTGATTTATATATTAACTATATTTCAAATATATTTTATTAATAAATTAAAGAAAAAATTATATTAAAATATAGCTAAAATAGTCTTGTATAGTAGCTTTAATCAATACAGCCAGAAAAATAACTTTAATCTTACTTTTTCTTGTTATTACACAATCTAGCGCGCGAAATCAAAACTTACGTGTTTGGTGGGAAAACTGACCGATAAGTCCGATAAACCGTAAAACATGATAACCAAACGGATCTATACACAATAGGAGATAATTTGCTCACACATATTATCTTCCGTTTCATTTTAATCGCAACATATTGAATTTTACACTATTCACATGTTTTACTTTGACTACATTTTACGCTATTCAAGGGCGGACCCAGGAAAGTCATCTTGAGGGTTGAAAATATTTTTTGGGTTGTTCAAAATATTTTTTGGGAGGGCGAAAAATATTTTTCATATATATATATATATATATATATATATATATATATACACTAAAAAATTGTTGGGGTGGTAGCCCCCTAGGTCTCTACTACGGTACACCCCTGATGCTATTATTTTATGATTTTTAAAAAAAATTGTTTATTTCATCTCATTACAAATATTCAAAATCTGATTTTTAATATTTTGTACTAATAGAATTAAGATATAATTACGATCAAAGACGTGTGTTGACAAATGTGAAATGTTGACCGTTGCAACTAAAAAAGAACGAAAGGAGTATATAGTTTGCAAGTCTCTACATTTCACAAACAGTATAACATTATGCGACTAGAACGGAGGGAGTATATAGTACATGTATCAATTTCTTACCATGTACTCGGTAGTTTGTAGTGCGACTAGAAAATTGCAATTGTTCAAAATATAATGATTATTTCATTAGGTACTTCGATTTTAGTTTCAAAAATTTTAAAACTTAAATTCCTAGCTATTAAAGTGTAAAATAAGATGTACGGATTACGGAGTACTTCTTCCGTACTTTTTTAATTGTAACAGTCCATTTTTCACGTCTGTTAACGCACACGTTTGACCATTAATATCTTTCATTCCTTATTAGTAAAAAAATTTAAAAAATTGAGATTTTGAAAATTTCAAATGAGAGGAATTTAAATATAGTTTTTAAAAATTTTTAATTTATAATACATCAATAAATAAAATATAGTCAAAGCAGAATATGTGAATAGTGCAAAAAGTCTAATGTTGCAGTTAAAACAGAACGAAGGTAGTATTAAATACGAGTCATTAGATATTTGATACTCTTTGTGACGGTTAAAAATGGCATTTTTCACTTGGGCTACATTTCTCGGCGTGTGAAAGAGGACAAATTTCTCTCCGTGGAGCATATCTGCCTTTCTATAAAAGAGAGAGGATATAACTCATTCATGAGGGTGCTAAGCACCGATCGAACAATTAACTGAAAGAATGTAAACTGGATTTTAATCACAGACTAATAAATAGCGAATGAGACTATGACACAAGTACTTACGATTCTATGCATTTGTACGTAGTAATCTCTCATCATAGTTGTTAAGATTCGAACATGAGACTTATCTTTCTGACACTTCCTATCTATCAGTTTGTATACCGTGGGAGCAGCCCACGGTGAGCATGCTGCTCCCACTGAAAAAAAGCGTGTTACTGTTCACGCGTGTGAACAGTAACTTCATTTTTGTTTTTTCATTGTCCCAGTAGCGGAATAGGTGTAAGTCGCGTGTAACAAAATGTAACTCATGCTCATAAGAAATGTAATAACAAGCAAGTTGAAATGTAACTTGTCTAATACGAATTATAAGAAATAAAACATTGATTTTAATGAAAACAAGGAGTCTAATTGTTCAATTATTTTACTTAAATAGTTTATATGTTTTGTTTTCAATATTAAGGACATAATTTTTGTTTTACCTTTTTTTTGCCAAATTAAAAATCATTTTTTGGCCAAAAACCCATTTTGTTTTTGCAAAAAATTGTAATTTTTTATTCAATAGTAGGGGTTAACATAAATATTGAATATTTTTTTTTAATATTAAGTCCATAAAAATGTTTTTAAAAATATATTTCGTGCCAAAACACATTTTTTTAGAAAACAGTTTTTTTTGCATAACAATGATTCTTTTGTTGCAATAGTAGGCTTTATGTTGTGATGTAATTCATATTACAGAAAATGTAACCCACGTTGATTGAAAATCTAACTTTAGTGTATGCAAAATGTAACTTGTTGAGACAAACTCAAATGTAACTCACATATGGAAAGATGTAACTCACGCACAAGAAGATGTAAATCGTGCATAAGAAGATGTAACTCCATATAATATCAAATGTAATTATAGAAATAGTATATAAACATAACTCACACATATGAAAAATGCATTATTCTCATGTTTTTTTCAAATTTAAATCGAAATAAACAACCTTAATGACTATAAAACACAAAAAACATATAAAAGAGATAAGAAATATATTATAGAAAAAAGTATATGAATATAAAAAATATTTTACACAAAAAAGTGTATGAATATGAAATACAATATACTTGTGTTACGTTTTTTTTTTGAGTTTAGGAATATTTTATTATTTTTTATAATAAATATAAAAAAAGTATACAAAGTAAAATAGTGTATGAATATGAAATACAATATACTTATTTTATGTGGATCAATAAAATTTTGTATAAAATTGGTGAAGAAAAAAAATTAATTCAGTTATAATTGAATTAGTTCAAAATAAAGATAAGTAAAAAATCACAAATAATTAGATATAACTCACACATAATTACATGTAACTCGCGAGTAAAAGTATGTAACTCGTGTATAAGAAGATGTAACTCACACATAACAAGATGTAACTCACGCATATAATAACTTGTAACTGGAGTATAAGATGATGTAACTTCGTATATTATCAAATGTAACTCCAAGCTAGAAGCAAAATAAACAAACTCAGTATCTTAAAAACCTCTAAAACATATAAAAGTGATAAAAAAATATATTATAGAAAAAGTGTATGCATATAAAAATATATTACAAAAAAATGTATGAATGTAAAAAAGATATTATAAAAAATAGTGTATGAATATGAAATGTAATGTACTTATTTTATTTAGATTATTAAACTTTTTGTTATGTATTGATAAAGAATTAAAAAATAGATTCAATTATAATTTAAATTGAAGATAAGGAAAGTAAAACTACAATTAAATTTTTGATATTTTAATTTGATGGAAATGGAGAAGAATTAAAGAAAAGAAAAATAAGGAAAGAATAACAAAAGAAAAAGGAATGAAGAAGTTCGAAGAAAGAATAAAAAGGAACGTAACTTGTAAAAGTGGGAACAGCACACCATGTGGAAGGTGGGCCGATCCCACGGTATAATTTGCGCTATCTATGGGTTGAGCTGCACCAACGGACAATAAATCCGCCTTTTATATAACTTGCTTGTACGGCGTCTTTACAACTATAAAGCATATTAGTATATTACTATTTGGGGTGAAATGGTTAAATATGGATCTTTTTCTTAAGGTCTTGAGTCTTGATTGTCTGGACACAAAAAGTCAAAAACATCCTTGACAAATTGAAGAGGAAATTACGCAATCGGCATTCTTTTTCGGTTGATACGCAACCCGCTATTTCAACTTATTTAATTGATCTTTTTCGGTTGATACGCAACCCGCTATTTCAACTTATTTAATTGATCTTTTGTGTTATAGGATTCCTTTGGTAACACTGAAATTAATAAATTGAATAAATCTATTAAAATTTTATGAATTTCTAGCTAAATTGGCTAAATCTATTGAATTATAAAAAAATATTTTAAAAATATATTTTATAAAGAAATCATCACATGAAAAATAGCCAAAATCATCTACTGCATAGTTTCAGTCAATTGAGTCGGAACAAGTAACTCTAATTTGAGTTAAAAAAAATTGAGTGATAAACTAAAAATAGGAATTATTAATTGGGCTCTTAGTATTTGCGAGTTTTGCTAAGAAATAATGACATGTATATTACTAATAGAGTTTCCCGGATAAAACATGACTAGTTATGTTTTCTGGGCAAAAATATGATTAGTCACTGTGTACGAGTAAGAATGTTTATACTTGGACTGAAATTTGCTGATTCGGTCTGATCTGGTTTGGTAAATGTCTGGTTTCTGTGTATTTTGAAACTATGAAAGTCTTGTCTGGTCTGATTTGTTCTGATATGTTTAAATCTGATCTAGTCTGGTCTGTTTAAGTCTAGTTTGATCTGATCTAGAGCTTAAAACAGTCAAAGTAAAAACATCCTAACCGGACAAGAGTCACTATAGTGTATTTCAGAGTGACAAATCACTAGTAGATGATGGGTCACTCAATACTAGTCACCGAATATGTCACTTTTTAGAAAATTTTAATACAGATCATATTTTTATCTTTTCAATTCAATTTAGTAATATTCGTGAAAAAGGCATTTTCCTAACCGGAATTTTGTCAAATTAATCGTGACCAAAAAAGCCATGTTTCACACTTGAAAATAAATCGTAATTAGTTTGTGCTATCCTTCAAACTTCGGGTTCCTGAGGTTGAACATATCATGGAATTTTGTATAATGGACTGAAGAAATATAATGAACATATCAAATACAAACATAATATAAAATTAACGTATGAATATGATTTACATGATATATAAGTACTCAAATGAGTCACTAAGTACCGGATGCACATATGATTTTTTTTAATTAACGCTTTCATTTTGGAGTTACAATTAACCAATAACTCAAACTCCAACCCTCTTCAAAGAGATTCCACCTAGACTCAATAAAATCCCTATGATCTGATCAGATTTTGAGATGACGACCACATGCATCCAAATAAGCAGTGTGAATCGTTGACCATCAAACGAACAATATAAAGTTCTAACTGATTCTTAAGGTCATCACTCTTTACCACATCAACAAACTCAAAATAGCTGCAAAGTCCTCTCAACCACGCATCAGGCATAAAAAAGTTCACCAAAAAAAGAGTGAAACTTGTTGTAGAACATACTAGAGTTTCAACGCAAATAAGGGCCTGTTTGGATGGAGTGTTCGGAAATGTTAGTAATGGAAGTGTTAGTAAGTGTTAGTAAGAGCCCAAAAGGGAAGGAAAGTGTAAGTGTTAGACATAATTTTACCTTGTTTGGGAGAGTCAAATAAATGAAGTGTTAATAATGGAAGTGTTAATAATTTTACCTTGAGCAAGAAGAAACGAGTAAGGAGAAGAGATGAAAAAGGCAGACCATCAGACCTGCGGCAAAGAGATTCGAAGTGAGATGTCGAAGCATTTTATGTTTTTTGGGTAAATGAGAAGAGTAATAATTGGTTAACACCTCAAAACACTCCAAATCAGGGTCTTAAAAAAGTGAACAATTGAGATGTTGGGCAGGTTATTATTAACACTTCCTAACCTTTACTAACACTTCTTAATACCTCTTAATTTTTCTCCCAAACAAGTGTTAGTATCAATCCAAACACCTCAATCCTAACACTTCCATTACTAACACTCCCAAATACTCAATCCAAACAAGCCATAAGGGTCACAACCACCTCAATAAAACTACTAAAACAAACGAATAAAAAACAAACTAAAAAGTCTAAGGAAACATTAATCAAATTGAAAAGAATATAGAGCAATAAACCCTAATCATACAATCCCTTCATGACGCCGGTTAAGGAGGGCTGGAGGGGGATAAGCCAACAATACTACACCTTCTTTCTCACCCTACTCCTTGCTTGTTCATCACAATCTCTGCCAAGGCTTCACGTTTGGGATGGAAATCAGCAATCGGACTCCGGAGACAAGCAAATCAACTTCTCCCTCGCGAAGACTTGTCCTGCTGCCCAAATGAAATTAATCATGACGAATGGAAGCAAGAACAACCACTCGCGATGGCTAAGCAATCGGCAACATGTGCCGCCTCAACCTTCGAAGGACGAAGGAAAACTCAAGACCCTACAAAAAGAGTATTCAGACCACTTTTTGCGTTGCAACTTCCCAGAGGAATATCTTTAGAAAAAATGGTAAAATATTACTTAGGTCGATGTAGACCTATCATAGAACCTTTTAGTGCCCATTTGGAAGAGCTAAACGTGAGATAATGGGAAAAGGTACTCCCACTATCTCACATGGTGTCAAGAGCCTAGGATTAAAAAAAAATTCGGGCTGCCGTCTCTCTCTTTCTTTCTTCCGCCGCAGCCGAGTATGGCCACCACCACTTCGGCCGAATCCTCTGTTCCGACCACAACTTCTACGTTGGAGCCCATCTCTGTTCCCCAGGTCTCGTCAATTGTTATCTCGTCCATCCCCTTGTCTGCTGCGTCTCACACAACGATGATGAGCCATCCAATTTCAGGCGTCGTTCCTCCTCCAACGCCGCAGCCGCAGAACTCCTTCTCAGCACCGGACATCTCTTCTTCGTTCTGGCCACCGCCTCAGACGCACCCTGTCTTCAACAGCCTCCCGCCGCATCTGCCATGGGCCTCGACGGGTTCTCTGATCTTCTCTCAGCCAGCACTGCCACCGCCGCAATCTACTCAATTTTTTGGGCCCTCTTTTGCTGGCTCGCCGGGAGTCATACGGCCAGTCAACGACAATCTTCTCTCAGGGTCTCATATGGCATTCTTGGCACAATCCCTATCTCATGGAGTTAATGTCAGCCAAATTGTCACCATAAAGCTAAAAGCTGTTGAAGATTACCTCACCTGGCGCACTCAATTCGAATCCTTTTTGGTGTCTCGGGGACTTTTTGGCATCGTTGATGGATCCATTCAGGTACCTCCCATGTGCACAGTAAATTTTAATAATCAGCAAATCATTAATACCGACTATTATCATTGGCTTAGGGTAGATCAAACAATTCGTTCTTGGTTGTTTGCTACTCTTACTCGGAACGTATTAACTATTGTGCATGATATTAAACATTCAACTGGTATATGGAATCGTTTGCAAACATGTTTTATGTCTGCTAGTTTACCTAGCGCCATGAAACTTAAGCGTACCTTGAATTCCATTAAAAAGAAGGACACTCAATCTATGGAACAATACTTACTTGATATTAAGAATTTAGCTGATGCCTTAGCTGCAATAATTTCCCTGTCACTAATAAAGAATTACTGCAAAGTACCTTGTATGGATTGGGCCCTGAGTATGAGTTTGTTGTGGGCACTATATCCATGTTCCCGGATGAATTTCCACTTGACATTCTTCACCATAGACTACTTGAAGCGGAACAACGTGTCCTTCATCAGCGCCATCAGGAATCCTCTAATTTGCAGCAACCTTTTGGGGTGCAAGCTGGTCCCGGACAGCAGGGCCCGCCGGGCCAACCACACGCATACCACGGTAGAGGAGGCCGCGGCAGAGGCGCACGGGGCACAGGGGGACGCGCTAGGGGCCGTCACCCGCACCAGCACATGTACCAGCCAGCTCCAGGGGTTGGGCAACTTCCCTATCCCGCACCAGGGGCAGCAGCCGCACCAGGACCATCAGCCGCAGGGGGGTGTGTACCATCCGAGACCAAACAATGCTTTGTTGGGTAAATCTGTCATGTCCATTTTAAATATTAATGCTAAATCTACTTCTGGTACTCACTATCATTATGCAGGTTTCCCGTCAACCGAGGGTATTCTTGGTTCAGTCCCTCCTCCAGTTGTGTGCCAAGTTTGTTTTTCTGCAGGTCACTCTGCGATGCATTGTCCGTCTCGTTTTTCACAGGCTTCTGCACCTTCTTTGGTTGCTCTAACTGGGGAATCAAACGATGTTTTGTGGTATCCGGACTCTGGTGCCTCTGCTCACATGACTTCATCTGAAGGTATTCTGTCCAATAGATCCTCTTATTCTGGCTCCATGATTGTCAGTGTTGCGAATGGTACCAAGCTTCCTATTGCTAATGTTGGAAATATTACTTTAAATACTCTTAGTCGCCCGCTGACATTAAAATTTGTTTTTCATGTGCCTCGAATTAAATTTAATTTAATTTCCATTCAAAAATTATGTGCTGATAACAACTGTGTTACTGTTTTTGATAAAAAATATTTTTTGTAAAGGACAAAACTTCGGGGGCGGATCTTCTTCAGGCGCGTCATAATGGCCATCTTTATCCTATCAGCCTCAATCCGACTGCATCTTTAGCCTTAGCTTCTATCACTATCTCTGGCCCTGTGTGGCATCGTAGACTAGGTCATTGTGGTGAAACTATTTTGCGTTTGTTACATCGTAGAAAGCTTATCTCTAGTTCTTCTAATTTCGAACATGATTGTGTTTCTTGTCGTTTGGGTAAATCTCACTGATTACCTTTTTCGGATGCTAGTCATACTTCTTCTACACCATTACAATTAATTCATTCTGATGTTTGGCAATCCCCTGTATTATCTAATTTAGGTTTTAAATATTATGTGTGTTTTATTGATGATTTTTCTCGATTTACTTGGATATATCTCTTGCGCACTAAAAGTGAAGTCTTTCATCAATTTTGTTTATTTAAAGCTTTAGTTGAAAATATGTTTCACTCTAAAATTAAAATTTTTCAAAGTGATGGAGGGGGTGAATTTGTTAATTCTAATATGCAGCATTTTTTTATGAACATGGCATTTATTTTCAAAAATCCTGCCCACATACTCCTCAACAAAACGGTGTTGCTGAACGCAAACATCGTCACCTTTTGGAATTTGCTAGAACTATGCTTATTACATCCTCTATCCCTAGCACATTTTGGGTTGATGCTATTTTTACAGCTGCATATATTATTAATAGACTCCCTACTCCGTCACTTAATGGTGTTTCTCCTTACGATATTCTTTTTCAAAAACCTCCTGACTATAGTTTTTTAAGAGTTTTTGGGTGTGCGTGTTATCCAAATTTTTCTGCCTCTCCTTCAAATAAACTTTCTCCACGTTCTGTCCAATCTGTTTTTATTGGTTATGCATCCGGTTTTAAAGGATATTGTTGTTTGGAGCCCAAGTCTGGCAGAGTTTTTATTAGCAGACATGTTCATTTTCACGATTTTTTTCCCTTGTACCACTTTGACTTCTTCTACGGGTCATACTTCCTCTCCTACTACTCCTCTTGTTGATGTCCTAATTCTCGCAAATACCACTTCCACACATCATATTTCCCTTCCCGCCGATCCCATAAATCCGGTCATACCTGTCTCCTCACATCCAGCCGAAACATCCCAGCCCGCACAAAACTCTCTCACTTCCAGGCCATCAAATCACTCTCCCACTTCCCAGCCACTTGACCATCCTCCAACATCACCCACCTCCTTCCATTCCCCAACAACATCATCCATTGCACCAGACCAAACTTCCAATTCCACATTCGTAAACCCCACTCTTCCCATGACCGACGCCATTGTTTCAGCCCCCACCGACCACTCGTCGTCGTACCTTCGTCCACCGTTAGTCACGACAACACCGTTAATACTCATCCCATGCAGACGAGGGGGAAGTCGGGGATTTTTAAACCAAAAACCATATTTAATTTAAACACTGTTGTTTTATCGGCTGATCCTACATGTTTTTTCGAGGCTAATAAACAGTTAAAATGGTGTGTGGCAATGGTTGAGGAATTTAATGCTCTTATTTCTAATAATACGTGGGACTTGGTGCCGTTTGATAATTCTAAAAATGTTGTGGGCTCTAAGTGGATTTTAAAGACTAAATATAATTCAGATGGGTCCATTGAGCGCCATAAAGCTCGGTTGGTGGCTCAAGGATTTAATCAACAAGCAGGTGTAGATTTTTCTGAGACTTTTAGCCCAGTCATTAGACCCACCACTGTTCGTATTGTCCTTACATTAGCTATTTCTTTTGGGTGGGTCATTCGTCAATTAGATGTCAAAAATGCATTTTTGCATGGTCACCTCACAGAGGAAGTCTATATGCATCAGCCGCGGGGTTTCACTCATTCTTTGTTCCCTAATCACCTGTGTAGATTGCGAAAAGCCATTTATGGCCTTAAGCAAGCCCTGCGGGCATGGTTTCATCGTTTTAGTAGTTTTCTGTTGTCTCATCATTTTTCGTGCAGCAAGTCTGATAATTCATTATTTATTTACCGCCAGGATAGTACTGTCATCTATTTATTATTATATGTAGATGACATAATTATTACTGACAATTCTTCCGCTGTTATTACATCGTTTATTCACAATCTTGCTCAACATTTTGCTATGAAAGATCTTAGAGATCTTCATTATTTTTTGGGAGTCCAGGCTGTGCATTCCGCTAAAGGTTTATTCCTTTCTCAACATAAATATGTGTTAGTATATATGTCCTAGCGACAATCACTTTTTAGAGATATATGTACTTGATCACATTCAGTTTTATATATTTGATATATACGGCATTACACATTGATGATTAAGTATTTTGATTGACAATATCTTATTCATAATTGTGTTCCCTTGGACTTATGTTGTCAATAAGTAAGTGTGAACTTGTATGATATCACATAAGGTCCTAAAATAGCCCCAATCAATGATCATCAAGAATGGGATATTGATGATATGCGATAGATTGGTATGTGGACTGCATCATACTTTTAGAAAGTATAGTTGATCTCACAACTATGAGTTCCTGTAATTCATGATGGTCACATAGATATTTTAGAGAATATTGGCATACCCACCGAGAAATCATTTGATAAGTTCTATTCATGTGTCTATGGGATTATCGGCGTATAGAGTAGTGTAATAGTCCTCCGACTTGAGGTCAATACGTACTACATGTGCGGAGTGATGTACTTTGACCATGACCAACGCTTGCACTCCCATCGGGGTAGATACGGCATGTGTTGGGTGCATCACGAAGCACATGGAGTAGTAGTTGAGCCAAGAAAGGATTCATTCCTCATAATAGATTAAGAGAGAACATTCTACTTCTCATATATAGATGGATCATAAAGTCATTGGCCAATGCAAAGATATATTCGTTTTGGATATCGAATATGATCGTAATGGATCATCTAGAAAGATTGAGAGACAGAGACTGAGTTATTGGAATAGACACAATATCATGTTCTAGACTTAGTTGAATGTTCGCTGAATGAAAGGACCGTATCACTATGAACTCTATATTACAGGGAGTTTGAATAGTCCTCGCAAACGTCCTTATATGTTAAGTTTGTCTGGTAAATCGTCTAGGGATTCTACTAAGACCTTAATTTGATTAGTGCTTAATATACAAGGCCCTATGGATCACACAACAAGTGATTATACCTTCCGATTGAATTGTTAGAAGGAATTAAATATTATTAATTGGATTAAATAATATTTAATTCGTAATACTGAAAATGGATTAAATATTAATTAGATTATACTTATTTAATTCATAAAGGTGAAGGAGAGTTCTATTTGATAGAATTAATTAAGTAAGATAAATTAGATTTATCATACTTAAATAAGATGTATTTATTATTAAATAAAGTAGATATTTTCTTTTGTAATTTGGAATTAAAAAGAAAAGTAAATAAAATAAATAATAATATATAATAATTAGAAAGTGGCGTGCAGCCACATCTCAATTATTATTATTATTATTATTTTGTTTTGTTTTATCTAATTATTTAATTAATTAGGAGTATTGGTCCTAGCAGGACTAGAACTCATTAATGAGAAAGACTTTCATTGTGATTGAGAAACTAGTTTAGAACTAGTATAAATACATACTCCTCCTTCATAATTCATCGTAGAATCTTAGATTCAGTATTACCAGTTTATTTCCCTGCGAAGAGATTTCCTAGCCTTTCTCTAAAGGGAGATCTAATCGTTCTTTCGGAGAGGAGAAATCACGTGGATACCTAAGGTCAAGGATTATCACCGCTAGGCTGGAAGATCTGTAAGTTCTAACTCAAATCTGTTATTATTATCATATTCGTTGTTTTGTCATAATCAGGAAAGATCTGTTTGGGAAAATTTTAAACTTCCGCTGCCGTACTTTCAAGGTACGTTACATCAATTTCCTAACAATATGTGTCTGACCTTCTCTCTCATTTTCATCTCCATGCTATTAAATCTGTTCGTACTCCTCTTGCTACCCGCACTTCCTTATCTCTCACTGATGGGGAGCTTCTTGCAGATGCTACTGAGTATCGCAGTATGGTTGGTGCATTACAATATTTAACTTTGACACGACCTGATATTACCTATGTTGTGCATTTAGTGTCTGAGTTTATGCATGCCCCTTGTACTACTCATCTTTTTGTAGTCAAGCGTATTTTTAGATACTTGCAGGGGACTATTGACCACGGCTTATGGCTTCAACCGACTACAAAAGCCACTTGTGTTATAGCCTATTCAGATGCAGATTGGGCAAGCTGCTAAGATACATCACGTTCCACGACGGGCTTTGTTGTATTTTTGGATCCCAACCTGGTCTCTTGGAAGTCCAAAAAGCAGCCCACTGTTTCGAAGTCCTCTACAGAAGCCGAGTATCGTGTCGTTGCATATACGGTTCAGAATACATTGCATATTCATTCAGTTCTTTATGAGCTCGGCTTTCCAGTTACCATTCCAGTAAAGCTCTTTTGTGATAACATCTCTGCTTCATATTTGACTGCAAATCCAGTTCACCATGCACCTAGCATGCATATCCAGATTGATTATCATTTTGTCAGAGAACGTGTGGCGCATGGAGACTTAGTCGTGAACTACATCCCTACACAAGTGCAGTTAACTGACATTTTTACTAAAAGTCTTTCTAGTCAGCAGTTTCATTTTTTAAAAGACAACATGCGCATTGTATCTCCTGCACAGTTTGAGGGGGTTTAATAGAATATTATTAGGAAGATTTGTTTTCTAGTTTGTTTTAAACTCTTCTATTATAAATATACATGCCAGGACTCCTATTGGAGTACCTTTTCCCATTATCTCACACTAAAATAGGTTGAAAGGCCTGAATATCCATAAAATTCACCAAACATCCTTTAAATGGGTTGTTTTAGCTGATTTTTATTTTCAGCTGAAAAAGTAGCTCAAAGCTTATTTTTTGGGTTGAAATCTATTTTATGGTCATTAACTTGTTAATTGACCACTTTGTCCCATTCAATATTTTGCTATAAAACTCTTTACGTAGCTTGTTAATACAACTAATCTTTACCTAGTATACTTTTGTCATTTTGTGTTTAATTTACTTCCAATTAACTTTATGCGCTGCTTGCAAAGCATTCACTTTTATTTTTGTATACTTCCAATTTATGTATAGTTTTGTCTTTTATATTTTATAACTAACATTTGATTTATGTCCCATTTTTTATTTGTATGCACGTGAGGTTGAGAGCTTATCTTGTTAATATAATTAATAAAAAGTGTAGCTTTGAAATTAATTTACTCATATTAGTCAAAAGGATTTTACTACAAAGCTACACATATAGTCAAAATACAAAAACCAAATACCTTTTTGGTAATTATACATTCAATCAGTCATTTCAGCCAAAATATTACCAAACACTTTTACTTCAGAAATTTCAGCCGTTTCAGCCAGTGCAGTCAATGCAGCCGTTACCAAACAGGCCCTTAGATTAATGATCAGTGAAATGATCTATACACATGGAAAGCATGAATGACATTAAAATTTGGATAGATGAGATTAACGTTTTGCAGCCAGTGAAATGATCACAGAACCTTTTAGATTAACATTCACTGATTGAAACACAAGGTTGATATAGAGCTCGTTTGGTAATACCCAAATCGGTTGTATAAGTTGATTCTACTGAAATTTATGAAGTCTTTGTTAAAGTGGCTGTAATGACTGATTCTTCTAATTTGTGAAAAAAATTATTTAAAATATATTTTATTATTAAAATAAAGAAAAAAGTATATGAAAAACAACTAAAATGATCATCTACATAAACTTCCGGTAATACAGTCAAAAAATAACTTCAACCTTACTTTTTCTTATTATTACATAATTCAGCGCACAAAATTAAAAGTTACGTGTTTGGTAAAAAAATTGGCTGATAAGCCTCATAACTAGGTCACCAAACGGGCTCATCATGTAATATTGGACCAAAATGGAAATTTCAGCACCATTATGTTACGATTTAGGTTAATAAAACGATAAATTAAAGAGCAAGAACACAAGATTTTACGTGGTTCACACAATCGGGGTGATTGTGCTAGTCCACGGCGAACGAGAGAGAGTTGTTTTATTATTAGGTCTGCGTCAAGAGGTATTACAACGTACAAAGATATGCTTAAATAGGTTTAAGAAAATCTAAACAAAGATTAGAGCCGCGGGCCCAAAAATTAAGCCCGTAATTAATAACCCGTAGACCCGGTCGAGTCTCCTGTTTGACCCGGTCGGGTATCTCCTCAGAAAGCATGCCCGGGTTGAAACCAGGGCGGGTAACCAAAACAGAAAGGTAGAAATCTCCACTGGCCCAGTCGGGTCCCCTTCTTGACCCGGTCGGGTGTCACCTCAAAAGGCATACCCGGGTAGACACCAGGGCGGGTATCCTAAACAGAAGCCAAAACCTTCCACGGACCCGGTCGGGTAAACCTCCTTACCCGATCGGGTTTCCCAATCCAGAGTGTTGCCCGGCCAAATTCACATCATACCCGGTCGGGTGACTGACCCCACCCGGTCGGGTATCTTCTGCTGCTGCACAAACAAGGCTCCATCTTCAACAATCTCCCACTTGGAGGCTTGTTCAAAAATCATCTGCCATCCAAGAACTTGTATCCTCTGTAAAACCCCTGATCTCTCTCTCTCGTTCACGCCTTCTCATCAAGTATCTGGAAGGCCAGTTGAAGCCATGCAAAGCTTCAACTTCTCCGTTGTCACCGCCTTGGTTAGCATGCCTGCTGGATTTTTCGTACCAAGGATCTTCTGCAAATTTATAGTACCATCTTCAATCAGCTCTCGGATGAAATGATACCGCATCTTGATGTGTTTCGTTCTGCTGTGAAACACCGGATTCTTTGCGAGATGAATAGCACTCTGGTTGTCACAATATAGAGCGCAATCTCCCTGCTTCATGCCCAACTCAGAAAGAAAGTTCTTCAACCAGATCAACTCCTTGGCCGCTTCAGCAATGGCCATATACTCTTCTGTAGTCTGCACATCCAACTGATTGTTGTACCTCCAATAGTGAATACATACCCCGTTGTGCTCTTCCCGGAATCATAACAACCCCCCAAATCAGCATCGGCAAATCCTTCAAGGATCACACCATTCCTTCTTAAACATAGGGCAGTTTCAGAAGAGCCTTTCAAGTAGCGCAACAGCCACTTAACTCCTTCCCAATGTTCCTTTCCCGGATTTGACATGAACCTGCTAACAACTCCCACTGCATGAGCAATGTCTGGCCTTGTTGACACCATCGCGTACATCAAACTGCCAATAGCTGATGCATAAGGAACTTTAGCCATTTCTTCTTTGTCTTCATTGGTCTTTGGAGACTGCTGCTTGGAGAGTTTCAGTTGACTCCCTAACGGTGTACTCCTTGGTTTGGCATCCGTCATTCTGAACTTCTCAAGGACCTTCTGAATGTACTTTTTTTGTGAAAGCTGTAAAGTACCTTCTATCCTGTTTCTAACTATGCTCATCCCAAGAATCTGTCTTGCTTCCCCTAAATCCTTCATCTCGAATTCTTCTGGCAACTTCTTCTTAAGTTTGTTGATCTCCTGCATATTTTCTCCAGCCACCAACATGTCATCAACATACAAAAAAAGGATGATGTATGATGACTTGAATTTCTTCAAGTACCATCAATGGTCCATCTTGCATCTAGTGTATCCATTCCACTGCATAAAACTGTCAAACCTCAAGTACCACTGTCTAGGAGCTTGCTTTAGCCCGTATAGACTCTTCTTGAGTTTGCACACCAACTTCTCCTTACCACTCACTGGGAACCCTACTGGTTGAGCCATGTAAATGTCTTCTTCAAGGTTGCCATGAAGAAAGGCAGTCTTTACATCCAGCTGCTCCAATTGCAAATTTTCAGTAGCAACAATACCAAGGATCAACCTGATAGTAGTCATCTTCACAACCGGAGAGAAGATTTCATTGTAATCAACCCCCTTCTTCTGTTGGAACCCCTTGACAACTAACCTTGCCTTGTATCTTTTGCTCCAATCTGCTTCATCTTTGATTCTGAACACCCACTTGTTCTCCAAAGCTTTCTTTCCCGGTGGTAACTTGACTAAGGACCAAGTTTGATTCTTATCAAGTGAATCTAACTCATCCTCCATGGCCTTCTTCCACTGTATGGAATCCTTCACGATCAGCGCCTCTGTGTAAGATTCTGGCTCTCCATTCTCGGTCAGCAACAGATAATTTGCTGAAGGAGAATATCTGTTAGGAGGTCTTCTGTTTCTAGTGGACTGTCTGATTTGTGGAGTAGCTTCCTCCGAGCTCCCACTATCTTCAGAAATTCCTGTATCTCCTGAGCTCCCACTGCTCCCTGAGCCTCCAGCCATGCCATCACAACCAATAGGTTGTGTTATATCATCTTCAGTCATCCCTTCAAACACCACTTGCTGTTTGTTTTTTGGTTGCTTGCCTTTGCTAGTGTCTGCTGCAAGATCATCTTTATACACGGCATTCTCGTTGAAGGTGACATCTCTACTTCTGATAACCTTCTTGCTGTGGTTGTCCCAGAACCTGTAGCCCATGTCATTCAGCCCGTACCCAATAAAGATACATTTCTTTGCCTTTGCCTCGAGCTTGTCACTATCTGCATCTCTAACTTTGACATAAGAAATACAACCAAAAACTTTCAAGTGATTAAGAGATACCTCATGACCTTTCCATTCCTCCTCTGGAATTTTGAACCCTATGGGAGATGAGGGTCCTCTGTTGATCAAGTATGCTGCTGTGTTCACCGCATCGGCCCAAAACATCTTTGGAAGTCCTGCATGTAATCTCATGCTCCTAGCCCTCTCATTCAGTGTTCTGTTCATCCTTTCTGCAACACCATTTTGCTGTGGTGTTTCTGGAACCGTCTTCAGCATTCTTATCCCCTGTTCAGCACAATACTCTACAAACTCTGTGCTACTGTACTCACCCCCATTGTCACTCTTTAAACACTTGATTTTAAGATTAGTTTCGTTCTCAACTGCAGCTTTGAACTTCTTAAAAGTGTTAAAGACTTCAGATTTATTTTTAAGAAAATAAACTCATACCTTCCGTGTAGAGTCATCAATGAATGTAACATAGTAGCGGGAACCTCCAATTGAAGAGCCCTTTGTAGGTTCGTAGACATCTGAATGAATCAACTCCATCCGCTCAGTCTTGGGTTGTTGCCCTGTCTTCACAAAGGTTACCCTCTTTTGTTTGCCAAGGACACATGGTTCACAAAAGCTCAACTTTGAGTTCTTCAAATCTGGGATTTTACCCTTTGAAGACAGCATCTTCATTCCATTCTCACTTATGTGCCCAAGTCTTTGGTGCCACAAAGTAGAGACCCCTGCATCTTCGACTGCTGCGTTTGCTCCATCTGTAGACACTTCTACCATGTACAGCGTACCATGCCTCTGTCCACGAGCAATGACCAGCTTTCCCTTTGTCACCTTCCATTGCTTGTTGCCAAAACTAACGCTATGGCCTTCCTCATCAAGCTGTCCCACTGAGATCAACATCTTCTTCAGATCTGGAATATACCTGACATTTTTCAGCCTCCAGGTTGTACCCAAAGTGGTATTGAGATTAACATCCTCAATACCCGTGATCTCCAGGGATTTGTCATCCGCCAAATGAACTCTTCCGCTGTAGGGCCTGAAATTTTACATCAAATCCCTGCAATGACAAGCATGAAACGACGCACTTGAATCCATGATCCAGGACTCAATTGAATTCTCAACGCTGCAAATTAGGACATCTTCATAATCCTCTGCCACGTTCACCTCCTTCTTGCCTTTGTCTACAGAGGCTTTGGGGCACTGATTTCTGAAGTGTCCATTCTCCTTGCAATTCCAACAATTGATGTCCTTCCTGTTCTTGGATTGACCTCTCTTCCTCGACTTTGATCTTCCTTTCTTGTTATCTCCTTTAGTGGATTTTCTGCCCCTATCTTTAGTACTCAACAAACTGTTGGAGCTATCCCCCGAACTCCTCCTCCGGATATCCTCACCAAGGATCAAGTCACGAATACCCTCAAAGGTAAGTTTAGTGGGTCCAGCCGAACTACTAACTGCTGTGACTGTACCGGACCAACTATCGGGCAAAGATGATAACAAAAGTAATGCTTGAACTTCATCATCAAATTTTATCTCAACCGAACCTAACCTGGATATGATTGAGTTAAACTCGTTGACGTGATCTGTTACGGCTGCACCTTCCTTCATTCTCGTGTTCACCAACTGTCTGATTAAGAAAACCTGGTTGGCCGCTGAGGGTTTCTCGTACATGTTGGATAACGCCTTGAGTAGTCCAAACGTTGTTTTCTCGTTGACGATGTTGTAAGCAACGTTTTTCGCCAACGACAACCTCACCACACCAAGAGCCTGTCGATCCAACAAGTTCCACTCCGCCTCCGCCATTGATTCTGGTTTGTTCTCATACAAGAGTAGATGAAGCTTCTTCTGGTAGAGATAATCCTCGATTTGCATCTTCCAGAAAGCAAAATCATGACCATCAAATTTATCGATCTTAACCTTCCCTTCGTCAGCCATAGCTCTGATACCACTTGTTACGATTTAGGTTAATAAAATGATAAATTAAAGAGCAAGAACACAAGAATTTACGTGGTTCACACAATCGGGGTGATTGTGCTAGTCCACGACGAACGAGAGAGAGTTGTTTTATTATTAGGTCTGCGTCAAGAGGTATTACAACGTACAAAGATATGCTTAAATAGGTTTAAGAAAACATAAACAAAGATTAGAGCCGCAGGCCCAAAAATTAAGCCCGTAATTAAAATTAACCCGTAGACCCGGTTGGATCTCCTATTTGACCCGGTCGGGTATCTCCTCAGAAAGCATGCCCGGGTTGAAACCAGGGCGGGTAACCAAAACAGAAAGGTAGAATCTCCACTGGCCCGGTCGGGTCCCCTTCTTGACCCGGTCGGGTGTCGCCTCAAAAGGCATACCCGGGTAGACACCAGGGCGGGTATCCTAAACAGAAGCCAAAACCTTCCACGGACCTGGTCGGGTAAACCTCCTTACCCGATCGGGTTTCCCAATCCAGAGTGTTGCCCGGCCAAATTCACATCATACTCGGTCGGGTGACTGACCCCACCCGGTCGGGTATCTTCTGCTGCTGCACAAACAAGGCTCCATCTTCAACACATTACTCAATGTGATACTACTTCAAAGTTCGAACATAATTATATGAAACAATTAAAAACAATGAAAAAGTGATTTAGTAATTTTAAATCGCTACAACTACATTCAATTTATATACCCCGTAATGACCATAAAAATATAACAACTTTAATTACGTTTTTTCATAGATATTACTCTGTATTGTTTAGTAGCTAGTAATATTTTTTGAAAAGCCCTAGTTATATTTTGAGAAAAGCGTCAAATAAAGCCTTCTACTATTGCGAAATAGTCACATAAGACCATGTACTCAATGAAGTGTCATATAAGTACCTCTACTTGTATAAAGCAATCAAATGAGTCCTAACAACTTATTTAACACCTCCTAATCCCGATTTTAGCTTACATGTTGATTTTTTTGTCTTGTATTTCAACCAATCTTAGTTAAATATTTGACATATGCCGTATAATGTATTCTAAAAAGATGGTCAGAAGTACGTTGAAACCGGG
Organism: Cuscuta europaea; assembly: GCA_945859875.1. NCBI lineage: Eukaryota > Viridiplantae > Streptophyta > Magnoliopsida > Solanales > Convolvulaceae > Cuscuta > Cuscuta europaea. The sequence goes on from CAMAPE010000058.1 coordinate 1,660,473, forward strand.
ATTAAGGGGTGTTAAATAGGTCATTAGGACTCATTTGATTGCTTTTTAGAAGTAGATGTACTTATATGACACTTTATTGAGTACATGGTCTTATGTGACTATTTCATAATAGTAGAAGATCTTATTTGACTCTTTTCTCTTATATTTTCATCCCGACAAACCGTATTACAAAATTAAAAATTTCTTTATCAAGCACAGATTCTACTAAACATACTCATTAATCTTATTCAGCGTAAAATAATGAGCAAAAAGAGGCAAAATACTTGACTTATAATTGCATGATGAACATACATTCGAAAATAGTAATCCAAGTTGAGGCGGACCTCGTATCAAAATTATTGAATCTCTGATTATATATATACAACAAAAATATAAATTTTCTAATAAATCTATAAAAGAAAAACAAATGATTCAGCCTTGTGGGAAACAACATTGCAACATATATATTGCACACATTCCTAGATCGGACCCTGCATGAATAATTTTGACAGGAAAGGCAGGAAAGAATATATAAATAGTCTAGTCTCTGAATTTGCTCAACAAAATTGTGTCCTGACTTAAGTCCTCACTTCAGGCAACGACTTCCGGTGGCGTCTCGGTCTCCTCTCCCTCCGCCTTGGTGGACTCTTTCTACCACCCAGTCCATTATTACTTGAAGTCTTCATGAGCATTTCCCCCCGCAGAAGAGTAGGCGGTGGCAGTGGCGGAGGATGACCATGTGGAGGCGGTGGGGCCCATTGTTCAAGAATATCTCTATGGTAACCCTGTATTAATTACAATAATAATTGCAAACCGTGGATACAATAACAAGCTATCCGCCCCAGCTGCACAGACCCACATGCATATACTATATCTCTAAAGATCAGCTATCCATATCATACTGGGGTCAAAAATAACCTTTTTATGGCTAAGTTTCTAATAATGGATGTAAACCAAAACATCTCTCTTTGCTCATCTAGTGAAGTACACCCACAGATGGTCCGGATTGAATCAAAAGAATTAATTCATTCATTTGCATTAATCCGGACCATCAACAGGAGTAACTCCACCACGCATTATATACATATAGATTATATACATATAGATTCGTGAAAGAGAAATTTTGAGAGTGGTAAATATGTACATTATTTGCAATTGATGCTTATTATTACAGAATACTACACTACTACATATATTTTTACCAAATTTAACTTATTTGACTGCAATAGTTCACTGTACAGATAGAAATTCATTTGACTAAATCTTTTTTTTTTTGACAAGTCAGGTCATTCAACCATAATTTCAACAACATAAGCTACTTCAACCAAATTTTACTCTTACCAAACAGGGTACTTCCAAATTGAGTAAAAGTACTTATAAGGTTACCTGAACAACAAAGTTGCGTCTTTCACAGTCAAGAAACATATTTACAGTCCAATTCGTCTTTGACCTGATCTTGTCCCTCACAGTTGAGAAACTAATCTGGTCTCTGGGGGTGAAACGGTCAACTTCATTGAACCAGAGGCAGGTGAAGAGATTAGAGATTGGAACATGTTCGCGAACAATCACACATCCCTCCGGAACATCTGCACACCAAAATCACATTACAAAAACAAGGGAAAAGGGGCAAATAAGCCCTCGAACTAACCGAAAAAGTGCAAATCACCCCTTTTTTATAGGAGACTCTGTCCGGACATCGCCATTTGAGGCGGTTACTGGTGGAATTTTTTGATAAAATTTTTTGATCATCTTTTTCATTAAGTCTAGTTTAGCCATACCAAATTTCAGCTAAAAATTCAATCGTGAAGGAAGTCAAATAAATGTTTGAAGATAACTGTGCAGTTAAACAGCGCAGTATATTTCAGAAAATCATTTCACTTCCTTCCCAGTTGAACTTTTACCTGAAATTTGGTATGGGTAAACTAGACTTAATGAAGAAGATGCTCCAAAAAAATCATCAAAAAATTCCACCGGTAACCTCCCCAAATGTCGAAGGCCAGACAGAGCCTCCTATAAAAGAGGGTGATTTGCACTTTTTCGGTTAGTTCGATGGCCAGACAGAGCCTCAAAACAATAATTCCATTAAAACTTCATACATCCCGAAAAGCAAAAACATAATAGGAAACTGCTTTTTACCACTTGTGATTGGGAATTTGGAGGAGGAAAATGGAGTAAGGCCTTCTTTTTTGTAAAACTCAATCTGGAAGTCGATGGAGGAATTGTCAAACTTTGCTGCTGCCTTATTAGCTTCTGCTTCCACAAACACATCAAAACGCCTATAGTGCTTGGAAATTGCAAAGCTGGCATTTTTCCTCCACAAGAATCTGGAGATTTCGTAAAAAGTCTTTTCTTAGCTACAAGGTCAGCAGTAGTAGAATTAATCACATCAAGTCAAAGAAATTAAGTTCATCTTGATAGGGGATTTAAGCATGTGTAGTGTCTGTAATATCTTTGATGTTATTCTTCTGAAACAACTTCACACTAAAAACATAGAGAAATTACTCAAATACCCAAGTACATTTTATTAGTAAGAAGAACCTTAGTATGATATAAAATCATACTCAGTAAGCTACTTCGAGTTTTAATACCATTTTTTTCCAACTATTTTCCTTCTCACTTAAACAGGTTTTCAAGTAATCGATTGAAACTTCGATCCCATTCATTTTGAAAAGTTTTGAGAGTGTAACTTCAAATTAAAAAATGTTTATAGTTCAGGATAAGTAAGAATGTAATCATAGTTACTCATTGATGATTTAATAATAAGACAAGACAAAATATCACAATCATAAAACATTCCCCTCCTATAAAGGCTTATTATGGTTAACTTAGGTAGAAAACTGCAGCATTATATCTTTACAAAAAGAGCGTTACAAGCACTGTTGTGTTTGCGTGCATTGGAATGACAATATCATTACCAAACCTTTATGAGCATTAATTACTTAAATTAAAAACACTACTAATTATCCATTACAAAAATAAAATATTATTTTTATGAAACCCTTTGTCAGTGACATACCCATATTGAATCACTCTTCCATTCCATTATAAACTTCACACTTGAATTTGGCACGTTTATTAAGAGTATGGCTTTTGTGTAGACTTTTCATTTATAAACATACATTCGTGACAACATGTCTTTTAAAATGGAATGGCAAAGACTATATTGTGACTTACAAAAAAGAGTTTAACTGAATATAGAAAGATGAAGTTGTTTAAGAGATCCAAAAAGAGGAAGTGAGATGTTCAATGTGAGAAGGAGTTTAGAGTAGGTTTAGTTTACTTTAAATTAAACATGAAGCTAGCAGCCTAGCACAGTACCTACCTCTCAAGAATTTGATAAGGATCCACAACCAGTTCAAGTTTTCCATCAATCCACATAGAATATCGGGCCTTTGGGAAAAGCCGATGAAGTAAGAGCTTTGGAACCTGCAAGACGAAGAGACAGATACATCACTCAAAAAACATGTCCACTAAAAGACAGTAGGTGTTGTTGCCTCTCCACATATGCAGCCAGGAAAAGTGGTTTTGAGTTCTCATTAATTCAAACAACTCTGTGATGTCAAATTAAATACTTCAGTGCATGGATCTTTGATCTACAAATAAATCACTCCCCATAGTCCCATCGATTTAATAAAATAAGTATATGGTCCTTTTTAGAAGTCATTCTTTATTCCCATGAAGTATTAGTTTCCTTATTTCCCATTGTTTTTCCCGAATAAAATCGTGTTCACGTTTCTTAAGACAAGTCAATTACGAGTAATGTACATTAGTAATGTTTTTTTTTACTTTTTAAGGAACTCAAGAAAATCAAATATTTTCATTAGTTTGTGCAGTTTGGTCAACTGTGCCCTAACATGAAGTCAAGAGGGAGTATGGCATGAGGTAAACATAATTTAGTACTACGTATCTTTTTTGTCTTAAATCAATTTAGCCATGCTTACCAAATCTCATAAACAAAAAAATGTTGTTGAAAGAGTACAACTGCACTCTAAATTATTAAACAAATGCACCAGGAATAGAAAAAATTACCTTTCCATTGCGCCTTGAATCGCTGTAAGGTAGGTTATGGACTACAACGATTCTCCACAATCCAATTTTACCACTACTATCAAGATCACGTGAATTTCTTAGAAATGTTTTGGTCTCCTCATCCACAAACATATAAAAGCAGACATTTCTTTTCGCATATTCACTTATATTCGCCGGCTGATGTATTACGTCAAATGCCCCTGGTTATAAAAAATACAGTTTTTACTTTTAAAAACAAAACTTTAATTAACATAACCATAAAAATTGATATAAGATTTGAGCTTGAAGAGGTAGGTACCAAATATTGCTGATGCAACCACCACACCTTGACAGGTTTCCATCTCATCAAGATCAGAATCATCAATGTTAAAGCCTGTCCCATGCCCAGGTCTGGTTCCTTTGACAAATCTGCAGAACATATTGTAGTACATTTTGTGTGTTTAGCACAAAATGATTGCATATATTAGATTTGAAGGACTGCGTGAACAATAATTACAATATGAAATACTGTTCATTTTGTGGTATATACCTTTAGTACCCAATTATCAAATTGTTCAAACTCATACCAAATTGCTAAATGCGGTCAGAAAATGGATATCTTCTGTACATTCTTCCATTACCAATAGCAGGAAGGACGTTTTTGTAAATGTTCTAATCACGTCCATGGCTCCATCTCACATTCCCACCAGGCCCACCCCCCTTCCCCGCAAAACACACATACACAAAGACTTGGTGTCTGTCTGGGTAGAGAGTTTTGGATGCAATGGCTTAATCTATATCTTGATACGTATTTGAGATTTAAAAAAAAAAAAGCATAATATGTGATCACATAGCATGTCAACCAATCAACCACTTTATTTTTGTTTATAAAAATATTTTATTTATCAAAATATAGTCCAAGACATCCAAAGCTTTCCCATCCGAGAACTTTCATCCAAAAATACCTTAAAAGACAAATATGAACCTTTGACAGAAAAATTTCATCCCAATAGCAGAGACAAAGAAGTATACTTCTATTCGGCTTTCAATTTTGAATAAGTTTATAACAGGAATGATTTAATGACTAATGGGTTTTATTTATGAATGAACTATGTGGCCCATTAAGATATACCGAAGTCCCATGTTATTTCCATACTCCACTTCTATTCCCCCAACGGAGCACCCACTTAGATATTACGCTAAAATGTCCCAAAATCAGGATTAGTTCAACAAATTCAATGGAGCAAGTTCAACAATACATACCCACAGTGCACACTCATTGACTCCCTTATGTCATAGGAATCATCTCTCTGGCTCAGTGAAGGATAACCACCAAATTCCGAACCTCCAAACTCACTCTTGTTCAAATTTTCTTCATGTATATAAGTTAAATTCTTAATGACAGGAGAAAACGAAGGTGCACTTGGCATTAATGCAATAGCTTCTTCAACAGGAAGATAGCAGACTGGACATGCTGAAAAGAAAAACAGGGATACCTAATTTAATTAAAAGATCAATTAGACAAAGTCTTAAGCATCTCAAAACTTACGTCGTGGTCCAGTCCTTTTCTTATCTGCTGGTGGTGGTGGTAATGTAAAACCTTCACAAGGATTCCCAGGGGGGAGGGTATATCCCATAAAATACACGGGGGGAGGTGGGGGGTGATTAGTGGACGCAGTTCTTCCATTTTTTCTATGTTCAGTTGACACAATTTGGTGAATACTGTGTTCTTCACGTTCTGTAAAAAAGTTTCTGCTTTTAAGTGTACTGTTAATGTTGATGCTGCGCATTTCAAGCCCTGGAGGAGAATCTTCACCTACAAAATTTTAAAAAAAAGCACAGAATGTTAGATGAATAAGAACTTTTAACAGGAGACAAAGATGTCATGTAAAACTTAGGGCAAGGAACATGTAAGGGTTTTAATGAAGGAAAATTTATACAGAATCTTCATATCCACCATAGGAAGTGCAAGTTGTTACTTTTAAGATTGCAATGGAGGCAAAAACTCACTATTTTTTTGCTTCGGAATATGATGGAATAAAGTAATATGACTCACTAAACCGTCTGCGCTTCTTTGTTATGAAGCAACAATAAGTCCATCCAATTTTCGACGCAATTTTCACCATGGGTTATCCGGAAACAGCCTTTGCGGCACTGGGGTAGTGATGATGATAAGTAGAGTTACGTTTATGTTTAATACTCACAAGTACAGATGATTAATGAAACAAAATCACTTCTCCCCTCCCACTCCTCCAAAATACCTCTAGCAAACAGGCCCTTAATGTAAGAGGTAGAATCTTTGGTCTAAATCCACCACCTAGACCCGCCTAGTCCTGCTAGGTGCTGGACTCCTTGGCTGCCTATATGATGCTTTTCAATTTGACTCCACCTATACCACGTGTGACCCCCCCCCCCCCCCCCCCCTCCTCCTTGTGTGGGTGCTAGGCTCGCGTTAGCCACCCGTCTCAATGCATTTTAGAACATTTGATAGAAACCACCTATGCCTGAATTCTAGACACTCTTCTTAAAATGGTGTTTCCACTAGATATATAATACCCGCCTATCTCTTTCCTTGACAATGATAGCACTGTCAGTATCTTTGTTTTAATTTAACACTCAATAAACTCACAAGTCCGACACCAGTAGAATGTGTATTAGGTCCAAAGTGTTGAGAACTATAGATGAGGTTCCATTTGGTGAGGATTGTTTGGTCAATATTATTGAATCTCCTGATTCCTGAATATTATAAAGATAAAAGCATTTGGTAAAATCTGTTTCAGCCAGAAAGTGTAACAAGCATAGACTAAATAATATCACAATTTCCGGGTAGAGCCAAAACACAATTAATCTTGCATACTGTATCACCAAAGGAACTGAAGCTAGATACATATGCACTATCCAGCTAAAGATATATTAATCCAATTCACAAGATCAGAAACCCCACTGTAATGCAAACAAACCCATTAAGTGCTAAATGTGCAACCAACCAGGATGGAAGTAAATAAATAAATAAAAACAAGGAACCGAACCTTTGCCAACAAACAAGACCAAAACAAAAACAGCAGCAGAAACAGCACACAAGAGTAGCATTCCAATCTTCCTACGAGGCGCGAATTTGAAGATCCAATGAAACAAACCTTCCTTCTCCTTAAACATCTTAGGTGGTTTTCTTGGGGGTGGTATAAGTGGTGAGGTTTGGATTGAGAAGGAACCGTTCTGGAATTGATGTATCTGCAAAGAACCATAACTACCAGAAGAACGAAGACCAGATGACCCGCCAGCAGTCATTGTTCTCCTCCTCCCGCTTCACCTCTCATCCCTCATCCCCTTTTCCTCACCAACACATCAATTCCAATGAAAAACTCCGAATCCGCTTGCTAAGAAAATAAATCGAGCCCCACTTCGCAAAACAATCTCAAAATCTGAAATCAATCCGTATTCAACTGTTCTGATCCGGCGACAAATTGAATGAAATGGCGCAATCATTCACCAGGGTAAAGAGACACCAGCAAAGTATAACGGCGTGCATTAACAAGCACTTAGCGAGAAATATATATATATATATATATATATATATATATATATATATATATATATATATATATATATATATATTCGAGTAAATCAGTTCGGATTCAAGACAAGAAAAACTAAAAACAATCAAAGGCCTGGTTTTTCTCCCGTGGGACGAAAATTACAGAGTAGAGAGAAAGAAAACATATTATGGGAGTAAATAGGAGTTACAGATGAATTGGGCGTTGAAAAAATTGGGTTAGCAGTGATGAATTGTAGGGGTTTTGTCGGAACGGGGTGAATTCAGATCACTCCTCCGAGCCGGCCTTTTTTGTTTTTCTTTCTGATCTGTGGATCCATACGTCAATTCGTCTATATTTGTAAACTCCGTGGTGTGTTCTGTTTCTGTTAAAATATGAGTAAATTTAGTATTCCTAATACAGTTTAAAAAAGCACTAGATCAAGTCTAGAGGGGAAAATTTTAATCTTGTTTATAAAACTGCCTCCCCCTCCCCATTCTTTCGTTTCTTGGTTATTATTTCAGCCAAACAAACAAAAGGGTCTTTTTTCCTTATAAAGAAAGTACCTTCAGACTGTGATGTTGTTGACACGAGCGGCGGGCAGAGCTGAAGGTGTCAATGACATCTACCGTGGTGCTGGAGGCCATGCCGACGACGTGCAATTATTACTACGGCTATTAGCAAATACTAGGTAAATTATCTTTCCTTATTTGAATCATTTTCTACAATTTTGGTAAGTTTTCTCCTACAATGTCAACATCTGGATGGTCTCTTTAACATTGTGAAGAAAAATTTACCAAAAATTGCATAAAATCATTCAAATAAGGAGATAAAGAATTAATTTACTAATATTTATGTGACTATCTCTCATGTCACATGTGCACCATGCACATTGTAGCATTCAAGGACAGAGAGTATTAAAAAGGAACCACCAGATAGGTTCACTTTTCCAGGGTTTATTTTTGCATTGCAAATATGGGCATTTGAAAGCTTCCTGGCTCTTGGGACAACACATGTTTGTACAATATATAGAGGAAGGCAGAAGAGGAACATAACCAAGATTGCTGAAGCGGTCAGTACCAAGAAAAAGTATCACTACACTTAGCAGGTGTCATATTTCAAAACAAAGAGGTAGACTTTATTTTTATTGTCTACATTGTGTGTAAGTTGAAGTTATGATGTATGGTTTATAACTCAACAGTGCAATTTTTTTCTATTTAAGATTCCAATAATAAAGGAGTTGTTGTACACAAAGAAGACAGAAAATTTAGCCAAAGGTGAGCATCTTACTTTGAAACGTGGGCTACCAAAAGGGGAAAAGGCTTTGTTGTTATGTTTATCATAAAAGTTGCTGAATTTCTAATGATGGATAAACATGAGCTACCAAATTAAGAGGACTTCACATGTGGTATACTTATAATAAAATTTGCAGGTGCAATTGTTGTATGTTTATCATAAAAGTTTCTGAATTTCTAATGGTGGATAAAGACGTGACTGAAGTTTCAAAGCAAGACATGGAAAAGTATCGACAAGAAATGACGACAGAGCTACTGATGTATATATATCATGAGGAAATGAGCTGGTTTAACATGATCTATTGATATGTACCATAAATCCAACAGATTGACTTAGATGCTTTGTAATAATTAGGTTTTTGAAAAGGAAAGAACTTGTAAATAAAACTTCCTTCATTTGGTCATTAAGACTTCTTCATAAAAATCTGATATCTTTTGGTTACGAATGCTTGTTCATGTTTTATTTGATCTTTTTGGTGTCATATCAAATGTTTGTTCATATTTTATTTGATGTTGAGTTCAAGTGTAGTATCTGCTTGAAGTAAGGAATATAGCGCATGAGTAGACATTAATTAGTCCTTAATGGCAAAGTGTAGACATTAAACTCGTACATTTAAAGCTTGTACAATTGTACAAATACTAGTCTATACGCATAAAGAAAATGTGGAATTTAATAGATTCAACTTATGAAACAATGGTAAAATATATTTACCATTCATAGGAATAATACACATTGACGGATAGTGTACCCGGGGGGTAGCTTATCCGAGGGGTTATTACGGGGAAATAACTAGAGAGAAGTCAGAGCAAGTAAGTAGAGAGAGAGTATATTAGAAAGTGTATTCAGCGTATTTGCTTCTTGGTTACAAATGGGGAAATGGGGTGCTATTTATAGTAGTAATAAATGCCAGATAGGGACACGTGTCAAGCGTCCATTGGCCGAGGGGTCACCTCAACTGGTTGGCGCTGGCAACCGCATGTGGCCGCATTTAATGCGGCTGTTGGATGTGACGGCGTACTTGGTACGGTGATCTATACGCATGTGAAGCGGATATTATGTCGGAAAAGGTGCCCTCGGCTGTAGGTGATTAGCCGAGGGCTCTGAGTACCAGGGACCTCCTTAGTGCCGAGGGCTCCAGGTGCCGAGGGCTACCGGTTTTTTCCGTTTTCTCCTAGTAACTTTGTTTTCCTGTTTTGACCCTCCTGTGAGAATCAGAGCCTTCGGCCGGAAGGTCGAAGGCACCCCTGGTGCGCATTATGGGTCGCTTGGTACTCTGGGCGCCGTGATTTGGGCCTGTTGTGCTTCCTGGGCCTATTGGGACTTTATTGGAGTAGTAGGAGTCTGTGGGCCGGGGGTTCCCGGGCCATATACTCCATCAGGAGTCCCTCACTCCTTTTGCCGAAAGGTACTTGAGGGAAAAGGAGTAATTGTGTTTGCCCTCTGCCGTTGTTCCGTTTTTGTTTGTTGTTTGTTTATTCTGCCGGGGGCAGTCCCTCAGTTACCCACATGTCGGGACTTGAGGGGGCATGTTTGTTGTTTGCGGGATTTTTTAGCATTTTGCACTTTTTGTGATTTTCCCGAGGGGGGTTCTCCAGTCCCCCACTCCTTGAGGCACTTGCAAAGTGGTGAAAAGGAGTAGAGTAATCATGTTGCTGTATCGGGCCGAAGGCTGACGCTTTTCGTTTCATTTTGGGGGGATGCCTCGTTAAAAACCTCATTAGGAAAAACCCTGTGGGAAAAAATCCTAATGAGGGAAAAAGAGTGCACCGAATTCCCCCAACGATGAATCGAAAATGTGAAGCCCTGGTTAGGAATGGAGTACAATGTTGAAGCCAAAGGCTATTCTAGTTCTGGGGGCTTGTGTGTTGGTTAGCCGGAGGCTTACTGATGATATCCTGGGAGGTGCCGAAGGGGAGTCCCTCAATTTGGGGATCGAGGGCGTGATGAATGTGAGTAGTAGTTGAAGTGTTACCGGGGTGTCCCTTGTTTGTTGATTAGTTGGCGAGGAGGGTGTCCGAGGGCTCCCGTTACCTGTGTGCCGTAGGCTATCCATCAATGAGGTGTACTCCCCAGGGACTACCTGTTATGAAGCCGTGGGATTCTGAAGGAGTGAGCCCGAAGGCACTTGTTATGTAGTATGAGGGGCATAAACCGGGAGCATGTCTGGGTACGTGCACCCGGGGGCTCTTCTTGATGAAGTGGAGTGAAGTAAAAAGCCCGGGGGCTAGTTCCTTCGTTGATGAAGGAGTGGGCTGCTAAATATAGCCGGATGCTCCCAGAATATAACCGTTGTGAATATAGCTGTTGGAATACCTAACGTCAAAATATAGCCATTGGGGGGCTTCCACGTGGTGCGTGCTCGTTGGCTGCCTGTGGGCGGGCGTCACTGATTGGGCAGTTCGACAGTTCGTAATGATGGCTGTTCAACCGGAGGCCCGGTTTCCAGGCCCAAGCTCGGATCCAGGTGCCTATAAATACCCCAATGCCAGGCATCACTTCTCTTGTGCGATCATCTGTTAGCGAAGCTCTGCCAAAATTCCTAGAGAGAGAAACAACTACCTTCGATCAATCAATCTTCCGAGGTCAGTTCTCCGCCCATCTGTTGTAGCATTAGTAAGTCGTAGTTGTGTGGCCTTAGGTTAAGTGCTTAACTGCCTTAGGAAGCCTCCTGTCTATGAAACCCCTCATCCCTTAGCTATTTGAGGATGTCTTCGCAAAGTGACTCTCAAAACGTCTCGAGGGAGCCTCCGGTAGGAGTCGAAAGCTTCTCTGAAGCCGAGTCCTCGAGCGAACGCACCTCGGTCAACCAGGACTCTGTGGTAGCTGAGGAGGTACAAGCAAGTCTTCGGCAAGAACTGGAAGCGGAGGAGTTCGAGCAGGTGTGCGAGGACGAGGAGCTGGCACTTGCCTTTCAAGTGGCTGAGGATGAGGCCCAAAAGGAAAGCATGAGGGTCACTGCTGTTGTTCCTCCCCCTCAGAATGCAGAGGGCGGAAGCTCTCAGCCACTAAACCCGACGCCTATCAGCGTTGCCCCCGGGAAGAAGAGAAAGACGAAGGCTGTCGGGAAGAAAAAACAGGCTGCTGTCGATGCCGGGCAACCAGTAAGAATTCCCGAAGGCTACTCCTATCTGAACACTGTTGCCTTGGACGTGAAGACCCGAGCCACACGGGGAGAATACATGGGGACACAGCTCCTGGTAGGGCTGTCGGCACTGGTAGTGGAGCCGGGGCCAGATGATGTTCTGCTATACGCTCCCGCCGGTTGTTTTGCCGTGCATCTGCTTTCGGTGGAGTTGGGCCTCCGATTCCCCCTCCATCCCTTCGTGGTGGAGTACCTTCGATATGTCAAGCTAGCTCCCTGCCAATTGACCCCGAACAACCACTCCTACTTGGTTGGCTTCCTCTCCCTCTGCCAGAGCCGGGATGTGGAGCCTTCGCTGGACCAATTATTCCTCTCTTTCAATCTGTGCCGGGGGGGCACTCGAATGCCGGTGGTTTTGCCAACCTGCAGCGGCTCCCAGAATTCAGGCACTTCGATGATGTCCCTTCGTCCCACAAGGGATGGAAAGATAAGTTCTGCTACATTCGGATGGCGGAGAATCCCTTCCTGACCCTACTTCGTGATAGCTTCCGCAGGCATGTCAAGGTAGGGAGCGCCGCCTTAGAGAAAAAAGGAAGGAAGCTCTCCAAGAAGCCCGAGGGGTCCGATAAGCATACCAAGATCAGGGATGCTACCCTTCCAGACGATCTCTATATCTTGGGCTTTCGGCGGTATCGGCTGATGGGGGAAAGCGACGAGAGATATCCCCTCGTCGATAGAGTTTATCAAAGCGCCGGAGGTAGTTGACTTGCCGAGGGCTCCCGTTTTATACTTAGAATATATTTTTCTCCCCTTTTTTTTTTATTTCTTGGTATTATCCCCCTAACCCTCCTGCATTTCCTTTGTTTTTCAGGACCAGACATGGACGCCCGGAATCTCTCTAAGTTGAAAAAGCAGCTCGCAAAGGAGAACAAGAAGAAGGACCCCTCGGTGCAACAGAGGGGGTTGGACGAGATCTTCCCGAAGGCGGGTACAAATGACGGGGCCTAGGAGAGCGTGCCCAAGGAAAAAACTGCCGCCGGCGACGATGATGGTTCCAACGTCGAGGGCTCCCCTGCTAAGGCGTTGAAGAGGAAAAGGGCCGGGAAGGCCGTGGTGCCCCCGGAGGGAAAAAAGCAGAAGAAGGGGGGCCGAGCCGAAAGGGGCCCCAGTTGTTATTGTGGAGGAGCATTCCTCCTCCGCGCCTCCGGCCCAAGCCCCCGGACTGGCATGGCCCCAAGATAATGTGCAGTTCTCCATTACTAAGGGGACTGCCATTATGCACGCCACGTTGAACCCGAGGGAGTTTGTAATACCCGAGATTAATTTAAGAGGATTAATAGTACTACTCATACCAACAAGGTGCATCTCCTTTTAAGGGAGCTCATTAGCCAAGAACTCTAAAGTTAAGCGTGCTTGCACGGGAGTAGTCTTGGGATGGGTGACCCCCCTGGGAAGTTTCTCAGGGCGCGCACGAGTGAGGACAAAGTGCGCGGAAAAGGCTAGTGGCGGTTTGTGAGGATAGTACTAGAGGTCAGAAGTAACTACCTCGGGGCCTACGGGGCCGGGGTGTTACAAATGGTATCAGAGCAACCTTGCGACAGTGTGATGATCCGTTGGATATCGGGCGGGCACTTAGCAGGGGAAAAGATTCTGGGATATGATTGAGATTGGTTTATGGGCGCAACGAGGACGTTGCGTTCCTAAGTGGGGGTGATTGTAATACCCGAGATTAATTTAAGAGGATTAATAGTACTACTCATACCAACAAGGTGCATCTCCTTTTAAGGGAGCTCATTAGCCAAGAACTCTAAAGTTAAGCGTGCTTGCACGGGAGTAGTCTTGGGATGGGTGACCCCCCTGGGAAGTTTCTCAGGGCGCGCACGAGTGAGGACAAAGTGCGCGGAAAAGGCTAGTGGCGGTTTGTGAGGATAGTACTAGAGGTCAGAAGTAACTACCTCGGGGCCTACGGGGCCGGGGTGTTACAGAGTTCCTGAGGGGGGCCACCCCCCGACGGATAAATTTGTGCTCTCTCGGCAAACCGATGACGCCCTCTGTTCCAAGATTCTTCAGGCTTCGGTTACTGTAAGTTCCCCTTTCCTTCTCCCCCCTTTTTTATCTCTTCCTCCTTTTTTTTTGTATTGTGGTTTTAAACTTCGGTGATTCGTGATCTCTTTTGTAGGCAAGCCTCGACCTCGGTGAACTCATTCAGCGGATGGAGCGTTATGCCCTTCAGAAGCAGAAGGATGACGAGTCCTTGGCTGTGGTCCAAAGGCGACTCCGGGAGGCAGAGGAGGCTTCCAGGGTCGAGAGGGCGGCCTTCGAGAAACTCCTTGAGAATGCCAAAGTGCTGGCAAAAGCCGAGGGGAGGGCTGAAGCTGAGATTGCCAAAGTGAGCAGTTGCTGAGGCCGCCAAGAAGGCTGCTGAAGACGCTTAGATTGCCAAGAAGGAGGCGGCGGGGGAAGCGGTGGCAGCCTTCATCGCCGAGGGGTGGAAAGTCGAGGCCCAGAAAGCATGGGTGGCCGTGGTTGTCGAGGCCTCCGTGGAGGAATGGGTGAGAGGCCCCGGGGCAACGTGGCTGGCCCAGAAGGGGAAAGAATACTACGATGGGGGCGAGTACTTCACTCAAGCCCTCATCTACCGGAGGCTGGCCAGGCACCTGGGAGCAGACCCGTCGGTGTTTGACCCCGCGGCTTACGGGCTCCCCCTCTTCAACCGGACACCAGAGTTCCCCTCCCCGAGGGCACCACCAGACCAGATCTTGAGGACACTCTCCTGATGGCAGAGTGCAGCGATGAAGAAGAGGATGTTGCGGGGGATGCCACGTCGAAGCCTGTCGACGGGGGCGACGCTGCTGCAACTGATGATGTAGTTATTGTGTAGTACTTAGAATTTTTTTTGAACAATCTTGCTGTAACGAATATTTGTATGCTTTCGGCTTCAGCCATCTTGTAATATACATTTTAACTCCTTCTTCCTTTTGATGAATGGATACCCGCCTTCGGGTTTTTATACATAAGTCGTTTCTTTTAACTGTTTTTCTTTCAATGTATGCCCGCGTCTTTCCTGTATGTATGCCTTCGTCCTTTCTGTATGTATGCATGTTAGGACTTTAGAAAATATTTCTATAAGTACAGTGTCTTTTGTAGCCCTCGGCTACTAGGCCTTTTTAGTCATCTGAACATTTTGTCGAGGACCCAACGTTCAGGACTTAGAAATTTTCTAAGTGTTGTTCATCTGCTGGCCCTCGGCTAATTCCTTCCCTCTGGTTCTGTGTAGCCTTCATGAGATAACCGGAGGCGAGGTGTTTAGGACTTAGAAGAATTTTTCTAAGTGTTTGAATACAGTCTAGCCTTCGGTAATTGGGTACCCTTCGCTGACTGGATGTATGACCGAGGGCCCATAAATAGTTAGGACTTAGAAAATTTTTCTAAGTGTAGCTTCACCAAGCCTTCAACCGTATGGCCCCTCGGGCAGCATGGAGGTTTGACCAAGGGTCAAAATATGTAGGACTTAGAAAATATTTCTGAGTGTAGTTGTGTGAGGTAGGAACCCTCGGGTGACTGGTGGCTCCACAGTTGTGAGGACATTGTCTCAGATATGCCTTCGGTTGACTGGTGGCTCCACAGTTGTAGGTTTAGGATAGTTTCCTTTGCCTTGTAATGTTGGCTTGTGGCAACAAAAAGCCTTGTAATGTTGGCTTTCGGCTGTATACGTTGTAGGTTTAGGATAGTTTCCTTTGCCTTGTAATGTTGGCTTGTGGCAACAAAAAGCCTTCGGTTGTTTGTTATGTCCCCCCAATGTTGATATAGGAGAGTTTGTAATCCAAGTCTAGCATAAAAAGACAGACTCCCTCGGGCCCTGCCTGGGTGTGTCCCCTCGGTTTCTAGTGAGGTGCCGGAGGTGATTCTTGATTTAATTTGGCCAACATCTGATAGCCTTGTCATATAGTAGCCTTCGGTAACGTTTTGAGCTGTTGTTGGGTGAGACCGTCATGTTTTGTAAGATTTGAGCCTTCGGTTTTAGGTGTAGCCGGAGGCAATCATTGAGTGGACCTAGTCATTTGTTGATGATGTCTGTTGTGAATGGTATCCTTTGTGCTCATAAGCTTCCAGGTACCGAAGGCGTTCCCATGGGGAGCCCTCGGTATGTTTTCGTGAATTGTAGGAGTGATGTACTCGTTGATTTCTCGCCGAGTCTACTCCCCTTCACCACCCCTTTTTTTTGAGTAGTGAAGGGAAGGCTTCAAGAAACTTGGTTTCTTGGTAAGGCTTGGCCTATCGGGAGGTAACAGAATACACCATTAGCTCCCCCATCGGGTTAACCTTCCGAGTTCCGAGGGGATCGAGGGTCGTTTCCTGGGTACAAGATATGGTGGTCTGTAGCCTGCCTCCCCTTGGGGGATGGCGCGGAAAGCGCCTCAGTTTTGAAAGTCGTCCCCTCGGCGCTAGACATAGTCTGTGGCCTGCCACACCCTTGGGGTGGTGGCGCGGGGAGCGTTTCGATTTGGAAGTCGAATCCTGGGCATTTTTAGATGCCTGCCAATCCCTTGGGGAAATGGCGCAGAAAGCGTTCCGTTTTTTAAAGTCGAATCCTGGGCATTTCTCGTGCCTGTCATACCCTTGGGGTAATGACGCGGAAAGCGTTTCAGGGAAGGGTTTTCATTTGCACACTGGTTGCAAATGGCCGGGGGCACTACGTGCTGCCGGCACCGAGAGGTGGCGCCTTCGGTATAGGCGTCCTCGAGGGGTACGGCTTCAGAAACAACACTTGGTGTTTCTTCCGATGTACGGCCCCCGGTACTTGGTACCGAGGGGTCTTCTGTGAAAACACTTGGTGTTTTTTCTTCATTTGTCGCAGGTGATTGTGTTGTCTACCCTCGGTACTTGGTACCGAGGGGTCTTCTGTGGAAACACTTGGTGTTTCTTCCCACTTGTTGAAAGTTGTCAGTGGTGTGTCCCCCCAGCACCGGGTGCCGAGGGGTCTCCATTTGAGGACAGTTGGTACTTTTTTGCTGTTGTAGGTGATAGTATTGTCTACCTTCGGCACTTGGTGCCGAAGGTTCTTCCTTGTGGTAAGGCCTTGGGCCAGGGGGTGATATGAGGGCTTGGCCCTTCGTAAAAATCCTGTTCCATGTTCTTGGTGTCTTCAAAATGCTTTCGTTCTTCAAAATTTTTAGGCCTTGGGCCGTAAAATAATACATTCACTAGTTATGAGGGCTTGACCGCTCTGATGTTATTGATAAAATTTAACTAAGTGATGTACATTCCAGTGCCTAGGGACTTCAGTCCCATTAGGGCGTTTTAGCTTGTAAGTTCCTGGTTTGATGATGGCTGCCACAATGTAGGGGGACTCAAACTTTGGTGCCATCTTTCCGCCCTCGGTTGGTTGGCTAGCTTCCCTTCTTCGAAGGACATAGTCCCCCACTTGGAATTCCCGGGAGCGGACCTTGGCGTCGATGTAACTCTTCACTTGCCTTCGGTAGTTCTCTGCGCATATGAAGGCTTGCTCTCGGCGTTCTGAAATAAGGTGGAGATCGAGGGCCATATTGGCGTCGTTGGCCTCTGGATCATACTGTGTGTTCCTTCGGGTTGGAAGAGTTACCTCAGTGGGGGCCTTAGCTTCAAAGATTGTTTTACATCTCTCTCATTTGTTACATTCATTTGCTACATTATAGCAACATCCAGCATATGTAACTGAGATTTTTACATTAATGGAAAATTACTTTCTTAACACATTTTCCTATGTGATGGTACTTGTTTTATTTAATATTATTATTTCTGAAAATTGACTGATTAAATGATTTTAGTAGTTTTAAAATATATTTTATGTTTTTTTATAATTAAAAAATGGATGTGTATCATTCTTGGCAATCCACCTGTTGTCAATTGAATAACCTGTACAAAAAAAGATGTTAGTTACAATGGCAACCCATCTATTGTTTACGCCAAAATTTTCTCCATGGAATTTCATAGTAATTCCATTGATACAAATATAAGACCAATATAAAAGAAGCCTTAGACTTCCTATTTTCATTTGCTTTAGCTTTAAAAAATTCCATACTTGATGAAATGTAATGTATGAATTCTTAATCATTACATGGTGTCCCCATAGTTTTTTATGGATGTTTTTTCACATTTCCGATTTTTACATAAAATTGAGTTTTTTATTTTAAGTAAAGAATTACTTTCTAAACACTTTTGTTTATATAATGGTTGTAATTGTTTTATTTAAATACATCTATTTCAAAAAATTGACCGATTGCCTGATGTTTGTAGATTTTAATAAGCATTTTGATTTGTTTTCTTAAACTCAAAAATTGTAATGTATGTTACCTGTTGATGATAGATAACGAACTGCACCATCTGCCCTCTCCAGTTGAATGGGTTCTTACTCCATGGTTTTACAATCCCTATCCTTGATGCAAATAAAGTTGGATTGGTTTACATCTGTGATGAAAGCAGACATTTCATTTTCATTTGAATTTTATGAACTAATGGTGCTGAATTGAACTCTGTCCATTACGAAGTGGTTTTGAGATGGATTGGGATGCTGAAGTGCTGAAGTTAGGATGTATTTATAGTACAATAATTGAGGTGTTGTTACACTGCAAATTAACCAATAGTTATTAACCAATAGTTAATATCATGTAATGCTAGAGAACCAATTAATTTAAATCTCAGAGGACAGCATGCAGGTCTGATCAAAATAAGTAACATTATTTATAATTGTTGTTTCTAATTCGTAGTGAATTCGCATTCTCAAATCCTTGATAAAGATTTTTTCAACCAACATCAAATCAGTTGTAGAATACAATTAATGTTCTGTCTACTTTGTTATAAAAAATAATTAAAAAAGAGAAAGCATTTATTGCTCCTTCTTGAGATCTGCTTCGATATACGGCGCCCACATTCCAGCCTTCCCATTTCAAATAACACAACATTTAATGCTCTAATAGGCATTTATTGAGCTACGAACTCTACCGTGTGTAATTATTACTTATTGACCAAAGAAGTCCACTCAGTCAACAAACCTCTGAGAACCCGTGATCCCAGTTTGAATCGATTCTAACTTAACTCGTACTAGCCAATTGAGAAACCACAAATAACCCATGAAGCATAACTCGACCCGCCAATGGAGCAAGTGTTTGGGCGGGAAAAATGGCCCGACTTCTGCTTTTGTATATAGAAAGATATGAAGGTGTAGATTTTGTGCTCATTTGAATTAACATCTTCAAAGTTTCTTT
Organism: Cuscuta europaea; assembly: GCA_945859875.1. Classification (NCBI taxonomy): domain Eukaryota; kingdom Viridiplantae; phylum Streptophyta; class Magnoliopsida; order Solanales; family Convolvulaceae; genus Cuscuta; species Cuscuta europaea. Next base: position 1,679,615 of record CAMAPE010000058.1, read on the forward strand.
CAAATCATAAGTTATACTTTCTCCGTCCCATTTAAAGGTTCTCAAACGATTTATGACGTTTAATTGATCATAAAGTTAACTGATTATGGCAATAATAATATTACTTTTTGTAAATAAAAATTATAAATTTATAAACTACAAAATTATATATTTAGAAACTACAAAATTATATATTTAGAAACTACATTAAAATTTTTATAAAATTCTAAAAAAACTCAATTTTGATAAAAGATGGATAAGTAAAATGAAATATTAAGAATAATGTACGTTAACCGGAGTATAGTAGACGAGAACTTTTATGTGAGACGTAGATAATACCACTTTACACCTTTGTATTATTTTCAAGATTGATTTTGGCACCTTAGCTAGGAACATAGGCAAATGCCTAGGGCATCACTCTTGGAGAGGACCCCATTTTAAAAACTAGTATATGTACCCGTGCACTACACGACAAAATATGTGTTAAAAGAATTGTATGTGAATTCATCAATATAATCAGAGTTTAAAAGAAAATAAAGTCGACTATGGATAGAACTGTCAAGATGAGTCGAAGTCCATAGGGCTAGCCGCCCATTTCGTCTCTTTTCACGGTCGGTTAGGGTGTGTTTGGGAGTTGGATTTTAGAGGGGAGGGGAAGGTTGATGGGGGTTTGTGGTCCTCCTTTTCATGTTTGGGAGTTTATAAAATTGGAGATGATGGTTTAAGAGTGCTTTCGTGACCCTCCAAAACCCTCTAAACACTCAATTTTTGAGTTCCCCTAATTTGGAGGGTTTTGAAGGATAATTAATGAAATGGTAATTTAAGCCCAGTTTAAAATAAATATCAGTTGAATAATTCAAATTCGTTATATCTCAAAGTGATTTTAATTATAATTCATTCAAAAACTCTCTTCTTCCAAATTTATTACTCCCAAATACAAAGAAGGGTTTCCTCACCCTCCCTTCCCTTTCCCCTCCAACAACATACCTCCAAAGTCTTCCCCTCCCCTTCCCTCCAAACTCCCAAACATACCCTTAGAGTTTTCATTCTTTAACCCAATGAACTTACCGGTTTCGTGGGTTACTTTCATTGTCTTCAATATTGATGGTTTACTATCAAAGTAATTTTCAAATATACTTATTATTTTACAACCCTCATTGAACTATTATTTCTAAAAATAATTCTAAATATATAACCAAAATTAAAGCCATGGATAGCAATGTGACTCTAGTAACTTATTAGTTTTAATTGATTGTTACTTTGGAAATTACACACTTTTGGTGTAATAGTTTAGTTTGTAAAAATGTTTGTAATTTGTTTAGATTAGATTTATTCTGAGCTCAAACAGGTCCATGATCACTCAAGGGACCATTGGTGTACCCAAAAGTTGAAGGAAGGTGCAAAATTACAAGACAAAAATAGAGATCCTGATTTTTGGTCTATACCCGGTCGGGTATGACCTATACCCGATCGGGTATCTTTTTGAAATTTCAAATTGGATCAGATCCGGGACAAGGCAACATGCAGGGGGATTTTTAACCATTTTCGAGTGTCCATACCCGATCAGGTGACCGACATACCCGGTCAGGTACGACCCACTTTTACAGTTTCCGGGATGCCTCTGAACGTACCCGAACGGGTAACCTATATGCCCGATCGGGTACACATCCCTGCATTCTCCAAACACCTATAAATACACTCCCTTTCCTTCACAAGAAAACCACCAATTCACATATACTTCTTAGCTCAGTTTAGACAAGCTCTTTCTTTATATTTTCTTCATGTTTAGTCTCCAAATGAGGAGCTAAACTCTTCCATCTTGGTTTTGCTACTTTGAAGCTTAATGAATTTGTAAGTTGTGAGTTATTTTCTTTAATCTTCTTCCTTGAATATTAATTATTTCCTTTCATATTTCATATTAATATTTTGAGCATTACTTAAAGGATCAACTAGTTTTGTTTCATATATTAATTATTACTAGAATCAATCGATTAATACGCTTGTTATTAATTCGGTTCTTTCAACGGTAGTAAAACTTGGATTATTAATGCATGCGTCTCATGGTTAATAATCTAAGGGGAATTAATTATATTGATTAAACCAATAAACCGCTTGTGTTGAGGTTATCAATCTCAATCATTTTCATCTTAAGTTTATTGCTACTATCGGACTAATATACGACACGTGTTCTATATTGACTCGGTAGTAAGTTTTATTAATGAACGCGTCTCGTTATTAATAACTACCCTCGATTAATTGGATATACTCCTCGATTGAGTATTCGAGAGGAAGATAGTTAAAGATATTACCGGGATCGAAGAACATTTCATTAAGTGGATAAAAGCAAAACCAAGTCCTCATCTCTATTAATTAAACTCATATAAGTCGTTCATCTTAGTTTTAATTAAATTAAATCAAATCAAACTTAAAACCCCCTTGTTACTATTTATATAAAAGAAAAGTATTCCTTTCTCTGTGGATACGAACCTTACTACACTATATATACTACGTATAAGTGTTGTATTGTAATTATTATTTTGAGTGCACACCACGACAAAGTGCATGTCAAATTTGGCGCCGTTGCCGGGGAAATGCAATTATTTTTCTTTTATTTTATTGCAAAGAAGAAAAAATATTAAATAAAAATATAAAGAGTTATTATTTCTTCTATTTCTGAGCTTTGTGAAGTATATGGTTAAACATCGTTCCATAAACAAAATCACCTATCAAACAAACCCGGAATTAGAGCAAACTTTCGAGCGGTTGAAAAATAAATTTTCTAATACCGACTCGGAGGAATTATCTACCGGAGATACATCCAGCGCTAGTTCTCATTCTAGCGAGACCGAAGAGCCAATAACTATGGCTCTTGAAACAAGAACTTTGAGGGAGCTCACAGTTCCAAACTTGAATCAACAACACTTATGTATCACCTTCCCAATTCTTGATGAGGGTGCTACATTTGAGTTGAAATCTGGACTCATACATCTACTTCCATCTTTCCATGGCTTAAGAGGGGAGGATCCAAATAAACATCTCTTGGAGTTCCATGTTGTTTTCACAAACATGTGCCCCAATGGAGTCACCGAGGAACAAATAAAATTGAGGGCCTTTCCATTCTCCCTCAAAGATACCGCCAAAGATTGGCTATTCTATCTTCCTTCGGGAAGTATAGGTACATGGGTGGCCATGCAGAAATCTTTCCTTGAAAGGTACTATCCTCCCTCTGTCTCCTAATCTCTCAAAAAGAAAATCAGCAATGTGGAGCAAAAAGATGATGAATCATTTTACGAATATTGGGAACGATTCAAGAAACTTTGTGCGAGTTGTCCATACCACGGCTATTCAGAGCAAGACCTCATCCTATACTTTTATGATGATCTTTGCAATGATGATAGGCGGATGATCAACACCGCATGTGGAGGGGGATCGTCAACAAAACTCCTTCTCAAGCTATGAATCTTATCTCGGAGTTGGCCGAGAATTGTAGACATCACAACGGGCCATCATCAACAAAAAGAGTCATGGCGGCGGAATCATCATCATCATTGGAAAGTCAAGTTGCCGACTTGACTTCTTTGGTTAAGGATTTTCTTTTGAATTCCAATACCCAAGAAGTCAAGGTCTGCGGCATTTGTACACAAGAAGGGCACCCCACCGAATCATGCCTAACTCTCCAAGAAGACAGCGTCGAGCAAGTCAATGCTTTGGGATTTCCAAACCAAAAGAGGTACGATTCTTATGGCAATACTTATCATCCTGGGTTTAGAGATCACCCCAACCTTCAATATGGAAACCCTCAAGGAAACCTACAACAAAACAACCCTCCTCAAAATCAATTCCCTCAAAAACAACCATATTCTAAACCACAAGGCCAAAATATGTCCACCGAAGACATGATCCGAGCCCTCACCTCAAATGTCTCAACCATGCAACAAAACATGGTTCAATTTCAACATGAGACAAAATCTAGCATCCAAAACCTTGGAAACCAAATGAGCCAAATCTCAAGTGCGGTGAGTAGGCTCGAGGCCAAGGATTTGGGAAAACTCCCATCTCAAACGGAGCTGAATCCTAGGCAACAAGCCCATGCGGTCACTTTGAGAAGTGGCAAAGAATTGGTAATGGCTAAAGCAAAAGCAAAGAGCCATGTTGGGCTGGAAGAGGAGAATCACTTGGTGCAAAGAACAAATCCTAAAGATGAAGAAGAGAAAGAAGAGGAGATCACTCCTCCAAAGAAGTTCCCGTCGCTTGATTCATATGAACCGGTTCCACCTTTTCCAGAGGCTCTCAAGGACAACCGCAAGTACAATAACGACAAAGACATCTATGAGACATTCTCTAAATGCGAGGTAAATATCCCTCTTCTCAATTTAATTAAATGTGTTCCTAGATTCGTTAAGTTTTTAAAAGAGCTTTGTACAATAAAAAGGAAACACAAATTAAATGGGAAACATAAAATTCAAGTGAGTGAAAGGGTGTCGGTCGTTTTTCAAAAGAAACTGCCTAAAAAGTATAGTGACCCGGGAATGTTCACTATACCATGTAAACTAGGAAATGCTAGTTTTTCTAGGGCTATGTTAGATTTGGGTGCCTCAATCAATGTCATCCTTTATTCTCTATATAAGTCCCTAGAACTAGGACCTTTACATGAAACGGGGGTTGTTATCCAACTTGCCGATAGATCGAATGCTTATCCAAAAGGTGTAGTAGAGGATGTTCTCATCATGGTGGATAACTTAATCTTTCCTGCTGATTTTTACGTTCTCGAAATGGAGAACGATAAAAATGCAGTCCCAATTTTGTTAGGGAGACCCTTCTTGAAAACGGCTAAGGCAAAAATAGATGTTTTTAGTGGAGTGTTAACCATGGAGTTCGATGATGAAAAAGTCGAATTTAATATATATGACTCCATGAAATACCCCATCGATAATCATTCTCTTTTTGCAATAGACACTTTTCACACTTGGGTCCAAGATGTGTTTGAAGTTGATGGGAAAGATGAATTACTAAGCTCAATCGAAAACGATGTAGAGGATTTCACTTTGGAATACTCTATGTCAAATAACATGAAGGTTATGGTGGCGGAGTTAAATCAACTCCCATTTTTGCCACCGGGCTCTAAAGCCCTTCCTCTAACCATTCCGAGCGAGAAGCCTTTGCCTTTAGTTTTGCAGGCACCCGAAGTTGAGATGAAACCACTCCCGGAGCACTTGAAATATGCGTTCTTGGGAGAAAAAGAAACACTACCGGTCATCATTTCAAACAAATTGACCGAAGAGCAAGAAGAAAGGTTGATAGCGGTGCTCAAGGAGTACAAACTTGCAATTGGATGGACTATAGCCGACATCAAAGGCATTAGTCCATCAACATGCATGCACCGCATCTTGATGGAGGATGAAGCTAAACCGGTGAGACAGCCGCAAAGGAGATTGAACCCCCCTATGATGGAGGTGGTAAAAAAGAAAGTCATCAAGCTACTTCAAATGGGGATAATTTTCCCCATTTCTGATTCAAAGTGGGTTAGTCCAATCCAAGTTGTTCCTAAGAAGACCGGAGTCCCAGTGGCGGAGAACAAGCATGGAGAACTTATGCCCACCCGAATTCAAAATGGATGAAGGGTATGTATAGATTACCGTAGACTCAATGCGGTAACTAGAAAGGATTTCTTTCCTTTACCCTTCATTGATCAAATGCTTGAGAGACTTGCGGGGCATAAGTTCTATTGTTTCCTTGATGGCTACTCCGGGTATTTTCAAGTGCCCATAGCCCCTGAAGATCAAGAGAAAACCACTTTCACTTGTCCATTTGGCACCTTTGCATACCGACGCATGCCATTCGGACTATGCAATGCCCCAGCCACATTCCAAAGATGCATGATGAGCATATTCTCTGAATATGTTGAGCTATTTATGGAAGTCTTCATGGATGATTTTACAATCCATGGGGACTCATTTGATTCATGCTTACTCCATCTCTCTTTTATTGAAAAGTTGTTTAGAATCAAATCTTGTTCTAAACTCTGAAAAATGCCACTTTATGGTGGAGGAAGGAATTGTTCTAGGCCATGTGATCTCATCCAAAGGGATAGAGGTAGACAAGGCTAAAGTTGAAGTCATCCAATCACTCCCTTATCCTACTACTGTTAAGGAGATACGGTCATTCCTTGGACATGCAGGTTTCTACCGGAGGTTTATCAAAGACTTCTCAAAAATTGCATCTCCTTTGTGCACACTTTTGCAAAAGGAGGTGGAATTTATCTTTTCAGAAGAATGCAAAAAGGCCTTCAACACTTTGAAGAAGAAGCTAGTTACCGCCCCTATCATTCAAGCACCCGATTGGTCTCTCCCTTTTGAGATCATGTGTGATGCTAGTGACTATGCGGTGGGGGCCGTCTTGGGCCAAAATGTTGGAAGAGCATCTCATGTGATCTATTATGCATCAACAACTCTCAATGATGCCCAATGCAACTACGCCACCACCAAGAAGGAGATGCTACCCGTCATCTATGCACTTGAAAAATTCAGGTCATACTTACTTGGAACCAAGGTGATCATTTACACCGATCATGCGGCTCTTAGGTTCTTAATGACAAAAAAGGAGGCCAGACCAAGGTTGATATGGTGGATACTTCTTTTGAGCGAGTTCGATGTGGAGATCAAAGATAAGAAAGGCATAGAGAACTTGGTGACCGACCAATTGAGCCATTTAGGTCTTAATGAAGGGAACGATCACATCAAAGATGACATCCGAGGGGAATTTCCCGATGAGACCCTCTTCTCTCTAAAGGAAATTCGCCATTGGTATGCACATATTGTTAATTTCCTTATTCTAAACAGGTTCCTGCCAAGCTTCTCTAAAGCTCAAAAAGAGAAGCTCCAACACGATGCAAAACAATACGTATGGGATGAACCATACTTATGGAAACATTGGAAGGACCAAGTAATTCGAAGATGCATTCCTGAAACAGAGAGCATCCATCCTTGCATTTTGCCACTCACATGCATGTGGTGGTCATTTTGGAGGAAAAAGAACGTAAATGAAGGTGCTAGAGTGCGGTTTTTGGTGGCCGAGCTTATTTCGAGATGCCCATGTCTATTGTCGATCTTGTGACAATTGCCAGCGCATGGGAAACATCTCTCGAAAACATGAAACGCCACAAGTTCATATGCTCTACGTGGAAATCTTTGATGTGTGAGGAATAGATTTCATGGGACCTTTTCCTAATTCCCATGGAAATCTATATATTCTCTTGGTGGTGGACTACGTGTCAAAATGGGTGGAAGCAAAAGCCACCAAGACCGATGATGCCAAAGTAGTGACAGACTTCCTCAAAACCCGCATTTTCTCAAGGTTTGGAGTTCCACGAGTTTTAATAAGCGACAGGGGCACTCACTTCTACAACAAAACTGTGAGTGCCTTATTGAAGAAGTATGGCGTCACTCATAAACTCTCCACCGCCTACCACCAACAAACAAACGGCCAAGCTGAAGTCTCAAACAGGGAGCTGAAGTCTATACTCCAAAAGACGGTGAATCCTAACCGCAAAGATTGGAGTCTTCACATGGATGATGCCTTATGGGCATATAGAACCACTTTCATGACCCCAATTGGAATGTCACCCTATAGACTTGTATTCGGGAAGGCCTGTCACCTCTCAGTCAAACTCGAACATAAGTCTTATTGGGCGGTAAAAATATTCAATCTTGACATGGAGCAAGCGGGGAGACAAAGCAAGCTACAACTCCAAGAGCTAGAGGAGCTTCAACTGGAGTCCTATGAGAACGCCGCCATCTACAAAGAGAAGACGAAGGTATGACATGATAAAATGATAACAAGAAAGGATTTCCAAATTGGAGACAAAGTCCTTGTTTTTAGATCACGCCTTCGTCTTTTCCCCGGTAAGTTGAGATCACGGTGGGAAGGACCATTTGAGGTGGTCAAGGTTTACTCACATGGAGCGATTGAGATCAAAAGCCTTGAAACCGATAAAATATTCAAGGTTAACGGGCATCAACTCAAACCGTTCTTTGAAAGTTTCCAAAAAGAAAGCGTTGAATGCATGGATCTCTTCGATCCAATCTATGAAGGATGAACACTACCATGGCGTCGTGCCGCGACATTAAATAAGACGCTTCTTGGGAGGCAACCCAAGCAAAGGTACGCATTTTTTTCCTTTCCTTGTTGTATTCATTTAAAAAAACGGGGGCACAATACCCGATCTGGTGTCACGCACTACCCGGTCGGGTATAAGCAAAAATATAATGGGTGAAGCTCGGGTAACCAAATACTCGATCGACTCAGGGGTGGAAAATTACGAAGTACCCGATCGGGTGCTAATACATACCCGGTCGGGTATTTGTTGAAAAAACAAATTATTTTGTTCGAAGCAAATCACCCGACCGAGTACCCTATCAACTCGAGGGGGGGGGGGGGTCATTATGCACTTGGCCTCCAAATTCGGCTATGTGGATGATGCACCAATAGCCGAGCACAGTTTAATGCATATAGGTTGGCTTGCAAATGCGGGATGCATCTCTTTTGCTCATAAAGATCACAACGGGAAAAACCACTACAAGTGGCATATCCTACCCAAACCCACCATCTACTTCCCCATCCCCTCCAAGGAAATACCTAAACTTAGGTATAAAATGGCAAATTTTGAAATCACACATTACCTACTTCCTAATGCCATTCCACCACACCTTCAAGCCCAACCGGAGCAAATTGACCAACCCGAGCATCAAGCTGACCAACACGAGCACCAAGAAGGGCATGATAATGCCCAACATGATATCCCTGACCCCCCCCTCACAACCCGCCACCACAAGACTTCTTCCAACAATTTTTTGCGGGTCAACAATCCCTCCTAACCAGATTTGAAAACATGGGCCTCGAATACACAAGAATGGGAGGGCAATTTGCCTATCTTCAAGAAGAAATTAGCCACTACCGGGAGGAGCAACGAGAAAGGGATCAAAGAATAAATGAGTATCAGGCGGAGCAACAAACGGATTTTCAAAGATGGGAGGAATTACGGGAGGTCGACAACCACCGCTATGAGGAGGATCACCGGAGGATGTATGGGCCGATGTACTCCTACATAGCCCATCAAGCATCTTACCATAATATGGCCACCCCACCTCCACCACCCTCATGGTACGACCTCACTCAATGGGGTAGCTTTGGCGGTTCTAGCTCCGGTGGTGGAGGCCATGATGGCGAGGATCCTACTATGGGTGAGGGAGGCACCAGTGGAGGTTTTAGAGGCGGCTTTTATGGCGGTGAAGGCGGGCACTAGGGATAGTGCCTTGATCCAAGTGTGGGGGAGGAAGACTCATATCTTGCATTATTTTGCTGTACTCTTTTCATGCAAAAAAACATTAATAAAAGAAAAAGAAATGCTAGTTAGGTTGAAAATCCAAAAACGGGCAGTCTAAGCAATAAGGGCTTATAAAAAATTGATGAGTGAGTTAGAAAGGAAGGAAAAATAAAAGAGATGCTGGGATGAAAACCTGAAAAGGCTCCTAGACAAAACGAGAGATATGAGAGAAAAATGTGTTTGTTTTGGCAGGGCATCATCTCTTGAAGAAAGAAGAAGAAGAACCAAAAGAGTGTAGAAGGTCAACAAACCCAAGAAAATGTTGTTTGTATAACTCATTTGAAAACCTTGGTGATCTTATGTTCTTTGTTTTTTGTTCTTGAACTTATGAGGATTTATTGAAACACTTGTGAACATTTGACTTTACTCGAGGACGAGTAAAGAAACTAAGTGTGGGGGAGTGATAAACATGCAATTTCCATGTTTATGGTTGTATGTTTAATTAGTTTTAATTGATTGTTACTTTGGAAATTACACACTTTTGATGTAATAGTTTAGTTTGTAAAAATATTGTAATTTGTTTAGATTAGATTTATTCTGAGCTCAAACAGGTCCATGATCACTTAAGGGACCATTGGTGTACCCAAAAATTGAAGGAAGGTGCAAAATCCCAAGACAAAAATAGAGATCCTGATTTTTGGTCTATACCCGGTCGGGTATGACCTATACCCGATCGGGTATCTTGTTGAAATTTCAAATCGGATCGGATCCGGGACAAGGCAACATGCATGAGGATTTTTAACCATATTCGAGTGTCCATACCCGATCGGTGACCGACATACCCGGTCAGGTACGACCCACTTTTACAGCTTCCGGGAAGCCTCTGAAGGTACCCGAACGGGTAACCTATATGCCTGATCGGGTACACATCCATGCATGCTCCAAACACCTATAAATACACCCCTTTTCCTTCACAAGAAAACCACCAAATCACGTATACTTCTCAGCTCAGTTTAGGCAAGCTCTTTCTTTATATTTTCTTCATGTTTAGTCTCCAAATGAGGAGCTAAATTCTTCCATCTTGGGTTTGCTACTTTGAAGCTTAATGAATTTGTAAGTTGTGAGTTATTTTGTTTAATATTCTTCCTTGAATATGAATTATTTCCTATTCATATTTCATATTAATATTTTGAGCATTACTTAAAGGATCAACTAGTTTTGTTTCATATATTAATTATTACTAGAATCAATCGATTAATACGCTTGTTATTAATTCGGTTCTTTCAACGGTAGTAAAACTTGGATTATTAATGCATGCGTCTCATGGTTAATAATCTAAGGGGAATTAATTATATTGATTAAACCAATAAATCGCTTGTGTTGAGGTTATCAATCTCAATCGTTTTCATCTTAAGTTTATTGCTACTATCGGGCTAATATATGGCGTGTGTTCTATATTGACTAGGTAGTAAGTTTTATTAATGAACGCGTCTCGTTATTAATAACTACACTCGATGAACGGGATATACTCCTCGATTGAGTATTCGAGAGGAAGATAGTTAAAGATATAACCGGGATCGACGAACATTTCATGAAGTGGATAAAAGCAAAACGAAGTCCTCATCTCTATTAATTAAACTCATATAAGTCGTTCATCTTAGTGTTAATTAAATTAAATCAAATCAAACTTAAAACCCCCCTTGTTACTATCTATATAAAAGAAAAGTATTCCTTTCCCTGTGGATACGAACCTTACTACACTATACTACGTATAAGTGTTGTATTGTAATTATTATTTTGAGTGCACAGCAATAGTAATTATTTTTCTCTATATATTTTTTAGGGAAAAATAATAAAAATATCCAAAATTTTGAAGGTGTGTGAGCTAAACACCCCAAACTTGCATATGCAATTTAAATACCCCAAACATTATATAAAACGTTATTTGCGCACCATTTTCATGTATTATTTCTTTCAAAAATTTTAATTTATGGGTTAATTGTATAATTTAAAATAACAAATTAAAAGTGTTGCAATTATATAGATTGGGGGTAATATTATTTATTTCACAATGGAATTGGAAGTTTAGAATGTTAATGGTGTCTTCATGAATTCTAAAATATTTTAAATTATGCAAATAACATTATAAATTTACATTTCTGAAAAAAATAATACTTGACTATGGTGCTAAAATCTCTTTTTCAATATTTTTGATTAGTAATAATTTAGGAAAAACCTGTTATTTCTTTTTTTTTTTTGAAAAAACCCTCTTATATATAATAATTATTCAAATAAATTACTCTAGCGTTATTTATATATATGAACCAGAAAATGTTAGATTTAAAAATTGTGCATTATATATAACAAATATATACACACATATTAATATTAATACATATATGTATATACGTAGTATATATAATATTGGAATACATAAGAGTGGAGTTTTGGAAGTTGAATAGCTTTTTCTTTAATTTATTGTGTTGCCACATGTCATGTTTTCACACAAATAATGTTGCTATATGTCAATTACTCTTCTAAAGAGTTCTTTAAAGGTTTGCTTTATTATATTTGTTAACGCATGAAGCATGCATGCATGGCCCATGCAAACACTTCCGGACAAAAGTGATGCTTGTCACTTTACTCTAGGCTCATGACTTGGAACCGTAAAACCGAGAAAACCGATCTGAACCAAACCGAAATTTCCGGTTCGGTTCGGTTCCTATTAGTTTGGACTTCAGATTTTTTCGGTTCGGTTCCTATATTTTATATCGGTTCGGTTCCGGTTCGGTTCCAGTTCGGTTCCGGTTCCTAGACAGGAACCGAATTTCTTATACATTGCATGAGTAATCTTCATTTGAGTTGCTTCTAAGTGGAATTTCTTGATGATATTTTATGAGCTTGTTGTTCATGAAATATGCATTATGTCTATCAATTGTGAACTTAAAACTCAATCGGGAAGTCAGTTAAATAAATTATTGAAAAACACTACGTCAAAATACATATAAAAAACACAATGTTTTCTCAATATTTTATTTAATTCACTTCCCGATTGCATTTTAAGCTTAAATTTGGTGGGTATAGTCTACACTTTATGTAGAACATTCTCACAAAATCTCATCAAAATATTCTATCCGGAAGCATCTCAAATGGAGGTGGCCAGATGACGTTCCGGGGGGAAATTCTCGTCAGGATTATTGGTCTCGCATAATATACCTTATATATTGTGGACCAACCAATCCGAGTAGTTATTATTTTACTACTTTAGTCCACATTTATATTTATTGTTTGTTTGTAAATGTATTTGTTATTTGAGTTCATTAATACGTTGTTATTTGTTCATATTAAATTACAAATATTACCGGTCAGTTTATTAGTATGTACTTTTTACTTACGGTGCATTACTAATAGAAGAATATTATTTTGTAGTTGAACTATCTGTTATTGGATGTGTACCTTAAAGCTATTATACCTTTTTGCTTGATAATTTATGCCTATTTTAAACCTTTATGTTTTTGGTATGTTTAAACTTAATGTTTGCACTTGGATATTTTTGTGATATTTGAACATTGGGATATCATGTATGTCTAAACCCCTCACTCAGATTTTTTTTATCTCTCGTCATGTTACCTTTAATGAAGACACGTACCCCTACCAGAAAATACTTCATACCCTCTCACAAAATTCATACAAATTTTTGGACACTCCCATTCACCCATTTCTATTTTCGGAACTCACTAGTCCTCCCGTACCCCCGAGTCAACCTTTTACCCCACCAACCAATCCTCCTGGAGACCAATTTCACTCCCCCACTCCACCCCTTGATCCACCCGTTTCCCATACAACCTCCTTACCCGATTCACCTTCTCGGATCTCTTCCAGCGCCACACCATCCACTCAACAAAATTCCCAAAACACATGAAGACATGTGATATTTTAAAGTGATAGAGCACCATAGTCAAGTGGGGTTTAGCATTTAACCCGAGCATAAAGAACATTGTTTAACATGAGGGGTGGGTAGGGGGTTGGATGGACGTGTGTCCATTACCGAAAACTTGAATGGATTGACCATTGCATTACATCACTCATGGCCCCTTCTCCAACTCGATGTCAAGAACACATTTTTACACGGTGAACTTGAGGAAATTGTCTACATGCATCAGCCCCCAAGCTTTTGGGATCCGGCCAAACCTCATCATGTCTGCCGACTACTCAAATCTCTTTATGGACTCAAACAGGCACCTCGGGCGTGGTACCAACGCTTCTCTACATTTTTATCTACCATCGTGTTTCGGCTTATCTCTTGTTGTATGTTGATGATATCATCCTTGACACTTCCTCCGATGCTCTCCGTCACAACATAATTCACACCCTTGCCGCTGAATTTTCCATGACCGATCTCGGTCCACTGAGCTTCTTCCTTGGAATTTCTGTCACCCGATAACCCCACAGTCTATTCCTTAGTCAACAAAAGTATGCCACTGAAATTCTAGCACGGGCCAATCTGTCTCAGTGCAATGCCATGGCCACATTAGTGGATACCTCTTCCAAACTTAGCACCACTGTGGGCCCTCCGGTTGATGACCCTACTCTCTACCGGAGTCTTGCCGGTTCACTTCAATATCTCACCTTCACAAGACCAGACATCTCCTATGCCATACAACAATTTTGCCTCTTCATGCATGATCCCAGGGTTCCTCATTTTCATGCTCTCAAACGCATACTTTGGTACATTAAAATGTACCATTGAGTACGGCCTACACCTACGACGTTCCCCTATTCACACAGCTTGGTCTCCTATTCCGATGCCGATTGAGGTGGATGCCCGGTGATGGATAGTCTACCCGGGGGTATGTATCCGAAGGGTTACTGCGGGGAGTAACTAGAGAGAAGTCAGAGCTAAAGTAAGAGAGAGAGAGTGTATTGCTGAGAATGTAATGAGCGATTTTTGCTTGGATTACAAATGGGGAAAAGGGGCGCTATTTATAGTAGTAATAAATGCCAGATAGGGACACATGTCAAGCATCCAGTGGCCGAGGGGTCACATCAACTGGTTGGCACTGGCAGTCGCAAGTGGCCGCATTTAATGCGGCTGTTGGATGTGACATCGTACTTGGTATGGTGATTCAGGCGCATGTGGAGAGGATCTTATGTCGAGAAAGGTGCCCTCGGCTGCATATGATTAGACGAGGGCTCTGAGTACCGGGAACCTCCTTAGTGCCGAGGGCTCTAGGTGCCGAGGGCTACTGATTTTCGCCTTTTTCTCCCAGTAACTTTGTTTGCTTGAGTTGGCCATCCTGTGAGAATTTGGAGCCTTCGGCCAGGGGGCTGAAGGCACCCCCAGTGTGCCACGTGGGTTGCTCAGTACTTGGTGCGCTGTGATTTGGGCCTGCCGTGCTTCCTGGGCCTATTGGGCCTTCCTTAGAATAGTAGGAGTCTATGGGCCGGGGGTTCCTGGGCCATATATTCCATTAGGAGTCCCTCACTCCTTTTGCCGAAAGGTACTTGAGGGAAAAGTAGTAATTTGTGTTTGTCCTTTGGTGTTGTTCCGTTGTAGTTTGTAAAGTTGGTAAGGAGTTCGCTGTGTACACGTTTCAGCCGAGGGCAGTCCCTCAGTTACCCACATTCCGGGACTTGAGGGATCATGTTTGTCGTTTGTGGGAGTTTTTGACATTTTTTGTCTTTTTGAGATTTTTCCCGAAGGGGTCCTCCAGTCCCCCACTCCTTGAGGCACTTGCAAAGTGGTGAAAAGGAGTAGAGTAGTGCCTGCCTGCAATATGAAGCTGAGGGGTGACGCTTTTCGCTTCATTTTGGGGGGATGCCTCGTTAAAAACCTCATTGGAAAAAACCATGTGGGAAAAAATTCCAATGAGGGAAAAAGAGTGCACCGAATTCCCCCAATGATGAGTCGAACATGTGGAATCCTGGTTTGAAATGAGTGGCAGTATTTTTGCCGAAGGCTATCCTTGTCTGAAGGCGTGTGTGTTGATTTGCCGAAGGTTCGCTGTTGTTATCCTGAGAGGTGCCGAAGGGGGAGCCCTCAAATTATGAGGATGATATTTCCCGTGTTGTCGAGGGGCCCCTGTTCGTTGATAAGTTGAGGGCCGTGGTACCCCGGGGGGTTCCTTGTTGCGTAGCCAGGGGTAACTGTTGATGAAGGTGTGCACCCCGGGGATTACGCAGTCCTCAATGTGTTTGAGGGCTGAGTGTTCCCGAGGGGTGTGCCCGTTGTGAAGTCGTGGGCTTCTGAAGGAGTGAGCCCGAAGGCATTTGTGATGTAGTATGAGGGGCACAAGCCGGGAGCACCTCTGGGTAAGTGTACCCGGGAGCTCCTCTTGATGAAGTGGAGTGAAGGAGAAAGCCCGGGGGCTAGTTTCTTGGTTGATGAAGGAGTGGTCTGCCGAGGGCGCGGTCTTGGTTCCCAAGATATAGCCGTTGTAATAGAGCCTTTGGGATATGTAACGTCAGAAATATAGCCGTTGGGTGGGGGCTTCCACGTGGCGCGTATCCACTGGTTGTCTGCGGGCGAGCGTTACCAATTGGGCAAATCGTCGGTTTGTAATGATGACTTTGTACCGAAGGCCCGGTTTTCAAGCCCAAGCCCGGATCTGGGCGCCTATAAATACCCCAAGGCCAGGGTTACTTCCCCTTGTGCGATTTCAGTGTAGTGAAGCTCTGCCGAATTTTCTAGAGAGAGAAACACCTGCCTTCGATCCAATTCTTGTTCCAAGGTCAGTCCCCCACCCGTTCTTCACCTTTCTTAGTTAGCTGTGCTCTGTGGCCTTAGATTAGGGGTTAGAATTCTGTAGACTGCCCTCGGTGTAGAGTCCCATTTTCGTAGTATACCAAAATGTCGTCCCAGAGCGATTCACAAGACATTTCGAGGGAGCCTTCGGTCGAGGATGAAACCGTCTCCGATGTGGAGTCCATAAGTGAACAGCTCTCGGTGGGGCGTGATGCCGCCGTGGCGATGGAGTTGCAGAGAGCCCTCGTTTCCGAGGTGGAGGTCGAGGGGTTCGAACAAGAATGCGAGGATGAAGAGCTGGCTCTCGCCTGGCAAGTGGCCGAGGAAGAGGCACAGAGAGAGAGCATGAGGGTCACCATCGCTGTTCTTACCCCTCGCGATGCTGGTGAAGCCAGCACCTCTCGGCCATTGAACCCGACCCCTCTCCGGGTGGCCCCCGGGAAGAAGAAGATGAAGGCTGCCGCGTCCAAGAAGAAAGGCAGTGTTGCTGATCAAGGGAAGTCCGTCGATATGCCCGAGGGGTACTCCTTCATGAATACCGCCGCCCTTGAGATAAGGTCGAAGACTGATGGGGCGGACTTCTATGTTACCCAGCTCCATGTGGGGCCCTCGGCGACGGTAGTTCCACCGGGACCTGATGATGTCCTCTCCCGGGCCCCCGATGGATGTATAGCCATTCACATTCTCTCGGTGTCAATGGGCCTCTGATTCCCCTGCCAGCTCACGTCGAATAGCCACTCATACATCGCAGGGTTCCTCCATCTCTGTAAGTCTCGGGGGGTAACGCCTAGCTTGGACCTATTTTTCCAAAGTTTCAACTTGTGCCGGGGGGGCATGCGAATGTCGAGGGATTCGCGAACCTGCAGCAGGTGGCTTTGTTCAAGTTATTCATTGAGGCACCCTACTCAAACAAAGGGTGGAAAGACCGATGGTGCTACGTGAAGCTAGCTGAGAGCCCATTCCCGAGGGAGCTGCGCGACCGGTTTAGGCGGCATGAGAAGGTGAGGAGCGCCGCCCTCGAGAAAGATGGCAGGATCCTGGCTAAGATCCCGGAGGGTCGAAACAAGAATATAACCATCAAGGAGTGCACCCAGGAGGAGGATCTGTATACCCTCGGGTTCCGGCGGTACCGTTTCAGGCGGTACCGTTTCCTGATGGAGTATATGGCCCAGGAACCCCCGGCCCATAGATTCCTACTATTCTAAGGAAGGCCCAATAGGCCCAGGAAGCACGGCAGGCCCAAATCACAACGCCCAAGTACCTAGCAACCCACGTGGCACACTGGGGGTGCCTTCGACCCCCTGGCCGAAGGCTCCAAATTCTCACAGGATGGCCAACTCAAGAAAACAAAGTTACTGGGAGAAAACGGCGAAAATCAGTAGCTCTTGGCACCTAGAGCCCTCGGCACTAAGGAGGTTCCCGGTACTCAGAGCCCTCGGCTAATCATCTGCAGCCGAGGGCACCTTTCTCAACATAAGATCCTCTCCACATGCGCCTGAATCACCGTACCAAGTACGACATCACATCCAACAGCCGCATTAAATGCGGCCACATGCGACTGCCAGTGCCAACCAGTTGATGTGACCCCTCAGCCACTGTATGCTTGACACGTGTCCTTATCTGACATTTATTACTACTATAAATAGCGCCCCTTTTCCCCATTTGTAATCCAAGCCTATACGTGTTGTACCATAGCCTATACACAAGATCATCACCGAATGTGGTGATGAATGCTTTGGCGAAGTTGACTAACAAACAGCGAGAACAAGTGCATGAAGTGGGCTTTGGATCGTTATTAGAACTAGGAATCCAAGAGTTGCCTTCTAAACTTGGTTATCGGATTGTGGACAACTTCGACCCAATTAGTTGTACACTGAAGATAGGTAAAGGAAGGAAAGTTCACATCACTGAAGAAGATGTGGAGATGGCTTTGGGATTTCCACGTGGTCAAACAGCAGTGTTAAAGAAGGGGAAAGGGGAGAAAAGTGAAATATTGGATGAGTGGAGGGCTTCTTTTGGCGGAAAAGATAAGGTAACTCCAATAGAGGTGGCACGTGAAATGCTAAGATGTGAGGAAGGAGGAGATTGGTTTGTAAGGAACTTCATAATTCTTGTTATATCTACGTTGATAGAGAATACAAGAAACAGATACATCAACTGCTCCTTCATAAACAATTTGAAGGACACAAAAAAAATTAAAGATTTAAATTGGTGCGAATACGTGATAACGGCTCTAATTGAGAAGAAAAGGGAATGGGCTCAAAGAAAGGAAAAAGCAGTTTGTGTGATATTTAGGTAGGGTCCTGTTTTATAAAAGGTGTGGTGCATGTATTTAAGATTTGTTCTTTAAGAATGATGAATAAGTTGATTTGTTTGTTAATGCGAGTGTATTAAAGTGCATTCGTAGTTACGTGAAAATGCATTTTAAGGCCACATAAAATGAATTGGGTGTGATGGAAAACAAGGTGCATAATAGATAAGGTAAAGGTGCAAATGAATGTTGAGTGTGCAAGATTTGATGTGATTGTGATGAAGTTAGTATGCATATTAAAGTACTTGAATATAAAGAGTGTGTGGTATTTAGGTTGGGTCCAGTTTTATAAAAGGTGTGGTGCATGAATTTAAGATTTGTTCATAAGACTGATGAATTAGTGATTTAGTTATGTTGGTCCCGATTGTACTGGATACAGTCTAGAGGGGGGGGTGAATAGACTGTATTGGTTTTTAACTTTTTCAAGCTAAGTACCAGATTTAACAGGATAACCTGTTCTGTTGGCAGAACAGACTGGCAGCGGATGGGGTTCTGGTAGGGAGTTCTGTTAGTAGCCTCAGAGAAGCAAAGGCAGTAGGCCTTCTATTAACTCACAAGATAAGTTCTGCTGAACACAGATACCAAGTCTTTAGAGTTAAGCAGTTCAAATAAAAACAATGAATGTAATGCAGTAAGTAAATGACACCAGTGCTTTTTATAGTGGTTCAAGGAACAACTTGTTCCTCTAGTCCACTGTTCCACTAAGCTTGTAAAAACGTCCGTTTACAATGCCTTAGCCCTATCACTTAAGAAGCTCTCCACGTCTTCTTCAAGTGTAGATGTCTTCTTGGAGGCACTTCCGGCTTCCCTAAGACTGGTCCTTTCACTGAGCTTTCCCAGAAGTATCACCACTTCACTGCTCCAGGTACTTGGACGTCCTTCTTGTGAAAGAAGAGGTTCTATTTAGAACAGAGGTTCCTCCAACTTGCTTCGTTACAAAGAATTTGTATGTGATGAGCTTGAAGAGTTGAAGAACACTTGGAACTTTGCTTGAGTTGGAAATAAGGATTTTTCCAACTTCTGCCTTCTCTTGTAGAGGATGATGAAGTTTCAATCTCAAGGAGGCTTTTTGCGTTTTTAGCGTTTGAATATCTTGTATGCAGAGTTGTAGCAAAAGTTAGCAAAGTTATCTGGTTGTTCTTCGTAGTGTATCTTTTATACTGAGGTTGTCTTCCCGTTGGAGGAGAAGGAGGATAACTGCATTAAATGAGCGAGCAGTTGACTTGACCAGTAGGACCCGGTAAAGTTGGCGGGTTACTATTTTGGGATAAAGTAATCCTGACATTGCGGCCAATCATCTGCAATTACTCTACGGAGTATGGAAGGCATTAAATGTGCATTTAATGCGCGCATTGTAGCTTTTCCGTTCAAGACTCCTAGCCGTTGAAGGAATCTTTCAGTTGGTTTCCCGGCTTGGTGGAATTCTTCCAAGTGTCAGGCCTTCTGGTGTCTTTAGCAGAGAGTTGATCAGAGAAGGTCTTAAGCACTTCTGTTGAATAGATATCCAACAGAGAACCAGGAGGGTTTCTGTCAGAGTAAAGGCTAACAGAGACCCTGAGGTCTTCTGTTCTGAAGCAGAAAACCAAAGGTCCTCTGTTCAACCAAGGCCTTATCAAGGGTCTTCTACTCTGGAGGCTTTCTGCTTTGTCGATTATACTAAAGAATTTTACAATGGAAAATTCTAATACATTAAGTCTAAAGAGGGGTACTCTAAAGTCCTAATTAATCTAGCATCATCAAAATCTAATTACAATTATTCCTTACAATTTCCCCCTTTTGATGATGCCAAAACCCTTTAACTATTTCCAGAGAAGTGCCTTCACCATAAAGGATTAAAGTTTAAAACTTTCATTAAAAACTTGGTGGGCAACTTGGCATAGGAAAATAATAAGAGTACAGTACATTCAGATAGTAGATAATAATTCAAGGAGCAAATAAACACAGGCAGAAAGCAAAGAGACAGGAATTGAGAAAAAGCCTTACAAAGTGAAAGGCAGAGATGTGATTTTATTAGATACAGTTTACAGAGATATTTCTTACACATTCTGCATAGTAGTTGCTTGCAGAGCTTCTTCCTCCAATATTTGAAGCCTTAGCAGCTCTTCATTGATTTCTGCTCTGATCTGAGATAAGTTACCAGAGCTTTGATAGGATGCCCATATGGGAGATAGCTTGCAATCCAAATAGCTGAAAACTCCTTCATGTATTGTCTTGCCAGGAACAATATTCTTCTTGTACCAATCTTCAGCTTCTTCTAGGGATCCCCCATATCTGACTCGTACAACACCATCCTTATCTAGAAAGAGGTTCTGTTGTTGGGTGGGAGTCATTTTCATCTTCATTTCTTCAAATTGAACTCTATCAATTTTCTGGGATCCACCCAATCTCCACTCAGTAAAACTGAGGATTTTCTTCTTCTTGGTGCCTTTCTTTGCTGGAGATGGGGGTCTAGGTATACCTGCTGCTCTCTTTTTCTGTATTGCAGCTTCAAAGTATGGTGCAGGGTCTACTATTGGTTCAGCAAAGGAGGATGCTCTAGCAGGAGTTCTGGTGGACCGAGGCTTAGTCTGTTGAGGGTCCTCTTCCCCCCTTTTGGCATCATTGAGGTCCTCTAGCATAAGGCTGATCTTCTGGAACTCTGAGGCCTGTGAGGAGGCTATCTGCTCAAGGGCCTCTGGTAAGGTCTGAGTGACAGAAGTGAGGCCTTCTATCAGTCCTTGCTGCTTCTGAATAGCAGAGAAGATGTCCTTGTTGTTGGCTTCCAGCAGGACCATCTTCTGGTATCTGTCTCTGTCAGCAGAGAGAAGATGTTGAGGGATTCTGTGAGGTTTTCGAAGCGGTCTGAATAAACTACATCCCAGAGTTGAGATTATCATTCACATGAGAGGTGCTCAAAGTGCTTATCATTAATTTGGATCAGTTTGTCCATGCCTTCCAGGACTTGACCACCAAACACTTCTGAAGTTTCAACAAACTTGTTGAAGGGGATTTGAGGTATAGATTCTTCAGGCTCTGGCATTCCTAGTCCTCTGGACCTGTGCATGGGAGGCCTTCTGGTCTGTTGCAGAGAGGGTTTCTGGGGAGAGGGTTCTCTGGGAGGAGTAGGTTGGCGTTTAGAAGTGAGGTCTCCAGCAAGAGAGGATGACAAGAAGCCATTATTCTCACTTTCAGATGATAGAATGCGGTGAAGAGGCTGTCTCTTGGGAGTAGATGCAGCAGAGTGTAGAGAGGTTCTGGGAGAATTTGCTGCAGGAGAGGGTGAGGGGTTATTTTGAGTAGAAGTGGATTTCTGTTGAGAGAGGGAATTCTGGTGTTGGAGTGAAGGTTGGGGAGAAGGGATGCTTTGTTGAGGGGAGGCATTCTGTTGAGGAGGAGATGGTGGGGGTGAAGGGGAGCGGTTTCTGATTGGGATAAGTTCTTTGCAAGGTGATTTGGTTTTCTTATTGGATGAGTGAGGAGAGGTGGAGGGTTTCTGTTCTGGGGATTTGGGTTGAAGGTTTTCTGTTGGAGGGGTTTCTGTTGTAATAATAAGGGAAAGGATTTGGGGTTCTGTTAAGATATGAACAGAAGGAGTTGGAGAGATTACCTCAATTACATTTTCTTCAATCAAAGAAGTCCTCCATTCCTTGATGAGCTCCATCATAGCTTGCCCTTCTGTCTTAGGTACAGAGGGTTCTCCAGGGATAAAGTTGGGTTGTACAGACTCTGTTGCCTTCTTGGCAAAGAGCCATTCCTCAAAGGCTTCTATTTCTCCTTCTTGCAGGGGTTTGACTGTCTCCTCCGAAGGTGAGGATATGAGAACGGCTTTTCCCTTGTAACCTGCCTTCTTCTTCTCAAAGACAGAATGGAGAAAGTTGAGGGCAAAACACTTTGAGACATCATCAGTGCCTACCCATTACAGTATGGCCTCTTCTTCAGGCTCATAATGATCAAAGAATTGGATGATCTTGTGAAGGGGTCCCATCCTCCATCTTCTCCATTCTAGAACACGAGCAAACTGTCTATCTAGTAAAGACAGATACCCTTCTTTGTCAGTGCTGGGGTGTTCTGTTGAAGTTGGCACCTTATTCTGTTCTGGAGTGGCAACAGAGGTGGGGTTCTCTGGTTCCCCCTGAATGTCTGCCACCTTCTCAGACATGGTGATTAAAGGTTTAACAACCTTCTTTTTGGTCTTGGTGGTCCTCTTCCTTTTATGTCCAGCCTTCATGGGTGGAGGAGGAGCAACCAGTTCTGTTTTCTTCACCTTTTTCTTCTTCTTCTCCATAGAAGGTGCTTCAGAGAGAGGTTTCTGCACCTTGTCTCCTTGTTGTCTTTTGTTGTCAAGCTGAAGCTGTCTCTTCAGCTCTGCCTTGATAGCTATTTCCCTGTTTGGAGAAGCAGATAGGAAGATTACCTTTGTGTGATCCAGAGGTATGGCCTTCCTCAAGGTTACACCTTGATTGAGAAGTAGTTCTGAGATGAGCAGCCCATGCCCTAACTTTCCAGAATAAAGGCATGTCTTGGGGTTCTTCTTCTTGATGAACTCAATCAGAGACCGAACCATAACCTGTCCCCAGTTTACATTTACCCCATGATGTAGTGCATAGAGGGCCTTGGCATTTGCAGTAGTAACATCATCAGTGGAGGTAAACTTGCACCATAAGCATTTGTGGAAAATGTTGATGAGCAGCTCAAAGTCCTTCTTGAGCAGGTTTTTCTTGATGTTCACCTTCTCCACTTCTTCCTTTTTTCTGCAGTAGTTCCTTTTGAATTCAAGAACAGTGATGTCAGCTTCCTCCAAATCAAATAGAGAGGCCCTGCCTTCCTCTAGTTGAATGTCAAAAACTTTGTTGATGACGTCAGCATCAACCAGTATTTCTTCTCCTTGGACACTGGAGGTGATGGTTTCATCCTTGAAGGACGCGTTGAGATAGAACTCAACAGTGTCAATGTTGCTGTAGACTTCATAAGCATAGGTGATGACCTTCCTTAGTTGACACTCTGTCAGCCCGTCAATGATGTTGGTCATCCTTTCTCCTTTCTCAGCAAATCTGGGTAGAACATCCAGTTCACACTTCATCCCTGTCAACACATTCTTGAGCAGGGTTGCTTTTTGTTCCTTGGAAAGATCAGTGAAGTTCAAGAAAGCCATAGTCGGATTTAGCGGTTGAGAGTTTTGGAGAAATAAGAGTTCGAAAGCTTGAGAGTAATGGAAGCAGTAACGGTTTAGGTTGAAATGAGGGGAATATATGGGTACGGGTTAGTGGACGTTTGATATAATTTGCGGTTCCAAGGTACCAATAAATGAAAAAGGAGGCGCAGTAAATATTTTGCGGCTGTATACCGTTTTAAGGGTAAAAGGGTAAAAGACCTTTATTAATTTACTAGGTCACCCGGTTTTTCAGAATTTTGCTAAGTCCACAACCTTTTCTGTTATATATAAGAAGAGGTTTTCTGAAGGAAGGAAGGGAGGGTTTCTGTTGCTGAGGTGTTCTGCTATGATAGAGAACAGAAGGGGGTTAACCGAAGGGGTTCTGCAACAGGTATTCTGTTAGCAGAGATTTTGTAACAGAGGGCCTTCCTTTTCAACTTTCTCTTGGAATTTCATCCATCATTCCCAATTCCTCTCTTAGTTTGTTGAATCTAGCCTCAGGAAGAGGCTTTGTCAGAATGTCTGCAAGCTGGTCTTCTGTTGGCACATGCTCCATGCATATGTGCTTCTTTTCAACATGATCTCTGATGAAGTGATGTCTGATCTCAATGTGCTTTGTCCTGGAGTGAAGAACTGGATTCTGAGTGATGGCAATGGCACTGGTGTTGTCACACAGCAATTTGATCTCCTTTGCTTGAATGTCATAGTCCTTCAGCTGTTGCTTCATCCAGAGTAGCTGAGCACAGCAACTCCTAGCTGCAATATATTCAGCTTCTGCTGTACTTGTTGAGATTGAATTCTGCTTCTTGCTAAACCAGGAAACAAGCTTTCCTCCTAGCATTTGGACATGACCAGAGGTGCTCTTCCTGTCTAATCTGCAACCTGCAAAATCTGAGTCAGAGTAACCGATCAGTTCAAAGTTACCTCCCTTTGGATACCATAGGCCTGCATTTGGATTTCCTTTGATATATCTGATGATTCTCTTTGTAGCACTAAGATGGCTTTCCTTGGGCTTTGATTGGTATCTGGCACAGATTCCAACAGAGAATGAAATATCTGGTCTGCTTGCAGTTAGATAGAGGAGAGATCCTATGATTCCTCTGTAGGTTGTTGCATCGACATCCTTTCCTTCATCATCTGGACCAATTCCTTGTGAGGTGTTCATGGGAATCTTCACTGACGATTTTCCTTCCACTCCAAACTTCTTGATCAGATCTCTAGTATACTTCCCTTGATTGATAAAGATTCCTTCTGGAACCTGTTTGACTTGTAGTCCTAGGAAGTAGCTAAGTTCTCCCATCATACTCATTTCAAATTGACTCTGCATCACTTGAGAAAATTTCTTGCACAATTATGGATTAGTACTATCAAATACTATCCTCCGTTCCATAAAAGTTGCAACAGTTTGACTTTCACGTTTGCCAACGCGCAACTTTGACTGTAATTATATTTATTTACGTATTAGTAAACATTAAAAAAAGTTAATATATTGGAAACTTACATTAATATAAATTTATTAATATTTTATACATAATATTTTTATTATATATATTATTAGAAAATCGTAGTCAAAGTAAGGTGTGTGAATAGTGCAGAAATTCCAATGTTGCAACTTTTATGAAACGGAGGAAGTATAATATCATCAACATATATTTGTACTAACAGAATATGATTAACAACAAAGATTTGAAATAGAGTTTTGTCAACCTTTCCTTTAGTAAACCCATGGTTCACTAGGAAAAGGGATAATGTGTCATACCATGCTCTGGGTGCTTGCTTAAGACCATAGAGGGCCTTTTTAAGCTTGTAGACACAACAGGAGTGAGTAGGAATGACAAAACCTGGTGGTTGTTCCACATAAACTTCTTCTTCAAGATCTCCATTCAGAAATGCACTTTTGATATCCATCTGGTAGACCTTGATGTTGTTGTAGGCAGCATAGGCTAGAAATATTCTGATGGCTTCCAGTCTGGCAACTGGTGCAAATGTCTCATCAAAATCTATTCCTTCTTCTTGGCAATAACCTTTAGCTACCAGCCTTGCTTTTATCCTTACAATGTTGCCATCTTCATCAGCTTTGTTCTTGAACACCCATTTTGTTCCAATGACATTCTGGTGCTTTGGCCTAGGAACAAGTTCCCATACTTTGTTCCTTTCAAATTGAGTAAGCTCTTCTTGCATTGCATTGATCCAATCTGAGTCTGCAAGAGCTTCTTCCACAGTCATGGGTTCCATCTGAGATATATAGCAGGCAAACATTGCTTCTCGCCTTGTTGATGTTGATCTGGTCTGCACACCACTTCTGATATGCCCAATAACTTGATTAGGGGGATGGTCTCTTAACCATGTCAGATCAGGTTATGTCAGAATCTGTCTGGGTCTTTCTTGTTCTTCATCTTCTGAGTCTTCATCTTTATTCAACAGAAGGGGTTTGGTGCAGGTGTTGGAAATGCAGGATTGTCTGCTACCTCTTCTGTTGGTTCTGGTGTTCTGTCTCCTATGCTGACTTCCTTGAGGATCTCTGTTACTTCTTTAACAAAGGTGCTATTATCAAACTTCACATGTATAGACTCTTCAACATGTAGAGTCCTTCTGTTGAGTACTCTATAGGCTTTACTGGTGTTTGAATAGCCTATAAAGATACCTTCATCAGCTTTCTCTTGAAAGACTTTCAAATGCTCCTTTCCATTGTTAAGGATGTAGCAATTGCATCCAAACACATGAAAGTAACTATTGTTGGGTTTCCTTCCTTTCCATAGTTCATAGGGGGTCTTCTGGTGATTCTTGTTGATCATGCTTCTGTTCTGAGTATAGCATGCAGTATTGATTGCTTCAGCCCAATATCTCATAGGTAGTCCAGATTCTGCAATCATTGTTCTTGCAGCTTCTTTTAAAGTTCTGTTCCTCCTTTCTGCTACGCCATTCTGTTGAGGGGTTCTGGCGGCAGAGAGTTGATGAAAGGTTCCATTTTGATCACAGAAGTCCTTTATGACTTGGTTGACAAATTCAGTTCCTCTGTCAGACCTGATTGTCTTGACCTTTAAGTTCTTCTCAGTCTGAAGTTGCTTTAACATAGATGGCAACTTCTGAAGAGTTTCATTTTTCTTTGATAGAAAGATAGTCCATGTATATCTGGAATAGTCATCAACCATGACTATGGTGTATTTCTTGCCACCAACGCTTGGAGTTTCAACAGGTCCAAATAAATCCATGTGGATCAGATTTAAAGGACTTGTAGAAAGATCTCCATCAATGGGTTTGAAAGAGTTCTTCTGTTGCTTTCCCTTCTGGCATGCACTGCAGAGGGTCTCTTTCTTGTAAACCATGTCTGACAGTCCATCAACTATGTGTTCTCTTGCCAGTTTGTTGATTGTTTTGAAGTTCAAATGGCTAAGCTTCTTGTGCCAGTCCCAGCTTAGTTTTGAATATCCCTTGGCTATCAGGCAAACTCCATCCTTTGCAGTGTTCCAATCAACCACATAGATGTTCTTCTTCCTTGATGCTGTAAGAACCACTTCTTTTGTTGCCTCATGCTTCACATAGCAGAAGTCCTTAGTGAATTCGACAGTGTAGCCTTTGTCACAGAATTGGCTAGCACTCAGCAAGTTGAACTTCAGTCCTTTGACATATGAGACATCATCAATGACATATGAGACATCATCAATGACTATCAATAACTTCATGGAGGTCTTTATGGATGATTTCACAATCCATGGGGACTCTTTTGACTCTTGCCTCTATCACCTCACTCTTGTGCTAAAGAGTTGCATTGAATCCAACCTTGTGCTGAACTCTGAAAAATGCCACTTCATGGTAGAACAAGGGATTGTTCTTGGGCATGTGATCTCATCAAAGGGGATCGAGGTGGACAAAGCAAAGATTGATGTGATTCAAACGCTCCCGTACCCCACAAATGTATGGGACATCTGCTCTTTCCTCGGTCACGCCGGTTTCTATAGGAGATTCATCAAGGATTTCTCAAAAATCTCATCTCCTCTATGCAAACTTTTACAAAAGGAGGTGGAATTTAATCTAAACGATGAATGCAAAGAGGCTTTTGACACTTTGAAAGCAAGATTGGTGACTGCCCCGATCATACAGGCCCCCGACTGGTCTCTTCCTTTTGAGATCATGTGCGACGCAAGTGACTATGCGGTGGGGGCTGTTTTGGGCCAGAAAGTTGGAAGAGCCTCCCATGTCATCTACTACGCCTCATCAACCCTCAACGAAGCCCAAAAGAACTATTCCACCACCGAGAAGGAAATGTTAGCGGTGGTTTTTGCTTTGGAAAAGTTTCGTTCCTACCTTCTTGGAACGAAAGTTATTGTCTACACCGACCATGCCGCTCTTCGATTCCTTATGACAAAGAAAGAAGCCAAAACAAGACTCATTCGACGGGTCCTTCTATTGAGTGAGTTTGATGTGGAAATCAAAGACAAGAAAGGAGCGGAGAATTTGGTGGCCGATCATTTAAGCCGCCTCATTCCTCACAAAGACATCGAAGACCTCCACACAAATCTCATCAAAGGAGAATTCCCGGACAAAACTCTCTTCTCCATCAAAGTCACACAACCATGGTACGCAAATATAGTGAACTTCCTCGTTTCCGGCAAATTTCCTCCACAACTCTCAAAATCTCAAACAGAAAAATTAAGAATGGATTCAAGACTCTATGTGTGGGATGACCCATATTTGTGGAAGCATTGTAAGGATCAAATAATCCGAAGATGCATCCCTGAATATGAGATAGCCCACATCATAGAGTTTTGTCACTCTTATGCTTGTGGAGGACATTTCGGTCCGAAACGAACAACAATGAAGATACTTGAAAGCGGTTTTTGGTGGCCGAGTCTATTTCTGGATGCATACGGCTTTTGTCGATCTTGTGACAATTGCCAAAGAGCGGGCAACATTTCCAGGAGGAACGAGATGCCACAAAACCCCATGCTTTTCTGTGAGATTTTCGATGCATGGGGTATCGACTTCATGGGACCCTTCCCAAATTGCCAAGGTAACATATACATCCTTCTTGCGGTAGATTACGTCTCCAAATGGGTGGAGGCCAAAGCAACAAAAACTGATGATGCCAAGGTGGTGGCTAGTTTTCTCAAATCACACATATTTTCAAGGTTCGGGGTCCCTCGAATTTTAATTAGCGATCGAGGCACACATTTTTGTAATAAAATTGTGGGATCCCTACTGAAAAAATATGGTGTGACTCGCAAAATTTCTACAGCCTACCACCCTCAAACCAATGGCCAAGCGGAAACCTCAAACAGGGAGTTGAAATCTATACTCCAGAAAACAGTGAACCCGGACCGGAAGGATTGGAGTATACGCATTGATGATGCGCTATGGGCATACCGAACTGCTTACAAAACCCCAATCGGTATGTTTCCTTATAGACTTGTGTTTGGGAAAGCATGTCATCTCCCTGTAGAGCTCGAACACAAGTCCTATTGGGCGGTTAAAGAATTCAACCTCAATCTTGACGAGGCCGGTGTACATAGGAAGCTCCAATTACAAGAATTGGAAGAACTTCGCCTGGATTCTTATGACAATGCAGAAATATACAAAAGAAAGACGAAGGAGTGGCATGATAAAATGATCATACAAAAAGACTTTAAACTTGATGAAAAAGTCCTCCTATTCCAATCACGCCTTCGTCTATTTCCGGGAATGCTGAGATCCCGTTGGACCGGACCATACAAAGTGGTCAAAACATATCCACACGGGGCGGTGGAAATTCAGGACCTGGAGACGGGAGAGGTGCTGAAAGTGAACGGACAGAGATTAAAACCCCTCTTTGAGGGTTTTCAACCCAAAAATGTGGAAGTCGTAGACCTTTCTGAACCGGTCTACGAATGAGGAACAACAGAAGATATCGTCGAGCCACGACGTTAAATAAAGCGCTTCTTGGGAGGTAACCCATGCACGATATATTTTTCTTTTTTTATTTTATTTTAGTAGAGTGTGTGTGTAAAAACAAAAAAAAATGAATTTGGAGTATACCCGGCCGGGTATCATAGTTCACCCGGTCGGGTATTACAGAAAATACAAGGATACCCGCACGGCTACCCGGGTGGGGGAACGAAAAATTGAAAAAAAAGAATAAAACCCGACCGGGTATGTGAGTTCACCCGGTCGGGTATTACAGACTGACAGAGACACCCGCACGGCTACCCGGGTGGGGGAGCAAAAAATTGAAAAAAAAGAGGAAACCCCGACCGGTATGTTATTTCACCCGATCGGGTATCAACCACCAGACTTCTCTGGTTAAGAACACAGCTTACCCGACCGGGTCAAATAAGAAGACCCGACCGGGTATCCAGCCAAAAAACATTCTGCCAACCTCTGGAACGCTGACCCGACCGGGTAAATAAGGGGACCCGACCGGGTCAATGACTTTTCAGCCTATACCAGGTCGGGCCTCTCACCTTCTTCCCCATTTCCTCTCCCCAATTTCGAACAAACCCTCCCCAAACCTCCATTTTCATCCACCAAAACTTCCAAATCTCCCCCATTCCCACACCAAATTCATCAAAAAACATCATATTCTTCATCTCCTCACCTCCCTCTTCCACCCTACACCAATTAATCCCTCCAAAATCCCCCAAATCAACCAAACTCATAAACCCTACCCCAAATTTCGAACCTCTCCATTTTCGGACATTCAAGGTCCAATTTCAAGCCAAATTCCCCAACAAACACCAAATACCTCTTCTCCTCATCATCTTCTACAAAACCATACCACTCACCCTCACCAAACCTCACCTCCCCAAAAAAATCAAAAACCCTTCACAAAAAGGAGGAAAACAATTCCATGGCACCAAAAAAGGGAAGAGCTTCTTCTTCAAGAGCTCCAAGAGCTATTCCACCAGTCGAGGGCTTCGAATCAGTGGAGTTTGAGACCAAATCACAACGCACCCGCTTCCTTGAGCAATCCGAACGAGAGGTAAAACCCTTCCGCTTTTTATGCCAATTGACATTAACGATGTTCTCGATTCATGATATTATGAGAGCTATTTTCCAAAGGTGTGGGCGGCTTAATATTTGATATGCATTATTGGCCATATTCTCGTTTGGTGTATGAATTTTACAGTTCCGTTGAGCATGTGAAAGATGAAAATGATCACACAAATAACACGATCAACTTTCGTTTGCTCAATGAGAACCGCTCACTCACCAAACGAGAATTCGATGAACACTTCGGCCTACATTTGCTTGATGACACGGTAGCGTATAGTTCACCGGTGGCCTATGAACTATGGAGAAGAATGACCGGAATTGTCAAGGTTCGTACCTCCCACCTCAATGTCAACCATGTCCAACACCCGGTCTTCCGAATTTTCTTAAAATTCTTGGCTAATTGCTTTTTCGGAAGACCAAACAACCATCAAACTAGGGTGTGGGATGTATGCCTCTTAGCACAAGCTGTTCTTCCGGGTGCCAGACCATATGATGTGACCACAGTTCTTTGGGATCACATCATCAATGTTAAAAATGGTGGAGGAAAAATTCTGATAGGGGGTCTAATTACCCACATTGCCACACTATATGGTTTTGTATGCAATGGTGCACAAAACCACAAGACCCTTCTTGGCCTTCAATTTTTAAAGAATGCTGGCGATGTGACCCTCTCACACATCGAACATGATGGCCTAGAAATCTACAATTGGCACATCAAACAAGGCCAAGAACTATACTACTCCTTCCCTTCCGAAAACCTCCCGCTTAACATCATCGATCACCAAATCGGTGATGGACACCACTATTGTATGCCCGGGGGAATTCCACCACATTTTGCACCCCCAGAAAATGAGGCGGGGGACAATGAAGCCGCCAATGAACAGCCTGCACTTGAAGCACCACCCATCATTCCTGAACAACCTCACCCACAACCCCATACTCATCAATACTCTCCATTTGAGCAAGAAATGCTAAACAGCATGAATGCTCTTAACCTCAGTTACACCCAACTTCGGGAGGAAGTCGGGTTGTACAGAAATGAGCAAAGGCACAGCTTCGAGAGGATTGAAGAACAAAGGCGAGAAGATTGGCGCCGATATGATGAGGATCAAAGGAGGACTTTTGGGCCTATCTACTCCTATATCGCGCATCAGGGAAACTTCACCTCCATGACCACTCCTCCTCCGACACCTTCATGGTACAACCCCACTGAATGGGGTTATTTTGGTGGCTCGACCTCTAGTGGTGGAGGCGGGGAAGACGGATACATCGGGGATCATATGGACGAGGATACACAGTATAGGGGCTATGGAGGATTTTTCGATGGCGGAGATGCGGGCGGGCACTAGGGACTGTGCCACAGACTAGTGGTGGGGGAGATCTTCCCGGTATGTTCACATTCACACTCTTTATTCTTGGTATCTCTAAAAACAATCAAATAAACGAAAGCTTGTTAAGTTGAAAACCCACAAAGGGCAGCTTAAGCAAAAATAAAGCAAAAATAAGAGTGAGTTTGTGAGATTTGTGAAAAAAAAATGTGGGAAGCTGGGTTGAAAACCTGAAAGGGCACCTAGGCAAAATGAGAGAATGAGAGAAAGTTATTTCTTTTGATTTTGCAGGATCCTGAGGGTGATTACTATAGGGAGTTCGTCAGATTGAAATTGAAGACCCATCTTTACTCTTTTGGTTTTGGAGATACTTTATGTATTTGTTACAAACACTTTTGGATGTTGGTGTTGCTACTCTTGTCAATTAAGGACTTCTTGGACAGAATTTGTTTTACTCGAGACTAGTAAAAATTCAAGTGTGGGGGTGTTTGATATGCACTAGTTTATAGTGCATAAATGTATGTTTTTATGTTGATTGAGTGTGGATTTTCCATCGCTTTTAGTTAGTTTGTAAGTACTTGTTTTATTTTGTTTGTAATTGTTTTCTCCTTCTTTTCGTAGTTATAGAACAGTGATAGAGTTTGTAGCAAGGAAAAGGGGAGAAAAGTTGAAGACAAAAATACCCAGGAGCACAAAAACCCGACCGGGTCAGACCTTGAACCCGGTCGGGTCAATTGAAAACCGGATCTAAGAAGAAAAAGTAAGACCCGGTCGGGTCCCTTACTCGACCCGGTCGGGTCAGATATGACCCGGAACACCAGAACATGCTGAAGATCACAAAGATTTGGAAAAATCTGATTTAGACCAAACCCGGTCGGGTCCCTTACTTGACCCGGTCGGGTCTGACTTGACCTGGGACAAATTAACGTGCTGGAACACAAAAACGTGGAAGATTATCTGATTTTGACCGGTACCCGGTCGGGTATGTACCTATACCCGGTCGGGTACCCGACCAAAGGTGTTGAAAAACACCTATAAATAGCACTCTTTTTTTCCTCTAAAAATCATCCCTTCTTCCATACTCTTTAGCTCAGTTTAGAATAGCATTTCTTTATATTTTTCTAGCTATATTTAGTCTCCAAATGAGGAGCTAAACTTCCATTCTTGGTTTTGCTCTTGAAGCTTGTTGATTATTAAAGTTGTGAGTTATTTTCTTAACTTCTTCTCTTGATTATTAATTCTTCCCTTAATCTCATTCTATATTAATGTTGGAGGGTTGCTAAGTGACGATTAGTTAACGTTCCAACATTAATTACTACTAGAAATGATCAACGAACCGATGGTTAATCGTTGGTGGTTTCATAAGTAAGTAACTTCGGTTTATTAATGCACGGTCGTGGTTGATAAACTTAAGAGGGATCAATTTTGTTGGTTAAACCGAAACCGTTGTGTTAAGGTTATCAATCTGAATTGATTTCATCAAGGAGTTAAAAAGATTGAATGCTACTATTATATCGGTATACGGCGTTGTTCTATATTTGATTAATAGTAAGGGTTATTAATGAACGGTCGTTGTTAATAACTACCCTCAATGAATTGGAGATACTCCTCGGTTGAGTATTCGAGAGGGGATAAGTTATAGATATAACAAGGATCGACTAAAATACATCAACAAGTGGAAAGTAGCAAAGCCAAGTCCTTTTTATCTTTGAATTAAACACATATAGGTTGTTCATCTTAGTTCTTAATTAAATTAAATCAAACAAATCCAAAACCCCCTTTTTATTTACTAAGTATCATAAAAAGAGAATTATTCCTTTCCCTGTGGATACGAACTCTACTACGCTATACTACGTATAAGCGTTTAGTATTGAATTTATTTTGACGCACCGTGACAAAGTGCGCGTCAGAAGTCCTAGGAGTGAAAGTGTGAAGAAAATAAACTATCATGATCCAAGTTTGAATGATTGAAAACAATGATAGCGTCGTGCCGCGACGTTAAATGAGGCGCTTCTTGGGAGGCAACCCATGCAAGGTACGTTTACTTGTTTTATTTTATTTTTTACACATTTCAAAAAAAAAAGAGTTTTGTGCACCACGGCTTAATACCTGATCGGGCACATGTATATATCCGGTCGGGTATAAGAGAAATTAAATTTCAAAAACTACAGCGAGAAGAAGTCGATCGGGTATGAAAATCCCAGAAATCGAAGAAAAGGAAGATACCCGATCGGGTATAGCCACTTACCCGACCGGGTATGCTTAAAACGTGAAATTTCAGAGCTCACTGCCTCGTGTAGTGATCGGGTATGAAAATCCCAAAAATCAAAGAAAAGGAAGATACCCGATCGGGTATAGCCACTTACCCGGCCGGGTATGCTTAAAACGTGAAAGACTGCAACTCACTGCCTTGCGTACCCGATCGGGTATACACACTTACCCGGTCGGGTAAGCGGGATTACTCAGCATTTTAATTCGAAAAGTCCCTTCTTCTTCCCAAATCCCTTCCCTAAATCCGACCAAACCCTCCCCAAACCTCCATAGCCGGTTTTTCTATCTCAAATTACTCCCTGAATTCTCCACCAAATCCCTCCAAACCACCACCAAAATCTTCCCCACATCCCCCTCTACACACCCATACCCATCAACACCACATTCTCTCCCAATTTCGTAAAGTCCGAAAAACCCAACCCCACCACATAAAAGTCCGAAATTTGGAGCCCAAAATCCAATTTTTCTAGCAAAAATGGCACCAAAGAGGACAAGAGGAGAAAGTTCTTCTTCAAGAGCACCGGTTCCCGGCTTTGAAAACATCATCATCACCTCATCGGCTCACCGGGAAAAAGTCTTGGCCCAAACTAAAAGAGAGGTACATCATTCCCGTTTTTTGTGTATGAATACTTTGGATGAGCTAGGAATTCTTGCTATGATGCTTCAATTAGGTGAATTGTTGGGAATGAGCAAAATTTTTGGGTTGAAATATAACCCAAATGATGAACTTGTGTATGAATTCTTGGGTTCCGTTGAGAGAATCAAAGATGATAATGATGATAGGGAGGATAAACTCACGTTTCGTTTATTCAATAAAACACATTCCATAACAAAACGTGAGTTTGCGGAGCACTTTGGCTTGCCCGTGCCACCACAAAACGCCCAAGAGCCCGACACCGGGTATGGCTTTGAATTGTGGAAAAAATGACGGGGGAAATGACCTTTAGCTCCAAAAAGCTTGTCATAACCCATGTCCAACACCCAGTGCTACGCATTTTCTTGAAATACTTGGTTAGCTTTGTGTTTGGACGCCCCAACAATCACCAAGCACGAATAGGTGATATATGTATTCTAGCCAATGCACTGTTTGACATACCTCCCTTCCACTATAACATTGTGAACCGTATGTGGGAATATCTGTATAAAGAATGCACCGCCCAAGGAAAAATTTGGATAGGGGGCGTTATTCTCCACATAGCTACAAAATTCGGTTACGTAGACAATGCACCAATAGCCGAATTCTGTCTTTTTGACATAACACATCTGGGCAATTCAAAGGACATCAAGTTCTCTCATCGTGATTACAAGGGGAAAATCTTTTACAAATGGTCCATCTTCCCGAAACCCACTCGTTACTTCACGATCCCCTCCGAGGGGCTACCCACTATTCCATTCCGCTTAGAACCACCTCTTGTGCACCACTATTGCCTCCCTCCAGCCATCCCACCATATTTTCAAAACCAAGAAGATGAACCCGCACAAGAACAAGCCCCTCCAATTCTTGAAAATATTCCAGCTCCACCTCATGACCCACCCCACTATGATCCGTATCAAACACAAGTGCTTGAGAACCAACGTGCTCTATTGGAAGGACTCCGGGATTTGAGCTTCCGGGTCAACCACATGGGCGAGGACAACCGACGGGCAATAGCCCCCATCTATGCTTACCATCATCAGCAGGGACACTTCTCCTCTATGCGTCCCCCAGTGCAGCACCCGTCATGGTATGACCCCTCTCAGTGGGGTAATTTTGGGGAGGACAGCGGCTACAGTGGAGGAGACTATGGTGGCGGTCATCCTGGCTTTGACGGAGACGAGCACTAGGGACAGTGCTTCAAGCTAAGTGAGGGGGAATCACTCATTGGTACGTACTTAATTGTTTCAACCTTGTAACTTGCATCATTTTAAAAAAAAAGAAAAAAAAAGAAAAAAAAGGGAAATGCTAGTTAGGTTGAAAACCCAAAAAACGGGTAATCTAAGCAAAAAGGGCTTATAAAAAATGTTGATGAGTGAGTTGGAAAGGAACAAAAAAAACGAGATGCTAGGATGAAAATCTGGAAAAGCTCCTAGGCAAAATGAGAGATATTAGAGGTTCATTTCTTTTTTTTTACAGGGCAATGGTGGTCTCAAGAAGCGGAATGAAGGAGTTGAGAACAAGAGAAGAGCATAGAAGGCCATAAAAACCTAAGAAAATATTAATCTTTGAGCTCAAAACTCAATTTAAATCTAATGTACAAACCTTGGTGGTCTTTTGCTCTTTCTTGTTAAATTGTTGAACTATTGAAGACATGAAAAACTTGTAAACATTTGGCTTTACTCGAGGACGAGTAAAGAAACTAAGTGTGGGGGAGTTTGATAGTGTGAATTTCCTATCATGTATGTTTGTATTTTTAACTAGTTTTTATTAGTTCTAGTTGTGGAAATTACACATTTTTGGTGTAATACTTTATTTTCATAATTATTTGTAATTTGTTTAGATTAGGACTATTCTGAGCTAAACAGGTCAAAACTCATCCAAGGGATCAAGATGGGACCTCAAAAGATCAAGGAAAGTGCAAAGAGACATGAAAGATTTCGATTTGAAAAAATTACTCTTATACCCGGTCGGGTATAGGCAATACCCGATCGGGTATTTGCTTGATTCGGTCCAAATCAAATCCGGGAACAAAGGATCGTGGGAGCAAATTTTCGTAAAGATTTGTCACATACCCGATCGGGTAAACCGACATACCCGACCGGGTATGTCAAGAAATGTAGCTTTCCGGGAAATTTCCTAAGATAACCGATCGGGTATCCTATATACCCGGTCGGGTATCAGCCCTTGCAGCTCCCAAAAGCCTATAAATACACCCCTTTCCTTCACAATAATATATCCAATTCCTTTGTACATCTAAGCTCAGTATAGAATAGTTCTTTCTTTATATTTTCATCCTGTTTAGTCTCCAAATGAGGAGCTAAACTCTTCCATCTTGGTTTTGCTACTTTAAGGCTTAATGAATTTGTAAGTTGTGAGTTATTTTCTTTAATCTTCTTCCTTGAATATTAATTCTTCCTTTAAAATACTATCTCTATATCAAAGTTGGGGAGTGTTACTAAGATGACAATTAGTTAACATCTTGACATTGGTTATAGTAATAGCTATTTCTTCCTCTATGTTAATATTGGGGAGTGTTACTAAGATGGCAATTAGTTAACATCTTGATATTAATCATAGTAGGATTCATATTCTTTAATATTCTTACTTGAATATTAATTAATTCCTATTCATATTTCATATTAATATTTTGAACATTACTTAAAGTATCAACTAGTTTTGTTTCTCATATTAATTATTACTAGAATCAATCGGTTAATACGCTTGTTATTAATCCGGTTCTTTCAACGGTAGTAAACTTGGAATAGTAATGCATGCATCTCATGGTTAATATGCCAAGGGGAATTAATTATATTGATTGAACCAATAAACCGCTTGTGTTGAGGTTATCAATCTCAATCGTTTTCATCTTAAGTTTATTGATACTATCAAGTTAATATACGGCGCTTGTTCTATATTGACTCGATAGTAAGTTTTATTAATGAACGCATCTCGTTATTAATAACTACCCTCGATGAACTGGATATACTCCTCGATTGAGTATTCCAGAGGAAGATAGTTAAATATATAACCGGGATCGACGAACATTTCATTAAGTGGATAAAAAGCAAAACCAAGTCCTCATCTCATTGAATTAAACTCATATAGGTTGTTTATCTTAGTGTTTTTAAACCAAACAAATCTAAATCCCCCCTTGTTACTATTTATAGAAAAGAAAAGTATTCCTTTCCCTGTGGATACGAACCTTACTACACTATACTACGTATTAGTGTTGTATTGTATTTATTTTGAGTGCACCTAACGACAAGTGCACGTCAAATTTGTGGCGACGCCTGAGAGATTGGAGGGGATTGTTCTTGTGCGG
This sequence comes from Cuscuta europaea, assembly GCA_945859875.1. NCBI lineage: Eukaryota > Viridiplantae > Streptophyta > Magnoliopsida > Solanales > Convolvulaceae > Cuscuta > Cuscuta europaea. Next base: position 1,717,630 of record CAMAPE010000058.1, read on the forward strand.
GTTCATCTTCTTGGTTTTGAAAATATGGTGGGATGGCTGGAGGGAGGCAATAGTGGTGCATAAGAGGTGGTTCTAATCGGAATGGAATAGTGGGTAGCCCCTCGGAGGGGATCGTGAAGTAACGAGTGGGTTTCGGGAAGATGGAAATTACAAACGTATCAACGAGTGGGTGGCCCCTCGACATGAAAATTTGACGTGCACTTGTCGTGAGGTGCACTCAAAATAAATACAATACAACGAATATACGTAGTATAATGAAGTAAGGTTCGTATCCACATGGAAAGGAATATTTTTCTTTTATATAAGCAGTAACAAAAAGGGGGGGGGGTTAGATTTGTTTGATTTAAAAAACACTAAGATAAACAACCTATATGAGTTTAATTCAATGAGATGAGGACTTGGTTTTGCTTTTATCCACTTAATGAAATGTTCGTCGATCCCGGTTATATCTTTAACTATCTTCCTCTCGAATACTCAATCGAGGAGTATATCCAGTTCATCGAGGGTAGTTATTAATAACGAGATGCGTTCATTAATAAAACTTACTGTCGAGTCAATATAGAACAAGTGCCGTATATTAACTTGATAGTAGCAATAAACTTAAGATGAAAACGATTGAGATTGATAACCTCAACACAAGCGGTTTATTGGTTCAATCAATATAATTAATTCCCCTTGGCATATTAACCATGAGATGCATGCATTAATATTCCAAGTTTACTACCGTTGAAAGAACCGGATTAATAACAAGCGTATTAACCGATTGATTCTAGTAATAATTAATATGAGAAACAATACTAGTTGATACTTTAAGTAATGTTTAAGATATTAATATGAAATATGAATAGGAATTAATTAATACTCAAGGAAGAATATTAAAGAATATGAATCCTACTATGGTTAATATCAAGATGTTAACTAATTGTCATCTTAGTAACACTCCCCAATATTAACATAGAGGAAGAAATAGCTATTACTATAACCAATGTCAAGATGTTAACTAATTGTCATCTTAGTAACACTCCCCAACTTTGATATAGAGATAGTATTTTAAAAGCAAGAATTAATATTCAAGGAAGAAGATTAAAGAAAACAACTCACAACTTACAAATTCATTAAGCTTCAAATTAGCAAAACCAAGATGGAAGAGTTTAGCTCCTCATTTGGAGACTAAACATGATGAAAAATATAAAGAAAGAACTATTCTATACTGAGCTTAGATGTACAAAGGAATTGGATCTCTTTTTGTGAAGGAAAGGAGGTGTATTTATAGGCTTTTGGGATGGGATTCCGGCACTCGATCGAGTATATACATGGTACCCGATCGAGTATGTGTGTAATACTCGATCTGAGGTATACTCGACCGGTTTCAGGCTGTTTTTCATAAGTATACCCGATCGGGTATATATTAATACCCGGTCGAGTATGCTTAGAAAATGGTATTCGGACCATACTCGACCGATCTTCGTTTAAAACTCAAAGGCATACCCGATCGGGTATGTCGGTCTACCCGATCGGGTATAGACATTAAATCGTGGCCGAAATCTTCCCGGCATGTTCCCTTGTCTTCGGATCTGATCTGATTTGAAGTTCCTACCTAATACCCGATCGAGTATAGTTAATACTCGACCGAGTATAGATCAAAATTTAGGATCTTCTTTTGTCTTCACATTTTTGCACCTTCTTTCCATTTTTTGGGTTCACCAACTGTACTTCGAGTGATCAAGACCTGTTTGAGCTCTGAATATATCTAATCTAATCTATTTACAAGAATTTAACAAACTAATCTATTACACCAAAAGTGTGTAATTTCCATAGTAAAGATCAAGCAAAACTAATTAAAAACACAAACATAAATATGGAAATTACAAACGTATCAACTCCCCCACACTTAAACCTTTACTCGTCTCGAGTAAGATCAAATGTTCACAAGTGTCAAGTTTCTCCAAAAGTTCCACAGTTCAACAAAAACAACATACAAACACAAAGACCACCAAGGATGACAAAAAAAATGAGTTTTAAACTCAAATTACAAAGAACATCTTGGGTTTAATGGCCTTCTAGTGTTATCTTCTCTTCTCCTCCTCTCTTCTTCTTTGTCTTTGATTTCTGAATCTTCTTATTCTTCACAGAGATACAATGAGTGCCTGCAAAAACAAACATTTCTCTCATATCTCTCATTTTGCCTAGGAGCCTTTTCAGGTTTTCATCCTAGCATCTCTTTTCATTTTTCATTCTCCCCAACTCACTCATTTTTTTATAAGCCCTTTTTGCTTAGATTGCTCGTTTTGTTGGGTTTTCAACCTAACTAGCATTTATTTTCTTTTATTTATTTATTTATTTATTTATTTATTTTTGTGTAAAAGTTCAAAAGAATTGCATGCATAGTGCTAGGTGGAAATAAAAATTACATACCATCATGAGTGTCTCCCCCACACTTGAATCAAGCACTGTCCCTAGTGCTCGCCTTCTCCTCCGTAGTAGCTCCCTCTGAAGCCGCTCCCTTGGCCACCATCTCCCATATACGTGTCCCCACCGTCTCCGCCGTCGTACCCTCCACCCCCGAAGCCAGATCCTCCAAAGTTACCCCAATGAGTGGGGTCATACCACGAGGGTGGTGGAGAGGGGTTCGCCATGGTATGGAAGGATCCCTGTTGTGCCATATAAGAGTACATAGGTCCGTAGAACCTACGTTGGTCTTCCTCATACCGATGTCTATCGGCCTCCCTGAGCTCCTCCAACCGCTGAAAACCGGCTCTTTGCTCCTCCTCTAATCGGTTGAGCCGGTTGTCCATTTGGGCGTATCCCGTAAGCAGTTGTTGACCCTCCAGAAGTTGTTGAAAGAAGTCGGGTGGTGGAGGGTTTTGGCTTTGTTCGGGGATGTCCTGGCCCATGTTTTGATGACTATGGAGTTGAGCATAGGGCTCGTAATCGGGTTGGTGTTGGGGAGGTTCTTGTTCCGGTTCCTGGAGATGTGGTGGAAGGGCGTGTGGGAAGAGGTAATGTTGCTCCTCTCTTGCTGTTTTGTAGTGGAGTTGGGGGAGTTCTGGGTTGGGCAGGAGGAAGTATTTGAGGGGTTTGGGGTGGATGAGCCAGTTGTACATATTCCTTGGTCTTTCTTCACCATAAACTGTGTGTGAAAAAGATGTACAGCCCGAGTGGCCCAGCCAAGAAATGTTCATCAAATAGTAGTCGGGTATAGGAGAGTTATCCGCATACCCGAACTTGGTGGCCAAGTGCATAATCACCCCACCCACCACAATAGCGCCCTTTGCTACGCTTTCTTTTTTGAGGTGTGCCCACATAAGATTACACAGGTTGAAATCCACGTGAACACGGAAAAGGGCTACCGACATTAGGCATACATCCCCCATCCTAGTGTGATGGTTGTTGGGACGTCCAAGCAAGGAGTTGGCAAGGAATTTCAAAAATAGGCGGAGTACGGGATGTTGGACATGACTAATATAGAGTTGGGAGGAGCTAAATTTAGTCTCCCCGGTCATCTTTGTCCATAGGGTATGGCCGAAAGTGGTATTGTCGGATATAGATTTTTGGTAAGGGACCGGAATACCAAAGTGTTCGGCGAACTCAAGTTTCGTGATGGAGTGGTTGTGGTTAAACAAGCGAAACTTGAGTTTATCATCCCTAAAATCCTCTTCATCATTCTCAAATTGCACTGAGCTTATGAATTCATAGATAATTTTTTCATTTGAGTGATATTGCATTTTGAATATCTTATCCATGCTCAACTCATGAAAAAATTTCTTAGTCATTTTGTACACTCCTAATTCATTTAGGGCATCATGGCATAAAAAGCGAGAGGGTTTAACTTGCCTTTCAATGGTGGACATGAAGCGGGTGCGGTGTTCGTTGTCCATGAAGATGATGTCCTCGTAGCCCGGGATGGATGCCCTAGTGTTGGAGCTTTGCCCTTTCTCCTTCCTTGGAGCCATTTTTGAGTGAATTTGGGCTTGAAATCCGAAATTTGAAGGTGGGGGTAGGGTTTTTTCGAACCTCTGAAAACTGGGGGAGAATTGGATTGGTGAGTATGAGTGGAGTGTTTTGGTGTTGAAATGGGATGATTTGGTGAAGAAATGGAGGAGATATGGTAGAGAGAAGGTGTAAAAATGGAGGTTTGGGGCGTTTTGTTCGAATTTGGGTTGGGGATTTTGGGGAAGATGAAGTGTTTGGGGCGGATTTGGGGTTATAATGCCCGTATACCTGATCGAGTATGTGCTGTTACTCGGTCGGGTATGTCTGGAAAGTGTGGTTTTTAAGCAGCCTGCCTCCGGTACTCGGTCGGGTATGTGCTGTTACCCGCTCGAGTATTGCTGGAAAGTTTGGTTTTTGAGCAGCCTGCTTCCGGTACTCGATCGGGTAATGTGTTGTTACCCGGTCGAGTATTGCTGGAAAATGAAGTTTGTGAATGGTCTGCCTCCGGTACCCGGTCAGGTATCATTCCATACCCGATCGGGTATGTGTTCTTTTCTACTTTTGAGGCATGTACTCGGTCGAGTGTGGGAATCAGTTTCCTTCAACTTTAGCATTTCTGTACATACCCGACCGGGTGTATATTGATACCCGATCGGGTATCCCTTGTTTTTCAATTTTCGAGCCCTGTACTCGACCGAATATGGGCATCAGTTTCCCTGGTACTTCGACTTTCTGTACATACTCGACCGGGTATATAGTGATACCTGATCGAGTATGTCTATTTTCTTTCAAAAATCCATGCTTCCTCGATCGAGTAATGCCCGGTTCCCCTTCTTTTGGCCATACCCGACCGAGTATAAGGTGGTACTCGATCGGGTATGTCCCCAGATGCTCCAAAACCTGCATTTTTTATTCCTTTTCCTCCAAAACCCATGATTAGTTCCCTCTCTCACAGATCTCTCAAATAATTAAACAAAAAAATGAATTAAAAACACTCGAATTTATGAAAAATAAAAATAAACTTGGGTTGCCTCCCAAGAAGTGCCTTAGTTAACGTCGTGGCACGACGTTATTCATTTTTTTCTCAATTTTTTTTAAGTGGGATCGTGAACATCCCTTGATTCATTTTTTGTGGCCTTATTTAGCCATTTTTCAAATTTATTTTTCGGCCTTTTCCAGTAAGGCCGGGGTTTCTTTCTCATTGCCACCTCCATCATAGGTGGATCTGTTTCACATTTTATCACATTCCTTCCTATCAAGGATGACTTCTCGCGTTTATTTTTCTCTTCTTGAAAAAATCTGATTTTATCCGCTTCTTTGAAAAATAGCGGTTCTTGTGGTTCAACAACATGTAAAGAACAAAGAGTTGGATTTTGCATTTGTTTTTTCGTAGAGTTCAAGATGTTGAATTCCACTTTTTGATCATCGAACTCTAAAGTTAGTGAACCACTAGAAACGTCAATTTTCGTTTTTGCGGTCTTCATGAAGGGTCTACCCAAAAGGATGGGTGTTGTTTGATCATCAGTTCCCATTTCAATGACATAGAAGTCAACAGGAAAGACCATATTTTCTACTTCTACTAGCACATCTTCTACTACACCTTTCGAGTAAGTACTAGAATGATCTGCCAGTTGAATCACTACACCTGTTTGATGTAATGGGCCACATTGTAGAGTTTTATAAACAGAATAGGGGATGACATTTATTGATTCCCCTAAATCCAACAAGGCCTTAGGAAATGTGGTGTCTCCTATTTTGCAAGGGATAGTGAACATGCCTGGGTCGTTACATTTTTCGGGGAGTTTTCTCTGAAAAATGGCCGAGACGTGTTCACTAACTCTAACCTCTTGTTTCCCCTTCAATTTATCTTTTCTTTTTGTTTTGCATAATTCTTTTAAGAATTTAGCAAAACCAGGGACATTTTTCATTAAGTTAAGAAGCGGAATGTTTACCTCACACTTTGCGAAGGTTTCATAGATTTCGGCATCTTTTTCTAGCTTCTTTGTCTCCTTCAGCGCCTCAGGAAACGGGATTTCTTGTTCATATGATGAGGGTGGGGGGAGCTTGGTTTCTGTGATCTCCTCCTCCGATGGGACTACTGTTTCAGGGTGCACACCCTCAATCTCTTCATCGTTCTCTTCTACCTCTTTCAACGTCGACCCACTTCTCAACATTATAGCATTCACATGTTGTCTCAGGTTTTGCTCCGTTTGAGATGGGAGTTTACCCGAGTCCTTTGTTTCAAGTCGGTTTACGGCATTTGCAATTTGACTGACTTGGCTTTCCAAATTCTGAATGCTGGATTTGGTCTCATGCTGAAATTGAACCATGTTTTGTTGCATGGTTGAGACATTGGAGGTTAGTACTCGGATCATGTCTTCGGTGGACATACTTGAGCTTGACGTCTGGCCTTGGTGCCTTGGCAAGGGCTGATTTTGAGGATTCCCATACCTCAAATTCGGGTGATCTCTCCACCCAGGATTGTAGGAGTTAGAGTGTGGATCATACCTCTTTTGGCCTTGAAATCCCAAAGCATTGACTTGCTCGGAATTCTCTTCTTGTAGTGTTGGGCAGGAATCAGTGGGGTGCCCCTGTGTCGAGCATATGCCGCAGACCTTGACTTCTTGGTGTTTTGGATTTAAAAGGAAATCCTTTACCAAAGAAGTCAAGCCGGCTACTTGACTTTCCAACGAGACATTGGATTCCGTTGCCATGACCCGTTTTGATGATGACCTCCCATTGTAGTGTCTAGAATTCTCGGCCAACTCCGAGATGAGGTTCCTAGCTTGGGAAGGGGTTTTGTTGACAATTCCCCCTCCAGATGCTGCGTTCACCAGGCGTCTATCTTGCTCCGCAAGACCGTCATAGAAGTAGAGGATGAGGTCTTGCTCTGTGTAACCATGATATGGGCAGCTAGCACACAGTTTTTTAAAATGCTCCCCATACTCATATAATGTCTCATCATCTTTTTGCTCGATGTTGCTTATTTGTTTTTTCAAAGATGATGAGACAGATGCAGGGTAGTACCTTTCTAGGAAGCATTTTTTCATTGACGCCCATGTATCTATACTCCCTGAAGGGAGATAGAATAGCCAATCTTTCGCCGTGTCTTTGAGGGAGAATGGAATAGCCCTCAACTTGATTTGTTCCTCGGTGACTCCATTTGGGCACATGCTTGTGCAGACAATATGGAATTCCGAGAGATGTTTGTTTGGGTCTTCTCCCCTTAGGCCATGCAAAGATGGCAGCAGATGAATGAGCCCAGATTTTAGCTCAAACGTATTACCCTCATCAAGTGTAGGGAAGGTAATACACAGTGGTTGTTGGTTGAGGTTTGGAGCTGTGAGCTCCCTCAGTGTTCTTGTTTCAAGAGCCATTGTGGTTGGCTCTTCGGTGTTGCTAGAACTAGAGCTAGCGGTGTATGAACCTCTGGAAGATGATTTTTCCGAGTCGGTATTAGAAAATTTACTTTTCAACCGCTCGAAAGTTTGTTCTATTTCTGGGTTTTTGTGATATGTGATTTCGTTTATGGAACGATTTTTAACCATAAACTCCGCTAAGCTCAGAAAATAGAAAAATAAACACTCTTTATATTTTTGTTTGATATATATATTTTTGATTTTTCTTGAATTGAAATAAAAGAAAAATAATTGCCTTTCCCCGGCAACGGCGCCAAATTTGACGTGCACTTGTCGTTAGGTGCACTCAAAATAAATACAATACAACACTAATACGTAGTATAGTGTAGTAAGGTTCGTATCCACAGGGAAAGGAATACTTTTCTTTTCTATAAATAGTAACAAGGGGGGATTTAGATTTGTTTGGTTTAAAAACACTAAGATAAACAACCTGTATGAGTTTAATTCAATGAGATGAGGACTTGGTTTTGCTTTTTATCCACTTAATGAAATGTTCGTCGATCCCGGTTATATCTTTAACTATCTTCCTCTCGAATACTCAGTCGAGGAGTATATCCAGTTCATCGAGGGTAGTTATTAATAACGAGATGCGTTCATTAATAAAACTTACTATCGAGTCAATATAGAACAAGCGCCGTATATTAACTTGATAGTAGCAATAAACTTAAGATGGAAACGATTGAGATTGATAACCTCAACACAAGCGGTTTATTGGTTCAATCAATATAATTAATTCCCCTTGGCATATTAACCATGAGATGCATGCATTAATATTCCAAGTTTACTACTGTTGAAAGAACCGGATTAATAACAAGCGTATTAACCGATTGATTCTAGTAATAATTAATATGAGAAACAAAACTAGTTGATACTTTAAGTAATGTTCAAAATATTAATATGAAATATGAATAGGAATTAATTAATATTCAAGTAAGAATATTAAAGAATATGAATCCTACTATGATTAATATCAAGATGTTAACTAATTGTCATCTTAGTAACACTCCCCAATATTAACATAGAGGAAGAAATAGCTATTACTATAACCAATGTCAAGATGTTAACTAATTGTCATCTTAGTAACACTCCCCAACTTTGATATAGAGATAGTATTTTAAAGGAACAATTAATATTCAAGGAAGAAGATTAAAGAAAATAACTCACAACTTACAAATTCATTAAGCTTCAAAGTAGCAAAACCAAGATGGAAGAGTTTAGCTCCTCATTTGTAGACTAAACATGATGAAAATATAAAGAAAGAACTATTCTATACTGAGCTTAGATGTACAAAGGAATTGGATATATTATTGTGAAGGAAAGGGGTGTATTTATAGGCTTTTGAGAGCTGCAGGGGCTGATACCTGATCGAGTATATAGGATACCCGATCGGGTATCTTAGGAAATTTCCCGGAAAGCCACATTTCGGGACATACCCGGTCGGGTATGTCGGTTTACCCGATCGGGTATGTGACAAATCTTTACGAAAATTTGCTCCCACGATCCTTTGTTCCCGGATTTGATTTGGACAACCGAATCAAGCAAATACCCGATCGGGTATTGCCTATACCCGACCGGGTATAAGAGTAATTTTTCCAAATCGAAATCTTTCATGTCTCTTTGCACTTTCCTTGATCTTTTGAGGTCCCATCTTGATCTCTTGGATGAGTTTTGACCTGTTTAGCTCAGAATAGTCCTAATCTAAAGAAATTACAAATAATTATGAAAATAAAGTATTACACCAAAAATGTGTAATTTCCACAACTAGAATTAATAAAAACTAGTTAAAAATACAAACATACATGATAGGAAATTCACACTATCACGTATGTTGACGACATGATCGTCAAGAGCACCCGGGCGTCCGATCATGCAGATGATTTGGCAGAGATCTTCGAGATCATGAAGGCAGTCCGTCTGCGCCTGAACCCGAAGAAATGTACCTTTGCCGTCCAAGGAGGCAAGTTCCAGGGGTACATGGTCACACGGAGGGGGATTGAGCCAAATCCTGAGAAGGTAAGGGCAATACTTGACATGGAACCCCCGAGTTCGGTGAAGGAAGTCCAGATTCTCACCGGCCAGCTAGCAGCCCTTGGACGCTTCATGTCCAAGTTCGCCGAGAAGTCCCTACCCTTCTTCCAGGTCCTAAAGAAACAAAATGGTTTCGTCTAGAATGATGAGTGTCAGCGAGCCTTCGACGACCTGAAGAAGTACCTCCTCTCTGAGCCTTTACTCAGAAAGCCGGAGAGGGGGGAGACGTTAATCCTTTATCTTGGGGTTTCCCAAGGCGCAATCAGTTACGTGCTGGTTCACGAGGAGGAAGGCGTTCAGCGTCCCGTCTACTATGTGAGCAAGACCCTCCATAATGCTGAGCTCCGGTACACCCCGCTCGAGAAGACAATATATGCCGCCTACATCACCGCCAAGAAGTTGACACACTACTTCCAAGCGCACCCGATTAAAATCCTGTCGGACCAACCCCTAGCTGCCGCTCTGAGGGTGCCCGGCACAACCCGGGTAGTGAAGTGGTCGATGCTCCTCAACCAATATGAGGTTGACTTCCAGCCTCGGACATCCATCAAAGGTCAGGCTCTGGCTGATTTCATTGTGGAATGCACGGCCCGAGAGGTGGAAGATAGGCAACAAGAGAGCAATGAACAGTGGTGGACTCTAGCGACTGATGGGTCGGCAGGAGCCAAGGGATGCAGAGGTGGAATCGTCCTCATCTCACCCGAGGGATTCCGAGCCTACTATGCCTACCGCTATCTTTTCAAAGTCTCCAACAATGAGGTGGAGTACGAGGCCCTACTGTCTGGGCTACGATTGGCAGCCGCCATGGGAGCAGAGTGGATAACGGTAAAATGTGACTCCCGCCTGGTGGTTTCCCAGGTCAAAGGTGAGTTCGAAGCGAAGGAAGAAAGAATGATGAAGTATCGAGATGCTGTTCGGGAGTTGCTCGGGTTGTTCAAGCAAGAAGAGTTGATCTGCATCCTGAGAAATCAAAACTCCAATGCAGACCTCCTCTCAAAGCTATCCCATGGGTTGCCTGAACACATATCGAGAATTGCACGCATTGAGGAGATGACGACCTCAAGCATATCAGCCTCACCGTCCATTGACGTCCTTCCCCTGCAACCAGTCACCTGGTGTTGGGTGGATGACCTCCTGCGCTACATAGCCGACAGGACACTCCCCGATAAAGAAGAGGAGGCAAGGTTAGTCCGGCGACGAGCTCAGGGCTACGTCGTCTTGGATGGGAAGCTGTACAAGAGGTCCTATAATGGGACCTTGCTAAAGTGTTTACACCCACATGAGGCGGACATGATCGTCTCTGAACTCCATGGGGGCGTGTGCTCCGCCCACCAGGGGGCAGGCACGTTAGCTAGGAAGGTCGTCCTCCAGGGGTACTTTTGGCCAACAATAATGAAGGATTGCGCTGACTATGCAAGGAAATGCGAGACATGCCAGAAGTTCCAGAAGAGCCCTGGCCGACCAGCAACGATGTACACACCGATCAGCACCGCCCTTCCATTCACAAGATGGGGTGTCGACATGGTCGGTCCCTTACCAACCGGGTCGGGAAACCGGAAGTTTGTCATCGTCGCGGTGGACTACTTTACGAAGTGGGTTGAGGCTGAGCCGCTTTCCAGCATCACACATCTCCAATGTAAGAAGTTCATATGGAAGAATATTTTCTGCCGGTTTGGGGTTCCCCTCCATATAATCTCCGACAATGTAAGGCAGTTTAACTGCGAAGTCTTCCGGCAATTCTGTGCAGAGTGGGGCGTAGAATCCAGCCGGGTTGCGGTCTGCTACCCCCAGGCAAATGGACATGTGGAGAACACCAACCGGACGATCGTCGATGGATTGCAAAAGAAGTTGGAGGCCCTCGGGACTGCCTGGGTGGAGGAGTTGAACAATATACTCTGGACCTTCAGAAAAACCCCAAGGAAGGCAACTGGAGAAACCCCCTTTGCCTTGTGTTATGGCTTTGAGGCGAGGGCACCGTTCGAGGCCGTAGTTCCCAGCCGGCGAGTGGAAGAGTTTGAACCAGCCAGCAATGAGGAGAGGCTCCGAGCCGAGCTCCACCTCATTGAGGAAACAAGAGACTGTGCCTTCATCAAAGCGGAAAACTATCGACGACAAGTCAAGGCGTACCAAGACAGCCGAGCCCGACCCCGGAGTTTTGACGTTGGTGATTATGTCCTAAGACGTAGGAAGGCGAGCAGGCCGACAGAGGGATGTAAGCTCTCCGTCAAGTGGGAAGGCCCTTACGTGGTTGACGCATTGATCGGCCCTGGGACATACAAGTTGAAGACAACAACAGGTCGGTTGGTAGACCGTGTCTGGAATGCCGAGCACCTAATGAAGTTTTACCAGTAGAAAATCGAAGTTTCACTTTTCTTTGTAAACTCCTGTGCTCCGAGCACGGGATTACAATTTGTAATTCTTCATGTGGTCCGCCCACATCATGAATTCAATATACTTTGCTAGCGATATTTTGTCTTCAAAAGAGGTCCGATCTCACTTAGCAATAAAGGGCGGCGGCAAAAAAAAAGGCACTATGCCCCCCCCCCCCCCCCCTCGGTGTTTGGCCGACCTCAGCCAGGCTCTTTAACTGAAAATAGCCAAGCGATTTTCAAGAATCCGGGCAATTTTCTAAAGTAAAGAGCTAGCCGCGACAGTCGAGGCGACGGTAGGGCCGGCCTCCGGGTCGAGGGTAGTCAGGATGCTGACCTCCGGGTCCTTTCGAGTGCTCGCCGCCTAACATCGCTGGAAAAGCAGCTCGCACTCTCGTCATCCCTGAGTTGGCGGTGCAGGTTCGTTCTGGTGGATCATGCAGGGTCCGCCCCTGTTGTTTGGCTATACATGCGGGAGTAACCAGATTATTCTCCAAGTCCGGGCAAACTGGACGGGTTAAAATAACAGTAGGACCGACCCCCGAGTCATGAACGTTCAGGATACCGACCTAAGGGTCTTCCTCATCGGTTCAATGTCCGACCTTTCTGGCCAAACAAGTCGCTTACTTGTTGATTCCATATCAATAGTGAACAGATCACTTCTACCAAACTAGGAGGGGCACGGATAGGCTCGGCCACGCCAGCCTAACCGCCCCCGGGAGGTTAGAGAAGCCAGATCCCCGAATAAATTGCTAAGTATTCGTAATGCAAAGTATAGAAAAGGAGGCGTATGAAATAAAAATCAAACATCCATTCGAAACACAAAGTATTCAAGTGGGAAACAAAGGAAATACAAAATACAAGATCATGGCTGGACAGACCCATCGCCATCAACCTCGGGAACATCATCTAACACACCGACCAAGTCCTGGCCGGGGGCCACGGGAGTCATGTTCCCCAGAGCTGGCGGAAAGAACCAGGCCCATTCGTTCGAACTACCAAGCTCCTCCTCCTGACGGACGGCCTCTGGGGGAAGAAGGGCTATCGCCTCCACGGGTTTCTTCATGCGATCAGGAAGGCCCAGTGTGGATGGATGAAAGTTAGGGTCGAGATCCTTCAACCGGCCATACACCTTCTGCTGCATCAAATACTTGCCACTCTGAAAAGCATAGAGGACTTTGCGAGCGCGCCAATACTCTCCGTCGGGGGTCGTTAGCAACCTCTGCACTAGTTCAGACTGTTCCGCTTGCACCCTCGCAGAGATGATCTTCTGGGTCTGCTCGGAGGCCTGGAACTCGGAGAGTGCTTTCTTGGCTCCTTGTTTGGCCGCTTCTTCACATTCTTGTGCACGCGAGGATTGCAGCTCGGAGAAGGCTTTCTGGCTGGCCCACAGGGCAGCCCTAGCTTCGTCAGCCTCACGCTGAAGCCTAGCCTGAGAATGATTGGCCGCGTGGACTGCCCTGATGGTCTTGGCGAGCCCGTGAAAAATAGACAAACGAAAATGTGAGGGGGTTCAGGGATAAACACAATCCACGTCAAGACGTGATCAACCTACCTCAATATGTGACCGGATAGAACCCTCCAAGAGGGGATGAAACTCTTGGGAAGTCATACAGGTGAGGTCGCCTGGTGGGAGGATTGATGAAGCATAATCCATGACCGGGAAGCCCTCATGCATAATCGAGGCACTCAAAGATGGGAAAGCGTAAGTAACTGTATGTTGGGTGTCATGGTTGATCCATTCGGCCATCCTCTAATCTGCACCCTCATGTACCTGCTCAGCGGAATGAAACTTGGGGGCGACCTTGGCCTTCTTCGAGACTCGTTCCCCTCAGCCCGGGGAGGAGGCTCTGCGCTCTTTCCCCGCAACCGTCTTAGGGGCCACATCAGAGACAGCTGGGCAGGGCTCCTCCTCCTCATCGGACCCATCCAATTTGACTAGCACGTCGACGAGTACGCCCTTGTGCTTCTCCTACACTGGCGTAGTTGGCCGAGGCCCGAAGGTAACTCTCACCCTCCTTGGAGAGGGGGCTCTGTTCCCTTTCCCCTTTGCAGCCGTTGCTGCCACAGGAACGATGACTTGTTGAGGCTCCTCCTCTTCATCGGATTCCGCCTCAACAACGAGCTTCTCAGGCACAGCCGCGGAAGAAAAATGTGAGGATAAGCAGAATAAAATACAAAGTAGCAAACATAGACCAGGGAGGTGACAATCACCTAAATATGAGCTGATGGAGTGGGGACCGCTTGCGGACAATATCTCGATGGAGGACTTGAGACCAGGGGAGAGAGCGACCGGTCACATTTCCGAACCCGTTCACCCCACTGAGGCAGAGGTGACGGGAGGTTGGGGTTGGATACCCATATCCATATCTTCTTCCACCCCTTCCCTGAACAGGGGTAACTCGACCGAAACAGTTTGCTCACCGGCCTCTGGGAGAGTAAGGCGAAAAAGCTAAAAGAACGCCACTGGAAACAGCTGAAAAACATATCAATCGTGGGTGTGAGGCCCACATCCTCACACCGCGCCACAAAAGCTGCAACGAACATGTGAGCCGCTGGAGCCAATTGACCCGGGGCCACACCCAGAAAGTGAAGGAACCGAACCAGGAAGGGGTGCAGTGGCACGGCCATCCCTAACTCCAGAGAGCGGATATGGACCCCGAAGTAGGGAGTTGGTGGATTGCTCAATATGTCAGTAGCCCTCGGAGATTCCATCAAATAATCATGGCCAATCAAACTGTATGCAACGGCAAGGTCCTCGTCTTGGATACGAGGGGGGAGGTTTGCTATCCCGCTATTATCAAGGTCCCACCCAAGATTCGGGTCCTCCCGAGCACCAGAGTCATCGTCGGAATCTGACACGCCCACATGTTGTGCCTGCGCTCTATCTAGAACGCTCGGTTGCCGACCCTCAGGAGTAGTGGTCCGCCTTGCTGGAGCCATCTCCGGGAGAACGTCAAACCTGCAAAAAAAGAGAAGTAACAAAGTGTCAATCCGCAGGCCAACGACGACTGGCCAGCCGTGAGTCGACGTGGGCTGCCACCACCTAATAGAAGAACGACATCGGGGCAACCGCCGGCCAATGCGGACGCCTGGCGAGCGGGGATGTCAGCCCGTCCCATCGCATCTAGGAAACAAGTGCCGGCCAACGCGGATGCCTAGCCACCTAGAGGGATGGCTACGCCGGTTGGCAGGGGGTGACCGATACCCTCATGATCGACGTCGGCAGCCACCAGAATTCAGGAGCAATCCAGCCTCGTGGGCGACGCCGACCGTTAAGGAAGAAGGCCAGGGGGATGTCGTCCGGCGGAGGAGTTGACGAGCTGGCCGCCTGAGAGAAGGTCACCATCCGACTTGGGGGGCATCAGGCTTCCAGTCCGCCTGAGAGGACACCATGCTGACCAGAAGTGGAACGACCGCCGGCTGAGGGGATTGGGTCGGCCGGACATGGGGTCCAGACCCGCCGGCCAGATCCGCTGGATTGCAGGGGAGACGCCGGCCACCGGCGGTGGTGCGGAGCAGCGATTGAGCGCAGCGGGGGTCGACCCAGGAGCCGCCGGGAGAAAAACGCCGGTCAAGCCAGTCAGCTGGTTGACTGCGGCGTTGGTGCTGCGCGAGGAAGACGGACGTAGACCAGGGGAGAGAAGAGAAAGAAAAGGAAATAAAAAAGAAGGAAAGAAAAGAAAAGGAAAGAAAAAAGAAAAGGAAAGAAAAAAGAAGGAAAGAAAAGGAAAGGAATTTTTGGGAGCTGACCTGGATTCTGAAGTCCGGAAGAAAACTGACGGCTGGAGTGCTAGGATGCTGAAGGAATTTATTTGGAGCGTTTTTTAGGAGCCTGGTTTAATTTTGGAATTTCCATAAACTCTGGGATTCACATAATCCACAATTATGGTTCCTTGATATGTGAATACTTTTAAATCGGCAGCTGACTTAAACTACTCCCTCTTAGCCGAGTCTACTACTCGACTAAGGGAGTGGGGGACTCATGATGGGGTTATGGGACTAGGCCCAGAGCCTAATCGGCCCACGCCCCGGACTTGGATCAGCAGGCCCAAGCCCAGTGATCCAGAGCTCGTTCCGGCCCAACCGATCAGGCCCATCAAAGAGTGAAAGCCCAAGGCGGCCTGCCTTCTAGCCCAGCAGGGAGCCTGCCTTCCAGCCTAGCCAGGAGCCTGCCTTTCAGCCCAGTGGGGAGCCTGCCTTCCAGCCTAGCCAGGAGCCTGCCGACCAGCTCAGCTGGGAGCATGTGGTCCAGCCCAGGTGGGAGCCTGCCTTCCGGCCCGGACAGCAGCCTGCCTCCAGCCCAACGGGGAGCCTGCCTTCCAACCTACCCGGGAGCCTGCCTTCCAGCCTACCCGGGAGCCTGCCTCCAGCCCGGTCAGAAGCCTTCCTCCAGCCTAGCGGGAAGCCCACCGTCCAGTCCAGCAGGAGGGAGTTCAAGCGTCCAGCCTGCCAGCCAGGCTGACCTGCTAGCCATGAAGAGTAACGGCCAACAATCAATGCGCCATTAATTATGTGTTTAATTCTGTATTAATGTCGTAGTTAATTAGCCAACTATTTGTAAATCGCCTATAATTAATAAGTCCGAATTTCAAATGAGATATGCTATTTCTGACTACCAAATCCCCTTTGCAACTTTCCTTATTCATATTACTTTCTTGATTCCCGCTTGAGTGTCGTACGTAGCTTTCCTAAAAGCCTACGAGCGTCCTATTTTGGACCAACAATTGGGATTATTACAATCAATTTTTCCTATTATAATTACTTTATTTTAAAATTAATCAATGAAAACCGGAAAGTTCTAAAATGCAAGAAAATGCAAGAAAACATTTATACAAATGGAACTAACTTCATCAAGATGATAATATTTCACTATTAAAATATTGGAATGCTATTGCCATAACTCCCATGACAATGTCATATTTTTCCATTTCAAAGTGCTATTATTTTATGTAAAACAGTGCTATGTTTTTATCAATAAATGACATATTTTGGTCTATAAATGCCATTTTTATTTACAAAAATGCCATTGTGATCTTAATATGGCAATACATAATATTTTGTTATTTTTGTGAAGATATATATTCCGGCGCAGTTATCTTCCAAAAATCATTTGATTGTCTTCCCGATTGATTTTTTTATCAAATTAGGTATGAATGTACTAGACTTGATGAAGAATATACACAAAAAAATTTAGCAAAAAATATCATCGAGAACAACCTCAAATTGAGGTGGCCGGACCACCCTCCTGTCCGGCCAGACCGGACAGGAATACTGTAAGGAATATTTGTATTTAGATTTTGATGATGCTAGATTAATTAGGACTTTAGAGTACCCCTCTTTAGACATAATGTATTAGAATTTTCATTTGAAAAGTTCTTAGTTTAATCGACTTGGCAGAATGCCTTCAGAGCAGAAGACCTTCTGAGCAGAAGGGCTCCAAGAGCAGAAGACCCTTCTAAGGCATTGTTGAACAGAGGACCTTCGGTTCTCTGCTCCAGAACAGAAGACCTCAGGGTCTCTGTTAGCCTTTACTCTGACAGAAACCCTCCTGGTTCTCTGTTGGATATACTCTCAACAGAAGTGCTCCAGACCTTCTCTGATCAACTCTCAGTTAAAGACACCAGAAGGTCTGACACTTAGAAGAATTCCACAAAGCCGGGAAATCAACTGAAAGATTCCTTCAACGGCTAGGAGTATTGAACGGAAAAGCTACAGTGCGCGCATTAAATGCTCATTTAATGCTCCCCATGCTCCGTAGAGTAATTGCAGATGATTGGCCGCAATGTCAGGATTACTTTATCCCAAAATAGTAACCCGCCAACTTTACCGGGTTCTACTGGTCAAGTCAACTGCTCGCTCATTTAATGTAGTTGTCCTCCTTCTCCTCCAACGGGAAGACAACTTCAGTATAAAAGATTCACTACGAAGAACAACCAAATAACTTTGCAATTTTTGCTAACCATTGCTACAACTCTGCATACAAGAAATTCAAATGCTTAAAAGCAAAAAGCCTCCTTGAGATCAACACTTCATCATCCTCTACAAGAGAAGGCAAAAGTCGGAAAAATACTTATTTCCAACTCAAGCAAAGTTCCAAGTGTTCTTCAACTCTTCAAGCTCAACACATACAAACTCTTTGTAACGAAGCTAGTTGGAGGAACCCCTGTTCTAAATAGAACCTCTTCTTTCACAAGAAGGACGTCCAAGTATCTGGAGCTGTGAAGTGGTGATACTTCTAGGAAGCTCAGTGAAAGGACCAGTCTTAGGGAAACCGGAAGTGCATCCAAGGAGACATCTACACTTGAAGAAGACGTGGAGAGCTTCTTAAGTGATAGGGCTAAGGCATTGTAAACGGAAGTTTTTACAGCTTAGTGGAACAGTGGACTAGAGGAACAAGTTGTTCCTTGAACCACTATAAAAAGCCCTGGTGTCATCTTCTTACTGCTTTTCATTCATAGTTTTTACTTGAACTGTTTGACTCCAAAGACTTGGTATCTGTGTTCAGCAGAACTGGTCTTGTGAGTTAACAGAAGGCCTACTGCCTTTGCTTCTCTAAGGCTATTAACAGAACCCCCTACCAGAACCCCATCGGCTGCCAGTCTGTTCTGCCAACAGAACAGGCTACTCTGTAAAATCTGGTACTTAGTTTAAAAAGCTAAAAACCAATTCATTACAGTCTATTCACCCCCCTCTAGACTGTATCCAGTACAACCGGGACCAACAAGTGGTATCAGAGCCTCCTTGTTCTAATAATCTCTTAGGTTATTTGCTGAACAAAGATCCACTTGTTTTCCTGTTTGACCTCATTTTTTTTATCAGATATAATGGATCACTCCTTGTCCAAGAATCTTATGTTCTCAGATATTAAGTTTGATGACTGGAGGATCCGGATGAAGGCACATCTTTGTGCTCTTCATGATGAGATGTGGGAAGTTCTTGACATAGGACCCTTCACAAGCTTCCAGAAGGTCAACCCAGAACATGCCATTGACAACACTAGACCTCAGATGATCAATAAGGCCAAATCTGAGTGGACAACTGAAGAAAGAAGGAAGTACAATCTGGACAACATTGCTAAGGACATCCTTTACAAGTCCATTGATGATAGGTACTTCAACAGAATAAAGAAGTGCAAAACTGCAAAGGAAATCTGGGATACTCTTGAGCTCATTGGAGCTGGTGATGAGCAAGAGAAGGACAACAAGCTGACAATAGCCAACAAGAAGTTTGATGACTTCAAACTTCTCCCTGGTGAAAGCATCTCCAAGATGTATGACAGGCTCCTCACTCTCACTGGTGAGATCTCTGAGCTTGGCAAGGAACTCACTACCAAGGAGATCAACCTGAAAGTGTTGAGGGGACTGCCCTCAGCGTGGAAGATGAAGGTGGTTGCTGTCCAAGCCAGCAAGGATGTAAAGACTTATCCCACTGATAAGCTCATTTCAGATCTCAAAGCTCATGAGTTTGAAATGATTGAAGAAAAGGAAGATGTACCAGAAGAGAGGACCACTACAGCCCTCACTGCCAGCACATCCAAGGTAAATGATTTTGACCCTTCAGTACTTTTATCTGACGAATATATGGCTGCTTTTGCTAGGAGATTCAAGAAGTTCATGAAGAATCCCAAAGATGGAAGGAGTCCATCTTTCAACAGAAAGCCATACCAGAAGGTCAAAACAATAGAAAGCAGTGGTGAGCTTCTCTGTTACAATTGCAGACAACCTGGTCATTTCAAAGCAGAATGTCCACATCCTAGAGTGTCCAAGAAACAAGGGCATGATGGAGAAAAGAAAAAGTATGAAGACAACTCCAGAAGGAGAATGACACTTGTGACAGAACAGCTTGAGAAAGACCCTCTGTCAGAAACAGAATCCAGTTCTGACTCAGATTCTGATGAGGCCTTCTGTTGCCTTGATACTGAGACAGAAGACCTTTGCCTCATGGCTCATTCTGATGATGAGGTAATCTCTACTTCTGAATCTAGTTTTTCTTCGGTAGGCTTAGCTTTTGATTCTGATTCAATGTCAGAATTTTGGGAAGAGTTTAAGGCCATACAAGCCACTTATTCCTCTGTAACAGAAGAAAACAGTAAGTTAAAAGCTGAGATTCTTGACTTAAAGAAGGAGGTTGAGATCAAAATCAATCTTCTAATTAAGGAAAGAGATCAACTGGAGACTGAAAATGTTTCTCTTCTCAAGAGAATAAGAGAAATAGAGCCTCTCGAGATTAAGTACAAAGCTTACCAGAAGGCCCAGTCTTCCATGGAAAAGATTGTACTTGATCAACAGATTGGCACTGGTTTTGGTCTTGGTTATGGCTCAACAGAATCAGGTGAGCCTTCTGTAATGCCTAGCACCAGTGTTGCTAAGGCAGATAAGGTCATAGTGCCACTGATTTCTAGCCCCACTTGTCAAGCTGGTGTATCTGGCACCAAGGTTGTCCATGAGGAAGTCAGACTAGAAAAGGGAAAGATAAAGGCTCAATAGAAACCCTTTTTGAAAAATAATGAACCTGGCAGAAAACCTAACAACAGAAAAGGTTTTCAAGATAACAAAAATAAGAGACCATTCAATGACAGACAACCTCATGACAATCGTGCCAGAAATGATCACCAGAAGAGCAGATATCAAGAGAGAGTTAACTTCAAGCAGAAGAGGTTGGCTGGTCAACTTCAGAAGCCCAAAGCTAACCGTCCCTCTGCTCTTGATAGTATATGGGACTTCTTTCCAACAAAGAAAGCTATGCAAAAGTATGTAAACAGGAAGCATGACCCTCACAAGCATCTGCCCAAAGTGAATCACACTTCAGTTTACTATAACTACCAGGTGGACAATGGGTACCACCCACCAAGGTTTCACCTGATGAGACCAAAATGGTACCAACTACCCAGACTCCATGATCCCCCAGGACCCAGCATTGCTTGGGTACCTAAATCTTACTTTTGATCTTGCAGGAACTGTGTGCTGGAGCTATCTCAGAGCAAGAATGGTTCATTGATAGTGGATGCTCCAGGCACATGACAGGTGACAAAAGTTGCCTATCTGAGTTCCAGAAATGCAAAGGACCTAGAATTACCTTTGGAGGTAATGACAAAGAAGGTCAAACAAAAGGAAGAGGGAAGCTGATCAAGAACCAGATAGTCATTGATGATGTCTCATATGTCAAAGGACTGAAGTTCAACTTGCTAAGTGCTAGCCAATTCTGTGACAAAGGCTACACTGTTGAATTCACAAAGGACTTCTGCTATGTGAAGCATGAGACAACAAAGGAAGTGGTTTTTACAACATAAAAAAAGAAGAACATCTATGTGGTTGATTGGAACACAGCAAAGGATGGAGTTTTCCTGATAGCCAAGGGAGATTCAAAACTAAGCTGGGACTGGCACAAGAAGCTTAGCCACTTGAACTTCAAAACAATCAACAAACTGGCAAGAGAACACATTGTTGATGGACTGCCAGACATAGTCTACAAGAAAGAAACCCTCTGCAGTGCATGCCAGAAGGGAAAAAAACAGAAGAACTCGTTCAAACCCATTGCTGGAGATCTTTCTACAAGTCCTCTAAATCTGATCCACATGGATTTATTTGGACCTGTTGAAACTCCAAGCGTTGGTGGCAAGAAATATACCCTAGTCATGGTTGATGACTATTCCAGATATACATGGACTATCTTTCTATCAAAGAAAAATGAAACTCTTCAGAAGTTGCCATCTCTGTTAAAGCAACTTCAGACTGAGAAGAACTTGAAGGTTAAGACAATCAGGTCTGACAGAGGAACTGAATTTGTCAACCAAGTCATAAAGGACTTCTGTGATCAAAATGGAACCTTTCATCAACTCTCTGCCGCCAGAACCCCTCAACAGAATGGCGTAGCAGAAAGAAGGAACAGAACCTTAAAAGAAGCTGCAAGAACAATGATTGCAGAATCTGGACTACCTATGAGATATTGGGCTGAAGCAATCAACACTGCATGCTATACTCAGAACAGAAGCATGATCAACAAGAATCACCAGAAGACCCCTTATGAACTCCGGAAAGGAAGAAAACCAAACATCAGCTACTTTCATGTATTTGGATGCAAGTGCTACATTCTTAACAATGGAAAGGAGCATCTGAAAGTCTTTCAAGAGAAGGCTGATGAAGGAGTCTTTATAGGCTATTCAAACACCAGTAAAGCCTATAGAATACTCAACAGAAGGACCCTACATGTTGAAGAATCTATACATGTGAAGTTTGATGAAAGCATCTCTGTTAAAGAGGTAACATAGATCCTCAAGGAAGTCAGCATAGAAGACAGAACACCAGAACCAACAGAAGAGGTAGCAGACAACCCTGCATTTCCAACACCTGCACCAAACCCCCTTCTGTTAAATGAAGATGAAGACTCTGAAGATGAGAAACCAGAGAGACCAAGACAGCAGCTGACAGAACCTGACCTAACATGGTTAAGAGATCATCCCCCTAACCAAGTGATTGGTCAAATCAGGAGTGGAGTTCAAACCAGATCCACATCTAGAAGAGAAGCAATGCTTGCCTGCTATATATCTCAAATGGAACCTATGATTGTGGAAGAAGCTCTTGCAGACTCAGATTGGATCAATGCAATGCAAGAAAAGCTTACTCAGTTTGAAAGGAACAAAGTATGGGAACTTGTTCCTAGGCCAAAGCACCAGAATGTCATTGGAACCAAATGGGTGTTCAAGAACAAGGCTGATGAAGATGGCAACATTGTAAGGAATAAAGCAAGGCTGGTAGCTAAAGGTTATTGCCAAGAAGAAGGAATAGATTTTGATGAGACCTTTGCACCAGTTTCCAAACTTGAAGCCATCAGAATCTTTCTAGCTTATGCTGCTTACAACAACATCAAGGTCTACCAGATGGATGTCAAGAGTGCATTTCTAAATGGAGATCTTGAAGAAGAAGTTTATGTGGAACAACCACCAGGTTTTGTCATTCCTACTCAATCCTCTTGTGTCTACAAGCTTAAAAAGGCCCTATATGGTCTTAAGCAAGCTCCCAAAGCATGGTATGACACATTGTCCCTTTTCCTAGTGAACCATGGGTTTACTAAAGGAAAGGTTGACAAAACTTTATTTTAGATCTCTGTTGCTAATCACATTCTGTTAGTACAAGTATATGTTGATGACATTATATTTGGTAGCACTAACCCAGAATTATGCAAGAAATTTTCTCAAGTAATGCAGAGTCAATTTGAAATGAGTATGATGGGAGAACTCAGCTACTTCCTAGGACTTCAAGTCAAACAAGTTCCAGAAGGGATCTTTATCAATCAAGGGAAGTATACCAGGGACCTGATCAAGAAGTTTGGAGTGGAAGGCAAATCCTCAGTGAAGATTCCCATGAACACTTCACAAGGAATTGGTCCAGATGATGAAGGAAAGGATGTGGATGCAACAACATACAGAGGAATAATAGGATCTCTGTTGTACCTGACTGCAAACAGACCAGACATAGCATTCTCTGTTGGAATCTGTGCCAGATACCAATCAAAGCCCAAGGAAAGCCATCTAAGTGCTGCAAAAAGAATCATCAGATATATCAAAGGAAATCCAAATGCAGGCCTATGGTATCCCAAGGGAGGTAACTTTGAACTAATTGGTTACTCTGACTCAGATTTTGCAGGTTGCAGACTAGACAGAAAGAGCACCTCTGGTCATTGCCAGTTGCTAGGAGGAAGGCTTGTTTCCTGGTTTAGCAAGAAGCAGAACTCTATCTCAACAAGTACAGCTGAAGCTGAGTACATTGCAGCTGGGAGTTGCTGTGCTCAGTTACTCTGGATGAAGCAACAACTGAAGGACTATGGAATTCAAGCAAAGGAGATCAAGCTGTTGTGCGACAACACCAGTGCCATTGCTATCACTCAAAATCCAGTTCTTCACTCCAGGACAAAGCACATTGAGATCAGACATCACTTCATCAAAGATCATGTTGAAAAGAAGCACATTTGCATGGAACATGTGTCAACAGAAGACCAGCTTGCAGACATCCTGACAAAGCCTCTTCCTGAGGCTAGATTCACCAAACTGAGATAGGAATTGGGGATGATGGATGAAATCCCAAAGGAAAGTTGAAAGGGAAGGCCCTCTGTTGTTAATTCTCTGCTAACAGAATACCTGTTGCAGAACCCCCTTCTGTTAACCCCCTTCTGTTCTCTACCCTGGCAGAACACCTCAGCAACAGAAACCCTTTCTTCCTCCCTACAGAAAACCTCCTCTTATGTCTAACAGAAGGTTGTGGACTTGGAAAATTCTGAAAACCGGGTGGCCTAGTAAATATTAAAGGTCTTTTACCCTTTTACCCTTAAAACGGTACACAGCCGCATAATATTTACTGCGCCCCTTTTTACATTTATTGGTACCTTGGAACCGTAAATTATCTCAAACGTCCACTAACCCGTACCCTTATATTTCCCTCCTTCCAACCTAAATCTCTACTGCTTTCATTACTCTCAAGCTTTTGAACTCTTATCTCTCCAAAACTCTCAAACCGCTAAAAACGACCATGGCTTTCTTGAGCTTCACTGATCTTTCCAAGGAACAGAAAGCAACTCTGCTCAAGAATGTGCTGACAGGAATGAAATGCGAACTGGATGTTCTACCCAGATTCGCGGAGAAAAAGGAGAGGATGACCACCATTGTTGACGGACTAACAGAGTGTCAACTGAGCAAGGTCATCACTCATGCTTTTGAGGCCTACAGTAACATCGACACTGTTGAGTTCTATCTCAACGCATCCTTCAAGGATGAAACCATCTCCTCCATCGTCCAAGGAGAAGAAGTTCTGGTTGATGCTGATGTCATCAACAAGGTCTTCAATATTCAACTAGAGGAAGGCAGGGCCTCTCTATTTGATTTGGAGGAAACTGACATCCCTGTACCTGAATTCAAGAGGAAATTTTGCAGAAAAGGAGAGGAAGTGGAGAAGGTGAATATCAAAAAGAACCTGCTCAAGAAGGAATTTGAGCTACTCATTAACATTTTCCACAAATGTTTATGGTGCAAGTATACCTCCACCGATGATGTCACAACTGCAAATGCCAAGGCCCTCTATGCAGTACATCATGGGGTAAACATCAACTGGGGACAAGTTATGGTAAAGTCCCTGATTGAGTTTATCAAGAAGAAGAACCCCAAGACAAGCCTTTACTCTGGGAAGTTAGGGCATGGACTGCTCATCTCAGAACTGCTCCTCAAACAAGGTGTAACCTTGAGGAAGGCCACACCTCTGGATCACACCAAGGTAATCTTCCTGTCTGCCTCTCCAAACAGGGAAAAAGCTATAAAGGCAGAGCTGAAGAGACAACTTCAGCTTGATATTAAACGACAACAAGGAGAGAAGGTGCAGAAACCCCTCTCTGGAGCCCCTTCTGATGAAAAGAAGAAGAAGAAAAAGACCAAGAAGGCAGAATTGGTTGCTCCTCCAACCATGAAGGCTGGACAGAAGAGGAAGAGGATCACAAAGACCAAGAAGAAGGTTGCTAAACCTGTGGTCACAGTGTCTGAGGAAGTGACAGACATTCAGGGGGAACCAGAGTTCCCCACCTCTGTTGCATCTCCTGAACAGAATAGGGTGACAACTCCAACAGAGCACCCCAGTCATGACAAAGAAGGGTATCTGTCCTTGCTAGACAGACAGTTTGCCCGAGTCCTTGAATGGAGAAGATGGAGAATGGGACCCCTCCACAAAATCATCCAATACTTTGATCACTATGAGCCAGAAGAAGAGGCCATCCTGCATTGGGTAGGCACTGATGATGTCTCCAAATGCTTTGCCCTCAATTTTCTTCATTATGTTCTTGAAAAGAAGAAGGCAAGCTACAAAGGAAAGGCTGTCCTCATTTCCTCACCCTCAGAGGAGATAGTCAAACCTCTAGAAGATGGATAAATAGAAGCTTTTGAAGAATGGTTGTTTACCAAGATGGCAACTGAATCTGTTCAACCAAACTTCAACCCGGGAGAGCCTTCTGTACCCAAGACAGAAGGGCAAGCTATGATGGAACATATCAAGGAGTGGAGGACTTCTTTGCTTGAGGATAACATCATTGAGGTAATTTCTCCAACCCCTTCTGTTAATATCTCAACAGAACCCCATATCCCCTCGCCTCTCACTATTAACAGAACCCCCTACCAGAACCCCATCCGCTGTCAGTCTGTTCTGCCAACAGAACAGGCTACTCTGTAAAATCTGGTACTTAGTTTAAAAAGCTAAAAACCAATACAGTCTATTCACCCCCCCCCTCTAGACTGTATCCAGTACAACCGGGACCAACAAGTGCTATCACAGAAACCCCTCCACCAGAAAACCCTCAACCTCAATCCCCTGAACAGAAAACCCCCACCCCTCCTCACTCACCCAAACAGAAAATCGCATCACCTTGCAGAGCAATTATTCCCTTCAGAAACCGCTCCCCTTCACCTCCACCATCTCCTCCTCAACAGAATGCCTCACCTCTTCAAACTTCACCTCAGCATCAGAACTCCTCATCCCAACAGAAATCCTCTTCACCTTCCGAGTCTGAACATCAAGTCCCTCCACAACAATCACCTCCACCACACCAACCTGCAGCTCAGCTTAAACCTATCTGGTTTCTCAGAGATTCTGACCCTACAACTATCTCCGCCATCTCTGCACCCCAAGGCCATTCTAGGCATTCTACTGCCCCCAATCCCTCCTTCCGGAAGAAGAAGAAGGTCATCAGGAACAGAATACCAATATACTCCTCGTATGAAGACTCTTCTGACATGGATGAATTCATGGTCAGCAAGTCATACAAAGCTACTTCTAAGAGACAGAAGACCCCACCTCTGACTCAACTTGAGCATGAACTGCGTGTCCAATCTCTCTCCTCTGTCCAAGAACATCACCCTTTGCCTAAGGGAAGAGGTTTAGAGCTGCCTCCATCTGATGGACAACAGAATCAAATTCCCTTCAACAAGTTTGTTGAATCAGCAGAAGACTTTGGTGGACAAATCCTCCAAGGCATGGACAAGCTGATCCAGATCAATGATAAGCATTTTGAACACCTTTCTCATGTAAATGATAATCTCAATTCGGGAATGCAGTTCATATCAGATCGCTTTGAGAACCTCACAGAAACACTCAACAATTTCATAGCCTCCTCCTCTGCCAGAACAGATGCACTGTCAACAGAAGTGGTAGGTATCCACAAGACCCTCTCTGTCTTTCAACAGACACTCCTAAATCAAGGACAGACAATCAACACAATCTCAGAGAATCTTGAGGCTCTGCAAAAATCTGATACCAGAACTGAGAGGCAACTGACCTCCATCGAGGAAATGTGCAGAGCTCACCAAGATCAAGCTCAACTTCTCCTCTCTGTTGACAGAGACAGATATCAAAAGATGGTGCTGCTTGAAGCCAACAACAAGGACATCTTCTCTGCCATTCAGAAGCAACAAGGTCTCATAGAAGGCCTTACTTCTGTCACTCAGACTCTACCAGAGGCCCTTGAGCAGATAGCCTCCTCTCAGGCCTCAGAGTTTCAGAAGATCAGCATGATGATAGAGGACCTACATGATGCCAAAAAGGGGGAAGAGGGCCCTCAACAGACTAGGCCTCAATCCAACAGAACTCCTGCTAGAGCATCATCCTCTGCTGAACCTAGAGTAGATCATGCTCCTCCTTACTTTGAAGCTGCCTTACAGAAGAAGGGAGCAGCAGGTATACCTAGACCCCCATCTCCAGTAAAGAAAGGCACCAAGAAGAAGAAAGTCTTTAGCTTCACTGAATGGAGATTGGGTGGATCTCAGAGAATTGACAGAGCTCAATTTGAAGAAATGAAGGCCAAAATGACTCCCACCCAACAACAGAACCTCTATTTGGATAAAGATGGTGTTGTGCGAGTCAGGTATGGGGGATCCTTAGAAGAAGCTGAAGAATGGTACAAGAAAAATATTGTCCCATGCAAGACAATACATGAAGGTGTTCTCAGCTATCTGGACTGCAAGCTTTCTCCCATATGGGCATCTTATCAAAGCTCTGGCAACCTTTCCAAGATCAGAGCAGAAATCAATGAAGAACTGCTCAGGCTTCAAAGATTGGAGGAAGAAGCTCTGCAAGCAGCTATTTTGGAGAATGTGTAAGGATTATCTCTGTAAAACTTATCTAATAAAATCACATCTCTGCCTTTTCACTTTGATGAACTTTTCCTCATTTCCTGTCTTTTTGCCTTCTGTTTGTGTTTGCTTATTTCATTTATTTTCTGCTATCTGAATGTACTGTACTCTTACTATTTTCCTATGCCAAGTTGCCCACCAAGATTTTAATAGAAGTTTTTAAACTTTAATCTTTCTTTATGGTGAAGGCACTTCTCTAGAAATAGTTAAAGGGTTTTGGCATCATCAAAAAGGGGGAAATTGTAAGGAATATTTGTATTTAGATTTTGATGATGCTAGATTAATTAGGACTTTAGAGTACCCCTCTTTAGACTTAATGTATTAGAATTTTCATTTGTAAAGTTCTTAGTTTAATCGACTTGGCAGAATGCCTTCAGAGCAGAAGACCTTCTGAGCAGAAGGGCTCCAAGAGCAGAAGACCCTTCTAAGGCATTGTTGAACAGAGGACCTTTGGTTCTCTGCTCCAGAACAGAAGACCTCAGGGTCTCTGTTAGCCTTTACTCTGACAGAAACCCTCCTGGTTCTCTGTTGGATATACTCTCAACAGAAGTGCTCTAGACCTTCTCTGATCAACTCTCAGTTAAAGACACCAGAAGGTCTGACACTTAGAAGAATTCCACACAGCCGGGAAATCAACTGAAAGATTCCTTCAACGGCTAGGAGTATTGAACGGAAAAGCTACAGTGCGCGCATTAAATGCTCATTTAATGCTCCCCATGCTCCGTAGAGTAATTGCAGATGATATGCCGCAATGTCAGGATTACTTTATCCCAAAATAGTAACCCGCCAACTTTACCGGGTTCTACTGATCAAGTCAACTGCTCGCTCATTTAATGCAGTTGTCCTCCTTCTCCTCCAACGGGAAGACAACCTCAGTATAAAAAATTCACTACGAAGAACAACCAAATAACTTTTCAATTTTTGCTAACCATTGCTACAACTCTGCATACAAGAAATTCAAACGCTTAAAAGCAAAAAGCCTCCTTGAGACCAACACTTCATCATCCTCTACAAGAGAAGGCAAAAGTTGGAAAAATACTTATTTCCAACTCAAGCAAAGTTCCAAGTGTTCTTCATCTCTTCAAGCTCATCACATACAATCTCTTTGTAACGAAGCTAGTTGGAGGAACCTCTGTTCTAAATAGAACCTCTTCTTTCACAAGAAAGACGTCCAAGTATCTGGAGCTGTGAAGTGGTGATACTTCTGGGAAGCTCAGTGAAAGGACCAGTCTTAGGGAAGCCGGAAGTGCATCCAAGGAGACATCTACACTTGAAGAAGACGTGGAGAGCTTCTTAAGTGATAGGGCTAAGGCATTGTAAACGGAAGTTTTTACAGCTTAGTGGAACAGTGGACTAGAGGAACAAGTTGTTCCTTGAACCACTATAAAAAGCCCTGGTGTCATCTTCTTACTGCTTTTCATTCATAGTTTTTACTTGAACTGTTTGACTCCAAAGACTTGGTATCTGTGTTCAGCAGAACTGGTCTTGTGAGTTAACAGAAGGCCTACTGCCTTTGCTTCTCTGAGGCTATTAACAGAACCCCCTACCAGAACCCCATCCGCTGCCAGTCTGTTCTGCCAACAGAACAGGCTACTCTGTAAAATATGGTACTTAGTTTAAAAAGTTAAAAACCAATACAGTCTATTCACCCCCCCTCTAGACTGTATCCAGTACAACCGGGACCAACAAATACTACAATCTCTCTCTCATATATATACACACACACACTTCATTATATTTAAAAGCTAGAAAAATTAAACAGAAGAATTAACACCGTTAACTCTCAGCTTATGTTTGTGTAATGGTATGGGATAATTTGTATCAAATTTGCCTTTATATTTTCGGTAAGTACTCCATTTTATTTTAGTTTGTTTAGGTTCCGTTTGACTTCAATTCAAACAAATTTATCTATAATTTGTTAAACCAAAGTACAAGGCAGACCAAACTGATCCATTTTCAAATCGAACCGAAACCAAAGCGAAATACATTCGGCTTTTATTTGATACATTTTCTGCCAATCCGAATAAACATAAATTGAACCGAAACATAACTCGACGAAAACCGAACCATAAAATGAAATGCCCATCCCCTAAATCATGCATTTGATAGAAGAAACTACTTAATTACAATTTAATCATGTGGACAAAGGTATGGTACCTTATGGTCAAAGTTATAATCGTCAAAGTTTTGAAAATGACAAAGTTTTTTGAGACGGAGATAGTATTAGTCAGGGATTATGGAAGGTAGGGTGCTAATTAATTTATTTATGCTAAAGTATATATGTACATATTCGACTTTTGGAAAAGTTTACTCCCTATTTTTTAATCCGTATATTGTGGGATGTATTGACTACTCCGTAATTCCTAGCTACTTTATCTACAGTATTTTCACTTTCTACATTAGTCAATTGTGACGTACGCATGCAGATCTATATCAGATCAACGGACTCTTATGCAAGTCCATCAACATTTCACAATCTAATTAGTCTGCAAAATCAGTTAATTAATTTTTTTACTACACCGTGACTAATTTAAAATACTATACTCATTTTGCTTTAATTTTTTGAATTGATTTTCATGAATATATTTAAGTTTCAAAACCTCAAGGTTCATAGTAGTTTTGCTTAATTTGATTCTAAAAAATAATTAAAGACTAATTAAATATGCACCTAAAAATAAACCAATAAATAAACAACCATGTAAAAAGCCCCATGGATTCTTGAAAGTAAATTAAGTAATACGTATAAAATGTCCCAATAAACTTCACTCTTAAGTAATGAAGTATATACCTCATAATAAATTCGTGAGAACCCGAATGAAAACATACAATTTTCATAGATACCATTTCGTGACAAACATTTGATGAAGACAATCTCTGACATTGTCAAGAGACCGTACTGTCCGTGCAAAAATTGCTCAAATTAAATTTAAATTACTTTGGAATTGTCACACAACTAACATTATTAAGGTAGTGAAAATCCAGTTTATAATTCAGATTTATTGTAATTAAAATTGTGAACACTCCATGACAAATCTAGAATGATATGATTTAAATAAAATATTAAGATTCTTTTACGTTTTGTTGGTTTTTTTATGAAAGGTCAACATATACGAAGTATAAACCACCCAAAAAAACGATATATACATCACCTCAGGGGCATATCTCCACCTCACTTGAGCATTACAACCAAAATTTGCTTAAGTGATCAAAATCAAACCAATTTCCAAAACACATGCCTTCAAAAGTCAATCAAAATAGCTAGGTAAAGTCTAAACACATGACTTTTATATGTTCCACTATTTCTATAATAGTAGAGGGATGGTTAGCAAAAATGACTTCATTCCTAGCATTCCAAAGCAAGTAGACAGTACAATTTAGCGCTAATCGGACAGCCTTACTTTTAATCCTTGCACCTCTATAGTTCTTCTTGCACACTTTAATCGCACTCAAGAGAGTAGTAGGTTTCTTTCTCATTTCAAACCATTCCCTGATTTCTGCCCAAACTTGGCTAGTAAAGGGGCAAAGAAAGAAGAGATGTGAAACAGATTCCACATGCATTTTGTAGAAACAACACTCCCTTGCAATATCAATGAACATCAGGTTATCACATGTTGGCAATTTATTTCTCATGCTTAACCATAAGATAAATGAAAACTTTGGTGGAATGTATGTTTTCCATATAAAAGACATCCAAGGTTTTCTGGACCCTTTGCATCTGATTATGTCATACACCTTCTCAGCCGATATCTTCCCATTAGTGCAGAAGGAATTGAGTAGTTGCACCATATTCATTGTCCCCCCTGCTTTAATCACGAGTTCCTCTCTGATCATGGTCAATTTTGAAATGAATGGGGACCTTCCAGTTGGTGGGGTCCAGTGCCAAACATTCTGGCCTTTGAGATAAATAGTATGCACCCACTTAACCCGTAGGGTATCCTTTTTAGAGTGGATATCCCATAGAGTTTTGGCCAAAAGTGCGAAATTCCAGATTTTGTTGTCCTTCACTCCCAATCCACCCTCGTTTTGCGGTTTACAAATATCAACCCATGCCACTCTTTCTAAAGGACCACCCCATAAAAACTGCCTGCATTGAGATGTAATTCTATCTAGAACTGTAGACGGAATAGGAAAAGACTAGAGCCAGTAGGATTTGACTCCTTGAATCACAGTTTTAATGAGCTCCAGTCTACCTGCATAGCTTATACACTTTGTTTTCTAATTAGAGATGAATTTCTCAATTTTTTCTATCATCGGGGAATATTGTGCCACTGACACTGATGAACACTTTGTCACGATGTGTCAAAATAAATTCAATACTAAACACTTATACGTAGTATAGCGTAGTAGAGTTCGTATCCACAGGGAAAGGAATGATTCTCTTTTTATGAAACTAGTAATTAAAAGGGGGGTTTTTAGTTTTGAATGATTTAATTTAATTAAAAAACTAAGATGAACAACCTATATGTGTTTAATTCAAGAATAAAAGGGACTTGGTTTTGCTACTTTCCACTTGTTGATATATTTTAGTTGATCCTTGTCATATCTATAACTTATCCCCTCTTGAATACTCAATCGAGGAGTATCTCCAATTCATCGAGGGTAGTTATTAACAACGACCGTTCATTAACAACTCTTACTATTAATCAAATATAGAACAACGCTGTATACCGATATAATAGTAGCATTCAATCTTTTAACTCCTTGATGATATCAATTAAGATTGATAACCTTAACACAACGGTCTCGGTTTAACCAACAAAATTGATCCCTCTTATGTTTATTAACCACGACCGTGCATTAATAAACCGAAGTAATTAATGTCAGAACGTTAACTATTCGTCACTTATCAACCCTCCAACATTAATATAGAATTAGGTTAAGGGAAGAATTAATAATCAAGAGAAGAAGTTAAGAAAATAACTCACAACTTTAATAATCAACAAGCTTCAAGAGCAAAACCAAGAATGGAAGTTTAGCTCCTCATTTGGAGACTAAACATAGCTAGAAAAATATAAAGAAATGCTATTCTAAACTGAGCTTAAGAGTATGGAAGAAGGAATGAATTTTAGAGAAGAAAAAGAGTGCTATTTATAGGTGTTTTTCAACACCTTTGGCCGGGTACCCGACCGGGTCAAGTGCTTACCCGACCGGGTCCGGTCAAAATCAGATATTTCATCACGTTCTGGTGATCTTCGCACACCGGGTTGTCCCCGGTCACTTATCACCCGACCGGGTGAGGTATGGGGTCCGACCGGGTCCAGCTTTTTCCTCAACGTTTCGGTTTTCAAATCAGACCCGACCGGGTGAAGTTCCTTACCCGGTCGGTTATTTGCTCCTGGACAGTCAAAATTCCTTTTTCTTCACTTCAACATCCTCCTTTCCAACATCCTAATTCCTAATTCTACTTTACAACTTACAAATGAGAACTAAAATACAATTACAACTAAAATCACACAAATGTTTACAAACTAAATAAAATGTCAAACAATCACCATCAATGAAACATAAAAACATATAATTATGCACTACTAATTAGTGTGCATCAAACACCCCCACACTTAAACCTTTACTCGTCTCGAGTAAATCAAATCCAATCCAAGAAGTCCTTTTAAAAATGACAAGAATATCAAAGAGAGTTTTTTTACCACAATATAAAGCATCCCCAACAGTAATTAAAGTAAAACGGGGTCTTCAACTTCATCTTTATCTCCATTTCTATTTTAAGCTTATCACCTTCAGGATCCTGCAAAATAGACATTTCTCTCATTCTCTCGTTTTGCCTAGGTGCCCTTTCAGGTTTTCATCCCAGCTTCCCACATTTTTCTTTTAATTCTCACAACCTTACTCTTTATTTTATTGCTTTAATTTTTGCTTGAGTTGCCCTTTGTGGGTTTTCAACTCAACAAGCTCTTTTTTTGTAAGAAAATAAAATGAAAAAGAGTAGGATTGTGAGCATACCAGAACAATCTCTGCACCCCCACACTTAGAATCTGGCACTGTCTCTAGTGCCCGCCTAGACCTCCACCTTGGTGTCTGTCCTCATCCATGTGATCCCCGCCATAACCACCATCATCGCATCCACCACCAGAACTCGATCCTCCAAAGTAACCCCACTGAGAGGGGTCATACCATGATGGTGCGGGAGGTGGAGTGGTCATAGAGGAAAAGGAGCCCTGGTGTGCTACATAGGAGTATATTGGACCAAAGGTTCGCCGTTGGTCCTCTTCATATCTCCGCCAGTCTTCCTGCCGTTGTTCCTCCATTCTCTCAAAGCTATGCCTCTGCTCAGTTCTATACTGAGCAACTCGCTCTTGAAGCAGGATGTAGTTGTTGTTGATCATGTTCATGTTATTGAGCATCTGTTGCTCGAATGGTGAGTATTGGTAGGCTGGAGCATCATGTTGTTGTTGTGGTGGGTTAGGTATGAAGGGCGGGTTTTCTTCAGCATGTTCTTGATCGGGTTCATCTTGTGCATAATGCGTCGGGATTGCCCCGGGGAGACAGTAGTGATGACCATCACCGATTTCATGGCCCACGATATCTAGGGGGACGTCAGGGGATGGGATATGGATAGATATGTTTTGACGTGGGATGATAAGCCAGTTAAAGAATGGTGTCCCAGTAGGTGTCATGTGAGATAGAGCCAAATCTTTGGTCTTTTGTACAAGCCATGACGTGCAAATGAGTTGTTTCAGAGTAATGGGGCCTGGGCAGCTACAAAACCATATAAAGTGGCTAGATGTGTGATTAGGCCCCCTATCACAATTTGTCCGGATGACGTTGCCACATTTTTTAAATGAGTCCATAAGATAGAGGCAACGTCAACTGGTTCTGGTCCAGGTAAAACAGCTTGTGCCAGGACACACACATCCCACATTCTTGTGTGTTGATTATTCGGTCTTCCGAGGAAACAATTTGAACAGAATTTTAAGAAAATTCGGAAGACCGGATGTTGAACACAGTTCACACTCAGCTTAGAAAGGTCCACCACACCTTGTCCTGTCATTCTTTTCCATAACTCATACCCCACAAGAGTATCATAAGCACGAGCTTCATCAAACAGAGGGAGGCCAAAATGATGTGCAAATTCTCTTTTGGTCAATGAACGATTTTCATTGAGTAAACGAAAGGTGATGGTGTCATTTGCATGATCATCATCATCCTTTGTATACACATATGAACTAAAGAATTCATAAACCAAATGAGGATAAGTCACATATTGCATTTCTAGCAACCTAGTCATTCCACTCCTTGCAAATATATCACACATGATCATATCAATCCAAAGGAGTGCTAGAGTAGTAATGCACATGAACCAGGATTGTTTTACCTCCCTTTGTGCTTGTTCCTTGAAGAGTTGCTTATGTGCCTCCATTGCAAATTCCACGCTTTCATAGCCCGCTACCGGTGGGATAGCCCTTGAAGAAGAAGCTTTGGGTTTTTTTGGAGCCATGGGAATGAATTGTTTTTAAGGATTTTCGGACTTTTGGGTAGGGTGAGGTTTGGATGGCTTTTATTGGTATGGTGTTGAAGAGGATGGTGAGAAGAGCAAGAATATGGTATTGGTTGAGAATTTTTGGGAAGATTTCGGACCTTGAATGTCCAAGAATGGAGATTTTCGAATTGTTGGGTAGGGTTTTTGGGTTTGGTTGATTTGGAAGGTTTTGGGGGATTTTATGGGTATAGAAATGAAGAAGGAAGTGAGGAGATGAAGAAAATGAGTTTTTTTTAGTGGATTTGGTAAAGGCAAGATGAAGATTTGAAGGTTTGGGTAGTTGAAAATGGTGGATTTTAGGGGTTTTGGGCGTAGGGAGGAAGATGAAGTGGGAGGGGAAGAGGTGAGCCCGACCTGGTATAGGTCTGTTTCCCGTTCGCTCGGTCGGGTGGGGTATTTTACCCGGTCGGGCGTAAGCTGTTCACCCGAGGCAGAAGGTTTTTTGTTGTGTTGCCCGGCCGGGTATAGTGACTGACCCGGTCGGGCGTAAGCTGTTCACCCGAGGCAAAGAGTTTTTGCTAGGTTGCCCGGCCGGGTATAGGGGTCTACCCGGTCGGGCATTTGATTTATTCTTGTTCCGCTCTTGCCTCGCCCAGGCGATTGGCCGGGTGCTTTGTTTTAGAGGTAACCCGACCGGGTTGGGGTTTATACTAGGCCGGGTCCAATCCCAGTCCATTTTTTTTCTTAAGAAAATAAAATGAAAAAGAGTAGGATTGTGAGCATACCAGACAAATTTGACGAGCACTTTGTCACGGTGCGTCAAAATAAATTCAATACTAAACACTTATAGGTAGTATAGCGTAGTAGAGTTCGTATCCACATGGAAAGGAATGATTCTCTTTTTATGAAATTAGTAATTAAAAAGGGGGGTTTTGGTTTTGAATGATTTAATTTAATTAAGAAACTAAGATGAACGACCTATATGTGTTTAATTCAAGAATAAAAGGGACTTGACTTTGCTACTTTTCACTTGTTGATATATTTTAGTTGATCCTTGTCATATCTATAACTTATCCCCTCTCGAATACTCAATCGAGGAGTATCTCCAATTCATCGAGGGTAGTTATTAACAACGACTGTTCATTAACAACTCTTAGTCTCTTACTATTAATCAAATATAGAACAACGCCGTATACCGATACAATAGTAGCATTCAATCTTTTAACTCCTTGATGAAATCAATTGAGATTGATAACTTTAACAAAACGGTCTCGGTTTAACCAACAAAATTGATCCCTCTTAAGTTTATTAACCACGACCGTGCATTAATAAACCGAAGTTACTTACTTGTGAAACCACCAACGATTAACCATCGGTTCGTTGATCGTTTCTAGTAGTAATTGATGTCGGAACGTTAACTAATCATCACTTAGCAACCCTCCAACATTAATATAGAATGAGATTAAGGGAAGAATTAATAATCAAGAGAAGAAGTTAAGAAAATAACTCACAACTTTAATAATCAACAAGCTTCAAGAGCAAAACCAAGAACGGAAGTTTAGCTCCTCATTTGGAGACTAAACATAGCTAGAAAATATAAAGAAATGCTATTCTAAACTGTGCTTAAGAGTATGGAAGAAGGAATGAATTTTAGAGAAGAAAAAGAGTGCTATTTATAGGTGTTTTTCAACACCTTTGGCCGGGTACCTGACCGGGTCAAGTGCTTACCCGACCGGGTCCGGTCAAAATCAGATATTTCACCATGTTCTGGTGATCTTCGCACATCGGGTTGTCCCCGGTCACTTCTCACCCGACCGGGTGAGGTATGGGGCCCGACTGGGTCCAGCTCTTTCCTCAGCGGTTCGGTTTTCAAATCAGACCCGACCGGGTGAAGTTCTCTACCCGGTCGGGTATTTGCTCCTGGATAGTCAAAATTCCTTTTTCTTCACTTCAACATCCTCCTTTCCAACATCCTAATTCCTAATTCTACTTTACAACTTACAAATGAGAACTAAAATACAATTACAACTAAAATCATACAAATGTTTACAATCACCATCAATGAAACATACAAACATATAATTATGCACTACTAATTAGTGTGCATCAGACACCCTCAAGGGGGCTAAAGGGATACCTAAATACCTGACCGAGAACTGTCCTTCAGAGAATCCAATGCGATTCAGGATCTCCTCTTTGCTTTGCCTATCAATCCCGACAAGGTAGATGCTTGATTTATTAACATTGATTGATAGGCCCGGAATAGCTTGTAATTCTTCCATACATTTCAGAAGGGTAAGTATGAAAGATAGGTCACCTCTTGAGTATAACATAAGGTCATCGACAAAGATAAGGAGAGAACCCTTTAGTTTCCCACATTTAGGGTGGATGTTGAAGTCATGAGCTGAAGTTTTAAAACACAACAAACGGGAAAGGTACTCCATATACAGAATGTATAAAGGGGGGACATTGGATCTCCTTGCCTTAACCATCTCTTGCCTTTAATGAAGACATTGATACCACCATTAATAGCTACAGAGTAAGATGGTGTGGATATGCACTCCCAGATCCAGCCAACAAAAATAGGAGGGAAACCCATCTCCATGAGTGTCTCTCTCAAAAACTCCCATGAAACAGTGTCATAAGCTTTTCTTAGATCAATTTTGATGAGGCATCGAGGAGATATATTCTTTCTAGCATATCCTCTTACAAGTTATTGAGTAAGAAAAATGTTATTTGCAATCCCTCTCCCCTCTACAAAAGCGTTCTGGGCAGGATTAATAACCTCGGCTAACAAGGGTTTCATTCTAGTAGCTAAGATTTTAGTGATCATCTTATAAAACACATTAGTGTAAGATATTGGTCTGAAATCTCCAGCAGAAGGATTATGAGAATTTTTTTGGGATTAGGGAAATGGTGGTGTGATTCAGTTGTTTTAATAGTTTCCCTTGAGAGAAGAACTCCAACACTGCTCTGGTAAAATCCCCCCTACCAATTTCCCATTTTGTCTGAAGAAATCTGATGAAAACCCATCCGAACCAGGTGCTTTATCTTCCCCAATATCAAATAAGGCATCCTTTATCTCTTTGTGAGAGAGAGGTATCACTAGTTTAGCTGCCATCCCAAGATCCACCAATTTCCCATTTTTGACTATATCTTTATCTAGGGGCCTACAACATGAAGAGGTGCCCAACATACCAGCAAAATACTTCTGAAATTCATGTGCTCTCTCTCTGGAAGAGGTAGATATATGTCCATCCTCTTTAATAATGGAGGTAATACAGTTTGTAGTTGCATTTCTTTTAGCTATAAAGTGGAAATACTTCGTGCATCTATCCATCTCTACCAGATGTGTTGTTTTGGCTCTTTGTTGATAAAACTTGAGTTCAGCTTCACCATAGAATGTAGCCTTGTCCCTTGATCTCCTAACAACTTCAATGAGATTTGAGTTATCAGGATCCTGGAGCAGAGCCTTTTGTGCTTCTTTAAATTGATCTTTAGCACAAGAAGATCGTGTAGAAATGTGGGCAAAGTGATGTGTGTTCAGTTCTCTCAGCGGGTTTTTCAACCTTTTGAGTTTTGAGCAGAGTACATATTGGCTATACCCCACAATCTCACTGTCCCAAACTGATTTGACCACATCATTAAATCTAGGGTGTGTCATCCACATATTAAAGAATTTGAAAGGTTTGTTTTCCCCTCAATGGTATGATACATCATCAAAGTCCATAAACTCATCCATACAATGAAGGCCTCTTACTTTCCATTCTTGATTGATCAACACTCTGTCAAGTTTAGCCCATCTGTGACTTATGTTCCAGGTATACTTCATACATGTGGAAGGCGCATCCTCGAGGTTCAAACCATTCTTACGGTCCACAAGGTCTTTCATCATGTAATCAACGGGCTCCTTGCCCCCCATCCTCCCATTTGAATAACAGACACAATTAAAGTATCCCATAATAGTCCAAGGAGGGTAATATTGACCGGGCTAAACTTGCAAGTGTACAAGTTCCGATATAGTAATAAATTCCGGTAAAGACCGGGTCGAATCCACAACGAAACGTTGTTTAATTTAGTCCGTGACTAGATAACTTTGAATAAAGAAATGAGTAAAGTGCAGGGATTTTGATTTGTGTTTTATATTTTTGGTTTTTCACTTTTTGTTCAGATAATTGTTAACTAATTTTGAGTTTAAGATGAATAACAACAACAACTAAGGCTTTGGGAATCACTTAAATGCTTTAATAAGGTTGAATATTGGTTCTTTGCCAATAATTATGAATATGATGTTGCTAATATATTCTCAACTCCGGTTAAGGCAGCGAGAGCGTGGTTTTCGTTACGTGTAAGTCCCGTTACGGCTTACATTCATCTACCGAAAACCCCGTTGAATATCAAAACATCACACCCGTATCATATAAGACCGGATATATTTCTATTCTCGGTACTATATATGTTTATCCTTTAGTGTTCATAGTTTAGACCTCAACGTTAATTGCAAGTATAAAATAAATTTAACATACTTCTATGTTGTACACCATAGTCATAAACAATCAATATATAAAGGATAAATCACAATTTCTTGGTTTAGAACTTTTATCAAACACCTAGTGGGCATAGAAGTTCATCCCTAGCCTTAGCTAAGAATTTAGCCTCTAATGCTCATATTAATCACAATACAATAATAAATATAATGGAACATGAAATTACAAAGGAAATAATACCTAAACACCAATTATTTCAGAGCATGAACTCCCCTCCTCAAGAACTTGAAGAAAATACCAAGAACAAAAATATAAAAGATAAGAATTAATCTATGGAATGGAATGTGTTTGTATGATGAATTGAGGGCTTTATATAGGCTAAAGATTGACATCTTTTAGTCTATTCGAGCCCAACAATCCGGTGTGGAGCAATATCTGATCAAGAAATGAGGAAGATGGAGTTTTCCCAACAAGAATCCTCTTGCACGTTGATTTGTTTTAGCAGAATCAGATCAACCCGCGCCGGTTTCAGGCCTACCCGGCGCCGGGTAAGCTACTGGTTTGTGGTTAGATGTGCGAAAATCATCAGACCGGTGCCGGTTTCGTGAAATTCCGGTGCCGGTTTTGTCCTGGGATTTTGGGGATGTTCCGCTACGAATTTGGACATGATCCCTTAACCAAAGTTCCGCTATGAACTTTTATTCATCCAATCAAAAGAAATGGATAAAACACTGAGAGGTATGCATCTTGAAATCCCACCAGCAACATCTGACTTTATTGGTTGATTCAGTCTTGATCCTTTCATATTCGGGCCATGACGTCTTCATAACATTTGTACCTTATTGAGTTAAAATTCACATGAAATTCGAATCAAGTGATTTCGAGTTCTCTACAATAAGTTATACTCGAATTGTGGGAAGAACGTCATCCTCTTGGTCCAAAAAGCTCTTCATCGCATTGTTTTATGCTCTAGCTCTCATTCTGAAGGTATTTGCCCGATTTTAATAATGTAATATTTAGGGATTACGTTGTAATATCTAATAACTCTGTTTTATTATATATAGACGGCTAAGGCACCCAATAGGGTGAGCCATTATTCTCTCAATTATGTTTTCGTATATGGTATCAGACGCCTAGGTTAATTTTTTTTCTGTAACTCCCCATGGCCGACGCCACCAGCAACGTCACATTCCAAACGGCGCCCTCCAGCCAGGTGCGGCCGCAATTCTCCAGCCTTCCATTATCTCCGGCGCCCGTTGTCTCGGTGCTGCCCTCGACCGGTGTCGTTCCCCAAGCATCAGGCACGACTTTCTCTCTTCACTCCGGTTCGAGCAGTGCGACTCCTTCTCCAGGCCAGTCGTGAATGATGGACGAAACACAGCAGACATGGTCTCCCTTGGATCCGGCTCTCCGTCAAAGGCGTGGTGACTCACAGCAACTTGACCAATACCGCTTATTTGGTATGCCGGCTCCGTTCACATGGACACCGACGGCAACCCTACCTCTGCTGCCAATTCTGACCTCAGTTCCTGACGTCGGCCCATCTTCGTTGCCCTATGCTGGTCCGACTTTCATAACACAGCCAGCTTCTACATCACTGCCGCACGTGTCCGTCTCGGCTGACTCGGGTAATATTCCTCCTACAGCTTGTTTATCAACTTTAGCATCACAATTGATGTTCTCTACACCAAATGTGACAAATATTGTTACCACTCGATTGTCCGCTGTTGAGGATTATTTACCATGGCGAACCCAATTTAAGTCTTTTCTCGTATCCCACAGTCTTCTTGGGATAGTGGATGGCTCCATTCGGGTCTCGACACCCATGGATCCAGACTATCCTCATTGGTTGAAGATTGACCAAACGGTTAGGTCTTGGATTTTTGCTACTCTTGCTAGAGATATTTTGATGGAGGTATATGATATAAAATTTTCTCATCTCATTTGGGCACGCCTTGAGACCCGTTTTATGTCTGCCTGTTTTGCTCGGTCTATTGAACTTAAACGTTCGTTGTCTCATATTAAAAAGAAAGAGTCACAGACCATGGATCAATATTTGCTGGAAATTAAACTGATGGCTGATGCACTGGCTATGATTAATTCTCTTGTTACTAATCGTGAGTTGATGGAATATGTTGTCTTGGGATTGGGCGGTGACTATGAATCCCTTATCAATACTATCTCATATTTTCTGGGAAATGTTACTCTTGAGACTCTTCGGCCCATCCTTCAAGCACAGGAGCAAAGACATGCTACACTGTCGTCCTAGGATGCCTCCACGGTTCACCAGGCTTTCGCAGCGACTCCGACACCTCATGGTCGAGGGCCTACTCCTCGTGGATATGGTGCAGGAGCACCTCAGGCATAAGCTGGTTGCGGAAACCGAGGGGGACGACCTCGGGGTGGTCACGGACGAGGTGGCCGAGGATATCATCCGCAGCATCAGCACTTCTTTGGGGGTTATCCGGTGTATGGGGCACCTTACGGGCAAGCGGCTCCCCCACGTGGACCTCCATATTCTGGCAGCACAGGTTCGGTATTTGGTAATGTTAGTTTTGGTTTTGGTTTTACTAATCACTTTCCTCCTTGGGTTACTCATAATGTTAGTGCAGGTTTTCCTTCTGCTGAGAATTCCTATCCATATCCTGCTCCACCTGTTGTCTGTCAGCTGTGTTTCTCTCCAGGTCACTCAGCCATTACCTGCTCCTGATTTACTGCTCAAAATACCCCTGCTCTTGCGGCTCTTCCCACCGGTGAGATGAATGATTTGGTCTGGTATCCTGATTCTGGGGCTTCCGCGCACATGACTCCTCATGAAGGTATTTTATCTTCTAAGTCTCCTTATACTGGCTCGAATCAAGTATGTGTTGCTAATGGTACCAAATTACCTATTTCTAATATTGGTCACGTTAAATTAATCACGTCTGGCCGCCCGCTACATCTTAATTCTGTTTATCATGTCCCACACATTAAATACAATTTACTTTCTATACAAAAGTTGTGTGCGGATAATGCTTGTCAAGTGATTTTTGATAAAAACTCTTTTTCTGTTAAGGACAATCAAACGGGGGAGCTTCTTCTTCAGGCCACTAATAAAGATCATGTCTACCCTTTTACCGCTTTCCAAGCCCGACTTGTACCTGGTCCCGTCTGGCACAAGCGTCTAGGACATTGTGGTGATAGAGTTCTTTGTACTCTTAGGCAGAACAAATTAATTACTAGTTCATCAGTTTTTACTCATGATTTTGTTTCGTGCAAGTTGGGCAAGTCCCACAGACTTCCTTTTAGTGATGTTATTCATGACACTTCTGCTCCTTTGGAAATTATTCATTCGGATGCTTGGCATTCACCAGTTATTTCTAATC
Source organism: Cuscuta europaea (assembly GCA_945859875.1). Taxonomy (NCBI): domain Eukaryota; kingdom Viridiplantae; phylum Streptophyta; class Magnoliopsida; order Solanales; family Convolvulaceae; genus Cuscuta; species Cuscuta europaea. Next base: position 1,760,825 of record CAMAPE010000058.1, read on the forward strand.
TTGGTTTTAAATATTATGTGTCATTTATTGATGATTTTTCTCGATATACCTGGGTTTATCCCATGCGTAGGAAATATGAAGTTTTTACACATTTTATTCGTTTTCAAAAACTAGTTGAAAATCTTTTAAATGCCAAAATTAAAATTTTTCAAAGTGACGTAGGCGGTGAATTTGATAATTCTCTTTTTAACACGCACTTCCTTAACTCAGGCATTTTATTTAGAAAATCTTGTCCCCACACTCCGGCTCAAAACGGGGTAGCTGAACGCAAACACAAACATTTACTCGAATTGACTAGGACTTTATTAATTGATTCTTCTATTCCTAGTCACTTCTGGGTTGATGCTCTGTACACTGCCACATTCATTATAAATCGTTTGCCTACCCCTGTTTTGCATGGCCTCTCTCCGTATCAAAAACTTTTTAATAAATTGCCTGATTATAATTTTATGCGTGCATTTGGCTGTTCATGTTTTCCTAATTTTATTGTTGCCTCCAACAATAAGCTCTCACCGTGTTCTACACTGTGTTTTTCTTGGGTATGGTCCGGGTTATAAAGGGTATCGATGTCTCTCTCCCTCCACGGGTAGGGTATATGTTAGTAGGGATGTTCTTTTCCATGAAAATATTTTTCTTTATCCTTCCTTGGTGCCTACTTCTTCTCCTACCTCATCTACCTTGCCCTCCTCTTGGCTCTCCTCATCGGTCTCTGATTGCTATCCGGCAACCACGATCCAAACCGCCATACCTCTATCCTCCACACCAACGCCCTCCCCGTATCACTCACCGTCCACCAATTCAACCAGTACCCCGTCGCCTATACCTACCTCCCCGACGACTCCTACTGACCGCACCTCCCATCTCACCCCAACTCTCACCAATTCACTCCACAGTCCTACTACACCACTCACGGTCACCACACCTCTCTCCGAAACCAGTAACCGTAGCCCTCAGTCTCCACCGTCATCCACAACCACTCTCTCCCTTCCCCCACCACCCCTCAATATTCATCCAATGCGTACTCGCACCAAGGACGGTATTTTTAAACCCAAACATATTTTTACTTTAAGTGCTTTATCTCCCCCGGATGATCCTACATGTTTTACACAGGCAAATAAAAGTTTTATTTGGCGGGCTGCCATGGCGGATGAATTTAATGCTTTAATTAATAATAAGACTTGGGATTTGGTACCTTGGGACCCTACTAAAAATGTAGTTGGATGTAAGTGGATTTATAAGACAAAATATCTTTCTGATGGGTATGCGGAGCGGCATAAAGCCCGTTTAGTTGCTCAAGGTTTTAATCAACAGGCTGGTGTTGACTTTACTGAAACTTTTAGTCCTGTTGTTAAACCGACTATTGTTCGTCTTGTTTTATCTGTAGCCACTTCTTTGGGATGGTCTGTTCATCAGTTAGATGTGAAAAATGCATTTTTGCATGGTGTTTTGACTGAGGAGGTGTATATGCGCCAACCTCAAGGCTTTATTCATCCGTCCTATCCTAATCATGTGTGCCGTCTTCGTAAGGCTCTCTATGGCCTGAAACAAGCTCCAAGGGCTTGGTTTCATCGCTTCAGTGGTTTTTTGTTGAGTCGTGGTTTTACACAGAGCAGGTCTGACTCATCCATGTTCACCTATCGTACTGCGTCTCAGGTGTTGTATATCCTTCTGTATGTAGATGATATTCTCATTACCGGTTCTTCTACTTCTTTTAATTCTTCTATTATAGCCACACTATCTCATCAATTTGCGATGAAGGATTTGGGGGAGGTTCATTATTTCTTAGGTATACAGGCTAAACGCACACCTACGGGTTTGTCTACACTTGCCAATCTGGTCTCAAGCAAACAACAAAAAGTAACACCGTGCTTCCTGATATACTCAATAATAGTACTCCCTCCGGTCCCAAAAGAACTTCATTGTTTGATGCATGCACTTGTTGTGAGGTGCACTCAAAATAAATACAATACAACGATTATACGTAGTATAACGAAGTAAGGTTCGTATCCACAGGGAAAGGAATACTTTTCTTTTATATAATGAGTAACAAAGGGGGGTTTTGAGTTTGATTTAATTTAATTTAATTAACACTAAGATGAATGACTTATGTGGTTTAATTAATAGAGATGAGGACTTGGTTTTGCTTTTATTCACTTAATGAAATGTTTGTCGATCCTAGTTATATCTTTAACTATCTTCCTCTCGAATACTCAATCGAAGAGTATATCCAATTCATCGAGGGTAGTTATTTAACGAGATGCGTTCATTAATAAAACATACTATCGAGTCAATATAGAACAAGCGCCGTATATTAACTTGATAGTAGCAATAAACTTAAGATGAAAATGATTGAGATTGATAACCTCAACACAAGCGGTTTATTGGTTTAATCAATATAATTAATTCCCTTTGGCATATTAACCATGAGATGCATGCATTAATAATCCAAGTTTACTACTGTTAAAAGAACCGGATTAATAATAAGCGTATTAACCGATTGATTCTAGTAATAATTAATATAAGAAACAAAACTAGTTGATACTTTAAGTAATGTTCAAAATATTAACATGAAATATGAATAGGAATTAATTAATACTCAAGGAAGAATATTAAAGAATATGAATCCTAATATAATTAATATCAAGATGTTAACTAATTTTCATCTTAGTAACACTCCCCAATATTAACATAGAGGAAGAAATAACTATTACTTTGACCAATGTCAAGATGTTAACTAATTGTCATCTTAGTAACACTCCCCAACTTTGATATAGAAATAGTATTTTAAAGGAAGAATTAATATTCAAGGAAGAAGATTAAAGAAAATAACTCACAACTTACAAATTCATTAAGCTTCAAAGTAGCAAAACCAAGATGGAAGAGTTTAGCTTCTCATTTGGAGACTAAACATGATGAAAAATATAAAGAAAGAACTATTCTAGACTGAGCTTAGATGTATAAAGGAATTGGATCTCTAATTGTGAAGGAAAGGGGGTGTATTTATAGGCTTTTGAGATGCAGCTCGGGTACCCGATCGGGTATGTGTAATACCTCAAATTCGAGGTATACTCGATCGATCAAAGGGAAAATTTTATAAGCATACCCGATCGAGTATACCTTTGTACCCGGTCAAGTATGCTTATAACTTCAGATCCGGGGCATACTCGACCAAGTTCGGGTTTGTATTTGAAGGGATACCCGATCGGGTGTGTCGGTTTACCCGATCGGGTATGGACATTCGATCGTGGTCCGAATCTTCTCTGCATGATCCTTTGTCTTCGGATCTGATCCGATTTGAGATTTCAACAAGATACCCGATCGAGTATAGGTCATACTCGACCGGGTATAGACCAAAAAATCAGGATCTTCTTTCTTTTGATTTTTGCCCCTTCCTTCCACTTTTGGGTTTCACCAACTGTCCTTTGAGTTGATCAAGACCTGTTTGAGCTCAGAATAAACCTAATCTAAACAATTTACAAGAATTTAACAAACTAAACTATTACACAAAAAGTGTGTAATTTCCCAAGTAAAAATCAATCAAAACTAATTAAAAACACAAACATACAAATGAAAATTACAAGCGTATCATTTGACTTTACGGTTTTTAAGAAAGGGAACTTTTTTGTTTTGACGTTCACATTATGCCCCCCAAAGTAGATAATAGTGGGAGAGAGAAAGTGGGTGTAAAGTAGATAATAAAGTAAGGGTATAAGGGTAACTTTTATATAAAAAAGGTGTCAAAAATAGAAGTGTGAAATTTATTTTGGACCTACTCAAGAAAGAAAGTGTGAAGTTGTTTTGGGACGGGAGGTAGTATTATGTTTTCCGGATCGTTTCAAATACCCGCCCACTCTATTTCGAAAACCCTTTTTTTAAATTTGTCACAGAAATTTCCGTGACAAATAATTATTTTTTTTTGAAAAATAAAAAAAATTATTCACGGATGCGGCCGTGACAAATGAAAGGCGATGGAGTTCCGGTGAAGTGTTTTGTCACGGACGGTGGCCGTGACAAATCCGTGACAAACAGTCTCACGGATTAATTTCCGTGACAAAAACGTTATCACGCTCCTGGTGTCACGGATTTTTTCCGTGACAAATCCGTGACAAAAAATCATTTATCACGGATTTTTTAAACTACCGTCCGTGACAAAATTCGTGACAAACGGCGTGTTTTTTTGTAGTGTTCTTATTAAATAGTGATGCATTTATCTAGAATATTCTATGTAGAAAAGGCTAGAGATGATCTAGAGAGTTAAAGGTAGAAAGTATTCTAGAAAATTCTCTACTAGAGAATTCTTATGTAAAATCTAGAGTAATTAGACATAGATGTAGAATACTCTAGAATCATAGCATTTAATAAGGATCTAGAATGATCCTCTAGCTCCTATAAATAGGACTCATTGTACTCATTTTCAAACCAAGCAAAACCAAGAAACATCAATACAATACTACTTTTCTAGAGACAAGAGCTCTCCTCTAAAACACATCATCTACATTACACCTCACTAAAATCACTTATTCTATTCATACAACCAACAACCTCTTCTATTTTCTAACAAGTGGTATCAGAGCTTGTTCGATCATAAGCGGGCATTATGACGACATCAAGCTTCTCGGTATCAACTCCGATGTTCAATGGAGAAAGCTATGACTATTGGAGTGTCCGTATGAAGACTTGCCTAGAATCACATGATCTCTGGGATATTGTTGAAGAAGGAATCATCATGCCGGAAAAAGGAAGCGACGACGCATCAACTTCCGAGGTACGTAAGAAACAAAAACAGCAAAATGCTAGAGCTCTCTATCTTCTTCAACAATCCGTTTGTGATACTATTTTCCCGAGAATAATTCGTGCTACTACGGCAAAAGAAGCTTGGGATATTCTTAAGGAGGAATTTCAAGGAAATGAGAAAGTTAGAACTATTAAATTACAAAGTTTAAGAAGAGAGCTCGAAAATTTAAAGATGAGAGATTCTGAAATGGCAAAAGATTATTTCTCTCGGGTTATACATATAGTCAACGAAATGAGAACTCTTGGAGAAAACATAACCGACGAGAGAATAATCCAGAAGGTCCTAATCAGTCTCCCTGAAAAATATGATCCAGTAGTTTCGGCTATTGAGGAGTCAAAAGATCTATCAAAAATGTCCATCACTGAATTAATGGGGTCGCTAGAAGCACGTGAGCAAAGGCTAAACAGACGACACGAAAGTTCATTAGAAAGTGCCTTCCAGTCTAAGCTCAACATTAAAAGGAATCACTCGAGAAATGGTGAAAACTTTAAACCACATAAAGATGGGAATTCTAACAACAAGGAGAGGAAGACGAACTTTCCACCATGCAAAATATGCAAGAAGACTAATCACTTAGAGAAAGATTGCTACCATCGAGGAAAGCCACAATGCAGAAATTGCAAGAGGTTCGGGCATGAAGAAAAAGATTGCAGAGATAGAAGAAACTATCAGGCCAACTATTCTGAAGATTTTAAGGAGAAGGAGTACATGTTCTACGCATGTCACTCAGCCATAGAAGCAAAAGAAGAAGAGTGGTACATCGATAGTGGGTGCAGCAATCACATGACATCCAACGAGACCATCTTCCATGACTTAGACACCTCTATCAAGACAAAGGTCAAGATGGGCAATGGCGATTTGGTGGAGGCAAAGGGGAAAGGTACCATTGTCATAGATACAAAGAAAGGTACGCGCTTTATTAGAAACGTTCTCCTAGTGCCACGCCTTGCACAAAATCTACTAAGTGTTGGCCAAATGATGGAAAGTGGATATGCCTTGCACTTTGAGAAAAATTCTTGCCGAATTTATGACAAGAACAATAATCAAGAAATTGCTGAAGTAAAAATGGGAAATAATAGAAATTTTCCTATTCAATGGCAATATCCACAAAAGGCGATGGTGGCTCAACTGAGTGATACGAGTCTATGGCATCGAAGATTTGGGCACTTCAATCTCAATGCCTTGAGATTACTACACCTAAAGAAGATGATGAGAGACATGCCTCTACTGGATGAAAAAGAAGGAGTATGTGAAGGATGTATGGTTGGGAAGCAGCACAGGCAACCATTTCCAACAGAAAAGACATGGAGAGCCAAACAGATACTAGAGCTTGTCCACACCGATGTTTGCGGTCCAATGCGCACGCCTTCAGTTTCAAAGAACAGGTACTTCATACTCTTCATCGATGATTACTCTAGGATGACATGGGTGTATTTTTTCCAAGAAAAATCCGAAGTCTTTAGAATATTCAAGAGATTCAAGAACTTCGTGGAGAAACAGAGTGGTCATCAAATCAAGAAGTTGAGAAGCGATCGAGGTACCGAATACAACTCAAAAGAATTTGACAAGTTCTGTGAAGATGAAGGTGTAGAGCATCAACTAACAGTAGCATACACTCCACAACAAAATGGGGTATCCGAAAGGAAGAACCGCACAGTCATGGAGATGGCAAGGTCTATGTTAGCTGAAAAAGGAATGCCTAAAACGTTCTGGGCAGAGGCAGTATATACTTCAGTCTATCTTCTAAACCGGTGTCCAACTAAGACGGTTTTAAACAAAACACCTATTGAAGCATGGTCTGGACAAAAGCCTTCAGCCAAACATTTGAAGGTCTTCGGAAGCATATGCTACATTCATGTTCCCTCTGTTAAAAGGCACAAATTAGAAGACAAGACAGAGAAGGGCATCTTCCTTGGCTATAGCTCCAAATCCAAGGGATATCGAATCTACAATCTCGAGACAAAGAAGTTGGTGACAAGTCGAGATGTGGAGTTTGACGAGCAAGCCTCTTGGAATTGGGAGACAGAAAAAGTTGAAAGAAAGACAACTACTGTCCAACTAGAGGAAATACCAGAAGAGGAAAATCACGATCAACAAAGCCCCACGTCTACTCCAAGATCCTCTTTTGAAGCTAATACATCAAGAAATCACGACTCCTCACCAGAGTCCCCACCTCTTCGGGTAAGAACTCTAGCAGACCTATATGAGTCTACTGACATCTATGAAACATGCAACTTTTGCTCCTTGGAGCCATATAGCTACACCGAAGCCTCCAAAGAAAAAGTTTGGATTAAAGCAATGGAGGAGGAGATCAAAATGATAGAAAAGAATGATACTTGGGAAATGGTAGATCTTCCACATAACAAGGAGGTTATTGGAGTCAAATGGGTGTATAAAACAAAATTGAACCCCGATGGCTCAATTCAGAAGCATAAGGCAAGGCTGGTTGCAAAGGGGTATGCTCAAATACCGGGAGTTGACTACACAGAGACGTTTGCACCAGTTGCCCGGATGGACACAATAAGAACACTCATAGCTCTTGCTGCTCAGAAGAAATGGAAAATTTATCAGCTAGATGTCAAGTCAGCCTTTCTAAATGGAGAGCTACGAGAAGAAGTGTATGTGGAGCAACCAGAAGGATTCATCAAAGAAGAAGGAAAAGTTCTTCGTCTAAAGAAAGCGCTTTACGGGCTCAAACAAGCTCCACGAGCGTGGTATAGCAAGATTGATGGATACTTCACCCGTCAAGGGTTCAGGAGGAGTAAGAACGAGGCTACACTATACATCAAATCCCAAGGTAAATCTGACATTCTCATCGTCTCTCTATATGTTGATGACTTAATTGTCACGGGAAATAATTCCAAATTAATTGAAGAATTTAAGAGAGACATGATGAACACTTTTGAGATGAGTGACTTGGGATTAATGCACTACTTTCTTGGCATGGAGATAAGTCAAGAAGAAGAAGGCATATTCTTATCTCAAGAAAAATATATTAAGGACATGCTAAAGAAGTTTAAAATGCAAGACTGCAAAGCCGTCGTTACTCCACTGGTTCCTAATGAAAAATTGAAGAAAGAAGATGGGTCAAAGCAGACGGATGCAACCAATTACCGAAGTTTGATTGGGAGTCTACTCTACTTAACGGCTACGAGGCCGGACATCATGTATGCTACAAGTTTGCTCTCGAGGTTCATGGAAAGTCCAACTGAGACTCATTATGGAGCGGCAAAGAGACTCCTTAGGTATCTACAAGGAACCATCAATTATGGTATTTGGTACAAAACAACTCCTGACTCACGACTAACTGGATATAGCGACAGTGATTGGGCTGGATCTCAAGATGACATGAAAAGCACCTCCGGTTACGCATTTAAGCTGGGTTCGGGAATTTTCTCATGGGGATCAAAGAAGCAAGATTCTGTTGCACTATCTTCAGCCGAAGCCGAGTATGTTGCAGCAGCCGGAGCAGCGTGCCAAGCTATATGGCTAAAAAGAATATTAGAAGACATGGGAGAATTGCAAAGTTCTGCGACTCAAATATTTTGCGACAACAAGTCAGCTATTGCGATGGCTAAAAATCCAATTCAGCACAATCGTACTAAGCACATCGATATCAAGTATCACTTCTTGAGAGATGTCCAAGCAAAGGGGCATATTGAGATGAAGTACTGCCCAACAGAAGAACAATTGGCAGATATTTTCACGAAGGCCCTGCCAAGAGACAGATTCCAGTTTCTGCGAAGAATGCTTGGAGTCACCGACAAATGCATCAAGGAGGAGTATTAAATAGTGATGCATTTATCTAGAATATTCTATGTAGAAAAGGCTAGAGATGATCTAGAGAGTTAAAGGTAGAAAGTATTCTAGAAAATTCTCTACTAGAGAATTCTTATGTAAAATCTAGAGTAATTAGACATAGATGTAGAATACTCTAGAATCATAGCATTTAATAAGGATCTAGAATGATCCTCTAGCTCCTATAAATAGGACTCATTGTACTCATTTTCAAACCAAGCAAAATCAAGAAACATCAATACAATACTACTTTTCTAGAGACAAGAGCTCTCCTCTAAAACACATCATCTACATTACACCTCACTAAAATCACTTATTCTATTCATACAACCAACAACCTCTTCTATTTTCTAACAGTTCTTTTTAAACCGAGAAGTTGTGTGTTCGCCCCCAGAATCCCCTCTTTCATTTGTCATTATATTCGGTTTAGTACTCTTAGTTCCCACTTGCTCCTTAGTGGTTGCATTAGGTTTCAAGTCAGTTATCTGGGTCCCACCAGCCGTTTTGTTTTTTGTAGCCATCTCACCTACACCATTTTCCAATTTAGTAGTAATATTACCCTTAGATTTGTCTATCTCAGGGGTCGTTTCTTTCTTTTCTAATATAGCTTCCATTCTTATCGGGTCACCACGTTTCTCTGCGATTCCTACTTGTCTTTTATTAACTTCATCCTCTCTTTCCTTTCTTTCGAATTCATGTAGGACATTACAGGTGAAAGGGCGATGGCCAAATTTCTTACAGTGGAAATAGTAATCATGGAAGGTATCATAGATTACATACTGGATATAGAACCTTCCAGACTTGAGCTTAAATTTTACAGAGAGAGGTGGAGGTTTAGAGACATCAACCTCAATCAACACTCTTGCAACTGTTTGTGGTATTTTAATACCCTTCACATTTTTTCGACCCTTTCCCATCGGAGAGGGGGGAAGGTAAACTTTTTGAAAGCCAGATCGATGAGCTAAGAATGTTTCTCGGGCGACTGGAATCCAGAGTTCATGGAAATCTGGAGAGAGGTGCTCTCGACCGGTCACTTTTTACCCGTCATGCACGAATCATGTTTTTTGAATATTTAAATAACTCTCTTGGACAATTCGGCCTCCGGGAGTAATAGAAATTAGTTCAAATAGGACTAAAACTATGACAAAAATCTAAAATAGGACTTGCTATGTTTTTATTCCAAAATAGGACCATATGAGTTCTATTGGAAACATACCTATTTTTGCATTCCATTCTTACCCTTCCATTAAATATGAATTAAAAATAGTCAAAAATCATAATTAAATGTTTAATTCATAATAAATTCGAAAAAAAAATCAAAAAATCGTAGAAATATAATTAAAAAAATTATAAAATTTTTTATAAAATAAAAAATTCATAAACTTTTTTTTAAAATAATTTTATTTTTAAAAAAATTAATAAAAAATAGTAAAACTCCGTAAAAAAAAATTAAAAAATATGCATGCCTTTCCCACCGCCTGTACTACCTCCCAGCACCACCACCTCCGGTCGATGAAAAAAATGCCATTTTCCCAGAAAAATGCCATTTTTTCTGAAAATGCCAAAAAAGTGGCATATTTCTCTTTTCGAATGCCAACATTTTCATTTTTTTCTGCCATAAATATGACATTCGTAATGAACTTGGCATTTTTTCCCCTGATGACTGGAGGTGGTGGTGCTGAGGCGGCAGAGGCGGCGGCGATTTTTTTTTTTTGAGTTTTTATTTTTTTTTAATTTTTTTTAATTTTTTTAATTTTTTGAAAAAAATAATTAAATTTTTAATATCGAAATGTTTTTCTTAATTTTTTAGTATTTTTTATGATTTTTTATTATTTTATTAGGAATTAAAACATTTTAATAGCTATAAGGGTATAATTGTCTAAGGTACACATAATTAGTCATATGCAAACATAGTTTATTTTTTGGTCCTATTTGTGAAAAGTGGATGACTTTTAGTCATGTTTTGATAATTAACTCTAAGGAGTAATTTCTGACCTTTCATTAAGGCAAGTACACGATATATCCATGTCATAAAATCAGAATTTTAAAATCTATATAAGTCTTAAAGCTTATTTATTTTAAATATGGATTTCAAGGTAATTAAGTTTTTGGATCAAATGATTTAAGAGCTTCTAGATTTTGTAAATATGAAAATTATTTGTCTTTCGGTCACGATTCTAATCTTATACATGTCAAAATCAATATTCACATGTTTAGTTCTTTTAACGTAGGAAATCTGGAGCGGCTCAGACCTCAATCACCAATAGCTCAAGGGTTTGCTCACATTCACCACTAAGGTTGCAAAAGGGAAGACTAAGGGCAACGTTCAACTACCCTCACCCAGAGCCCAAACCAACCCAGAAGCCCCACCGGAGAAGCAAAACCCACCACACTACCAGACCTGAGTGAAGCCTCCCAAAAGGATTCCCAAGGTATCACCGGAGAGTAGCCGAAGCTCAAGCCCGGGTGATACAGGCACTCTCTCACTCTAGGTCTAGGACAATCCACAGAGAAGTTCATCGAATAGAGAGAAGGGGGAGACGAATCAAATAGGCGGTTCTGGAAAGAACCAGAAAATATAAGAGAAGGGCCACATAAGTCACGAGCTTGGGCAAAGACAAAAGGAGCGAGTGGGCTTGGTCGCTGGACAGCCCAAAAATGAGTCAGGACAATGAATAGGAGACCAACTCCTTAAATGAAGCGGGCCAAAGACAGCACAAGGATGGCTCGGGTGAGGTGGATCAATACCATCATCAATCTCCACCTTATTAATTGGTCCCCCTAGTGGTGTAGAGCTTAACTGTGAAAGGGAGTATCATCATCGCCGGTTTTGTACCTGTTTTTATCTAGTCACAGTCTAAATTAATAATACGCTTACAAGACAACAGTTTTTCAAAAGTATGACATTTAGTTCTCATGGTACCATCAATTACTAAATACGGTATGAGATGAATTTAATGGGAAATGAAAAGCTAAAATGGGACAAAGTTAGCTAGGGGACAGATGGAGTACTAATTTTCTGAAGCATTCACATCTAGTGAATTCAAACACATTAAGAAAAATATTGTAAAATTAGTACTACGTAATAAATAACAAAGTATTTGTTCATCAAAAAATATGATATCATATTTAACAAGTTATTTTTTATGAAACAAATCAGTCGGCTTTAAATTTTTTCGAAATTAGGTTAATAAATAATAAATACATATATGAAACAAGTGAGGGATAGTGTATGTATATATTTAGAATTAATTTAAATAGCCACCCAAGCTTGTATAACATTTAGAATTAATAAATATATCAATGAATTGATTTGTTGATTCCAAGCTTGTAACTCTTGTTGGGTTTAGCGTTAAATGCTCTGATGTAGTTCACGTTTTTTAAAACATTTTAAAACGACGACGATGTTCACTGAGATGTGTGTAATATATTGTATTTTATCCCTTTTATTGTTTAGTAGTGTTTAGTCAGTTTTCTATCGTAATTTGGACATCTTAATGAAGTACTAGTTTTGTAAGTTTTTCCATTACTCTCACATGATATCAAGAACTCTAGGTTTTTAGCACACAATTAAATTTTTCCGGTTCTCATGAACACGGGAACCGATCACGTGAACGTCCACATCGACCTCCGCCTTGTCGTAGACCATGACCTCTCTCTCCCTGTCGTTGAGCTCACCAGGATTCACAGCCGATGCATCAAAGTCGTGGTCCCCGCCCACCTTTACGTGGACACCGACATTGCCCTCAGAAACGGCTGCCGCAACCGATGACATGCAAGTAATCCCTGAAGGGAAGTTAAGGGTAGCCACTACATTACTGGAAGGTTTAGCTTCTACTTGGTGGGAAAACATCAAGGAGAAGTTCGATGGGGTTGTCACCTGGGACAACTTCGAACAAGCATTCTATGAACAATTTTATACCTCTTTCGAAGTAAATTGAAAGAGGAGGGAATATACAAATCTCAAACAGGGCAGTGCCTTTACGGTAAAGAACCTATAAAAGAGATTCCGCCATGTGGCGAGGTTCTTGCCTGAATATGCCGCCAATGAGGATCGAATGACGAACCATTTTTGGAATGCACTGAATTTGGAGGTACGCCAAAGGGCGACCAATCAATTCAACATGACTTTCATTGAGGAAATAGCCTAGGGTCTCCAAGGGGAGGAGATTTGGGAGGAAAGGCAAGCAACGAGTGCTAAAGAAGCACAAGAAAGGAATGAGGTAATCAACCATCCTCCACGATGGGATTGGAAGTACGACCTTGAGAGCAAGGGGGTTCTAACAAGTCAGTACCATTTTTAAGTGAGAGTTAGGACTGGTTAACTCAAAGCTCAAACAATGGGGGAACGAGAGCACTCAAATGTGAAAATTGTAGACAGAAACACTACGAGAAATGTTTAGAGCCATCTAAGTGCTACTTTTGTGTAGAAATGGGCTACATGAAGCTCTTTGTCCTCAACGTGTATGAGGAAGAGCATTGGGTGCCGCCAGGGAAGACACAGAGATTGCATACCCAGCCGGAGTTGCTTCAAGCATTTTACCCTCCACAAATCAGTAGAGCACTCGCTCATAAAGGCGGGAAATAGCAGAAGCCATTTGTGGAAACATCTATGGCATAACGTAGTTTTGATTTGAACCTTACATTGCATAAATATATTATGATGTTTGAAATTGTTAACTTCAATTAGTGAAGGGAGAAGTGTTTCTTAAGGTTCAGATGTTAATTTCGGGGACAAAATTCCTGTAGGGGGGGGGGGGGGGGGGTATCTTGTAACACCAGACCCGAATTTTACCCAGAGAAATTTTTTTCATTAAGTACGGGGTTAAAGAAGGTAAATCAAGATTAAGAGTAGTCTTACTAAATGAGAAAGATAAAATTCATGTATTAAATTAATAAAGGATTATTAAACCAGACATGGGACCCACATAGGGGAATAGGTGTAAAACCATCCCCAAAAATGTTCACCTATAACATTGGGTGAATTAAACATAGCACCTTGATAGGAAGGTGTGGTAAATTTATTTTTACGGATTAGGTTTTACCGTGTAGCGAAACTACATGTGGGACCCATGTCGAGAGCGGGGACCACGTACCCAAGGTATTCTAGGTGTGTGAGATATTAAAGTTAATTTAAATAATATTGTTAAGATAGTAAGAATGACCAAGCAGGCCGGGGCCACTATTCAATGGGTTCAAATCCTTAATTATCGGACTGTTAATAATTCGGAAGAGTACAAATTAATAGTGAAAGAAATATAACTATTTTAAGAAATAATGGGATGATTAATATATGATTAATTTGGTATATTAAAGAAGGATGCTTTGTATAGGAACAAAGAGATAAGATTTCATTTGTTCATACATTTCGGACCACCTAAAAAAGATTTCATTTGTTCATATATTTTGCATGGAATATGTTGTTTAAATTGCTAAGACTTGGAATATGATGTTTATTTTTTTTGGATAAAGGGTAATTATATATATCATTCAAAAGAGTTTATGTACAAATAAAGCAAAAAATAGGGGAACAAAAATGGGGCTATCCCAACATGGGATATACCATAACCTGTGAGCTATACAATCACGCCCAAAACACACACAAAAAAGGCGGTTAGCCACCTCACGACATCAAGTGTCAAAAAGTAATAAGTTCATGAGGGTATATACTATAAAGGATCTTATACACCATGTATTGGATTCTAGCAAAAATATCCTCCTCATGAGCTTGGGCATCATCAAATTTGGTTGCATTCCGTACTCTCCATATGCAGTATGTAGTATAGATGAAGGCAATTCGGACTGCTTTGGCCTTGATTCCCGCACCTGTGTGGTCCTTCTTAATCCACTTCACCGAGCTATCCAGAGTAGACATCCATTTAGGCATTCCAATCCATGTTCTGACTTTGCTCCAAATTGTACCTGTGCATTGACAACCAAAGAATAGGTGTGGTACCGTCTCCGGTTCACCCTTGCAAAATGGACATATGTTAATCAATTCAAGCCTACTAAGATTTTCATAAATTGTGAGGCGGTTGCGGAAAACAAGCCAAGCAATGAATGAAAACTTAGGTGGTATGTAGGCTTTCCAAATAAGGGGCATCCACACCTGTTTACTATGTAGCACCGATACCGGTACGCGGAATCGCGGAAACGTGGACACGGTTACGGGGATACGGCAAAACAAAAAAAAGTAGGATACGGATATGGGGCCATATTTTTAAATATTAAAAGTTATGGGGGTGTATTTACAAATATTAAAAGTTACAGGGGTGTATTTATAAATATTAAAAATAGATTTTTTTGGAAATATATACATATAATATCCTATGAAATATACAAAAAAAAATAATTTTTTTGGATATATATATATATATATATATATATATATATATATATATATATATATATATATATCCTATATATACATAGATACCCATTCATTACATATACATCATAATATTTCTCATATACACTAGTGCATCTCAAAATATAAATGTAGACATGTAGTCGATAAGTCATTAATTTAAAATGAGAAATAAGTCAAACAACTACAATCTTGAAATTAAAAGTGCAAGTACCAAAGTTCTAGAATAATTAAGATAGAAAACAATATTTTAAAAGCTCTAACATCTAATACATATTTTCACTGGAAGTATTAATTTCCAGGAATAATATCATCTTCCAAAAAAACTGCCAATGATACGGGTATCCGCCAGGATACGAGTATCGGAAACTTTCAAAAAATTACAAAAAAAATAGAAACTTTTAAAAATTACAGATACGGCCCGGGAACGTACGGTACGGGTATCCTAGAGTATCGGATACGGGAACGTATCCGATATACCGATACGCTACCCTAGGGAAGTATCCGTGCTTCATAGCCTGTTTAGTACCCTTTGTTCTAATCAAGTCGTACACTTTAGAAGAGCACAATTTTCCATTTATAGCAAGCTTGGAAAGGCCTTCAATTGTGCTCCTAATATAATCGGATTAGGAGACAAGGATGTCTCGGATCAGCCCAAACTTCTTCGTATGTTGGAATATGATGTTTGAATGTTAAGGCTTGGATTAGTCGTTAGTAATGAGATGATATAGACCATAATCGAGCGAGGTACGTGGTAGGTCATACGTGACGGGTGAATATCCGGGACTGAGTAAGGTCAGATAATACTTAGTAGGATCGGGAGGAGTCTTCTACACTCGAATAGTAACAAGGGCCTGTGTAGTCCTTGAGTTGTGTTAACCTCCAACAAACTACATATAGGTAACTAGAGCAAGTGTGAGTAAAAAATGGGCCATTAATCCTCGGATAGGAGGAATGCGAGGTATGTGCTCTAAACTTAGGGCCCTTAAATCAGACCTAAAAATATGGAATAGGGAGAAGTTTGGAAACATTTTTAAAGAAGCAGAACGGATGAAGCAGGAGGAAATTATGGCTGAACAGGATTTTGAAGCTAATCCTACGGAGGAGTCTAGGGCTTTTTGTCATAAAAAACAGGCTGAACTTCTTAAACGCATGAACTAGAAAGAAGCTTATTGGAAGCAGAAAGCCAATATAAAATGGATGAAGGAAGGAGATTGCAACACCAAGTTTTTTCATGCATCAGTTAAGGCCAAGGTTAGAAAGCAATTTATTAGAGCAATAAAGAAACATGATGACGAATGGGTTTATATTACCCAGAATATTGGGGCGGAGGTTGTGAGTTTTTTTTGAAAATTTATATAGGTTTGAGCCTACTGATTCTAACGAAGAAATTCTTCGTTATAACCCTACAATACTACAAGAAGGTGACAATGATGTCTTAGTGGCGTACCTAATGAATTTGATGTTCGGGAGGTAGTTTGGGGTCTTAGTGCAGATAGCCCGGTGCCTAAAGGAGTAGGAAGTGTGAATTTGGTTCTGATCCTGAAGAAGAGAAGTCATATTTCTTTTGGCGACTTTCGTCCGATTTGCTTATCTACATTCTTAAGCAAAATTAACACCCGCATACTAGTAACAAGATTGTCTTCTATCCTAAGTAAAATTATTTCTTGTGAGCGGTCAGGTTTTATGAAAGGCAGGGAGATTCATCATTAAGTTCTAGTTGCTATGGAGATGTTGCATCATTTGGACAAGAAAGTCCAGGGGTCCAACCTGGTAATTAAATTGGATATGGCTAAGGCGTTTGATAGAGTAGCATGGGATTTCCTGGATGCTATTCTTAATAAATTTGGGTTTAGCTTTCAAGTAAGAAGACTTATTATGGGTAATTTTAGGAGTGGGCACGGTTGGTTAACCGCATTTTGGTTAACCAATTTTCGATTAACCGTGATATTGGTTACGCAATTTTATATATCGTTACCCGTACCATAACATTGGTTAACCGGATACCGGTTAACCAATATTTCGGTTAACCAATAACGGTTAACCAATAAACCGAAAGAGAAAGATAAAATTACCAATATTTTTGTTGTTTTAAACTTTGTACATACGGAGCACAATTTTTTAAACGTAGAGCTAGCCAGCTAGGCAACTAGTTTTTTTTACAGATAGCTATATGATAATACAGTAATACATAGTTTTTTTTGACATATTGCTTTTTTTTAAGTAGAGCTTCCCAGCTAGACATAATAATAATACGTAGTAATAATAATACGGAGTAACTATACAGAGCAACACTATATGTACGTATTATAATATATTCCACATGATTGTTTGGGAGGGAACTGGAAGCATGGGCACAATTTTCATGGGAAGCATGTCGCAGCTCGGCGCAAATGTTACAAAACATGTACATGTTGGTTAACCGGTATTAACATAATCTTAACCATAACCGTACCATTACCGTTTTTTCTTTGCGGTTGGTTAACCGTACCGTAAGCTTTTAAACAATCCGGTACGGTTAACCGGAAAATACATCGGTTTTTCGGTTTTTTGGTTTGGTTAGTCGGTTACGGTATTTGGTGCCCACCCCTAGGTAATTTAAGGGAAACATATATCTCAGTTCTCTTAAATGGCTACTCTTTTGGGTATTTTCAGGCACATAGAGGGGTAAAACAAGACGATCCTCTTTCTCCTTTATTATTTATTAAAATGTCAAACGCATTCTCTAGGGGAATTAACTATATGCTTCATAATGGAGTGATTAAGGCTTTCAATTGGGGCAGAGCTAATAACATTTCACACTTAGATTTCGTTGATGACCTTATGGTCTTCCTTTCTGGCTCAGATAGGTCCATTGGTCAATTTAATAAGTTTTTAAAGCTTTATCAAAAAGCTACGTAAATAAGGACAACAGTTGTTTTGTCATAGGTAAATATGCCACGGCAGGAAGGATTTTACACATTGAAAATAAGCTAGGTATGAAGGCTTCTCAATTACCTTTCAAGTATTTGGATGTGCAACTACATGAAGGTATTACTAGGATGGGCCATTGCAAGCAGTGGCAGTTGATGCTAAGCTAGCATCTTGGAAGCTTAAGTTTCTCTCCCAAGGTGGGATGCTTACACTTATTAAACATGTACTAAACTCTTTACCCCTACATGTGCTAGCAGTAACTAGCATTCCTGCAGCAGTCATGTGCATATTCAGTCATAAAATAGCAAATTTTTTCTGGGGTGTGAAGGACAATAAGGCAAAACATCACTGGGCCTCGTTACAAAAATTAAGCAGGCCTGTTGAGGCAAGAGGCATAGGCATCAGATCATTAGAAGATATTCAAAAAGTGGCATCTTCGAAACTTTGGTGGGATTTTCAAAAGGGTGGATCAATTTGGGCTTCACTGATGCAAAGAAAATATGGTAAAAGGACATTGGGGGAGGGTAAGCCTTCGGACTCTCCTACCTAGAGGAGAATGGCGAGCACTTTGTCACAGTGCGTCAAAATAATATTCAATACTAGCACTTATACGTAGTATAGGTGAAGTAGAGTTCGTATCCACAGGGAAAGAAATATTTTTCTTTTTATGAACTAGTAATTGAAAGGGGGTTTTGGTGTGTTGAATGATTTAATTTATTTGAACACGAAGATGAACGACTTATATGAGATTTAATTCAAGAATAAAAGGGACTTGACCTTGCTACTTTCCACTTGTTGATATATTTTAGTCGATCATTGTTATATCTATAACTTATCCCCTCTCGAATACTCAATCCAGGAGTATATCCAATTCATCGAGGGTATTTATTAACAACGACCGTTCATTAATACCCCTTACTATTAGTCAAGTATAGAACACCGTCATATACCGACTTGATAGTAAATATTTAATCTCTTAACTCCTTGATGGAATCAATTGAGATTGATAACCTCAACACAACGGTTTCGGTTTAACCAAGAAAATTAATCCCTCTTAAGTTTATTAACCACGACCATGCATTAATAAACCGAAGTTACTTACTTGTGAAACCATCAACTATTAACCATCAGTTCGTTGATCGTTTCTAGTAATAATTAATGTCAGAGCGTTAACTAATTGTAACTTAGCAACCCTCTAACATTAATATAGATCTAAATCAAAGGAAGAATTAATAATCTAGAGAAGAAGTTAAGAAAATAACTTACAACTTTAATAATCAACAAGCTTCAAGAGCAAAACCAAGAATGGAAGTTTAGCTCCTCATTTGGAGACTAAACATAGCTATAAAAATATAAAGAAATGCTATTCTAAAATGAGCTTAAGAGTATGGAAGAAGGGATTATCAAATGGGAAGGAAAAGGGGTGTATTTATAGGTGTTTGGAGGTGGCAGGGTCATTTACCCGACCGTGTTTTTCAGAAACTCGATCGGGTTTCTTGAGTAAGTGCCCGGAATCTTCATTAGTCACATCTACCCCATCGGGTTTTTGATTTACCCGATTGGGTAAAAGACAAATCTTTGCAAAATCTTCGCCCTGCACGTTTAATTACCTCCAAATCAAAATTTGATCTTTGGGTCAAGTCAAACCCGATCGGATTTTTGGAAACCCCGGTCGGGTTTTTGACTATTTTTCCAAATTTCCACTTTCTATTGTCCCCTTTGCACTTTCCTTGACTTTTCCAGGATCCTTTTGATGATCTTTACTTAGTTTAAGCTCAGAAAATCCCTAATCTAAACAAATTACAACTATATTACAAACTAAACTATTACACCAAAAGTGTGTAATTTCCAAAGCAACAATCAATCAAAACTAAATAAAAATACAAACATAAACATGGAAATTACATGAATGTCAACTCCCTCACACTTAGTTTCTTTACTCGACCTCGAGTAAAGCCAAATGTTTGCACAAGTGTCAACAAAAGATGATAAGTTCAAGAATAGCAAGAAAGAACATAAGACCACCAAGGGTTGCAAATGAGTTACAAAACAACATTTTCTTGGGTTTTTTTGGTCTTCTATGCTCTTTATTTCTTTTTCTCCCTCTTCTCTTCCTCCTTTTTCTTCTTCTTTCTCCAAGAGATGATATTCTGCAAAAAGTACACATTTCTCTCATATCTCTCGTTTTGTCTATGAGCCTTTTCAGGTTTTCATCCTAGCATATCTTTAATTTTTCCTTCCTTACCACTCACTCATCAGTTTTTTTAAAGCCCTTTTTGCTTTGATTGTCCGATTTTGGGTTTTCAATCTAACTGACTTTTTTATATTTTTTTTTCTTTTTCTTTTTAAAGAAAATAATGCAAGTTATCATGGTATAAAATGAGGGTGTACATACCAAATGAGTGAATCCCCCCTACGTTGGCCACGCATTGTCCCTGGTGCTCCCCGTCATTAGCCTCGTCGTGGTACCCCCATAACCGCTGCCCTCACTGCCATAGCCTCCTCCGCTACCGCTTGCTCCACCAAAATTGCCCCAATAAGAGGGGTCATACCATGTAGGATGTTGGACTGGAGTGGGCATGTGGGAAAAATACCCTTGGTGGTCAAAATATGCGTACATAGGGCCGAATGCCCGTTTTTGATCGTCTTCCACCCTTTGGTACGCATTGTAGAGATCGTCGATTCGTGTGTTCATAGCCGTTTGGTTAAGATTGAGTTGTCGTATGCCGACAAGCATTTGTTGTTCAAAGGGGGTTGGGGATCGGGTTGTGGTTGTTCGGGACTGTATGGTGGTGGTTCAAGCATTTCTAGGATTTGTGCAGGGATGATGTTGTGATTCCTTGAAAATTTGAAATAAAAATAAATAAATAAATAAATCAGATAAGTTATATCTGATAAATCAAATGAAAGTAATATAAAAATATTTTGTATTATACTTGGTGTATAAAAATATATGCATGCTACATGCAATAAAATTAAACACTTATGTGGCATCGAAAAAAATAAAATAAAAATAAAATAGAAATAAATCAGATAAAATATAGATGATGGAATAAATAAATAAATAAAAAAAAGTAAGAATATTGAAAATTACTAATAATAGCATCAAATTAATAAATGAAAATATCAGATCATAAAACTATGACACATGTTAGGATCACCTACCAAATAATGTATATACATTATGTACATATTTTTACATATATAATTATATATATTTATATGTAAAAATTAAAATAAAATAAAATAAAATAAAATTAAACATCAACATAAATGGGAATCAAATCATGAATCAATACACATGCCATGTTTATCAACTACCAACCTATCATATACATTATCATTATTATTATTATTATTATTATTATTATTCATACAATTATCAAATAAATAAAATAAATCATAAGTACCATCTAGACCTGTAAATACACCCTCTTAGTCATCCCAAACACTTCAAATCGGAGAGATAGAAGCTATATGTACAGATACATATATATACATAATCTCGCCAGAAAATTTATATCTATATTATTTTACGTATCAAACTTCGTAAAAACGATAGAGGAGGGTCGTGAGAGGTCTAGGAATACTTCCCAATAAATTCCAGACCGATTCATAGTCACCGGAGTTGCTTAGACGTCGCCAGAGTGTCAAGCCGTGCAAACGGGTCTTCTGAAAAAGCAGACATTTGGCCGTAGATAGGGGTGGAGGACCTTCTTCTCGCCATCAGGATGATTTTGCAATTTGAATCGTCGAAATCCGTTACCTGTAAGTAAAGATATCACTCACCGAAGTTTCCCGATTTCCAGTCGCCGGAATCGCGACCTGGAGAAATCTGGGAAGAAGACAACCCAGTCTTCTTGGGCCGGGTCGCGTTTTTGGGCCGGTTCGGCCCATTTTATTAAAGAATATTGGTGGATTGATATTTATTACAAAGTATATTTTTGGAAAGTGTGACAAGAATGACTTTGGGAGAAACTTAAAGTTTTTCATAATATACTTTTACGTCTCGAGAGAAACTCGAGGCGTGGGTGATTAGGACTACTACTACTTTTGGTGAAATTTATTTGGGTCGGTAACCAGTCCGGCAATGACATGCTCTGGTAGACATCTCGGGCTTTTATTTGAGGACCAAAGGTCCTTTGGTGGTCGTAGTAGTAGTTATCTAATTTACCCCTGGACAATGTTCCTTGTGAGTAGGTGGTAGAAAACATCCTGCCTACTTGGGTTTCTTACTACTCGGAGGGCTTGGAATCCCTTTTAGATGGTGTGCACACTTAAGGTAGAAATTCAGCTTCCAAATTGGTGGTCGGTGGGAGCCGGAATTCCGGGATGAGTCGTAAATAACAATGACTCGTTGGGCTCGAGGAATCTTGAGTTTCGCCCACTCTTAAAAGAAATCTAAAGTATTACTTTTGGAGGAATTGAGGAATGACATTATCTATTGAAGAAATTATTTTGAGACATGAAGTTATTTTGGAGATATGAGAGGGTATTTTCTATATATATACCTATAACAAACCTATTTTCCAAATTATATTATTTTACGGGTTCGGGTGGAATCTTACTTAGCTCTAAAGCTAATTTTTATCTCTTTTGTCTTCTTCTCTTTGCTCTATTGTACAGATGATTATGATTCTGAAGATTGATGTACTTGCTGCCCGAGTGTTCCGCTAGTTGCACACGTTTGATTAATTATCGTTGTTTAAATTTGTAATTCATAAACTTTGTCCTAAGACCTATTTCATTGTTATTTGAACTTATGGTGGATAGCCTGTGCACTCAATCATGTATACGTTGAGTGTGGCGGTGATGCACCTATTTTTCCATTAAAGACTTCCGCTGTATTCTAAATATGTTTAATAATAAAGATGGATTCATTTAAAAATGTGATTTTATTTGGGTGGGAAAAAGGGACGTGTTACAAGTTGGTATCAGAGACCTTAGATCTCCGAAGGGATTAGAACACGAGGTAATAGGTCGTAGGGAGAAGTTCTGTCACCAAGACGATAACAGTCTAAGCTAGTTGGTTCTTAATTGAGCCTCACGCTCGTCCAACTAACTGGGAATTTCTCCTTGTGCTGAAACTTCGTCATTCGAACTCCTTGAAGGAAACCTTTGAAATTGTACCTCCAAATGGGAAATTTTCAAATATTTTTTAAACTAGAAGAAATAATATAGCTAGGAAATGACCTATTAGGAACGTGGTGAGGACCTTGTGAGTAATTCTTTTCCTTGCATGTATGTGCTAGTTGTGCTAATTTTGGGCCCATATGAGAAATGGGAACCCTAAATGTTGAAGGGAATGCCTAATAAGGCAAAATTCCAAAGTGGCCAAGGTATGTACAAACATTATGTGCAAAAGTGGTCTTATGTGAACTGTGAATCCTGTGTATAATAGTATGGTACGATTTTCATATTATCATGTTGTATAGCCTATGGAATCCTTAGTTGAAATAGGATCCTTAAGAGCAAAGTAGGGAAATTCTTACACGAATATATTGTGTTATTAAGATATCATGGCACCGAGAAGAGACCCTGATAATACACCCACCAATGCTGAGCTGGCTCAAAGCGTCCGACAACTGGCGCAGTTCATGCACACATTGGGTGCTACTGTACTCCAGAATCACCAAAATCAGAACAATGGAAATGATGCTGCTAAATGAGTAGCATCTCGCAACCCACCGAGCTTTCATGGGCAAGAAGATCCTCGTATCCTCGAGGATTGGATCTGACTCTTTGACAAACTCTTTGACGCGGTGAAATGTCTGGAAGAGCAAAAAGTTGACATTGCTGTTTATTACTTACAAAAAGATGGGGATAATTGGTGGGTCTCATCAAGCCCAGCTCTACGTCAACAACCCAATTTCAATTGGGAAGCTTTCAAGATTGCCATGAGGAAACGGTTTTATCCTGCTCACGTCAAGGCCACCATGCATGAGGAATTCATACATTTGAAACAACTAGACATGAGTGTCGAGGAATATCACACTAAATTCCTGGACCTCACGCCATTTGCAAAGACAATAGTGCCTGATGAGAGCACCAAAGTCGAGAAGTTTATTCGTGGATTAAACTTTGATACACAGAAAACCATCGCTGTTTTGGGTTGCCAAACTCTGACGGATGCCTATGATAGAGCTGCAGTTCACTATCGTGTTCAGCAGTTACAAAGAGAGACAAACCAGAAAATGAAGAGGTACGGAGATGAGGAGAGAGGTCGGGGAGAAAAGAGGTTTAGAGTGAACCCACCTACACAACAACAAGAACGGAGGGAGAGGAGAGATGACCAAAGCGGAAGAAATTTCCGTGGTCAAATCCAACAAAACGATCGGAGAGCTGCTCCTAGAGATAGGCACTTCTACTGCAAGAAGTGCGGGAGAGATCACCCTGTGGTTAACTGCGATGGGAGACTAACCAAATGTCTCAATTGCGGGAAGCTAGGGCACTGATCCTTCGAGTGTCTGTCAAAGACCAATGGGGCACCATTGAACCAGGTGCAATATCATGATGGAAACCGAACCGGGCCAAATGACGGGCAAAACAACAAAAATGCCGCCGCCATCAACAACAACCGCAACCCTCGAGGAGGAGGGGAGAATAATCGCGGTCACGGTAATGGCGGTAACCAAGGAAATGGCGGGAACAATGGAAATGGCGGAAACAACGGCAACCGTCCAAACCAAGGGCGAATCATGGTGATGAACCCAGCCCAAGCCAATGCCAATGATGTGGTCTCAGGTACATTCCTTGTAAATTCTGAGCCTGCTTATGTTCTATTTGATTCTGGTGCTTCTCACAGTTTCATATCTTCTAATTTCGTTAAGAGATTAAAGATTGAACCAACAGCTAGAATAGACTTGAATGTAAGAACTGCCTCAGATAAATTTGTAACTTGTGGAAATGTATACTCCAACATTTCCGTACTCATATGTGAGTCCAACCTACCTGAAGACTTAATCCAATTTGACTTAGAAGATATAGACGTAGTACTGGGCATGAACTGGTTGGGGAAGTACAAAGCTAGGATCCTATGTGATGAACAGAAGGTGATCTTGAAGGGTCCAAATGGAAAGAGAATATCTTACAAAGCAATCACAACCAAACCCAGTATGAAGCTGATGACTATGCGACAATTACGAAAATATATTCGAGAGGGGTATGAAACCTACTTGTGTTTGATGAAAGAGGTGAATATAGAAGAGCCAAACATTGACCAAATTGCTGTAGTCAACGAATTTCCGGACGTATTTCCGGAAGAGATTCCGGGAATGCCGTACGAGAGAGAAGTTGAATTCTCAATTGAGTTGATGCCCAGAATTGCACCAATTTCAAAAGCACCTTACCGGATGGCACCAAAAGAAATGCAAGAGCTGAAGGAGCAACTAGAGGAGCTATTAGAGAAGAGTTACATAAGGCCGAGTGTCTCACCTTGGGGCGCTCCGGTCTTATTTGTCAAAAAGAAAGATGGGAGTCTAAGGCTATGTATCGATTACCGGGAGTTGAATCAAGCAACTATCAAGAACAAATATCCATTACCCCGGATTGACGACTTGTTTGATCAATTAAAAGGGGCTAGCACGTTCTCTAAGATAGACTTGCGCTCTGGCTACCATCAAGTGAGAATAGCCGAGAAAGATGTGCCAAAGACAGCATTCCGAATGAGGTATGGACACTACGAGTTCACTGTGATGCCATTTGGTTTAACTAATGCACCAGCGGTATTCATGGATCTAATGAACCGTGTATTCCGACCTTACCTTGATACCTTTGTAGTGGTATTCATTGATGATATCCTCGTTTATTCAAAAACCCCGGAGGATCACGAGAAACACTTGATACTCACATTGCAAACTTTGAGAGAGAATCAGTTGTATGCCAAACTCTCAAAGTGCGACTTTTGGCAAGATCGGGTAGCGTTCTTGGGTCACATTATCACCCAAGAGGGTGTAGGTCACGCCCCGGACCTAGCCGGACACGTCAACAACCCGCCATACAGTACCAATAGTCAACCGCAGTCCAACTCATCCATACTATACAAGGCGTCTTGAATACCATTCACATGTAGTACATCCATAAACAAACATAATGTAAAACATTTATTTAAAGCAGCGGAAACATTTAATATACGAGTTTATGCCACACTTTGGCAAACATGGGTATACAAGCCCCCAAATAATTATTCAAAAATAATATCCATGAGCATTGTTATAATTGTTTTGAAACAGAAACGGAGGAAGTACGAACCACGTCTCCCCGAAGCCACAGACAATGGTAGCAAGCTCAACTCCTACCTGAAACTGTGAGGTGGCCTCCCCCGTTAAGGGGAGGTCAGTACTTGGAAACATTTGACAAGTACAATGACAACTATACTAAGTATAATCAATGTTTCAATTTCAAACACCCTCAATCTAGGGTGATATTATATTATAGGCCATAACCCTCGGTTACCCCTTTTATAAAAGTGTACTTACTTTATATAAAGTCAAGTAGTCGACCCGTGGGCACATATTCATTTAGAATTCACCATTTTAATTCCCCGTGACTACTACTCACGCCAATCCCATAGGGTTCCCTCGAGTCCCGATTGTATAGCAAGGACTCGGCCCAACTACGTTTCCATACTAACCACAACTTCGTGACCAGGGCTCGGCCCAACTACGTTTCTACGAAGATCACAAATACATGGCAAGGGCTCGACCCAACTACGTTTCCATGCTAATCACATTACATGGCAAGGGCTCGGCCCAACTACATTTCCATGCAATTCTAGAGTCCGACTCTAATTCATTTTCATAGTCCAATTCTCAAGCAAATCCTATGCCTAGAATCAATCCACTTGGGTAGCCTTTAGGCTTACCCCTAACACACCTTAGTGTTCATACAATTCAACATTAAAGTATCTCTTAAGACTACTTAAGGAAATTCTATTCACCATCCTATCCCTTAGGATTAATTCCATTATATTATTCTCCCAACTAGTATTTTAATACTAGTAGGTTAGTCTTAGAACATATAAAGTTCTTAATTCAAATTGACATTTCTTTTCAATTGATTTTCCAATCCAAATATAATTTGATCCCAATATCAAAAATATCACTTTTATCCATTCATGAATTTCATACATGATGTAAAAGTATATTTTATCACAATATTTACATAGTTAATTACATTATCATGCCATTCCTTTCATGTCACATAATCATACACAATTTATTCTAAATTTGTATATCATGTTTCATTTACTCATATCAATAGTATTTTCATTAAGCATTATTACTCATTAATAATCCATGAAAATCACTTTTAATACCTTAGGTAATCTTATGAAATTAACTCACTAATTATAAGCAATATAGTCAGTCATCCTCACCTTATGATGTGCTTAACTAGCTGCCTTTGCGAAGCCCTTCGACCCGTCCTCATTCTAGGCTGTCCGAAAGTGAAAATCAGGACTGCTGGGCAAAAGCCGAGCGGCTTTCACGAAAGCCAGGCGGCTTTCTTTGTCTGCGACTACGAACAGCTCCTTTGGAGTGGCGGTTTCCGGCGATTTCGACTCCTATCGATTCACCAACTCTTCTAAGTTAATTGCCACTACTTTAAAACAATATTCTACACTTTTAAACGTGTAGAACTCATGGTTTAATCCACCATATGATTTCTTACCTCAATTCCTAGCTTTTCTTCTTGGATCCTTCTCTCCTCTTGGTTTCTCAAGATCCAGAACTTTGAGAGCTTTTTCCCTGGACCTTATCTCTCTTTGTGCTGGCCGAATGGTTGTAAGAAGGGTAGGGGAGAGGTTCTTCTCAACCAACACAATAATATTGTGAGGGATATGACATGAGGGGTGTGGGTTTTGTCTCAATTGAGACTTCCAATTTCAATCATCCGTCCTTCCCATATTATTTGGTCAATCAGCACCCATGAAAACGTGGGATGGCCCCCACTTATGTGGTAGCTCATCCCATTATGTCCCGGTGTGTACAATCGGCCCCGAAAGATGTATTTCTCGGCCCGTTTTAATTATATTTTATTTTATCGGGCCAAATAAAATGTATCACGCGTTCCTAATAATTATGGGCCTTTAGAATAGATGTACATTCCCCAACATAAATTTAGGAGTCTCCGAACTCACTTCGGGCTGTTATCCGCTAAATTACCAATACTGGTAATTGGGCCCCGTTTGACCAACCGGTCAACTCCATGCCTTTCTTATGGCCCAAATAAAATATCCTCCACCATATAGATGTCATCTAGACCAAGATGAATATAATATGTGGTTCTGGAATTATCGGGCGGTCCCCGTTCCCGCTGTGGGCCCCACATGCAATTTACTATTCACGTAAAAGAATTAATAAAATTTAACAATTACGTAAATTCATAAATCATCCTTCGAGGTTTATTACATAATTTACTAAAAGTAAACATGCATGGGGACGGTGTCACAAGTTCACCCCCCTTAACGGGGATTTCGTCCCCGAAATTCACAACGATTATATACAAACAGAAATGCATACTGTTCCTTCATCGAGGCTTCAGTCTCCCAAGTTTCTTCTTCAACTCGGTCACTCTTCCAAAGGATTTTAACCATTGGAACTTTCTTGCTTCTTAGTTTCTTTACTTGCCTATCAAGTATCCTCACCGGTTGCACGACGTAGTTCAAGTCTTCCTGTATTTCCACGGGTGGTTTTTCTAGTACATAAGATGGATCCGGAATATACTTCTTAAGCATAGACACATGGAATACATTATGTATCTTCTCCAATTACGGAGTCAACTGTAATCAGTATGCTATGGCCCCAATTCTTTCAAAAATCACAAATGGCCCTATGTAGCGTGGGTTAAGTTTCCCTCGGCTCTGAAATCGGATGATTCCTTTCCAAGGTGAAACCTTCAAAAATACCTCCTCTCCAACCTTAAACTCTAAGGCTCTTCGGCGCTTATCAGCATAGCTCTTCTGTCTATCCTGTGCCGCCTTAAGTCTCTCACGAATCATCTTCACCTTTGACTTGGTGATTTCCACCAGTTCCGTGCTCTCGAGTTTGGCCATGCCAACCTCATCCCAACACAAAGGTGTACGACATCTCCTCCCATACAATGCCTCGTATCGAGGCATGCCTATACTCGCCTGATAACTGTTGTTATAGGCAAACTCCACAAGTGCCAAATGGTTGTCCCAACTCCCTTGGAACTTTAATGCACAAGCTCTCAGCATATCCTCTAATATCTGTATAACCCGCTCGGATTGCCCATCCGTTTGTGGATGAAAAGCTGTACTGAATTTCAACTTGTCCCCATAGATTCTTGGAATTTCGGCCAAAATCGTGATGTGAATCGCGGATATCTATCGGATACAATGGTTATCGGAACCCCATGTAGCCTCATGATCTCATCCACATACAACTTGGATAACCTCTCCAGTGCATAGGCGGTGTTGATAGGTAGAAAGTGTGCACTCTTCGTGAGCCTATCGACCACAACCCATACGGCGTCATAGTTCTTAATCGTCCGTGGCAGCCCCACCACGAAATCCATAGTCACGTGTTCCCACCTCCATTCGGGAATGGAAAGTGGCTGTAATAACCCAGCTAGATGCTGATGTTCTGCCTTAACTTGTTGACAAGTAAGACACCTACTGATGTACTCAGCTATTTCTCTCTTCATACCCGACCACCAGTAACTTTCTTTCAAATCACGGTACATTTTCGTGCCTCCCGGATGCATGGCATACGCCGATGAATGAGCCTCCTCTAAGATGGACTTTCGGAGCCCATCATCCGACGGTACACACACTCGGTCACGAAATAATAAGAGACCATCGTCTCTTTCCCTGAAATCCTCAACCGGTCCCGCTAGCATGCGTTCACGGACCTTCATAAGCTCTTCATCAGTTTCTTGACCCTTCTTGATTTCATCAAGTAATGTAGGTCTCACCTCGAATCTAGCTAACAAGGCACCATCGCTAGATACCTCCAATTGGGCTCTCAATGCCCTCAAACTAGTCAACAATGCCCTGGATGAATTCTTCCGGCTCAAGGCATCCGCTACCACGTTGGCTTTACCGGGGTGGTACTCGATAACTAGATGGTAGTCTTTTATCAACTCCATCCACCGTCTCTGTCTCATGTTTAACTCTTTTTGAGTAAACACGTATTTCAGGCTTTTGTGGTCGGTGTATATATGACATGTTTCCCCATAGAGATAATGTCTCCAAATCTTTAATGCAAATACCACTTCCCCTAACTCCAGATCATGAGTAGGGTAATTTACCTCATGCTTCTTCAACTGTCGTGAAGCATAGGCAATCACCCTCCCATTCTGCATCAACACACATCCAAGCCCTTGGATGCTCGCATCACTATAGACATCGTACCCCACACCCTGTTTGGGTAATGCAAGTATCGATGCTTCGGTCAATCTCTTCTTCAGTTCAAGGAATCCCTTCTCACATCGGTCATCTCATACAAACATGGCCCCTTTTCGAGTGAGCTTCGTCAATGGCGATGCCAAAACTGAGAACTTCTCCACGAATTTTCGGTAGTACCCTGCCAATCCAAGAAAGCTACGAATTTCCTTGACGTTCTTTGGCCTCTCTCATTCAGTAATGGCCTCAATCTTCTTGTTATCTACGGCAATCCCTGATCCCGAAACCACATGCCCGAGAAAGCCAATCTCCATTAGCCAAAATTCACATTTGGAAAACTTGGCATAGAGTTGCTTCTCCCGTAGTGTCTCGAGAAAGAGTATCAAGTGCTCCTCATGCTCTTCTTCACTCTTTGAGTAAATCAAGATATCATCTATGAACACAATCACAAACCGGTCCAAGTATTTGTGAAATACTCGGTTCATCAAGTCCATAAATGTCGCCGGGGCGTTGGTTAGCCCGAATGACATAACTAGGAACTCGAAATGACCATACCTTGTGCGGAATGCACTCTTTGGTATGTCATCCTCCTTTATCTTCAGTTGGTGGTACCCAGACTTCAAGTCAATCTTTGAAAACACCGTCGCTCCTCGGAGCTGATCAATCATTGAAAACACCTATTCTTGATTGTGACTTTGTTCAGTTGACGGTAGTCAATGCACATTCGAATTGTTCCATCTTTCTTTTTCACGAAAAGGACCGGTGCTCCCCACAGAGAGTGACTCGGCCTTATGAAACTGTTATCCAATAGCTCTTGCAATTGGGTTTTCAACTCATTAAGTTCAGCGGGTGCCATTCTGTATGGCGGTATGGAGATTGGTTTGGTACCGGGTTCAACCTCGATCACGAACTCAATCTCCCTATCGGGTGGAAGCCCCGACAAGTCTTTTGGTAAGACATCCGGATACTTGCACACTATTCTCACATCATTGATGTCTACCTCTTCTTTGGTTTTGTCCACCACGTATGCTAGATATGCGTGGCATCCCTTTCTCATCATATTCCTCGCTCTCACGGCAGATATGATACAACTGTTTGATTTGCCTCTATCTCCCTCAAAGCGTAAAGTCGACCCTTCACCGCTTTCGAGTTCAAGAATCTTTGTGTAGCAATCGACCCTAGCATGATGTTTCTCAAGCCAATCCATTCCTAGGATTGCATCGAACTCGATCATACTCAGGGGTACGAAATCACACGTCAAGGTTTGGCTCTCCACTTCCACCTCACACGATGGATAGTGGCTATTCCTTTCGATATCATCCCCTAAAGTTGTGGACACCAATAGGGTTTGAGTCATCGGTACAAGCGGTTCATTGAATCCCCCGGCAAACGCCTCACTCACAAATGATCGTTGTGCCCCGGTATCAATAAGGATTCTTGCATCTCTCCCGTTTATCTTTGGTGTTCCTACATTCATAAGTGATGTAAGACACACTACTAAGTATAGACTTGCTTATTTGGTTAACGAATGTACCGACTACGGTTCACATGGTAGTCGTTCAACGTCCCATCACAACCCGCTCGGTTCTCGCCCTCGAAAACCGACCTTGTGCATTAACAGGGGAAGGGCCGGTCTCTTTTCACGAAAGCCGGCCGGTATCTACGAAAGCCGGCCGGGTTTCGTCTGCGAGAAATATTGCCTGTAAATAAATCACGAAAGTCGGGCGGCTTTCACGAAAGCCGGCCGGTTTCTACGAAACCCGGCCGGTTTTCAATAGTGCAGGGATCCCCAGGCCCAACGAATGCCGGACGGCTTTCACAGAAGCCGTCCGGCTTTTGGCGCCGTAGTTTATCCCGGATTGTAAATTACAAATGCTGGCCGGTTTCCCTGAAAGCCGGCCGATTTTCATCTGCGAGAAAAAACAGAATTTAATCTTCACGAATGCCGGCCGGTTTTTGGTGAAAGTCGGCCGGTATCCGTCGCCGTAGTATTTTTATATCAAATCCAGACGAAAGCCGGGCGGCTTTCGTCCATGCCGGGCGGCATTCGCCCAGGGTGAGGATTCTCCTCCCCTTTTCCTCTTCAAACCCGACCAAACCCGTCAGGGTCATAAATTTACAATTTCAATCCTCCTATTGCATATCATAGATTAAAACGTGAGTTTAAGGAATTACCTGCAACGGAGTCCGGGTTAGCACGTGCGTCCGCCTCCGTCATTGCATAGACCCTAGCTTGGGTCTTGCCTTGGTTCACGGATGGCGCGTTGCTTGTACTTGGCCCGCCATCCCCCGTGTTCCCATGAGGTGCTCCTGTCCGGTTCCTACTTGCCGTAGTCCCGCTACTAGGTCCTGCACCCATGGCTCGCCCCAGTTTTGGGCAATTGCTCCTCAAGTGTCCCGCCTCCCCGCATTGATAGCATCTCGGGGGATCACGACACTTCCCTGCGTGGTTCCTTTTGCAGTTATTGTACCTTATAATGCCCGAGCCTTACGACCTCGAGCCTTGCCCTCTTGGGCCTTGATTCTCCCGTGATGGTGGTGCGGGTGTTCTAAAAGACCCACCTCCCCCGTGGTTCCCCTTTTTGCTAGAACCTTGAGGGCCGGTGTTCTCCCATTTTCTCTTTTTCGCCTCCTCGGCGTTTTTCATCTTTCTTTCCTCCCATTCCTTTTCTCCTTCCAGGCTTTGCTCCACCACTTGACAAAACGTCATGTTAGGCAATTGTGTTGCCCGCTCACACACGTCTAAGTCCAAGGTATCCCAAAAGTGATTCACCATCCGGTTCTCATCACAAGCATACTCCGGTATGAACTCCGCGAGCTCCCTGAACTTGTGCTCAAGTTTCCTCACGGTATACTTGCCTCCTTGGGTCAAGTTGGTGTATTCCCTCCTCTTCAAGTTCACCTCGAAGTCGGAGTAGTATTAGTTGAAGAATTCCTGTCGGAAATTCTCCCAAGTGACATTCTCACCATACTTCCCCTTGACTTCGTCCCACCATGTGGACGCCATCCCTTCTAGACTTCGTTGTTACTCTCATCTTCATGTTTGGTGGCAGCTGCATATCAAGAGCCGCCTCATTGAATCTTTTAATCCACTCCGCCGCAACGGAGATATCTCCTGTTCCATCGAACGGCTTGCACCCCAAATCTCCCGCTTCTTTGAGGTACTTCGAGATCCTTATTATTGGGACCTCGGCACCCCGATCTACTCGGAACTTTACATGTCCCCTAGAACCCACATGACTTCCTCTTCTTGAAGCCCCTCCCAAAGCACGCCTTGCACGGCACCTTTGGCGATCCTGTTGATATTGACGGAGTAATTCCTCCATCCTTTCTAGAGCATCATCGTCGTCGCTCTCCTCCTCTTCGTCATCATCATATTCCCCATCATATGGGGTCTCATCCGGCTCGGTTCCCGGTTGATACATTGAATCCTCCTCGGACTCATAGTGCTCGTCTATTGTTTCCACATGACCGTCACTCACGGTCAGCGAGTGGCCTGCACGGCCCTGTCCCCGAGACA
Source organism: Cuscuta europaea (assembly GCA_945859875.1). Lineage (NCBI taxonomy): Eukaryota > Viridiplantae > Streptophyta > Magnoliopsida > Solanales > Convolvulaceae > Cuscuta > Cuscuta europaea. The sequence goes on from CAMAPE010000058.1 coordinate 1,794,585, forward strand.
CCCTCGATGCCCCTCGACTGCCATGTTGGGACCTTCCCGGTGCCTAGCCAGGTGGGTTTCTTCGAGTGATTCTACCGGTGATAGGCACTAGTTGTTAGTGCCTAAGTGTACATTTTTATTATCATTTGTAATATCTATTTACTAGTATTGTGCAAGTTTGTAGTTATTAGTTTGCATTTGATTGTGATCGTATTTTTAGCATTTTATTGTTTGCTGTAAGTTGTAGTTAGTTGAGCTATAAGTTTAGGATAGGTTTGGATGCAAGAAGGATGGAAAAACATGAGTTTTGTGTAAAACCCGGTCGGGTATGGACTTCACCCGGCCGGGTATGAAGTGACAAAGGAAACTGCTACAAAACTAGCAAATACCCGGTCGGGTATTCCATATACCCGGTCGGGTATGAAGTGATTTCGGACCAAAGAACGTGCAGAAGACACAAAAACATGGGAAAATATTTGATTTGGTAAATACCCGGTCGGGTATGTCAAAATACCCGGCCGGGTATCCGGCATTAGGTGTTGAAAACACCTATAAATAACCCCATTTTCCTTCACATTTCAGATCCCTTCTTCCATACTCCTAAGCTCAGTTTAGAATAGCATTTTTTTATATTTTTCTAGCTATGTTTAGTCTCCAAATGAGGAGCTAAACTCTTCCATCTTGGTTTTGCTACCTTGAAGCTTAATGAATTTGTAAGTTGTGAGTTATTTTCTTTAATCTTCTTCCTTGAATATTAATTCTTCCTTTAAAATACTATTTCTATATCAAAGTTGGGGAGTGTTACTAAGATGACAATTAGTTAACATCTTGACATTGGTTTTTGTAATAGCTATTTCTTCCTCTATGTTAATATTGGGGAGTGTTACTAAGATGACAATTAGTTAACATCTTGATATTAATCATAGTAGGATTCATATTCTTTAATATTCTTCCTTGAGTATTAATTAATTCCTATTCATATTTCATGTTAATATTTTAAACATTACTTAAAGTATCAATTAGTATTGTTTCTCATATTAATTATTACTAGAATCGATCGGTTAATACGCTTGTTATTAATCTGGTTCTTTCAACGGTAGTAAACTTGGAATATTAATGCATGCATCTCATGGTTAATATGTAACACCGCCCCCGAGTATTTGTACTGTACCAAATTATGTATTGAACCTCGAGAAACGTATAAAAGCATTTTTACGTGATTGTAAACTTTTATCATTTCTATTACGTGAATAGTAAAATTCACGTGGGGCCCACACCGGATGTGGGGCCGCCCGATATTATCGGGACCACATATTATATTAATCTTGGACTAGATAATATGGATATGGTGATGGATATCCTAATTGGGCCATGGCAATGGCATAGAGTTGACCGGTTGGTCAAACGGGGCCAAATTATCGGTATCGGCAATTTATCTGATAACAGCCCAAAAAGGGAGTCCGGAGATTTCTAAATTAAAGTTGGGGAATCATATTGATTCTAAGGCCCAATAAGGATTGGGAACAAATGTTATATTTTATTTGATTTGACCCGATAAAATAAAATATACTTAAAACGGTCCGGAAAATACAACTTTCGGGGCCGATTGTACACTCCAGGACACAAAGGGTTGACCTCCCACATAAGTGGGGGCCAACCCACGTTTTTTGGGCTGCAAATGAATAAGGGGAGCCGCACAAGGAAGATAGAGGAGGGAACCTGAAGTGATTGGGGAGCAAACAATAAAATGAATGGGACCTATCCCATGCCATTATTGAGAGAAATGCCAAAAAGGCATTCCAATCATCCCATCTCACAACACTTCGTCCAAGCCAGAACCACTGAGGATAGAAGGTGTAACACCCCTAAATTTCCCGCCCAAAACATTGATATATTTAAAAGAAATACTTTATTCATTCATCAAAGAGTTGAAGAAATACAGCGAAAGTCTAAAAGGGAAATGAGTGTTACCGCCACATTCGGTCATCTCTTAACCGAATGCACAGACAACTCAAAGTGAAACAATAAAAACTAATGTAATAATAAGTAAATGTTTATTTTATGACTAGATTTAACTAAGGCATCTTCTAATTCGCACTCAAGCTCGAGCAATCCATCAATCCACATAGGTGTCCAACTCATCACCTGATAAAATTTAAGGGAGAAGAGAGAGACAAGAGAAATAACAAAAATTAGCTTTAGAGCTAAGTAAGTACTACCCAACCCCGTAAAATAATCAGGTTTGACTAAAATAGATTTTTATATAATATCATATAAAAATGACGCACTCCACCAAAATACTTTTCTCCTTGATTTTTCTTAAAATCACTTCTTTGCTAAAATCTTAACCTTCTCTTGGAAAATCTCTTAGTACTTCTTCTCTTTAAACTTTTTAAGAAAATCACTTCTTCTCTAACTTCCTAGTAATTTAGAAGGGCGGTGCTCAACCTTTCGATAGAGCCCGGTGGACCGTGGTTACGGACGGCCACCCCGAACAAGTGCCGGTACCACAACTGCTCTGTTGGAAACGAAACGACTACCTTAAGTGTGCACACCCCCTAAAAGGGATTCCAAGCCCTCCGAGTAGTAAGTCATCCCGAGTGGTCGGAACCCAACCACCCCAATTCTAAAATTATTGAATGATTAGGGACTACTACTATAACTTCTTCTTAAAAGGGATCATAGATCCAAATCTTACTTAAAAGGGATCATAGATCCAAATCTTACTTCAAAGGGATCATAGATCCAAATCTTGCTTAAAAGGGATCAAAGATCCAAACTGTACTTCTTAGTAGTAGTAGCTCTAATCACCCTCCACATTTATCCGGATGTGGAAAAACCGACACCTCGGATTACTCCCGAGATGCTCACTTCTTATGAAAATGTAAATTTTATCTTCGCTTAATAATACTTCAAAAATACTTCTTAATTTCTCTAAAAAGTCTCGAAGGTATTTAAAAATATTTAATACCCCAAAAGTTCTTGATTTATACTTCTTAACTACCATATATATAATATCTCCTCAAAATCACATACACAAAATTCACAATTCACACTTAATCACATAATGCATATAATAAGCATATAATACGAGGAAACAATTTTGGATTGGCAGAGAAACTTACCTCAAATCGCGAAAATTCATAAACAAAGCTTCTATCTTAATCTTCTTCAAATTCACCTTCTAAAATATTAAAATTTAGTATTAGTAATTTACTACGTACTTCTTAATACTAGTAATATATTTTTATTATTACTCATGTTAATGTTTTGATCGGCAAATAAGCAGCCCATCCACTAATTAAAATAGTCCAGCCCAACAACATAAAGAGACCCAGTCCGTTAGTAAATAATAGAATAATTCATAAGGAGTATACGGTTACGTACTATGCGATCGTCTTCTTCGCTTGTCAAACGCAGGGGAAACGGTGATGGCGACGGAGGCACGGCCAGTGGTTCCTCCAGTCCAGTGAAGGCCAGCGGTGACGCATATCAGTGCGGCTCAGTCGTCCTCTCCGGCGTGCAAATCAGTCCGGTCAGCAACTCCGGCGTTCTTCTACTCTCCAGAGACTACGGCGTGAAGACGGTCCGGCAGTCCCCTTTTGCTGTGTCCTGTTTCCGGCGTGTTATTCCCTCTGGTACGAACGAAGCGCCACACCCTTATTCCTCTTACTTGCACAGAAACGGTGGGTCTGCTGCTACTTATTTCCGTCGCTACCTTCTTCGTCGTTTCCAGTTCGGCGACGTACATCTGCTTCTCTCCTTTCTTCCTATCTTTTGCGACACCAGCGGAAGGCTTATGGAGAAGCTTCGTTAATTTGGTGATAGACGAAAATGCAGGTGAACGGTCAGGAGAAAGGAAAAAGAAGGAGAAAAGAGGAAGAAGAAAGGAAAAAGAGGAGAAAAGAGGAGTTTAGGTGGGAAAACTTGTGTTTAACAAGGTAATGACTCCATTAATCCCATTTCTTGTTCTTTAATCCTCTTATATGATTATTCAATCATATTTCACACCCTAGGATTGTTCTACACGTTGGGATGTGTAGAAAGAGGGGTTGGAAGGTAGTTCTAAGTCCAAGAACAGACTTAGAAGCCAAAGTGACCGGTTCGCCGGAAAATAACCTTTTGGAGGTTATTTGTATTGCTATGGGTTTTATGATGATAAAACCTTGTTAGTAACTTGTCTAAGGTATTCAAGGAACTTTCACGGAGTTGAAAAGGTCACCGGAGTTGTCGCCGGAGTTCGTTGAAGTTCGCCGGAGTTTCGCCGGAGCTAAATCGGGAAGGCTAGAACTTCATAAGCTTCATTAAGGTGAGAAGACGGCTTTATGCTTTATAACTTTTGCGTGAGGCATGATATTACCTAAAGTAATCAAGGATATGTTTTGTGGAATGATTAAAGATAATCAAGTATTTGCTTATGCCATGATTTTGCATAAAACATAGTTGAAAAGCATGTTATGTACGTTTGGTGATTAAAAATGTGGTAACATATTTTGTGTGATGATCCAGGGATCCAAAATGGTATTTTTGGATCAAGGACATCAAGAAGTATATGTGTATAAAATTTCAAGTTAATCGGACTCCGTTTGGGGAGTCAAAAGGGGCGTTGACCGCCAAGTCAACTGCCATACCCGACCGGGTATTGACACATACCCGACCGGGTATTTGCTGAAAAATTGCCCAGAGGGCTACTGTCTCCTATACCCGATCGAGTATAGGTATATACTCGATCGAGTATACATGGAAAATTAGCTTTGGGGGCTACCGCCTCCTGTACTCGACCGAGTATGGGTAGATACTCGATCGAGTATTGGTTTATGCTCAAAACGGGCAGTTTTGAGCGGGTTAATGTGGGCCGTTCAGGTGGGACCCGCCCACATTGGTTCCTAAGGATGGTTATATGACTATAGCGCTAGGTATTGTCCATAGTTGAAGGAACGAAAGGTTAGCCATATCCAGGTTAGGGTTTGGTAAGGATTTAGTTTGGGGTTGAGTATCCCCGGGACATGCAAATGATCCTGAAACTCGGTTGGGGTTGAGCATCCCCGGGATCATAAATGATCCTGAAACTCGGTTGGGGTTGAGCATCCCCGGGACATTAAATGATTCTGAAACTCGGTTGGGGTTGAGCATCCCCGGGACTATACATGATCCTGAAACTCGGTTGGGGTTGAGCATCCCCGGGACTGCAAATGATCCTGAAACTCGGTTGGGGTTGAGCATCCCCGGAACATTTAATGATCCTGAAACTCGGTTGGGGTTGAGTATCCCCGGGATGCTAAGTGCTCCCAAAACTCGGTAGGATATTATAAATGTAGAATGTAGCTAGCAAGCTAGGCATTCGGGAAAAGGGTGAGAAAGGTCAGGTAAGAACTTTATCTCTAAAAGACTCTTTGAATGAAATGACCTACGGGTCGAGTATTTTACATATATATATATATATATATATATATATATATATATATATATAGTATGTATCATTGGATGAATGAGTCACATATATATATGTATCACCCTATTTTTGGGTCTCGTGTCTGAAACATTAGTTATTCTTCATATAGCCTGCTTGTCACTAGTACTTCTATGGAGTACTGACCCCTCCGGGGGCCCTCACATTTTTCAGGTTGAGGCTAGGGTCCTACTACCTGCACCTTTGCCTAGGGTGATTAATCGAGAAGGAAGACGTGGTTCGTGCTTCCATTCATATTTTAAATGTATAAGCTGCTCATGGATTTTTGAACAATATTTTCATTAAAACAGTTGGGGGCCTGCGTGCCCGTGTTTGCCACGTGTGGCAAGTATCAAACATTTTATTATTTCCGCATTTGTTTGATTATGATATTGATGTTGATTGTATGTGTTTACTAATCGGTTTGGCAATAGAATCAATCGGACGCCTTGTACAATCCAATAGGGATGAACTGTTGTTGTTCTTATCGGGTTGTACGGCGGTTGTCTACGTGGCTCGGATGCGGTCCGGGGCGTGACATAATATGCCAAGGGGAATTAATTATATTGATTAAACCAATAAACCGCTTGTGTTGAGGTTATCAATCTCAATCGTTTTCATCTTAAGTTTATTGCTACTATCAAGTTAATATACAGCGCTTGTTCTATATTGACTCGATAGTAAGTTTTATTAATAAACGCATCTCGTTATTAATAACTACCCTCGATGAACTGGATATACTCCTCGATTGATTATTCGAGAGGAAGATAGTTAAAGATATAACCGGGATCGACGAACATTTCATTAAGTGGATAAAAGCAAAACCAAGCCTCCACATCTATTAATTAAACTCATATAGGTTGTTTATCTTAGTGTTAATTGAATTAAATCAAATCAAACTGGAAACCCCCCTTGTTACTATTGATAAAAGAGAAAAGTGTTCCTTTCCCTGTAGATACGAACCTTACTTCACTATACTACGTATTAGTGTTGTATTGATTAATTATTTTGAGTGCACCTCACGACAAGTGCACGTCAACTGGTACGTTCCATTTCTGAAAGAAATTGAGAATGAGTCATTAGACTCGTATCAAATGTCAATTGACGGATAGGCACTTGAAGACATCTTTTGGCTCAAATCACCGCCATATCAATTGTTAAGGGTACCATCTTAACAATTAGAGACATTGCAACTCAAGTACCAAAAGTTCTATAAGTACAAAACTTCTTATGCTCATGGTTTTCAATTTCATTTCCAAAAAGAATTTTGAAGCTTCATTATGATGTTTACGGACTAAGGTTCTGATACCAATTAAATTGTCACGCCCCGGACCTAGCCGGACATGTCAACAACCCGCCGTACAGTACGAATAGTCAACCGCAGTCCAACTCATCCATACTATACAAGGCGTTTTGAATACCATTCACACGTAGTACATCCATAAACAAACATAATGTAAAACATTTATTTAAAGCAGCGGAAACATTTAATATAAGAGTTTATCCCACACTTTGGCAAACATGGGCATACAAGCCCCCAAATAATTATTCAAAAATAATATCCATGAGCATTTTTATAATCGTTTTGAAACAGAAACGGAGGAAGCACAAACCACGTCTCCTCTCCTAGTATCTCCCCGAAGCCACAGAAAATGGTAGCAAGCTCAACTCCTACCTGAAACTGTGAGGTGGTCTCCCCCGTGAAGTGGAGGTCAGTACTTGGAAACATTTGACAAGTACAATGACAACTATACTAAGTATAATCAATGTTTCAATTTCAAAGACCCTCAATCTAGGGTGAGATTATATTATAGGCCATAACCCTCGGTTACCCCTTTTATAAAAGTGTACTTACTTTATATAAAGTCAAGTAGTTAGCCCGTGGACACATATTCATTTAGAATTCACCATTTTAATTCCCTGTGACTACTAGTAACGCCAACCCCATAGGGTTCCCTCGAGTCCCGATTGTATAGCAAGGGCTCGGCCCGACTACATTTCTATACAACCCTTCAACTCAATTTAACACATTTTAATTGTATGGCAAGGGCTCGGCCCAACTACGTTTCCATACTAACCACAACTTCGTGGCCAGGGCTCGGCCCAACTACGTTTCCACGAAGATCACAAATACATGGCAAGGGCTCGGCCCAACTACGTTTCCATGCTTATCACATTACATGGCAAGGGCTCGGCCCAACTACATTTCCATGCAATTCTAGAGTCCGACTCTAATTCATTTTCATAGTCCAATTCTCAAGCAAATCCTATGCCTAGAATCAATCCACTTGGGTAGCCTTTAGGCTTACCCCTAACACACCTTAGTGTTCATACAATTCAAACTTAAAGTATCTCTTAAGGTTATTTAAGGCAATTCGATTCACCATCCTATCCCTTAGGATTAATTCCATTATATTATTCTCCCGATTAGTATTTTAATACTAGTAGGTTAGTCTTAGAACATATCAAGTTCTTAATTCAAATTGACATTTCTTTTCAATTGATTTTCCAATCCAAATATAATTTGATCCCAATATCAAAAATATCACTTTTATCCATTCATGAATTTCATACATGATGTAAAAGTATATTTTATCACAATATTTACATAGTTAATTCCATTATCATGTCATTCCTTTCATGTCACATAATCATACACAATTTATTCTAAATTTGTATATCATGTTTCATTTACTCATATCAATAGTATTTTCATTAAGCATTATTACTCATTAATAATCCATGAAAATCACTTTTAATACCTTAGGTAATCTTATGAAATTAACTCACTAATTATAAGCAATATAGTCAGCCATCATCACCTTATGATGTGCTTAAATAGCTGCCTTTGCGAAGCCCTTCGACCTGTCCTCGTTCTAGGCCATCCGAAAGTGAAAATCTGGATTGTTGCGCAAAAGCCGGGCGGCTTTCACGAAAGCCGGGCAGCTTTCGTAATTTGCGACTACGAACAGCTCCTTTGGAGTGGCGTTTTCCGGAGATTTAGACTCCTATCAATTCACCAACTCTTCTAAGTTAATTGCCACTACTTTATAACAATATTCTACACTTTTAAACGTGTAGAACTCATGGTTTAATCCACCATATGATTTCTTACAAATCATACATGATAAAAGTAGTTAATGCATACTAGTTGGATTCTTACCTCAATTCCTAGATTTTCTTCTTGGATCCTTCTCTCCTCTTGGTTTCTCAAGCTCCAGAACTTTGAGAGCTTTTTCCCTGGACCTTATCTCTCTTTGTGCTGGCCGAATGGTTGTAGGAAGGGTAGGGGAGAGGTTCTTCTCAACCAACACAATAATATTGTGAGGGATATGACATGAGGGGTGTGGGTTTTGTCTCAATTGAGACTTCCCATTTCAATCATCCGTCCTTCCCATATTATTTGGTCAATCAGCACCCATGAAAACGTGGGGTGGCCCCCACTTATGTGGGAGGTCATCCCATTATTTCCCGGTGTGTACAATCAGCCCTGAAAGTTGTATTTCTCGGCCCATTTTAATTATATTTTATTTTATCGGGCCAAATAAAATGTATCATGCGTTCCTAATAATTATGGGCCTTTAGAATAGGTGTACATTCCCCAACATAAATTTAGGAGTCTCCGAACTCACTTCGGGCTGTTATCCGCTAAATTACCAATACCGATAATTGGGCCCCATTTGACCAACCGGTCAACTCCATGCCTTTCTTATGGCCCAAATAAAATATCCACCACCATATAGATGTCATCTAGACCAAGATGAATATAATATGTGGTTCTGGAATTATCGGGCGGTCCCCGTTCCCGTTGTGGGCCCCACATGCAATTTACTATTCACGTAAAAGAATTAATAAAATTTAACAATTACGTAAATTCATAAATCATCCTTCAAGGTTTATTACATAATTTACTAAAAGTAAACATGCTTGGGGACGGTGTCACAGCGTATCCGTAGATCCATCCAAGATTGAGGCGGTGATTGAGTGGCGTGCACCTACCTCGGTGATGGATGTAAGAAGTTTCTTGGGATTAGCCGGTTACTATCGGAGATTTGTTAAAGATTTCTCCAAGATAGCAAGACGGTTAATCAACCTGACCAAGAAGACAACCAAGTTCCATTGGGATGAAGATTGTGAAGTAGCATTTCAAGAGTTGAAGAAAAGACTCACAACCGCACCGGTCTTGACATTACCGTCAGGGACGGAGGGGTTCGATATCTATAGCGATGCATCTAAGAAGGGTTAGGGTGGGTGCTTATGCAAAATAGGAAAGTGGTGGCTTATGCATCGAGACAATTGAAGGTGCATGAAGTCAACTATCCTACTCATGACTTGGAGTTAGCTGCAGTAGTGTTTGCACTGAAAATTTGGAGACATTACCTATACGGAGCACAATGTAAGATATACATTGACCACAAAAGCTTGAAGTACATATTCACTCAAAAAGAGCTTAACATGAGGCAAAGAAGATGGCTCGAACTTCTAAGTGATTACGACCTGGAAATCCAATACCACGAGGGAAAAGCTAATGTGGTGGCGAATGCTTTGAGCCGGAAATCTGACCACTCATGCCGAGCAGCATGGATATTACCAGAAGAACTGTTCCGAGACTTTCAAAGATTGAACTTGGAAGTAAAACAATATGACGAAGTAGATAGTGAAATACAGTTATGTACTATGACCGTTACACCATCTATCTTCGAGGAGATCAAGAATGGGCAACCGGGAGATGTGAAGCTCGAGAGAATCAAGGAAAGAATGAAAGATGGGGTCAATGGACCATTCAGGACACATGAACATGGGAGCATCCGATACAAGGGAAGGTGGTGTGTTCCTCTAAAGTGTGCAGATATTAAAAGACAAATCATGGAGGAGGGACACAACACTCCCTACTCAGTACATCCCGGGGGAGACAAACTATACAAAGACCTCAAAAAGAACTTTTGGTGGCCGAGAATGAAGAGAGAAGTAGTTGAATTCGTATCTCGATGTTTGAATTGCCAAAAAGTCAAAGCAGAGAGATGTAAACCCAAGGGACTTGTGCAACCCTTGGAAGTACCTAAATGGAAGTGGGATTCCATCTCGATGGATTTTGTTGGAGGGTTACCCTTAACTAAATCCGGAAGAGATAAGCTTTGGGTAATCGTTGACCGATTAACCAAAACTGCAAGATTTATTCCCATGAATGAAACTTGGAGCATGGACAAGCTGGCCAAAGCCTATGTCAAATACGTGGTCAAACACCACGGAGTACCTCAAGACATCGTATCGGATCGAGATTCACGATTCTTATCTCAATTCTGGAAGAAATTACAAACGGCTATGGGGACGGAATTGAAGTTAAGTACTGCTTTTCATCCAACCACGAATGGGCAGACCGAAAGAACAATCCAAACGTTAGAAGACATGTTGAGGGCTTGTGTTCTTGATTTGCAAGGATCATTGGACGAGCACCTAGACTTAATAGAGTTTTCGTACAACAACAGTTACCATGCTAACATCGGAATGGCCCCGTACGAAGCTCTATACGATCAAAAGTGTAGAAGTCCCTTATGTTGGGGTGACATTGTCGATCAGGTGGTTCTAGGACCACAATACTTGCAAGATACCATAGAGAAAGTCGAAGTCATCCAAGAGAGGATGAAGGCTGCCCAAGACCGACAGAAATCATATGCCGATCTTGGGAGGAAGCCAGCTGAATTCGAGATAGGGGAGAAAGTTCTACTCAAAGTCTCCTACAAGGGGAGTAATGAGGTTCGGGAAGAAAGGGAAACTAAGCCCGAGGTTCATCGGAGCCTAAGGCATCCTAGAGAAGGTGGGAAAAGTGGCATATCGATTAGCTCTACCCACAGAGTTGGATAAGGTAACAAACGATTTTAAAACAAGATACTTTTCAACAATTAGATTTCATCCTTAACATACAGACTTGTGCTAGGTACATAACGTCTTTCACGTATCACAATTAAAGAAGTACGTTCGAGATGAGTCACATATCATCAATCCTGAGGTAAGAGACCATAAACTTATCATGAACCAAAGTAAACTGGAAATAATATAAGTTAACCCTTATATTATTAGGTGATTGAAATGGATGAGGCGTTATCCTACAAAGAAAAACCCGTAGAGATCCTTGATACTAAAACCCGAGAGACGAGGAAGAAGAAAGTTAAGATGGTAAAAGTACGTTGGTCAAACTATTTGACCGAGAATGCAACATGGGAGACAGAAGAGGATATGCGTAAACGGTATCCTGAACTGTTCAACTAAGGTAAATATTGGGTTACGAGGACGTAATCTTTCTTTTAGGGGGGCAGAATGTAACATCTTATAAACTTGTAATACTTCATCTTCATACTTAATTCTCGTCTTAGTTTATGCTTCGAGGACGAAGCATTCTTTAAGGAGGGTAGAATGTGATACCTTGAAAATTTGAAATAAAAATAAATAAATAAATAAATCAGATAAGTTATATCTGATAAATCAAATGAAAGTAATATAAAAATATTTTGTATTATACTTGGTGTATAAAAATATATGCATGCTACATGCAATAAAATTAAACACTTATGTGGCATCGAAAAAAATAAAATAAAAATAAAATAGAAATAAATCAGATAAAATATAGATGACGGAATAAATAAATAAATAAAAATAGTAAGAATATTGAAAATTACTAATAATAGCATCAAATTAATAAATGAAAATATCAGATCATAAAACAATGACACATGTTAGGATCACCTACCAAATAATGTATATACATTATGTACATATTTTTACATATATAATTATATATATTTATATGTAAAAATTAAAATAAAATAAAATAAAATTAAATTAAACATCAACTTAAATGGGAATCAAATCATGAATCAATACACATGCCATGTTCATCAACTACCAACCTATCATATACATTATTATTATTATTATTATTATTATTATTATTATTATTATTATTATTGTTATTATTATTATTATTATTCATAAAATTATCAAATAAATAAAATAAACCATAAGGACCATCTATACCTATAAATACACCCTCTTAGTCATCCCAAACAATGCAAATCGGAGAGATAGAAGCTATATGTACATATACATATATATACATAATCTCGCCGGAAAATTTATATCTATATTATTTTACGTATAAAGGAGGGTCATGAGAGGTCTAGGAACACTTCCCAATAAATTCCAGACTGATTCATAGTCACCGGAGTTGCTTAGACGTCGCCGGAGTGTCACGTCGTGCAAACGGGTCTTCAGAAAAAGCAGACATTTGGCCGTAGATAGGTGTGGAGGAGCTTCGTCTTGCCGTCAGGATCATTTTGCAATTTGAATCGTCGAAATCCGTTACCTGTAAGTAAAGATATCACTCACCGAAGTTTCCCGATTTTCGGTTGCCGGAATCGCGACCAGGAGAAATCTGGGAAGAAGACAACCCAGTCTTCTTGGGCCGGGTCACGTTTTTGGGCCGGTTCGGCCTATTTTCAATAAAAATTAAAAATAAAATAGTAAATGAAATAAATAAAATCTGGAAAAATATAAATTAAATACCTAGTATAAATATACATATTCGGACCAACCAGAATTGAAAAATAATATTTTTAACTATTTTTAATTGATTTAATTGTAATTGGGCCAATTTGTACATATTTAGTAAATAAATATGAAATAATTATTTGAGTAAACTAGATTAAATATATGACTAACTAGGACATGTGGGACCATTTATATTTAATAAAAATTATGAGTAGTATATTTAATTGTGATTAAACCGGTTAATAGATATATGAAATTAAATGAATAAATAAGGGAAATAATTCTAAAATAAATATCTGGACAACCTAGGTCAAATATAGACCCAAAATATAGTTATGGACGGTTATAAATTTATAAAGTCATTCTTAAGCTATTTAATTTAATTAGGCCATATAAAACTAGTTAAGTAAATAAATAAGAAAATTTGAATAATAATGGTGAATAAATAAAATCACTAAGATTGAAAATAATATTCTGGACTAAAATGATGTTTGGAATAAAATAAGGAAAAGAAAATAAAGTTGGGATAGCTAGCGTAAATGAATGACTATATTTGGACTTAATAAATAAATTAATGAATTAGTGGACTAATTAAATTAGTGTGATTAAATTAATAATTATTATCCTTGATTATTATTGATTTGGACTCAATATAAATTATTAAACTATTTGAACTCATAAAACTTAGTTGATTAATATAAACAAATTAATTAAGTAATGTGTACTTAATAATTAAGTTAATTGACTTCATTGGACTAGTTTAACTAAATCAATTAGTTTAATGGATAAATTAGTTAAATTATGGACGTAGTAATATTTTTGGACTTTATATTAAAAATAGAAAATTAAAACGGAATTAGAATTTGATTAATGGCCTTAATTGAATTAGATTAATGTATTCAGCTATATTGATATAATTAAACTTATTTATTTGATTTAGTTAGTTCAATTAAATTAGTGAATCATATAAAAAAACTGGAGGATTGAATTAATTAATTTAATTGGGTTAGTTAGTATAAATACACTACTGAACTAATTAAAGTTGTTATTGAGATTAGATTATAATTAATGATTATTATTTTGAATTATTGCTTACGTCAAATTATTATTAAAAGGTTTATTAAATAAATTATATAAATTATTTAAACTGAATTTTGAACTAAATTGATTATTTAAATTTGAAATAACTAAATTATTATGTAGTTAATATAATTAGACTAGTTAACTAATTAATCAAATAAATTAAAGTAAATTATGGAGGGATTAGTATGATTAAAGAAAATAATAAGGTTGGACTGAAAATTAACATTTAAATAAGGTTTATGAATCTAACTTAATAGTTATATTTAAAGAAGGAATTATGAAATTAAAATAATTAAAGGTTGGATAGATAGGAAATAACAAAAATAATAGAGTAGTTATTGATTTAGAATTTTGATATATATTAGAAGGAGGATTCAAGTAAAGACCAAAGCTAGAGATTTTATTAAGGGGATTATCGCAATCTAAGGTAAGTTCTATGTCAACCAAAAATGTTTTATCTCGTATTTATATGTATGCAATATTTGAACTATGTGAACTATTTATGAATTGGAAACTATTTGTTTGATATGGAATGAATATTTTGAATGTATGGATATTGGTGGATTATTATTTATTATGGATTATTAAATGTATATTCTTTTTATTAAAGAATATTGGTGGATTGATATTTATTACAAAGTATATTTTTGGAAAGTGTGACAAGAATGAGTTTGGGAGAAACTTAAAGTTTTTCATAATATACTTTTACGTCTCGAGAGAAACACGAGGCGTGGGTGATTAGGACTACTACTACTTTTGGTGAAATTTATTTGGGTCGGTAACCAGTCCGGCAATGACATGCTCCGGTAGACATCTCGAGCTTTTATTTGAGGACCAAAGGTCCTTTGGTGGTCGTAGTTACCTAATTTACCCCTGGACAATGTCCCTTGTGAGTAGGTGGTAGAAAACATCCTGCCTACTTGGGTTTCTTACTACTCGGAGGGCTTGGAATCCCTTTTAGAGGGTGTGCACACTTAAGGTAGAAATTCAGCTTCCAAATTGGTGGTCGGTGGGAGTCGGAATTCCGAGATGAGTCGTAAATAACAACGACTCGTTGGGCTCGAGGAATCTTGAGTTTCGCCCACTCTTAAAAGAAATCTAAAGTATTACTTTTGGAGGAATTGAGGAATGACATTATCTATTGAAAAATTATTTTGAGACATGAAGTTATTTTGGAGATATGAGAGGGTATTTTCTATATATATACTGTTAGTCCCTGTTTCTGTAACAGCAATGAATAATCGATCTAACAAGGAAGATTAAACGTAAGGATGAACACAGAATGAATCATCGTAAACCTTCTTTGATAAACCGTGAACTCGTACAACAGAATGATATGCGCGTAAGGCTATGAATAATAAGTACGACGTTAACCTATTCCTAAACCTCGGCTCCCTTTTTATAGGCGAGGTTTAGGTTAGGCGTGCCAGGCTTTTAGCCTGTTTATATGGGCCTAACACTTGGCCTGATTTCTATCTAAATCATGCACTAATTAAATACAAGGATTAAATATAAAGCTAATCTATGACCAACTTGATTCACAATTAAATATCTCCAACAATCTCCCCCTTTGTGATCAAGTGTCATTCTCTTATTGCTTCTGAGATTTGAAGTAGTGCTTCCTCATACCAAGTGCATGTTCATATTGCCTCAGCACATTTCTCATTTCGAGGCGATCGTCAATGGCCTTTAGAATAGTCTCTACTGTAGAGTGTTCCTTTTGAACATAAGACGATGCCTCTTGAAGATTTTTCTCTAGCTCTGCCTTCATCTTTAGAATCTGTTCTTTGATTATCTTCAGTGTTCCGTCACAGTACTTCTCAATTTCACTGACTACCATCAGACGCTTTTCGTTCTTGTGGTTCAGATAGGTGACTGTTGGCGGTGTGAAGAAGATGTGGTAGGCTGGGAAATCTTCAAGTTCTGGACCATACAGTCTTGGCTTTGTCAGATTTGTCTTTTTCAGATTGCACTCAATAGCCATCTGTAGGTCATGTGAAGAGTGTACTCGGATTTGTCAAAGCATGAATCTCTTGATAGCTGCGAGGCCTTCGCTGTATATTATGCTCTGCCTGACTGGAAGGTATCTGTAGGCCATGAACATTTGGTAGATGTCATCCGGTTTCAGCATGATGAAGTCGTTCTCTTGACAAGTAAATTCGCTCCCATCAGTGCGTTGAAGTCTGTAAGTGTAGAATGTTACTCCATGATAGTCTTCAGCCTTCACTTGTAGAATTTGATGAATCGGGAGAATATTCGACTTCAGATCTTGTTCCATCAGTTCTCTTTGTGTACCGGTTGACCTTTGTAGCAACATATGCAGATGACCTCCAACCTGCTTTCCTTTTAAGTGAGTAAGGCCTCTTAGCTTCAGTTCATTCAGTGGCTTGACTCTGTCTGGTCTACGCCAGATATGCTCTCTGATTTCTTCTTGGAAGGGGTCTTTGATGCGAACATTATCCCAGGGTTTCTCTGTCTTGGGAAGTCTTCCCGCTGTTTGTCTTACGACCGATTCAAGAGTCTTCTGGGATTCTTTGTAATTCTCCCCTTCCTTGCGTTCATCGTCCTCGAGCCTTATAATATCTTCAGAGCATCTGTTGATTAGCTCTCGTAGCCACCAGTTTCTTTGCATGTCTTCTTGTTCGGCCTCAACCCGAAGATCATCCCATTTTGTCCATTTTCTTGGCCATTTGTCATATATCACCGCCTCTTCCAGTGCATCATGGATGTCTTTGCCTGGGAAAATATATGGAATTCTTTGTTCAGGCGGTGATTGTTCCTGAGTAGCACTACCGGGTTCACTTGGATTGCCCGTTGACATCAGCTTAGAACTGGGTTCCAACTGATGGCCTGATGGAGAAGATGTACCAGTGGTAACATCATCAGGACTTCCATCCCCTCCTCGGTTGGTATCTCTGGGAGATACGCCTCGGGATGTTATTTCTAGCTCGACCATGCTAGAAACGTTGGCTGTGGATGGTGGCTGTTGGTTTGTTGAGGTTTCGGGTTGGATGGGCTGTGGAGTTTGGCTTGGTAGAGCAGTTTGCTCAAGTGATCGAGGTCGCTTGTTCTCCCCCTCATGAGGATCCGAATCATCGGGGTCCTCATGGGAACGTTTGCGACCACGAAGACTCTCCTTGTAAGTGCTCTTGGTTTCGGGTGAAGAAAGAAGGGTTTCAAGTATGGCTTGCTGATGAAGAGTGAGTTTGTCTTCTGGGGTGTTTAAGAGGTTGTTCAGCAAAGCCGAAGCTAGTGTGTCAAAGGATAGTGAGGACAGATCGATGGAGGGTGTGGTCGGGTGTGGGGAGAATACTGGTTTTGTATCCTGGGTTCCCCGAGAAATAGAGGGAATGGGAATTTGGTTTATGGATTGGTGGGATAGAGGGGTGGAGGATATGGGTTGTGTATGGGAGATGAACGGTTCAAGGGAAGGTTGGGGTGGTGTTTGTTCAGACCGAACCGCTTGGGTGGTCCTAAATTCCTGTGCTAGAGCGGTCATTGCATCTTGCACCCATGGCTTAATGGTGGAATCTAGGAAGCGATTTAGTAGAACGTTTACGTCTTCAAAGGTAGGGTGACCAGTTACGGGGGTTGTAACTGTTGACACAACATCAGTGAAGATTGCTGATGTGTGGCCTGCATTTAATGATGGAATCATTATGGGCGTAGCAGGGCTTCCAACCGTCATAGCTTGCGCTCTGGTTGTTGCGTTCAGGGTGAGTGCACCTGTATGTGCAGTGAATAGTGTAGGTGTCCTAGAAAATGAAGAAAATGTGGGGAATGTGACACCTAGACTCAATGTGTGAGAAGAAGGGGTTTTGACCTCGGGAGATAGGTCAATTGTATGCTTAACTGATTCAGAAGGAACCAATGAGGGGGTTGAGTCCCGTTCTTTTGAAACAATAGCCTTTTGAGAGGCTATCGAGTGGCTGGGAGAGGGCTGTGCATGCGCAGTTGAGCCAGATGCTGCGACTTCTACCCGGGAACCGAAAAGATCGGCTCCTGTTCTTAGAGATTCGGCTCGGCTTATCTGGATAAAGGAGTCGCAGCCCGCGAAGATGTGCTCGTCTGCCTTATCAAACAGGCTCTTTCTGGCTTGGGGCTGGGGCTTGGCAGCCTTGTCAATCTTGACCTTTGCCCTGGTCTCTCGGATGACGACTTCTTCTGAGTTGAATGATGCCTTAATGGAATGAGCCGCCTCGTCATAATCATCCTTGGAGCAATTTGTCTCGCTTGGATCAGCTCTTGGTTTAGCCTTTTCTTTTATTGTGAAGACTTGAGGTCTGCCAGCTATTATTGGTGCTGCGTCTTCAGCAGTAATTCTTCTCTTCTTCGGAGATTCGAAGGGCAGCTTCCCTTTTCTGATCAGGGCATATGTGAGCTCCACATCATCACTATCATTATCATCGTCGTCATCATCCGAGCTAGATTCTCCGCTCTCCGTGCCCACGCTCTCGGAAGCCTCGTCGTCAGTGTTTGTTTGGGCTTCACTTGACGATTCATTGGCCATTTTCTCAGCGTCTATTTCGGTGCCCTCAGCCGCCTGACTCGTCTCAAGAGAGTCGTCAGACTTTCCTTCATTGGGCGAACCGGCCACTGGTTTCTGTGGCTTTGGGGCTCTCTTGGGACCCTTACTAACACTCGGCTTTGTCCCTTGGGTAGGTCCAGCTGGGTTTTGCTGAACCATAGGGACGGTCTTCTCTGTGGCTTCCTTGTACTGTTGAACTGCTAGATTTGAAGATTTTACAAGGTTGAGTAGAAACCTAGGGATCCGCAGACCGTAGGTAGGGTTCTTGTCTGCTTTAAAGTATTGCAGCTTTGGGGCATTGTAGTGTGGATCGGAGCTGCGTTTTGGGATTGACGAGTGCTCTGCCATGCAGTCGTTGATGATCAGCCAAAGCCACCTTGCATATGGGATGGTACCTGGCCTATTCTTTTCCTTGGCCTTGACCAGGTCCATTAGCTCTGAGAAGAAGAGCTGTGCCAAGTCATAATGTTTGTTGAAGGCGATCCCGTGGAAGACTAGCAGTATTTGCTTGTTGCACTTATCGAAGCCAGCATGCTTTGGCGACAAGCATTTGTTCACCAGTCCAAACAGATTCTTCCACGGGTGTCGGAGATAGGCGTCTTTGAAGTTTGACAGTTGTGGCAGTAAAGATGTGTAGCCTAGTGATGCTACGTCTTTCAGTAGATCGGGGATGGACGGCAGCGCATCATATGTATCTCGGACTGGCAACGCTAATGTAGATTGCAGTGTTGATGGCGTCAGGATCACGCGCATGCCATTCAGTTTAGTCTTGATTTTGGAGCGATCCTTCGCTGATTCAGTATGCATGTGCCCCCAGAACTGTTGTAGGTATATCTCTGGCACCGGTTTTGAGTTGTGAAGTGCAGGCCAGAGATAGTGACCTTTCATGATGGCTGGAACGATCGGGTTCTGGCACTTGAAGACTGCAAGGTCTAGCTGGAAATTGTTGTCCAGCACCTTGATCCATTTTTCTTGGGAGTAGATGGTATCATCGATCTGTGCTTTGGTGTTTCCTGCCATTTTAGAACTGTAGAAGTAGGGGTCAGCACATGAAGTTCAATTGTTTGATTTGCTTGAAAGAGTTTGATTTGCATTTGTCAGATAAGTTTATGCAGATGGAGTTTTGAAAAAAAATTGCCAAGTCCAAATCTCGAGATCTGAATCTCGAGATCATGATTTCGAGATCCAAATCTCGAGATCTTGATTTCGAGATTCAAATCTCGAGATCAAGATGTCGAGATGTAGATCTCGAGATCTTGATTTCGAGATTCAAATTTCGAGATCAAGATGTCGAGATGCAGATCTCGAGATCTTGATTTCGAGATTCAAATCTCGAGATCAAGATGTCGAGATGCAGATCTCGAGATCTTGATTTCGAGATTCAAATCTCGAGATCAAGATGTCGAGATGTCCATCTCGAGATCTTGATTTTGAGAATTTGAACCGACGATCTCAAGATCTTGAAAACCAAAATCTCGAAATCGTGATTTCGAAGCGAAGAATCCACCTGCAAAAACATAGAAACGATATACCAAAAACTATAACAACCAGATTTCGACATACATTCAAACGAAAAAATCGAAAAAAATATAATTTTTTATTTTGATTTTGAGAAGAAGGGGCGATCGTTCGGCGAGAACATTTGTCTGTTGAAAGCGTTTTTATGGATTTCGAACACGTCGGAATAACTACCTTAGAAGGTTGTCGAGAAAGAGAATCAGAGAAGGAGACTGGTTTGCGAAAACAGAGGTTTTGGGAAGTCGAGGAGCTCTGCGTTTTTCAAGCTTTGGCGAAATGTTTAGAATAGGAAGTGAAAGGCCTTTCCGAGGCTTATATACGCGAGAAAAAGATTTGGACTTCCTCCGTAACAATTGAGCCCGAATGATTGGGCTAGCACACAGTGCCCCTTTTTTAAAAAAATTTCGAGGTCCAATCAGTAAAAAATAGAGAGCTCCCCCTTAATCAGTGAAAAATAGCTCCCCCTCAAACAGTGAAAAATTCCCCCCCCCCCCCCCTCAAAAAATGCAACGAACAATATGTACAAATGCAACGCACACACACTATTTTTTGTTCTTTTTGATTTTTCACACACACAACACATGCAACACACGCACACTATTTTTTGTTATTTTTGTGGTTTTCTCCCCCTCAACACATGCAACGCACACACACTTTTTTTGTTCTTTTTGATTTTTCACACACACTCAACCTTTTTACAAGTCCCACACACACACACTTTGCAGATCAGTGGAGACAAAAATTAAACAGGCTCGAGGTTCAACATGCCCAACTTGGAGACCAGGAACTGGAATCTTTTTTCATCCAATGCCTTAGTGAACAAGTCAGCCAGATGAAGCTCTGAGCTTACAAAATACATATCTATATCTCCTTTCTCCACGTGATCCTTGATGAAATGATAGTGCAGGTCGATGTGTTTGGTGCGGGAGTGATGAACCGGGTTGCTGGTGATGGCGATGGCGCTCTGTGAGTCACTGTAGATCGGGATTTGGCGGAAAGTGTAACCGTAGTCCTTTAGATGGGTCTTCATCCATAATATTTGTGAACAACAGCTAGCAGCCGCGACGTATTCTGCCTCGGCCGTAGATGTTGACACACAGTTCTGTTTCTTGGAAGACCAGCAGACTAACTTATCGCCCAAGAATTGGACAGCTCCCGATGTGCTTTTGCGGTCCATCCGGCAACCAGCAAAGTCAGCATCCGAGTATCCGACTAGGTCAAAACCTGAGTGCTTGGGATACCAAAGGTCTAGATTCACAGTGCCTTTGAGGTATCTCAGAATTCTTCGAACAACGCTCAGATGGGATTCTTTCGGATTCGCCTGAAAGCGTGCACATAAGCATGTGGAGAAGACAATGTCAGGCCTGCTTGACGTGAGATATAGCAAAGATCCAATGATGGCCCTGTAGTTTGTAGCATCAACTGGCTTCCCTGAGGGGTCTGAGTCCAGTTTGTTGTTGGGGGACATAGGGGTAGTCATGGAAGATTTGCCATCAATGTTGAATCTTTTAAGCATTTCCAGAATATACTTGGACTGATTGATGAAAATGCCGTCAGAGATTTGTCTTACTTGCAGGCCTAGGAAGAAATTCAGTTCGCCCATCATGCTCATCTCGAACTTGGTTTTCATCAGTTTCTCAAAGTGTTTGCACAGACGTGGATTTGAGGAGGCGAAGATAATGTCATCAACATAGATCTGAATCAGGATGATGTCAGACTTCTGTCGTTTGATGAAAAGTGTGGTATCAATCTTCCCTTTTGAGAAACCTGAGTCAACTAGAAATTCGGTTAAGGCATCGTACCAAGCTCTTGGTGCCTGTTTCAACCCATACATAGCTTTCTTTAGTTTGTACACATGGTCGGGATATCTGGGATCTACAAATCCTTCGGGCTGAGCGACATAGACTTCTTCTTCCAAGACTCCATTCAGAAAGGCAATGTTGACATCCATTTGAAAGACGGTAAAGTTCTTGTGGGCCGCGTACGCAAGAAAAAGGCGGATTGCTTCAATTCTTGCTACGGGTGCAAACGTTTCATCATAGTCTATGCCCTCTTGCTGATTATATCCTTTAGCGACCAGTCATGCCTTGTTGCGTATCACTATGCCTTCTTCGTCCTTCTTGTTCTTGAACACCCATTTAGTGCCAATGATGGTTTTCTGAGGGGGTTTAGGCACGAGTGTCCACACGTCTAGTCTGTCAAACTGATTGAGCTCATCTTGCATGGCAATCACCCAATCTGGATCAGCGAGTGCCTCTGAGACTTTGGACGGTTCATTCTTGCTTAGAAAGCATGCATAGTGACATTCATTTGTTGTTGCTGATCTCGTTCGCACACCTTGACTTGGATCACCTATTATTTGTTCAACGAGATGTGCTCTCGTCCACTTCCTCTCATGAGCTAGAGGAGTTGGAGTAATTATTGGTTGATCTGAGTCCTGATATGAGGTTGAAGGTTCTGGGGCAGCTGTGGTGTGTAGTGGAGATGATTCTTGACTCGTAGCAAAGCCGTGATCATCCACACCTCTGGGATTGGTTTGAGGGGTTGAGGGTGTGGATGGTACATCGTCTGGTCCTGTGAGGAGCGGAATTTCTGCGGTTGGAGTTGATGTTGACTCTGGAGTGTATGCAGGAGGTGGTGGTTGTGAGTTCTCGTAGAAGTTTCTGAAGAGAGAGTCGAGAATCACATCGTCGTGTTCGGTGTTTGGTTCAGCTTTATCAGAAGCTACTGGTACAACAGTTGATGGATCGGTTTGGAGATGTTCAATTGCAAAGTCTGCCATTTCATAGAATGTAATATTTACACTCTCGATGACAGTCCGCTTATCTCTGAGATAGACTCTGTAAGCTTTGGATTGCAGTGAGTAGCCAATGAACACGCCTTCCCTGGCTTTGGGATCCAGCTTACTTCTCTCTGTCCGATCATTGAGTATGAAGCACTTGCAGGCAAAAACCTTGAGGAAAGAAATATCAGGAGTTTTGTTGAATAGGATCTCATATGGAGTCTTGTCGAAGCGCTTGTGGATGAAAGTTCTGTTCTGAGTGAAGCACGCAGTATTGATTGCCTCTGCCCACATGAAGTGAGGCAGTCTTGATTGAATTAACATGGTGCGTGCTGCTTCAACAAGGGTTCTGTTCTTTCTCTCAACAACTCCGTTCTGCTGGGGAGTTTTAGCTGCTGCAAATTGCTGAGTGATACCGAGTGATTCATAAAACTCAGTGAGAGTCTTATTTTTGAACTCGGTACCATTGTCAGTTCTAACAATTCGAACATTGTGCTGTAGCAGTTTCTGGATCGTTCTGATAAAGGTCATAATGTTTTCCGCAGCTTCGTCTTTTGAACGGAGAAATTTTGTCCATGTATACCTAGAGAAGTCATCAACGATCACCAGAGTGTATTTGCGACCGTTGATGCTTTGTACTCTCATAGGTCCACACAGATCCATATGTATTAGCTGCAACTGATGAGTAGATGAAGGTTCGGTTTTTGACTTGTGGGAGCTTCGCGTCATTTTGCCCATTTTGCAGGCACTACAATGATTTTCAGCGGAAGACTTTAGCAGAGGAAGCCCCTTGACAAGTTTCTTGGAGGACAAAGTTGATAGATGTTTGAAGTTCAGATGGGAGAGACGTCTGTGCCATAGGTTGTTCTGTTCAGTTGTAGCTTTGGACAGCAGACAGATGGAGGTGGTGGATTGGACGCTTTTCAGATCAATAGTGTACAGATTTGATGATTTGTAACACGTTAATAATGTATTCCCTGTGCTGTCAAGAACACAGCATTGTTT